>OY978528.1:18571741-19313656 GCA_963854835.1 Megamerina dolium
TAAATTTTATTCTTTTTCTTTTTCCCAATTAATTGTAAATAAAAATTCTAAATAAATCAATAAAAATCATTTGCAAAATCGGACAACACTTGCTAACATACCTTTCGTTGAATGTTTCCAATTTGGCATAATTTTGTAGACTACTCTCATCGATTAAGAATTTCATTCGTTCAAAGAATGATGCTGTAATTGCTGGCGGTTGCTTACGCAAGAGGACATCAATCGGTTTCGGTGCTGAGACACATAATTGTGATGTCTTACATACATGACTGGCACAACATTCGGGATCTTCACAATCGACAAGTCCATCTGTGTTCGGTGGAGGAGGATAAAAGTAATTAGATTTTTATTTCATATTCGAAATATTATGTAGGACCCGCAATAAAACTGATTTTGAATTAAAATATCTGTCTGCAATAATAAAACCTTGCTCTCTTTGCACCTCTAGGAGAGAAGATTTGAGATTTATCATACAAATTTATTTTCAATTTCATATCTATAATTTCTAAAGAAATCGCTGTGAAAAGAAAAAACCCATCAAACACATCAGTTTTGTAGAGTGGTCCCTATAAGATGCAGAAAGGGAGTAAATTTATTTGGAGAAAATGTTGGCGAGAAATAGGTCGTCCAGGTCGGTCGTATATTTCTTTACTTCAGAGGAGATTTCTGGGCATTTATAGGTTCATTTGTCTAGTATTCTTACTTTGTAGGGCAGCCCCTATAAGTAGTGAACTTAGAGGGTGAGTATGTTCACAAAAAATTTTGAGTAGTAAAAATTAGTGTGGATCTATCATAGATTGTACTAAAGAGATAAAGATAGAGAAACATATATACGGCCATACATTTTACCCTTAATATCAGTTTTTCTGAACTTTATCACACAGCTCTTTCACAAGCTTTTTCATGGTAAATTCTAACTGTAGGGTATTCATCAATTAATTGTCACTTATCATTGGCCAACATTAGAAATAGACAATTCTAGCGTTCCATAAAAATTCAGAGCTGAGTTTTGAAGTGGAGACCTATGAGTAACTCGGTTTTGGATTGGGTATTTGACATTCAGTCAACATTTCCACAAAGCTCTATCAAAAGCTGTATCTACGAAGCTCTATCCCAAACTTAAGAGGCGGAGCAAAAATCCAACTATTAAAAAAATGCAAAATTGTAAAAAAAAAAAATTAAGAATTATATTTTTATTTCGCCTTAAAATTAGTTCAACAGTTCCTTAGAACACTAAGGATCTGAAAGTAATTTCAAGACTAACTATAGAAACTATGTCTATATCACATTTTATGCTCATTCAAATTGCGGGCCCTGTTAATAATTTATGAATATTCACCACATACTACTAACCTTTATCATTATCTTTGCTATCGCCACAATTCAATTCCAATGCGATGCCACAATCGGGACCATCCCAACCTTCATAGCAGCGACACTCCCATTGTCCTTCACCGCTGACACGACATTGTCCATGGGCGGAACAACCATTTGGACAACCTTCGATTGTACAATGTTTACCATTCCAACCGGTGACACATAAGCATGTGCCATTCTTGCATTGGCCATGTTCATTGCAACGTGCATCACATAATTTCGTATTACAATATTCGCCACCCCAATCGGCATCACAGGCGCATGCATCACCCTCACAACGGCCATGTTGTCCACAATCTAAATCGCATAATTCTTTGGAACAATCATCACCACTCCATTTCGATTCGCATGTACAGGTTTGTGTATCCAAATCGAATGTGCCATGACCAGAACAATCGGGTAGACATTGTAGAGCATCCTGATCCATGGTCGCACAATCGACACCCTTCCAGCCTTTCTTACAAATGCATGTACCATCGGCACAGAAGCCATGACTAGAACAGGTGGGATGTGGGCAATCAACTGTGATGGGCGCGCGCGTGTATGGAAGAAGAGAGGAAGTAATTGCGATATTAATAATATTGTATGACAACTTGAGGATGACAAAAAGTGATCGGGATCAGAGTAAGCTAACCCATTGTGCTAAACCCATTGTGCGACGTAGCATACTCTAATTTAGATCACATTTTTTGCATCTTATGATGTAATTAAAATTAAAAAATATATATAAAATTGAAAAAAAAAAAAATAAAAACTGCTCCACTCGATTTGTATAACACGACTCATCTTGAAATTTGTGGTTACCTTCTTCACAGAATTTTCCCTTGTAACCGCGCATACATTGACATTTTCCGCTCACACAATGACCATGTCCATTACAATCGGCCACCTCACATTCATCGTGACGCAACGAGCATTCTTTGCCCTTCCAGCCGGGATTGCAGAGGCATTCGCCATTAATATATTCACCATGTTGCGAACACAATACGGGGCATACGCTTTCGCTGCAATCGTCACCACCAAAACCGGGATTACACTGACAATGGCCCAGTAGGCATTGTCCATTGCCCGAACAGCCATTCGGACAATTCTGAGTCATATCCTCAGCGATGGCAGCATAGAATGTGATCTCTTGTACATCACCATCATCATTGTAGAGGGAGACAAACCAGTGGCCCGGTTCCATGTAACGTGTAACTTCGCGTGTAATTGATAACTGTGTTGTTGTTGTTGTTGTGCACGGTCAGACAGTCCAGCAGGCGTATGCATGTGATTGAATGGATGTATGGATCGAACATATATGGATGGAACATAGACGAACATGATGGATGGGTGCATGGATGGTAGGTGGTGTGGTATTATATTTGATTGTGTGATGAAAACAGATGAAATGATGAAAACAAAGAAGAAAAACACATTTTTTTTTTGTTTATTTTGTTAATCAAGCATTAGTAATCGTATGTAATAAGCAATATGTATAAATTAAATCCCATCATTCTAGCAATTGAAAATGTACTACTTACATGTGCTGCTCGTACAGTTCTTGTGCTGGCACTAAAACCGCTCAAAACCTCTTTGAAATGATATTGCGTATGTGTTGGCAATGCATTGCGTCGCCCATAGACACCAATCGATGCCCCACGCGGTATGGTATAATCAAATTTAACGTAAGCCGGTTCCGATTGATAGAATTGCATATTCCAATAACTATACGGTTGTATTTCCTTTGTCAATTTCTGACCCAATGTTATTTGTCCAAAAGTGGTGCCATCCGGTGGAAAACTGCGTGCTGGAAATGTGCGTGCTCCTATGATGATGCGATGATACGTTGTTAAACAATGCGATGCGATGCGATTCAAAAGCATATGAGCATAATGTACGATGTGAGCACACATTGAGTGAATACATTAAGTGACACACACACAGAAAAGATCATAGTCAGAGATAGACATAAATAGAGAGAGATATAGAGAGAGAGAGAGTTTGTGTGAGAGAATTGTATTGAGTTAGGTAATTATTTTTTGAATTATTTCAATAAAATTGTAAATATTTCTTCTACAAGTACAATTATTTATATATGTACAATTAACATTAGAGTGGGTCGGTCTATTCGAAAAATCGGTCGAAAATTTTATTTTATATTCATATTTTTCGCTGAGATGAAGAAGTTATAAAACTGGACCCATTCTAATGTACTTACATACATACTTGTATATAAAAAATTTTTTTTTTTTACTAAAATGGAATATATATGAGGATTATGTTACAATATAATCATCAGAGAGAGGTAGGATATTTTATGCAGTATGTGATTATGAGCAAATATATGGTACATGGGCTTAATGGAGGGGCATTTTATTTTTGTTATGTTTGTTGTTTGTTTTTTTTTTTACCAAAATTTTTGATTTCGAAGATATCTACGTATATAGATTTTCATCTTTTTATACTTAAGCCATCCTAGGATCATATTTTTGTTAATTTTCGTCGCTTTTTTTCAATAAATTATTTGCAGTGTAGCAAAAAAAAAAATTATTTTTTCTGATTTAAATATGTTACAATCATGTTGGGAAGGGTGAACGTAGGAACGTAGTAATTAGTACGTGCTTCAAGTGTAATATGACATGAAGTGGACTGGACTGGTGGTTTGTGGTACAGTGTAGTGTGTGCTATGGTGTGGTGTGGTGTGGTGGTGGGTATGGTGTTGTAAAGCATGCTGTATGTGTATTATGTTAAGTACAATGTATTTGAGTTTTCAAATTTAAAACAAAAATTATTTTAAAATGATTTTTAAGTGCCAATTCAATTGCTTAAAGGTGATGATTATGGTGATTTTCAGATGATGTATGTACTATATGAATAAGTTATATTAAAATAAATTTTAAATAAATATAAAATAATTCAATATTTGTTATTATATTCAATATACATATTCATGTATTAATGGCGTGAAAGTGAATGAAGATTCCGCATTCCGCAATTACTCAGTATTAAAATTATTTTTAAACACACATGACGTCATCATATTAAATGAGAGAAGATGAATTTTAAAGCAATATTCGTACATCAAAAGAGGCCTTAAAAAGAGCACAACTGTTTTCGAATAAAACAGAGGGTCGTTTAGATCAATGAAGTTAAAATTTAGTTGATGATTTATTTGAAATATTTTTATGGAAATTTATTTGCATATAAATAATATCCATTAGAAAAACCTTCTGAAGAGTGGACATAATTGAATGAGAATATTCACTTTGAACATTATTGAACGTATTTTTCAGTCATAACATTTTTTTTCAAGTTTAAATTTGCTTAAAACGACACCTAATTCTTATACAATAATAATTTGCACAATAATATTAAGCTGAATCTTGTTAAATACGATTATTTTAAGTAGCATCGAAATAAATTCAAAGCTGGTTGTAATTGGATAAAAAAATCATGTCGACCTCTAATACAAAAAATTATATATTTAGAGATTTTGATCAGGAATGTTATGCGGAAACAATTGCTCATTCTATGTAATTATTTCGTTTATAGTGTAGATTATTTAAGATTTAATATTATCAAATTTATTTCCTCATTGTTTCTGTAAAATAAATGATGACGTCATATGTGTACATTGATTTTTGAATAACTAAGTGCGTAAACTTCTCTTTTTCACTGATGTAGAACTATATGACGAACATTTGTATATTATGCGTTACTTTTTTATTCACAATGTTTAGTAAAAATGCTGTATAATTTTTGCAGTCTCTTAATATTATATTTATTTAGTAGGTACATATTTAGTATTAGTATTAGTCGTAGAACTAGTTATGGTAGTACTAAGTAGTATTAGTAGTAGTGGTAATATTATAACATCTTATAACATTATAGTTAATAGCGCAGGCAATTATTAAAATAACAAAAAGCATAAAATCAAATGCACCAAAAC
The DNA here is from genome assembly GCA_963854835.1 of Megamerina dolium. Classification (NCBI taxonomy): domain Eukaryota; kingdom Metazoa; phylum Arthropoda; class Insecta; order Diptera; family Megamerinidae; genus Megamerina; species Megamerina dolium. The sequence goes on from OY978528.1 coordinate 18,577,050, forward strand.
AATCACCTTCAAGTATTAGAATAGGCATAACATCAGGACATGCAAACAACTTAGCACCATCATCACCCAAAACATTCATATTACGATTAGCATCATTAGTGACATCATCAGTATTGTTGTTGTTGATGTTGTTGTTATTGTTATTATTAAGACCAATATTAGCACCAATAGTATTATTAGTAACAATAATATTGGTGTTGTTTATGTTAGTGATACTATGAAAAGTGGCGTTGGTGTTGGTGTTGGCAGTATTGGTGTAGGAATCAGTAGTAGAAGTTGTTGTTGTTGTTGTGACAGTCATACTATTACTAGTAGTCATAGCATTAATATGTTTCTCATCATCATTATCAAAATACTTTTCCTCTTCTGATGATGATGATGATGATGATGAGAAACTCATATGTTGTTTACTGATGTTCGATGACAAGTCATTGCTATTGTCATCATTCGCATTATAGTTATTCAACATTACTATATTGTTCAACATATTGTTATGTTCCTCCTCATCGTCGTCCTCCTTCCATTGTACTTCATTGTCAGCAAATGTTGTTGTTGTTGTTGTTGTTGTTCGAATAAAATCTCCACAATTGCATGGACAATCTGGTATGGGTGGTGGCGGTTCAGGCACACAATATGGACTTGCATGTTGTTGCATATAGTAGTCTTCTGCACTCTGAAGATGATGATGATGATGATGATTATCATCGTCAATGATATTATTGTTGACATTATCACTGTCATTTGTTGTTGTTGTTGTTGCTGCTGTTGCTGTTTCTGCTTGTCGTTGTCGATGTTCATGTATTAGAACTTGTTCAAGATTTTGTGTTTGTTGCTGTGATTGTTTTGAATCACCACCAGTGGTGGGCACAGCTACATGAAATGTATACACCGAATCACTACCATCATCAGTGGTTATTGTTAGATTAACAAGTATACGTCTAGTCGGTTTATCATATGTTTCAGAGATATGTGGTGGCTTCAGGTGATATGTTGTTGATGATGATGATGATGATGGTGAATTATTTTTTATTTTGATTATTTCATTTTCTGCATTTGGTAAAGAATTTAATGGCTCTTGTTGTTGTTGTTGTTGTTGTTGTTTATGTGATTTTAATTTGTCATTGTTATTATTATCATTGATATTTTCATTGTTTTTCTGTTGAGTAATCGTCTTATAAACATCATCCTCATTCGAAAAGGTACCTTCCAGTTTAACAATATCAATATCATCTAAATTTTCTACATTGCCATCATCATCATTATCATCATCAACAGAATGATCAACATTATTTAACGATGGCATTAAACCATCGTTAAGCATTAGCTCATTCACCACCAATGTGTCAGTTGTGGTTGTAGAGTTCTCATTCGATGATGGTTTTGTTTTAACCATTTTAACTGATGTTGCAACATTTTTCATATCTTCAATTGCATTTCGTATTGTCCCTATTGTTTTTGTTAGCTCATTTATCTTCATCTGCAATTGTTGTTGTTGTGCATTTCTTTCGACATTCGAATGTGTAGATTTTTGCATGACTAATGCTTTAGCTTTTCTTTCTTCTTCGATGACTTTAACTACTTGTGGTGGTGATGTTGGTGGTGGTGGTGGTGGTGGTGATATTTTTATCGCATTTCCATTATCTGCATTTACATTTTCCCCCATTGGTGGTGCTACTGACGACATATAATGTTGATGGTCATTCAATTTGAATTTATCAACATTTATGCTTGATGATGATGATGATGATGTTACCCCCAGCTCTGGTTCCTTTTCGAATTCTGAATGAGATGTTTTTGGTGTTGACGATGCCATTGGTTTTTGTAATATTTTTGCACTTAGCATTGTTGTCGTCGTCATATAGATAATATCATCATTATCATCATCATTGTTATCACCACTAACGGTATTATCAGCATTGTTGTTAGTTTTCTCGCCATCATCTCTCTTATCATGGTCATCAGTATCAGAATCAATATCAATATTCGTAGTGATATTATTTGCATTAATGCCATTAAAAATGTCATCACTGTGGTCAGCGTGACGTTGCGAACGATTGCTTTGCTGCAAATCATATTCAATTTGTAATCTTATATCATCATCATCATCATCATTCCTATGCGATGAGTTGATATCAGTTACATTATGCCTATGATCATTAGTGTTTGCTTGATGATGATGATGATTATTATCATTTGTATTGATTTCATCACTGGTAGCAGCAGTATTATTGTTTGTGGTTTCATATTTTTCCACTTCATCAGAATATTTTTTATCTTTCTTTTCATTATTTTCATCATATTTTTTGTTTTTATTCTGCGCTTTTTGAATATTTTGACGATTGTCATCAATAATCGCTTCAAATTTATCAACATTCTCATTATCAGCATGTTCATCATCATCATCATCATCAATATCATAACCGGTGAGAGGTTGTTGTTGTTGTTGTTGTTGTTTATTATTTACAATTTTACCTGCATTAAATTGCTTTTGTTTTTGTCGTAAATTGCTGCTGCTACTGCTTAATGGTCTGTCCAATACAAGTTTTGAACTTTTTATTGGCATTCGATTTGAAATCTCCTGCAATTTTCGATTTTTCTCTTTGGAGTTGTATTCAAAATTGTTGTTGTTGTTAATATTATTTAAAAACTTCTCCCTTGTTTGTTTCATAAATTTTGGCAACTTGTCATTTGCATCAAGTGGCGATGAATATAAAATATCTGTTGTTGTTTTGAATTCAATTGATTTTTTCAACAATTCATTATTATTTTCATCATCATTAAAGCTTTGGGAAGTTGTTAAAATGTTTTTTGAAGTTTGTAGAAGTTTTTTTGTTCCATTTAATGTCTTACTTGAAGTTTTTAGGAGCTCTTTAGATGTATTAGCTTGAGTTTGATTATTGCTAATGTTGTAAATTTCCATAGAGCTTACTAAAGTGTCATCTGTAGCTTTTTTATGATTATTAGAAGCTATTTTATGACTAATTTTATTAAAAAAATCATCATTAAGATCATGTTTATGTTCATTATGAACATAATTATTGTCTTTGGAGCTTGTGGATGTTAAATTTAAAGCTTCTGTGAGCTTTTTGGAAGCTCGAGAAATATCTGGCACATTGCTATTGATCTGATGGTTGCTGTTCTTATTAGAATAACCATCATCATCATCATTGTCATTGTCATTATCATTGAAAATATCATAATAATAATCATTATAAACATCATCAATATTTTTACTCTTATCATCTTCATCCTCATCATCATCATCATCAGCAGCAGCAGCAGTATTGTCACTCACATGTTTTGTATAATCTGTATGATCCATATTTTCATTATAATTATTATTATTAAACATCTTAAAGGGCAGCTTTGATGAAACTTTATCAATCACTTCTGCATACTCATCAACATCGTTGTCGAGTGGTGGAGCAACAGCAGCAGCAGCACCAGCAGTAGCCATAGTAGTGGTTTTGGTAGCAGAGCCGTTGTTGTGATTGTTGTCATCTTCATCAATTTCTTTGTCATTATTACTTTGATTGAGATTTAATACATTATTGATTTTCAAAGTTTTATCACCAGCAACATCAACATTGCCATCAACCTTGCCACCATCATCATCATCGTAATCATCACTAGGCATCGTGTAGTTGTTGATCAACCCCATTTTGACGCCGCTATAATTACTTTGTACGCTTAAATTGAGAGCAATTGTTGTTGTTGGTGTTGTTGTTGTTGTTTCCTCTTTATCAAATATAACTTGCTTCTCCAGCATTTTGTGCTTCTTCACCACATCATTGTCATCTTTTTTGATTCCATCATTTTGATTTGCTCTTGTCAACATATTTGTTGGCGCTGTCATCGGGTGTGATGGTGTTTTTGCTGCTGCTGTTGTTGTTCGGTTTGTCATAAATTCAAAAATGTCTTCCGTCATGTCATCACCATCATCATCATCATCATCATCATCATCGTAGTCGTTATCAACATCATGCATTGTCGTTTTCATCATTTTCATTTTCATACTTTGTTTCGTCATCATAATTTCATCAGAATTTTTTTCATTTTTTCTCTCATCGTTATTATTGACTTTAACATTCAACGTTGTTGTCGCTGTTGTTGTTGTTGTTGTAATGTTTGTAATTAAATCGTCGTTGAAACTTTTGGTTGCCGTTGGTAAACTTCTTCGATAACGTCGTCGTTGATTTCCATTTTCGTCTTTAACTTCCTTCTGCTGCAGCAGCAGCAGCAGCGGCAGGTGTGTCAGTGGTGACGACGCGACGACGTCTACTTTGCCTATATGAACATTGTTGTTGTTGTCGGCTGTGCATAAAAACAACAACAACAACAACAATGAAATTATTTGTAATCATTTCTTTGCGGGCGTGTACTGTCGTCATTGTTATTGTTGTTGTTGTTGCTTTTATAACCTTTCATATAATTTACATAATCGATACACCACCCAGGGTTGATAATACACATTACAAGTCTGAGAGGTATATTTATATGAGTTTTCGATCAAAGTGCAAAATTCCTAGGTGGTTGGGGGAAGGGAGTGATATGCTAGCGGTACTTCTTGCACGATAATTGGTAAGCATTTTCAGAAAGATAGCAATACGTCAATTCAAGGGCATATCAGAGGGAGGATACACGTCCTTCTTCAACGATAGTTTGGGGTGTGAAGTAAACAAATGTAGTAGACGACAATACGTGGAGAAAGTTTCCACCGCAGGGAATAGTCACCCTTTTTTTTTCTTTTCACGCAAAATTACTCATTAAATGTATTTTTTAATTTTCATATTCTCATTAAAACAAGACATCGATTTCGTGCTATATAAAAGTGAGTGATTGCTTTTACAGTTGCAATGAAAATCACATTTAACACTATTTATGTGGTGGAGAGTCGATTGGTTGGTTGGTTGGCTATTTGAGTTTTTTTTATTGCTATTGCGTTATTGCAATAACTTTTTGGTCGATTTTTTTAAGCGACTTCGAAAAAGAAGGCGGTTTGATAGTACGTCAGTTTAAAGTTTGTTCCACCTAATTTTTTTTTTTTTGACATTTTATATGATTTCAAAAATTATTATTTGATTTTTAACGAATTTACTTAAAATATTCATGTGATCTGAATAGAAATGATTAGTAAAAAATATTTAAGGCATTTAACGAAAAAAAAAAGATTCTGCTTTAGGTTCGACATTATTACAAATTTGTTTGGAATAATGTCGAAAATTAAACATAAATTTCGAAATTGTTGAAGAAATGTTTCGGCATCAATGCAGTGCATCGGTCTAGGTTACGCTGGGTTGATGTGGCTGCCCTTTCTTTGAGAGGTCACACTTAGGCCAGTAAGGCCCATTGTGATTGCACCAAGCTTCTTTTCCAATACTTTTGTGCGTGTTAAATTTGGACATCATTAGAAGGGACCTACTTATATTCGCCAGTTTCGAACGGCAGAACCCTTGTGACATCACTTAATCTTAGCTTTGTCACAGAGCTATTTTATTGCCGGAAAAATTGCCAATTTTTACCGATAGGTGGGTATCGTTCGAAAGAAAAATCTTTTCGACATCTTTGATATCTTTTTTACATTTTGTTATTTCAAAACTTCTTTCGATCTTTATTCATATAGTCGTTCGGCGGTTGTTACGTAGAGACAGTCACGCTACGAGTTACTGTTGTTATTTTCAATGATCATTTGGAAGAGTGAAAAAGGCAGCTTATGAACTAAAATCAATAAATATTATCTTATAAAAAAATAGGGTTTCAGAAAAATTGATTCGTTATCGTGAGACTTCTTAAATTTTATTATGGAGAAAATAATGTGAACTTCTGATCTACGGCATAATGGCAATATCTTCAACAAAAGATATTATCGAGCGAATGGAATAACATGCTCTAGCTAAGAAGGTGTTATATTCGGAACCCTGTGGTGGATGACGCAGAAGGGGCAGCCCTAATCCCGGTGGAAAGACCAAGTACTGGGAAACTTGAGATCGCTTGGAATTTCTAACTGACATGCTGGTATGCTAGATTCGGCCTAATTGGAATTGTAATTTTGGTTGTAAAGAAGAAGAAGAAGAAGAAGAAGAAGAAGAAGAAGAAGAAGAAGAGGAAGAAAAAATCGAAGAAGAAGAAATTGGAACCGATTCAATTAAATTTGTATCGATCTGTATCAAAATAGTTGAACGTGGAAACGTATCCAAACCTTATCGAGGCGAGGCATCGGATGACTTGAATCAAGCGCAAATTTGACATTAAAAATTGAGCATTTTAATTTTAAAAAATAAATGGCAAAATAAAAACAAATATACATCTTTTTTGTGTAGCATAAAGGAGGATTTAATGGCAAGACGTAAAAAATTAAATTGCTTCTTATCATGCATATAAGACTTCGTTATAGGTTTGCCTTTTTTGAAGGCGGCTCATCAGACTTTCTTCTTTTTTTAATACTATATTTATTTATTCTTCTTTCATTCACTTAATGTTTGATTGTATGTAGTATAGCTACTACTTGTATTGTCATTTTGACATTTTGATTTGATTTAATGTGAAATTTGACATTTAATGACAGCTTAAATGACAGCATAGTATTGGCATATATACGAGTACATATAAAATATTCAAACATATGGATGTCTAAACGAATATATGGTTTCGCCTACTTAAAAATAGTTTAATTTACATTGAAACACCAACAGCTAAAGAAGGCAGAATAGCTTCTCAGGCAAATGCTTTAAAAGGAGTAGGATGTTAAAGGTGTAGTATGTATGTAGTACGAAAGTACTTGTATGTAGGTCGTTTCGAAAAATATTATAAATTCATTTTAACACCTTTTCATCAGCACATTTAATATGTGTAATACCTTCGTGAGGGTTATTAAATTTTTTATGAGATTTCACACAAACGCCCCTACATACACATACATACATATTCATAGGAGCATATACACAAAAATAGCACAAACAATATTATGTGAACTAACTTAGAATAGTTTATTTTCTTTTGCTGTGTCTCTTTTTGAATTGAGTTGATGTGAATTGAGTGAGAATGAGAAGATATATGAATATTGTAGATATTATTTAGTAAATGTCTTTTCATATAGAGTGTGTATAATAAAGTTATGGAAAATGTGGCAACATTTCAACAACACAGATTTAATTTTTAAAATTTTTGGGTTATGTTGTTGGTAGGCATATTATTTTGTTGTGATTAAAAGAGGTTAAATTTATTGTTTAGAAATATGAAATTTAATCTTGTTTTTAAAGAGGTCGTAGTGTCGCGATTAAATCATAAATATTTCAAATGAGGGTAGTTATTTTTTGTAAATATGGCTATATTTCTATGAATTGAAGTTTAAATTGAAAATTTAGAAATTTAAACAATTTATAAATACTTTAAAATATATAAATGAAAGGTTTTTTTTATGTTTCAGTAAATTTTAAAGCTTTTAAAGTAAGTAGTTTTTGGTTTTTAAAGGTTAAAAATCTATCATAGGGTACCAAAAACTCTTAAAAATTACACTAGAGCGTCTAATCATCGTTTAAGCACTTCTTATCTCGCTAAATGATACTTAATTTATTTTAGATGGTTGTAAATATAGTCTGAAGCATCTGGAGATATTCCAAAGTAGTTGAAAAGGTAATAAGTGCTTAAAAATATTATGGTAGAGGGTGTAGTAATTATTTAAGCTTTCTAAATGCTTTCTAAAATGTCGAAAGAGCATCCATTGCTATCATAGAGTAATATATATGCATTTAAACTAACAAAGATGGTTATAAAAATGTTGCATAATACACTGGTGGAGCTTATAATACCTATTTCAGTAATTTTTACATAGTTGAATTACATTTAAAGCGAAGAGGAGGGTCTAAATGCTCTCTAGCCTATAAATAGAGGATCTGTTGGTAATCTAAATGCACTATAAATGCATAAAATGCTTACAAATTGACATTGCTGGTTATTTAGTTGCCTTGCTAGAGGTTATAAGGGTGGGGAAGATGGAAGACTGAAGTGTGTCACCTTCCTAACAGCTTAAAAAAAATTCTGAAAATATTATTATAATGAAAAACTAAACTTGATGTTCTTTACAAAATAAGTAACTAATAGTGTTCACTTGTCATTAAGTCAAATCAACTTTTTCAATTGGAATAATATGAGTAGAATATTAATATTAATGAAAGATTCAATGATGTTGAAAGTTTGATTAGTTTCAAATATAGAGTGGGGGGAGAAATTATAAAGGAAGAAAAAAAAAAAAAAAATAAGAAAAATTCGTATAAAACTAATAAGATAAAAAGTTTTGATTTATACAAGAACTAATAAAAAATCAAAATCGAATAAAATTTCAATTTCAAGTTTTAATTTTTTATTTTTACTATTCTCATTTCTTTTATTTACACGTTCTTATATAGATATTTTTGTTCATATTACACACAGCACTTTAGTGCTATCCTCACTTACGCATGCTTAACAGCTCAGCAAGCAGTAGCAGAGTCAGTAGCAATCATCACAGTCGACGTATTCAATTTGAAAAGTAATTAATATTAAAGAAATTAAAAGTGCACTGTGTGATGATGCTGGCGCCAATAGTATGACAGTAGTAACATTCCTTTTATATTCCCTTAAACTTTGTACATACCCAGCAAACTGAAAGTTGCTAATTACTTTTAGCCATTAAATTCGAATGCGAAACGTAAAACAAGTAAATCATTAGTTTTTTCTAGAATCTTTCGGTTTTTTTTTCTGAGAATTTCTGATATTCCTTAATATCCTTTGAGATGAATTATTAAGGGAAGTAAAGAGTACAAAATTCCTACAAATTATTCAAATTTTTGTATTCCCACAGTAAATGTTTTGAGATCGTCAGAAAATTTGGTTTGCTGGGTAAATCCTATAAAACTGTGTGACCTTTAATTGAACGGATTCTTATTATTTGTATACGAAGATTTCTCTCTCTCTCTCTCTCTCTCTCTCGAATTTTCCTTTTAACGTTTGCAATATGCTCGGCTATTTTGTCAAAACTGTCATTAACAGTGATTCAAAGAAGAGCTTGTGTAAGAAGGTGGAAAACTTAGGAAGAGAGAAAGAGAGAGAGAGAGCACACAGAAAAATATAGACAAATGACAAGTATCCAACCAACAGCAACAACAACAGCAATAATCACTGAAAGGATAACAGAAAAAATGTTGTTGTTCGTTCATAAGACGACAATGGCGCGACAACAGTAACCGCCGTCCTTAGATACGCCTCTACTCAGCGAACGTCCAACGTCCAATTTATTTAATACAAAACGCAAAAAACCGAATAAGCCAACAAACCAACCGATCAACTTGTCGAGCCGCGCCAAACCGTCGACACTTTTGTCAATTGTTCATTACCCGCCACTCAATTCACTCAACACCAACATAGCGCATTTACATTCAAATATGTATGTAATATCCTTTTGTGTGGGTGTGTTGTACTATATGTATGAGTGACGGTGCTCACGCCTTTATCGTTTCTTGTTTTTTTTTTTCTTCTGTTCTTCATTTCATTTCATCTCATGCAATCAAATTCAAATACAGAAAAGTTCGAGAAACTCATTTAAAAATAATTAAAAGTTGAGAATAATTACCTCCATTATTGGCATTTGCCAAGGACGACGATAGCGACGATGACGGCGATGTACCAGAAGCAGCTGCAGCAGCCGAACCAGACCCCGCCATACCGCCCAACACCGATGAGGCTGATGTCGATTGGAAGGCTGATGATGGTGATGCTGCTGATGCTGACCCCGCAGCTGATGATGATGATGCTGCTGCCGCCGCCGCCGCCGACGCCGCTGCAGCAGCAGATGCTGAAGAGGCCAGTGATGAGCTGATCGTCGATACGGTAGCCGTGGTGGGTTGTCCGTTTTTGGAACGTAATGAGGAATTATGCAATTTTGATAGATCTGTATTGGTGCTCTTGGCTGCCGTCACCTCGGATACTTCATTGCCGACTAGAACTGTACAGGGTGCGGAGGGAGACCAATGCAGTACACCAAAACCTACAAGAGTGTAAGGAGATGTTGGGACAAAATTAATTTTTAATTGAAAAAAAAACATAAGAATGGGAAAATAGATATGTATTTGTTTTATATACGTACATTAGGGTGGGGTATTTTTTTTTAACCAAAAAAAAAACCAAAAAAAAAACAAATTATAAAATTAATAGGAGAATTTTTAAGTTTCAAATTTGAAGGCATGTAATTTCTAAGAAAATTTTTTTCTTAATCGATCAGCTTGAAATGTTCATATATAAATATCACTACTTCTTAAGAATATTTTGAAAAATTGATAAAAATTTGGATCCACCTTAATGCACACATATATAAATATAGAATAAAATACTCGTACGTACCTGTTAAAATGATTAAAAGGACACACAATGTAACAAACACTGATATCGATACGATGGCCACACATTTGGCTGAACAACGTGCTGCCAAATCTTTGCGAAAATTCATTGGCGCCGAATAGTGATGTGTCGGTAAGCCGCTCATAACGCTGCGTGGTGGAAGCACAGGACCCATACAATTATTTGTACGCTCAGCGTAACCTTTCAGTGTATCCTTTGTGGGTGTGGAACAGGCAGAGCCGCTTTTATAATCGATGGGTGAGCCTTTGTTGATATCTGCAATGACAATGAAGAATGTAGAATGTAATTGATTAGAATGAGAGTGCAGAGGAAGCTCTATCAATATGTACACTTATTACTAATTATCAAAAAAAAAAAAAAACTATTGTACATTAACTATACATACCAATATATAAATGCTTAAGGCTAATGGGGATTAAAATAATGTATACTTTAAATTGTCTACGAGCACGAGTTTACTCTGTTCGATGTCGTCGTAGAGTACTCAACTGTAGTAATAGCATTGGTAGCAAATGTTTTTCTTTTTTTTTTGTGGATGGCAATTGTTCTATGTGAAATTGAAATCATTAATTTTACAGTAACTAAGTTTCAATTACACTTCGTACACACACACACACACACACACACGCACACGAATAGTAAATCCTTACAAAAGTCTTGCTTAGCTCATTTCGTTTTAACATTCAATCGTTCATTTCGTGTATGCTTAGCATTTAAAATATCCCCAAATCGTATTAATTTCATTTTCGAACACAACAACAACAACAACAACATTTGCCCCCCGAAAAAAAAAATCAATTAAAACATTTCAACATAAAATGCTATATAAATGGACCTATCCTTTTTGCTTCTACATACTAACCATTCCCATACACACACACTCACACACACAGAAACACTTTTGACGCCTTATCATTCTCCAGCTCATTTGGTCTTATCATCATTGAAGACGGCTATAAAACAGCAAATACGTAACGATAGTAAAAACGTAACCGAAAAACCAAAAACTAGTATAAAAAATATATTGTCCCAAAGAGAGAAAGAGAGAGAAAGAGAGAGAGAGATAGTCAAAGAGAATAAAAGAATAAAAATGGGTATGGCCAAAGCAAACAGCATAGAATGACGTTTTGCCATTAAAATCACACCTAATTTTCTTTAAGGACAACACCAACCTAAATATGAGTATGGAGCCGCATGGAGGACTAACTTTCTATTGAGTTGGGGAAAAGATATTGAACAATTATTAAAATTTTTCGAAATCGATTATTTGTGTATATTAGGCCTCTTCTGATACTTTTAATAAACAATATGGAAACAATACTAGAGAAGAACCTCGGTCATGGTCTTTCAGAGGCACTAGTTCGAATGAACTATATCCTCCAAAAAAATTGTGATGAATTGTGTAACTTTTTTATATTTTTTTTCTCATTGGGGGGGGGGGGGGGGTCTTTTATGTGGCGGGTCCCAAACCCAACGCACAACCTCTAACCGCAGAGATTTTCGCCACTCACTTCAGCCGCCTCCCAGCGGGTGCCAGGAAGACGATGCCCGATGGTCGCCACATGGACGGCCCCCATTAATAATAATGAAAGCAGCGCCATCACATAGTAAGCAGAGCAAGCTATATGACTACCCCTCATAAGAGGCCACATAAGAATTGTGTAACTGTAAGTTACTTGCTTCATATACTTCATATATTTATGATCCCCGAAGTGCCCATTGGCCAAGCTTCCTTTTCAGTACTGTTGTGTGTGTTAAATTTAGGACAGCATTAGAAGGGACCTACTTATATTAGCCGATTCAGAACGACACAACCCTTGTGACATCACTTTTTCCGGGCTTTTGGTGACAAACCTCTTTTAGAAGCGTTTTCATGGCAAATTCTTACTGGCGGAAAAATTGCCAATTGTTTGCCGACAGGTGGGTGCCGTTCGAAAGAAAAATTTTTTCGTTTTTATTGTGCTAATTATAACCACGACCTCTAAATCAGTATGCCAATGTACTAACCACTGAGTTACGGCAAAGTGTAGTTTGCACTTTGACCGATACTTTATCCCCACAATACTACAATATCCGAATACTAGCAGTTAGACGATACACTGGTCTATTGTCATTTTATTATAGTAGACTCATTTAGATATGGTATGGTCAATACTACAATATATGTATGGAGTATGAAAAAAAGAAAAAAAAAAAACACCCTCATTCATAGAAGTGATTGCAGACGTCATCCATGTAGGAGGATGACTTGTATTGTTGGTATTGGCTATTGTATTCCAATTTTATATGATTTGATTTTGTTGTTGTTTTTTTTTTAGATTATATTATATACATATATACTTTATATATCTAGTCAATATATGTTTTTTTGTTGGCTTTCTTTCTTTTCTTCTTCTTCTTTTGCATTTTCTAAATGCTTTTATGCTCTCAAATTTCATTTGTATAAAAGGATTTGTACAAAGGATAACAAACTGACATCGAACATAACCTAACAAATGCAATAAAATCGTATCGAACATCAGCTAAAGCAACAACAACAACAACAATAACAAATGAATTAGTCAAAGTATTGGCTTTTTCTTGTTGTTGCTGTTGTGTCACACTATCGCTTTTTTCACCCCGTCTATTTTGGAAGATTTTTGCATTTACCTTTTTTCTTGGTTTTTTTTTTTGCTTTTTTCTTTTTTGCAAATCAAATGGATTTTAGCAAACAACAATAACATGAAAAAAATTGACAGTTAGCAAGTTGGAGATGAAGAATTGAACAAATGTAATGGACAAAAAAAAAATAAAAATAAAAGAAAAAAACCAGACATAATAGAAAAAAAATCATGGTGCGATAATATACGTTTATCAAGCTGATGATGATGATGATGATGATTGTGATGAGGATAATTCGATTAGGTAACGTGTCATATAAGCTTATTTTTGTAGAAAAAAAAATTACATAAAACACTAAATGGAAATATTATAGCAGTGCGCAATTTTTTACTTTTTTTTTTATTTGATTTGAATTAATTAGTAAAACTAGACAGAGTATTATTCCATAAATAGTAAGTAATATTTACTTATGAATATTTCGTATTTGAAAATCACCATCTACATATTCGTAGAATATTTTAGCTCTTTAAGCACACGTTTTAGTACATTGTCTTAACATAATTTGGCAAAAAATTGGCAATAGAGGGTTAAAATGTTCAAAATGTTTTACTGAAGATTTCTGCAAATATATTCATGGAACCTTGTACGCTAAGAAATGGCGGTGTTTAGTACCCATTTTGCATTTTTTTTCAAAAATGGAGGACTAAATGACCTATAGAAATAAACTATAAAGGGTTAAAATATATTATAGACTTTGAAACAAATAAAATGCCAGATTAAGTTTTAATTGGTCACATTTTGTGGCTTTTGAACGAAAAATCCCATTTTGAGTGATTTTCTTTCGTTTGTAATTTTTCTGTGCTGAAAATTATATTTTTTGTTTTCAAATTACAGAATTTTGAGCGTGACTAAAATCCGCATAAATGTAATTTGGAAATCTTAAAAATATATATTAGGCAAGATTGCCTCCAAAGTTTCATCATAGAGTCTTTGTATTTAGAACTTTAGATAAATTCGAATCAATTTTTCACCGTGGGACTAAATGACCTTTAGAAATAAGATATAAAGGGTTAAAGTATATACATTGGAACTAATTAAATGAAAGATGATATTTTAATTGGTCTCATTTTATGGTTTTCGACCGATTTACACTGATTAATTAATTAATCTGATTTTGAGTGAGTTTTATTTGTCATCTTTTTGTGATGAAAATTATATTTTTGTTTGTTTTCATATTACAAAATGGCGAAAATGTAATACCAGTGGATTTTGAGCGTGACTAAAATCCGTATAAATTTAAATTTGAAATCTTAAAAATATATTTTAGACAACATCGGCTTCAAAGATTCATCGTGGAGTCTTTGAATTTAGAACTCTATATCAATTTGGATGAATTTAACACCGTGGGACTAAATGACCTATAGAAATAAGAGATAAAGGGTTATAGTATATACATTGGAACAAATTAAATGATAGATGAACTTTTAATTGTTCTTATTTTGTGATTTTCGACCGATTTACATTAATAATCTGATTTTGAGTGATTTTTATTTGTCATCTTTTTGTGCTGAAAATTATATATTAAAAAAAAAAATTCCATTTTATTGGCGAAAATTTACAACCAGTGAATTTTGAAAGTGGTTAAAATCCACATAAGTTTAATTTAAAAATTCTTAAAATAGAGTGTTTTCCATATTGGACAAAAGTAAAACCAAAGTACCATCATAGAGTCTTTGAATTTAGAACATTTAGAACATTCGAACTAGCAGTGTTGATTTGCGTTTGTTATAAAAACGATAAAAAAGGAAATACTAATTTTCGTTCAACTAAAAAACGTATGCACTATGGAAATATAACTGTTAAATATAAAAAAGGCATAACGGAAATCATTAAAACTCTTTAAATCAGTTCCATTTTATCGTTCGGGTATGTAAAAGAGACGACTTTAGTGTAATGAAAATAAATGGAAATAAAATCAAATAAAACAAAACATTCAGCAGTTGTATTAAAAAGAAAAACTTTAATATTAAATGATATTTTTCATATTCATCATCCATTTTCTTATTCGTCTCCTATTCTATTTTAATGCATTCCACTCGAACTTTAATATTCTGAAAATGGAGTTAAATGGTTAGCCAGTATATATGTACATATTTACATGACTACAAGTATACAGACTTATGTATATAACTGTTTAAAATTAAACCTGTAAAATTTGCCCTTCGCACAAGGTTGATTTTTATGCGATACTCGAATATACGATGTACCTTTTATTCGTTCATATAAATTGTTTAAAAAGAGTAAGAGTTTGAGTGAAATAGCACAATACTTGTATATGTAGTATACTATTGATGCGTCTGTATTAAGGAAATGGATTATATACATATATCTAAGGTACTAAGTATTTGTGATATATGTATATTTGATGGTGGGGGTACTATCATAGTGCTATTGCAATGGCATGAAATCATTTGAGCTAAAGATTTTCTATTAAATTGAGTTGCGACTACATAGAGCGTTGTGTTCAAAAGTTTAAATTTAACTCATGAGAGTTTTACGATGAATGTACGTATGTTACGTTGTTGTGATATTAACGTTAGTGATGGTGGTGGTGGTGATGGTGGTGATTTGTGGTGAGAAATTGGATTGCTTACAGTGACAAACGTTTGAACGTCATCAATGTCATCATTATCATCAACATTATTATTATCATTGACATCATAATGAACAACATTATTATCATCATGATCATTATTATTGGTGTATTAGGTATAGACGAGTAAACGTACACAAGTGACAGTAATAATGACACATGAACTATGGCTGTTCGTTGCTACGTTGATTCTTTCGTAATACTTGTATTTACATAGTTAGTTAGCAATACTATTCGTATTTGCAAATATATGTACATATGTGTTATATATGATACTTTTACTTTTTTCCTTTTTTTTTGCAATGAAAAATGTCTGCAACATTTTTTAAAATACAATCATATCGTATTTTTATTTTTTCACCAAAGCTTAAGTGTGGTAGAGTGCAAGGTAATTGGAGTGATATGCTCACTACATACAAAAAAAAAAAAAAAAACAAAATTTAATAAAATGATTACTTCGATTTATTTTATGTTACGATTTACGAATGTCATTATTTCGATCTAGTTTTCTATGTGGATTTATTATACTTTTTTTTTATCAGAATATATAAAAAACCTCATATATAAAAAAATGAATGAATTGAGTTTTAAAATAGGAATACTATACTTTTTTTTCTAGCCATCATCATTATTGCCATGGCAATTTTAATTGGTTTAATAACTCTACACTCATCACCACTATGTTTGATGTCTGGGTTTTCGTGTGTACTGTATTTACTACGGCGACAATGAAATATGCTTGGAGTGACCAAATATATTTATTCGAAATTTTCTAGAATATAGAATTTTTAGAGAAATTTAAATTTAAGCGACTTTCGTATTTCGATAGGGATAAATGTTTAAATTTTCATGTTGGTAGTACTGTGTCTGTCATGTGTGTGAAATTTCATGATATTATAAATATTTCTTAAATATTGATGCTTGTGTTTTTTGATCTTCTAAAAATAAAATTTTCGGTTTTTACAATGATTGAAATTATTCAACAAATTCAATTTTATTAAAGTTTGTGCGCAGAATTATATTTGTGCAGGCGAAACATTAAGAATGTTGCTAAATATCATCGGTGAACAGACTCAATCGCAAACGCGAGTATATGAATGATATAAATTGTTCAAGGAAATCGAATAAATTTGTCGAGAAATCGTTGAAGACGCAAAATATCCCGGATGACCATCAATCACATCAATTGATAAGCAATATGTCAATAAAATTCAAGAATTGTTACTTGAAAATCATCGATTGACAGTTTGTGAGATCTTTGTGATATTTTTGGAATATCAGAAACATCAATGAAGACAGACTTCCCAAGAGTGTACGGTTCTACGTACCGGACGCACTCGACCACATGGTCGATCAAGGTCCATTCAACTCATCAGAATACGGAAATACTTTGTATGGGAACAAAACAAAGCATTTTCGTAATTTTGCTGCTATAACAACAACAACAACAACAACAACAACATCCATTTGTGCCTGAGAAAAGTCTAGGTTAGGTTAGGTTAGGTTATGTGGCTGCCCTCTCTCTGGGAGGACACACTTAGGCCAGAAATGCCCATTGTGATACCACCGAGCTTCTCTTCCAATACTGTTGTGCGTGTTAAATTTGGACAGCATTAGGAGGGACCTATTTATATTAACCGGTTCCGAACGGCAGACCACTTGTGACATCACTTTAACTTAGTTTTGTCACAGAACTCTTTTAAGAAGCATTTTTGGCAAATTGTTACTACCGGAAAAATTGCCAATTCTTGCCGACAGGTGGGTACCGTTCGAAAAAAAAATTTTTTCGATATTCAATTTTGTTATGCTTCAGTCCGGGATTGAACCCACGACCTACATATCAGAGGGCCAACACAGTAACCACTGAGCTACGGCACCCACTGAGAAAAGTTTAATTACGATTGCTTTCTAAACACTGAATTAATTTTTTGGAAAAACGTGCCAAAGTCGTTCAAAAATCAATGTCAATGTTGACAGTTTTCTTCGATTGTAATGGTGTGGTAAATTATTAGCTTCTAACATGACTGAAATGATAAAATTAATTACTAGTGTAATAACCTCTATTTAAACTATTAATAAATTCCTATTAGATTTCATACTTTTAATTATTTGTTCGAATTTTTGAAGTTTGGTCGATCAAGTATTTACAATACTGTAGTTCTTTGTGTAATTAGTGTTAGTATACATATTTTTTACTTCTTCACCACTACACCAAAATGTATAGTTTATCAACATTGTCATTAATTTATATATATGAAAAAAACAACAACAAGAAATTAGAAATGACTATTGGTAAAAATAGCAATAACAAGTACCGCTAACATCATACACCATCACTATCACTATAACCACCATCATCATCATCATCATTATCATTGTCATCATCATCATCACCACTACCATTACCACCAACAGCCATCAACTAAAACAACAATAAAAGTGGTAAAGAGCGCAAAGTTCATTGAAATGTTATTTAATTGCAATTAAGCATCATTTATCAAACTCAATTGAACATTTATGTGGTATACTTGATATACATACATTCATATATACATATATACGCATATATATATATGTATATAGAAACATAGAAAGATACATAGACAAAGCAGATGCTTGAATATGTGGGCGTTGTGGAAATATTCGATATTAAAGTAAGTACATAGTAGCGAAATTAATACATAGTAGTATGAGTATTTAGTACTTAGTTCTAAATATTACAACGGTTCAATAATATTAAGTACTAATTTTAAATGATATGTAGTTATTGTAGTAGTTGGTGTAGTAATTCTTCATGGCATTGTCATTGGTTCTATGTTGCTATTGGAAAGAACACTATTTACACTGCTTTTATTCGAGACTCGAATGGGTATTTTTATTATCAAATGGACGCCATGCGTAATATTTTCGAAAATGCAATCTATCACCGACATCTTTGAGAGCGATTGGATCAATTACGATTCGAATTGTCTGCCCACCCACCGTATTCTTCAAACTTGGCTGTCAGTGTATGTTTTTCTTCGAGACTCGAATGTGTATTTTTGCTATCAAATGGACGCCATGCGTAATATTTTCGAAAATGCAATCTATCACCCACATCTTTGAGAGCGATTGGATCAATTACGATTCGAATTGCTTGCCCATCCACCGTATTCTCCAAACTTGGTTGCCAGCGTATGTTTTTCTTCGAGACTCGAATGTGTATTTTTGCTATCAAATGGGACTCATGCGTAATATTTTCGAAAATGCAATCTATCACCGACATCTTTGAGAGCGATTGGATCAATTACGATTCGAATTGTCTGCCCACCCACCGTATTCTTCAAACTTGGCGACTATTATTTGTAGCCAAAGTCCCAACGGTGGCTTCAGGGAAAGATACCCAGGGGAAGCACATCACAGAAACCGTTTCATATTGCGAAGAGCATCGAAATGTTGGGAACTCGTTATATCAAGTGTATTGCTCTCGAAGGATTTTTTTCGTCGAAAAAAAAAATCTCAGAACTTTTCAAGCCATATTAGTAAGTGAACACATCTAATACAATATTATGCACATATATCACCTTAATAAAAAAAAAAAAAAATCCAACACAACAAAAAAATGAGCATTTCAAAATACATTGGGATAAATTTCAAGTAGACAACACTGTTAATGACTGTCTGCAACCATAATGTATGTACTTAGTACATACATTTCAAACTATTTACTACGATCTCTTAACTGCAATTATATGTATTTGCTTTTAGTTGTATGTGTATGTAGTTGTATTATACTCATAGTTTACCACAAACTGCATTACTTCAATCGATTGCTTATAATTGAGCATAATTTCATTTTAACTTTGTGAAATCGTATTATTCTATAGATATATATATATGTATATATAAATTTATGTATTGGTAATGGCAATATATATATATAGATAGTTGCTTCATTTCTTAGCAGTAAATATACATATATTCGCTTATTCAGTGGATGTGTGATAGTTTTTTTTTATCTCCCTCTTATTTATACTTTATTAGTTTCTCTTGGGGTAAAAAAAAAACGAAAAATAGAGAATAAACTTTTTATTTACTATTTAATCGCACGAGTGTTAATATTTCTACTACCATTTTTTGCCCCATTCTGTGTTGGCATTTATTTGCGCCATTTAAGTTTATCCAATCAATTAAGGTTCTCTCTCTCTGTTCAATATATCCCACATGTTTATCAAAATTAGTTGACTGGCGGTTGTGGAGTAAAAATACATCATTTCGTTTTAAATACGAACGATAGGGATAGAAAGAAAGTTATAAACTACTATAACACATACAACTTTATAAGTGTGACTCGTATAGTATTAATAGTAGTGCTTGCAGTAAGTAATCGTATCATAGTCGTATAATTGAAAAATAAAATGGTTCTGTATTAGTTCATAATTAATATTTATTATTTATATTGTGTAACACAATGAATAATCAATGCTATTCATGGTATTAGCCAACTATTATTCGTTCTTAAGTAATATGGGTGTGTTTGTATAGGGATAAAGGACAAACAAATACAAGTACATTAATATTGTACTTGTAATAAAAGGTCAATGACATATGAGAATACTTATATCACCAATATTAAGTGGGTGATGTGATTATGAGAGCAATTTTGAAAAATTGTTTTTATTTTTGTTTGTTTTAATTCTTTATAGAAATGTCAAACTTTAATTATTTCATGAATTTTTATTGGTTATTGGTTTATAAGGACGATAAAAATTTCTATTTAAAGATTGATTATAATAATGAGTGAATGAATATTGTCAATATTTTTATAATTGCATTATTTAGTTAAAAAAAAAAAAAAACAATAATTGAATGTGACGAGCTTTGATAGTAGAATTTTATTTGTTCGCTATCAAATTACAGTTTTATTTGAGAGGTAGGCATGGTGGTTTTGGTCTATTTTACAACTTATTCATTCAATAACAAATATATGTAATCGCATGTGTCGAATTTCAGATGAATAATTTTATATATTTTCGTGATCGAAATGTAAAAATATATATATGGAAGGATAAGTTTATATGAAAGCTTTGAGTGGTTTTTATTCAATTTAGTTCATTTTCCTATAAACAGTATTCGTTAATAAATATCAACATATGAAACGAGTTTCAGCTTGATAACTGTATAAATTTGGGGGCAAACTTTGAAAATGCGTATGAAACAAATACTTTTGTATGGGACACAAGTGTGGTTCTCTTACGATTATGTCCATTTTTCAATATACATAAACATTTTGTTGTAAAAATAATTTTACATAAGAAATTTCAGTTTGAAAACTTTATTTTTTTTTGCGCAAAATGTAAAAAAATATATTAAAAACATAATTTTATATGGGAGATAGCCGTGGATTTTATACGATTTAGCTGAATTTTAAACTCATATTTTTTTAAGTAAAAATATTCATATGTACCAAGTTTCATTGCGATACCTTTAGAAATACGTGCATAAACTATGAAAATATACGTGCGGCAACACATTTTTGTATGGAAGCTATACATTTTTTGCATCCGACTATATCTATTTTTTAACAGGTGACTTCTGTGATAAGATTAGCTTCTCATGCATAATTTTAGTGCAATAGCTATATAATTTCGTACGAAAAGTGTCAAAAATTACATGCAATATTATACTTTTGTATGGGAGGTAGGCGTGGTTTTCATCTGATTTTACTCATTTTCAAATTTGTTTGTTCGTTGGTGAAAATAATAATATTGACCAATTTTTAGCTCGGTAGCTTTATATTTACTGTAGTTTTTAAGCGAAAAGGTATTTAGACTGACCAACGAAAGATGGTGACATATTAATACATTTAGACATGGCTTAATTAATTTAGATATTGAATTTGATCTTTAGAATATATACTTTTTCATATCATCTGTCATCTGTGCTTATGTGTATTATAAAAGAAAGCATGAAGCACTCAAAATACTCCAGACTCTTTGAGTGTAGGCCGCAAAAAACAATTGTCATTGCTGCTGCTAAGGAATGTCTCTATGCAAAATATTATTTGAATATAATTTTTTAATTTAATTTTCAACATTCACACATTTACATATTAAATTCATATAAATATTCATTCACTTCGTTACACTTTTACCCATGAAAAAGACCTAAATATTAGATTCATATATTAAAATATATGTAAATGAGCATTTTTCAACAAAATTTGAAATCATTTAACTTAGCAGGGGGAAAAAATGAAAACAAAATTGAACTAAATTAAATTAAGTTATCATTAAATTATCATTACTTCTATGTAAAATATATATTTATGCATGTATATTTAATTAAGACAATCGTCTAGCATTGAATACTCTTATCTATAAAATATTCTTCCAAAAAAAAAAAAAATTGTTGTCTTGTGATGCTTAGAAAGAAAAAAAATTGAATGAAAAGAACCCTGAAAATCTGCTTAAAAGATTTTTTTTCTCTCGTTTTTCTTTGTTTTGGCGCTTATATTTTAATTAAAAACAGAAATACAAAAAAATGAAAGCAAAGAAAAGGGAAATGAAGGAAAGCTAGAAGAAACCCTCCATCATATCTATGTATTCGTTGAGCATAGGCTCAATTTTCATATTAAAATGAGCGAATATATATGCGTGTGTGTGTGTGTGTGTGCATGTGTAATTAAATATGCCTGTAGGTATGCAACAAATATGGAGTATTAGAAGTGGAGACACGAATATGAAAGTAACCAAGGCAAATAGTCAAAGAAAGTAAAATGAAATATATACTTATTTGATGCAAATGATGGTGATGATAATATTTTGTTTTTTTTTTATTGTTTTACTTTGATAATCGCTTTGCTTTTGTTATTATTATTGTTGTTAATTGAAGATGTATGTTATATATACACGTAAGATTGAAAATAATTTTGAGACAGCGAAACTAAAAATAAATAAATAAATTGTTGCGCCAAAAAGTATGCTATGCTAAACATCTTAAGAATTTGAAAGATCATATCAAAGGAAGCATTTAACACATAATATCTTGCATTTATGCGACGATTGAATGTGTGAGGAGAATGCAGTCAGGCAGTCAGTTAACAATGAAAACGCGCTCGTGTAAGCAATAAATTGAGTTGAATTTATTTTCCATATGAATGATTAAACTTTTCGTCGCTGTTTCTTTCCTTTTTTTTTTCTTTGACTATGGTGGTATTATTCACAAACATATACACATACTGTATGTATATGCCTATTATTCATATTTACATGTTACTTTTATATGGAAGAATTGCCGCTTCAGTTGCTATCAAATAAGATTAACGAAAAATATGGCACATATATTCGTACTGGTTCTTCTGAAGAAGTGTGCTGCTAATAAAAAGAAATAAAACCAAAACTCATGCACGCATTCAGACATAAACAATGTATATATACATATGATGTATATACAATATGTATATATACATAATTAAAAATTATAAGCAACATATATGTGAAGAGTGAACAGATATTTATAATTTGATGCGTACGTGCGTACGAGTATGTATGAAAAGTTACTGCACTTATAAGCACTCTTGATGGTGGTGGTGATAATGGTAGTCTTGGTGGCTTTTTTAAACAGTCTTATATTACTAAGCTGCTCAACGGTATTAAAATCAGAGTGTTTCTTTATGTTGTCTGCTTTTTTTTTATTACAACCAAATTAACACACTTGAATGATGATAATATCAAAGCATACACATATGTATATGTATTCAACCACATGAGGGAAGAAGCTTTATGTTTTCGTTTTTTATTAAAAAAAAATTTTTTCTTTGTAAAATCAAAAAAAAAAAAAATTTTTTTTTTATGAGTCTGATTACGCTTATGTAGTGCTTTATAAAAAGCATGTATGAAAAGTGCTATGAATATAATTTTTTTTTATTCGCTAACAGGTGAAAAGAAATTGAAAAGTGTGAAAGACTTTCATTGAAGTAAGTGTAATTGCATATATGTTTGTAGTAAAAATTTCATAAAGGGTGTTTTTTATGAGAAGATTCATTAAATTTGTATTTTTTTCAGTGGCAAATTTTTAGATTATGGTTGCACAGATCAAAATTTGAATGGTAAACTGTGCCTTAAGTCTATCACAATGGTTGAAAATCGAAATTTACAAATTAAAAATAAAAATTAAAACCCAAAATCAAAATCTCTATGCTGCGAATATCTCAAATATTAAGTGCAATTTTGAAAAAACTTTCAAAATAGCATATTTTTAGATTATAAATTGTATTTTATTTGTTTCTTATGTCTGAATAGATTTTAAACCTCGAAAAAGTGATCGAAAACTGTAGCTATGGTATGCATAGATTCTCAAAATTACAAACTTCAAACTTCTTAAATTTCAATTTCATAACTCCCTTCATAAAAAATCAAAATATTTGGGGATTGGCATCAAATTGTACACTCACGAAAAAACACCCTTTATTATTTTTATCATTCATGTATATATCGCATATACAACGATTATAATACAAAATTACAATATAGCATCATGTCTTTTCTTTTTGTGTTTGTTAATCTCTCAAACAAGTGTAACAAATAATAAAATTAAACATAAAGTGGCGCCGCTAAATATGCTATAAATATTTATCGGTTTTACATATTTCTATTTATTCCGGAATAAAGGAGAACAGAACAAAACAGAAAATCCCTATAAGAATTAAATTAAAAGTGTTAAAAATAACGCTTCAAGCTAATGGCATATGTATCTATGAAATACCCCGTATATATGAGTTTTGAGCCTAAAATTATGCAAAACAAAATATAAAAGGGTTATTTTGTTTGAAATCGGTATTGGGGGGGGGGCAATGTAAAAGGAAAGGTTTGAATACATATTTTAGTTAGCTAAATGGATGATTGTAACATATAATAGATATTTATGTACTTAGTAAAGTATGTTGGGTAATGATGGAAAGAAGGTAAACTATGGCGTATTACTATGCTTAGATTGCTTTGAAGCGAAATAAGTGTAATTATGTCGGTGTGAGCAAGTATTACAAGTGTTTTATTAATTTTATATCTTGGGTTTTTGTTGTTGTTGTTGTAGGGAATATTTGTTGTTACCTTTTGCTTTACTAATTCATAATTTTCAACACTATCTGAAATGTTTGTAGAGTATAGCCTATTATGGGGGGCAACTTTATGTATTGTAGTTGTATGAAGTGTATGAAATTTAATTATACAATATTCAATATATGTAAGTTGAAGGGTAAACTTTACCTGAAGCATATTTTTATTTGTACCAAAATTTTTTATTGTAATTTATTATGGGAAATAATCTGATCGGAGATAATGGATATAAACTCACAGGTATTTACCTGATCATTATTGCTACCAAGAGACATTTATATTAATTATTCACATCGAATTAGATCTATTAGGAAGTGAAGAGATGAAATTTAGAGATGAAAATTAGAGTCACTTGGTAATGATAATCGCGAAGCCAAAAATGTTAAGTGTCTAAAAATAACTGTACTCTACATTATATTGCTCAACATTTTATTAAAATTTTTAACTATGGAATAAGAGAAGCTCGGCCTATGAGCCCTTCGGGGCTTTAAGTGCCACATATTTATTTTTGTTTTAAATTTTTAAATACGGAAAAGCTCCACAAAGCCTGTAGACGCAAGGGTTAAATTATTCTATGAATATTTATAGCCAACTCATGGATACATGAATTGTTCATCCATAGTCGAAGCCATCCTTTATTTCTTACTGGGATCAATGATAGATACTTAGTGATGGTAATAAAATCAAATAGTTACATTTCAGTATGTAACACACACATTTATATCTTATATCATACATATGTGTATGTAAAAAAATGAAGGGACTATTATAAAAGGTTATATGCGTTTCTATAAGTAAACCATTTAAGAATTTTCAATTTCAATTCAAGAAAAATTAAGTTTGAAAATATAACAGGGAGGGAGAGAGAGAGAGAGAGAGAGAGAGAGTGAAAGCAAGGGAGAGCAAGCTATTCGTAATGGCTTATATTATATGTTAACTGTATGCTGAATATTGTGATTGTTGTTGCTGTTGTACGTGTTACAGTTTTTGTTGTTGTTGTTGTATTGTTGCTTTGAAATGCCATTGCCAATATTATCGATATTGCTGCTGCCAGCTACTATACGCAATATATTCACTGTTACTGCCAATATGGTCGTTGTTGTTAAATTTTATCGTTTGTTAAGTGAAGAGTTAATAAAAGTGTAGCAAACAACAACAACAACAACATACAAACACAGGCACACACACACACACACACAAAACACACATACGCACGCACACATTTTCCGAATTAAGCTGATTTTTATGCATGAATATGTATATATTTATACATATACTCGTACATAAGTATGGCTTTTAGTGTGTGTGTGTGTGTGTGTGTGTGAGTGCGTATATGTTTATACAGATTTGTATGTATTTGTGTTCTTATTTGTGCAAATGCGAATATGTATTTCGCCTTAAGTTGTGTAATAAATTTAATTGATTTAAAGTGTTGCGTTGCGTAGATAATCATATCGTTTTTGTTGTTGTTGGTGTTATTGTTGTTGGTAGTGGTGATGATGATGGTGTTATTGTAGAGTATATTTGCCAACTTGGCATAAGGATATGGCAATGAAGATATACTTATACGGTATATGTGTATATAGCAATTTTTATGATCTCATTTATTATACAATAAACTTGGTCTTACTTCGTATTTGTGTTGTTGTTATTGTTGATGTTGTTCTTCTTTAAGTTTATTGCTTAAAGTTTATTCAAATATAACGTTGATGACGACACTATGGTTTGAATTTTCTGCTTTCAAATGCTTTGAGCACTCAGAAATACATATAAATATCAAGTTTATTTTCGAAAATGATAGATATTATTTTGAAAATTGATCTGCTGGTTGATTGTATCTAAATTTGATTTGGCATTTTTATACCCTGCATAATGCAATATGCATGGTATATTCATTTCGGTCAGATGTTTGTGTCCACTTGAAGGAATCTCCGGAGATATAGACATGCATATATATTCGTGATCAGCGTCGATTAAATTTTCGATTTAACGATGTCCGTCCGTCCGTCCGTCCGTCCGTCCGTCCGTCTGTCTGTCACCTGGCTGGTTCGCACGATAACTTGAGTAAATATTGAGCTATTTCGATGAAATTTGGCATAAGTAATCTATGATCCAAGGGTACGGAGGGGATTGATATTGAGCATGATCGGTCAATAACCACGCCCACACCAAGCATTCAAAGCGACTAACCTCGAAATTTTCAAAATCTTTAACTTGCTATAACTCACACAATATACCACTTGGGACAACAATATTTTGCACATAGAGTTATATTATACTACTATATAATCTCACCAAAAGTGGATGAGCCACGCCTTCTTTCTAGCGTAGCTCCCATACAAAGTGTCTGTACTTCTTTTAAATTGAAACTGCTGTAACTTCTACAATCTTCTGTCTAGAATAACCATAATTGACACTTAGATTAACACGGTAGTCGGAAATAATATGGCAGAAAATCAATGTGCCACGCCCACTCCTTTTTGGGTCTCCCATACAAAGTTGCGGAAATTAAAAAAAATGTTACCGGTTATAACTTGCAAACTATTCAGCGTAGAATAACGAGATTTAAGGTGTGGATTAGTATTGTACGAGCAACTAGGCTCACAGAAAATGGACGCACCACGCCCACTGTTTATCGTAGCCCCCATACAAATTTTAAATTGAAACAGCTGTAACTTCGGCAATCTTCTGTCTAGAATAACCATAATTGACACTTAAATTAATATCGTAGTCGGCAAAAATCCGGCAGAAAATCAGTGTGCCACGCCCACTCCTTCATGGGTCTCCCATACAAAGTCGAGTGAATTAAACTAAAATTTTAAGCTCCATAACTTACAAACCATTTAGCCTAGGACAACGAGACTTAGGGTATGGATTAGTATTGTACGAGCAACTAGGCTCACAGAAAATGGGCGCACCACGCCCAGTGTTTATCGTAGCCCCCATACAAATTTTAAATTGAAACAGCTGTAACTTAGGCAATCTTATGTCTACAATAACCATAATTGACACTTAAATTAATATCGTAGTCGGAAATAATCTGGCGAAAAATCAGCGTACCATGCCCACTTCTTATTGGGGCTCCCATACAAAGTTGAGGAAATTGAACAAAAATGTTAACCACCATAACTTAGAAACTATTCAACGTAGGACACCAAATTTAAGGTGTGGATTAACATTGAAAAATTAATTGGATTTACTAGAAAGTGGTAAGCCACGCCCACTTTTTATATAGCTCCCATACTAAGCCTCGGAATTATCTTAAAATCCTTTTACTTCGTCAAAGTCAACCATATTTCGGGTGTAAATTAGTAGTATATGCAAAAATTGTTTCTCGAAAAAAGGAAATAAAAGAAAAGTTGGATATTCGAGTAAACTTTTTATATATAAATCTACATATGCAGGGTATAGTTTGGTCGGCCCCAGCCGACTGTAAGGAGATTTTTTTTATAAAGATTGAATTTTATTTTAAAATCGATTAGAAGTATAGACAGAAGAGATTGTGAGAGTGACGCTTATATAACTATTATTATCTGAACAAAGAATTTGTAAAAAATTTGAAAAATTTTTTTGGAGTTATGGTATTCTAGTAAAATGCACGGATTCTGATCGGATCGAAATTGATAAAAATAAGCTGATAGATCACAATCACACTAATTACTTATGTATTCTAGTATATTCGTTCAAGTGTCTTCTGATCTCTAAGAGAGGACACTTAGGTCAGAAAGATCCATTCATGCTGTGGGAAAATTTTCTAATTACTTGCTGTTAAAGAAATTTTTTTCATATTAAAGTAGTCGACTTGGTCGAGGATCGAATCTACTACTAAAAGCACAGGAAATCAAAAAATCACCAAGAATATGTACCTTATTTAATTATAAACCAAACGAGAATTATAAAACGGTCATTCTCTGAATGAAAAAAAAAAACAAAAATGACATAAAAACTGCATATTTACGAGTCCATCTACTAATGTTGCTCTAGCAATAAATTGTTGTGATTGTTCAGAAGCTTACTTTCACCAAACGGACACATGAGTTCATAATTGGGCGAAGTCGGGTAAAATCCGTGTATACCTTTCATACGAAACTCTGCTGTTCAGTGTGATTTTTTGACATTTTGCTCATGAAAATATAAAGTCATCAGTCTAAGACTCTTTATACACAATTATATTTACTAATTAATAGACATATACAAATATGAACTGAAAACCATGTCTACTTTCCATACAATTTCAATGCTAATTTTGCAAATTATGAGCAAAAATGTAAAGTTTTCGAGTTAAAACTTGAAATATAAAATTACTTTTAATGCAAAATTAATAATAATGTAAAACTGGTGAAATCGGATGAAAGCCACGCCTACTTTTCATACAAAAGTATACTCTTGAATGTACGTTTTCACACTTTGAGCGCAAAATCATTGAGCTTTTGAAGTAAAAATCGGTATATGAATTTAGTCTTACTACAGAATACATATATTACAAAATGGCAGTTATCGTATAAAAATCACGCTCATCTTTCATATAAAATTACATTGTTGAATACGTGTTTTTATATTGTGTGCGCGAAAATATAAATCTACAACACTGAAACTTGATACATAGATTTAGCCTGATCGTAGAATGGATATATTATTGGGTTGGCAACTAAATAATTGCCGATTTCACACATAGATGTCTTTGGCCATCTTTTTTTTTAATGCCGTTTCTAATCATATTAATCCCTATTTCGTGTACAGTACTTTGAGCACTGACAAATACCTTACCTCTTTTACATCTGCTTAATGATTTGCCTGAAAAATATTAGATTGCTAACATTTATAATAATTTGTAAACCATTTGGGAATCATATTATTGTAATAATTTGAATGAAAATAGTAAATCAAATAGAAAATAAATGATTTGTAAGAAATATTACCGAAATAAAGCAGACACAGCTGTTACTTGTTTCAACAAGACCATTTTTTTTCTTACCTTTGAACATTTTCTAGCCTAAAGTAATTAACCTAAAATTAAGCTTGTATTGACCCCTTTACCGTTTTATGCTCCAAAAATTTTCACTTTCAAAATAATCTTCTGTGAAGACAAATGATTTATGCCCTCTCTCTATTCGAATTTTATTTGAGGCTGTTCGAAAAACCCCTTTTTTTTGGGGTGTGCAGTGAGAGCGAGAGAGAGAGCGAGAGAGAGAGAGAGAGGGAATGTGAAGAGTGTGAAAAAACTTTATATTACCCATTGCTGTTTGCTGAGATTGATGAAAAGTCATTAAGAAGCACATAAATCAAGTAATTTACGCTCAATCTACAGAGTTACGAGCATAACAATAACAATAGCAATTACAACAATATGAACAAGTTACAAGCATAGTCAAAAAAGTAGTCGAAGAAGAAGAAGAAGAAGGACATCTAACCTGTAAAATACTGGCCATTAAAGAAAATCAGCATTGAGGTGAATTAACTTAGGAAAGAAAAAAAAAAAAAAAACAAAACAAAAAAACTCAAGTACTAAAACAACAAAAGAAGAGGTTAGAATTGAATATGGTGTGCGTGTATTGTAATTTAACAAAGTTTTTCCGTTTTTCCATTATTTTTGTTTTAGTTTTTTTTTTTTTGGGGAGGGGAGTGTGGTGAAGTGGAAAGGGAAGAAAACAAGTTTTAAATGATTTGCATGCAAATTAATTGGCTCGCTTCCATAGACTTGCCTAGTTTTGAAAGTTTCGTCGTTCAACTACTCTAAGGTCGACATGTAGAAATACGTACATTAATATGGATGCCATTCTGGAAATAGTATTTTCAACAACAACAACAACAACAACAACAATAACAACAACAATAGTCATATTATACTGCACCATACATTTCGTTATAAGTAAAACTCCCCACAGTGCTGCAATTCTAGATAGACTTTATCTCTCGATAAGGTAGTGATACAAAGAGAGATAGCAAGAGTGTGTGTTCGTGTGTGTGTGTGTGTGTGAGTGAGAGATAAGTTGTATAAATTATAGCAATTTAATAAGTTTTTCGGTATGCACCACATTTCAGGATACATCCGTATGCCATATCCGCCACATCGAAGACAAATTCATATCGAATCCTCCAAACTAAAGCTCACAAACCGGTTAGGCTGAAGCAGCTGAAGGAATTAAGCAGACAGTCAGACAAAACAACAGTTAGCTACTTCGACAATCACAGGCAAAAACCATTCAAATTGAACCTTTGTATAAGCGACTGTCCCATTTCAACAAACGAATGAAAGAATACAAAAAGGGCAGACAAGTGAACTGGCAAGCTGGCGAACTGGCTGGGTTGTATGGATGAACAAAATCTTTTTCGTCTTGTGATCGGTGAACTTTAAGAGAGTATGTATGGGGTTTTGTGTGAAATATGAAATGCAAAAGTTCTAAGAAATGTCTTGCTACCGTCAAGATGTGCTAAACATGTGTGTGGGTGAGTTTGGAGACACTTTTCTAGGGGTAGAACAACAACGACGACGACGATGAGAGTTCGATAAAGAAAAAGGTGAAAGATAAGGTGAGGCCACAGTTGGGTGGGAGCTGAATAAAAAGCAAAGCATCGACAGCAATGAAGATTTTTGTAAGCGACGAAGAAATTTAGCATTAGCAAGGTGGCAAGAGTTCGTATTCATTAAGCTATCTATATACGTACTTACGTACTATTACGTACTTGGTTAGTGTACTACGAGCACTTCAAGGCAAAAATTGTTACCGATTAAAATTGTCGGTCGGGCATTAATTTTATGTCAACAAACACAAACATACAGCCATTTGGTTGAGGTGGTATTGTATTGAGAGTGGTGCGGCAAATGCAATTGCGTATATTCAACTTGGAACAGGAAGAGGAAAGCACAAGCAACTTGCGAAGATACTTATAAAACACAGCATGATTTAGTGCGAAAGTAGGAAGAGTTTTGTCGAACTTAAATAGAGAAGAGGATGGGAGAGATGAGGAAGACGACGACGACGACGACGATGACGACGACATGGGAGAGATTATAATTTCTAGTTCCGAAATACTCGTATCTCAAATGAGTTTATGCAAGTGTGAAAATAAGATGCTTTTTACAACACTTTTGCCGCTCATTAAAGCAACTTATCCAAAAGCGGAGGAGTTTTTAAGAAAATAGAATATAAATGTTCAAAGGGCAAATGGGAAAGGACGCACAGTAGAAGGATGACACTAAGGAAGGATGAAAGGAAGGAAATCTTTCTTTCATTCTCTAAAAACAAATATTTTGAACTTTCGACTAACACACACAGCTTGCACAGCAATAGAAACGTGTTAATTCATAGAGGTAAGTACGGTAAATACCAGTATTTGAATACCGAATGCTATGTGTTTAATGGGTTTGGTGGGGTGGGGGGGTTTGATTAAGTTGGAAGTTACGTAAAGCTTGCAATGGAAAATCATTAAAAATCCAAATACAAAAAAGGCATGTAGTTAAGGTGTATTAAGAAATACTGTATAAAGTAAAGTTAATGGCAAAGTTGGGTGTGTGTTGTTTGGTATTAAATTGCTTGTTTTTCATTTTTTTTTTTTGGTAGCAGATATTCAACGTGGCAAGTAGATGAATTAGTTGAAATTGTTTTTTCTCATTTCTATGTTCAAACTTGTGTGCTTAATTTCATCTAAAATATGAGAAAAAAAAACAAAAATTATAATAAAACAGCATAATTTATTGTAATCGCGTAAATTTTTAGTGTCGTTATTACTGCTGCTGTACTACTGAAGGTAATTCTGACAGTAGAAATTAATTTTATATGGGCCTCAGTATATGTAAGCCATATGATGTTTAGAGAAAGAGGGGAAAAAACAACAAAAAAGAGTCATAAAAGAAGAGAATTGAAAAAAAATACGCAAATTTTATGCCCTCATAATGTTAATACACTTGAAAAAATTAGCATCGATAATTGAAAATCATGTTAAATAATAAGAAATTAGCTTAAGTAATAAAGAAGCATTGATATCTTACACTATGAAGTACAAAATTTATAATATTATTGTTTTTACATGCACAACTTATGAAAACTTGCATTCGAAAATCGATTTTTGTATGGGAGGTAGGTGTGGATTTCAATAAACTACCAATCAATCTTTATTTTATTCTTATGCTAGTGAAAATAATAAAATATGCCAAAATTCATATTAATCGATTTATATTTTCGGTTGCAAAATTAGAAAATATACTTTCGAAAATAAGATTTTGTATGAAGAGTAGTGTTAGATTTTATGCGATTACGATTATTGTTTCACTTATTTGTTTATTGGTAAAAATAATAATGTGCACCAAATTTCAACGCAATATCTTTATATTTTGGTGAGCGAAGTATAAAAAAATGCATTCGAAAATATAATTTCATATGAAAGCTATGCGTGATTTTAATGCGATTGCACCCATATTAGACTTTATCTATAATTATGGATGTTAATAATCATATGCATCAAGTTTCAAATAAGTAGCGTTATGTTTTGTGTGAGTTATATCAAAAAATACTTGTTCGAAAACATAATTTTGTATGGTAGCCATACTTTATTTGCTTCTGATAACACAAATTTATATAGTATTTTATTTGGTCGTAGAAAATACTGCTAGAAGCCAAATTTCAACATGATAGCTCTATAATTACGTAAGTAATGCTTTAAAACATATGTTCGAAAACGGTTTTTTGTATGGGAAATTGGCATTATTTTTAACCTATTGCTTTCATTTTGGTGCTAAACTATTGGTTGGCAAAAATTACCTTAAACACAGGGTCATTTTACCAATTTTTTACTACCTATATGTTTTTTTTATATATAACCTGTTTCAAATTATGTATTTTACCTTCATAACATTAACAGCATCAGCGACAGCAATAATAACAACAACAACAACATCATGAATATCGGTATAACAGCATCAGCACACCGTCATGTCATGGCGGCCATAAAACGTTTTATTAAAAATAAACAACAACAACAATAACAACAACATTGTCGCTTCCTTTTTTTTTTGCAACAACATTAAATTCAAACACATGCAAAAGTACATCAATGCAGCACCCCTTATGTATTTAAATGGCATTGACCATTGTACTGTCATATTATCATTGCCACCAACCACCAACCACCAACCACCACCCATCAAGACAAGCACTGTCTTCACTTAATGTTAACTTGTTGTTGTTGTTGTTATTGTTGTTGTAGTTTATGTTGCTGCTTATGCTTATTATGCTTATTGCTTTTGCTATTTGCTGAGATGTTATTGCTGCTGTTGTTGCTGCTGTTAATGTTGCTTATTCGTTTGCTCGTATGACATTTATGTATGTCATACATAAGCTTTTTATTTAATTTGCTCCTGGGTTTTTTGTTGTTATTGTTTCACTTTTTCTCTTTCTCTCTTGCTATTTTACTCAATGGATGTATCATACATACATATGTATGGTGTTAAGCCACAAAATCCATTAAGTACAGCTGTGACACGCATAACCGAGACGATGACTACTTTGCTTTGCGTATGCGTTTTTTTTTTCTTCTACTACTGCTACTGCTCCTAATTTGTTATTGTCGTCGTTATTGTTGTTGTTGTAGTTGTTGTTGTAGTTGTTGTTGTATTTTATTTTAATACTATTCGTGTGGTTGTTGTTGTTTTATTGCATTAATACTATACTAAACACATTACGTTTATTTGAATTGGTTTTTGACTGGGTTGCTGTTACTCAACAGAGGAGGTTGCTATTACCATCATTGTTGTTGTTGTTATTGGGCTATTAGTGCTATAATGTATGTATGCTAATTTAATTTTTTTTGATTTATATTTAATCTTTCATAAAAAATCCTGCTTTAGATTTAATAAATAACATGAGAGGGAGAGTGTAGGTGCCCAGCTCAACTCCTATCGACTGAGTAGGAACGAAGAGAAAGATACAAATTTGCTTGAGATATATGCTGATAGTGACAGATAAAGCAAAGAGCTTCAGCATTCAGCGGTTGAGCTGCGAACGAATGGAACAGCAGGCTCTCGCGAGAAGGTTAATCTATTCGGATTCTGGTGTTGATGTCAAAAATGTTGTGCAAGGCTGCGTTGGAAGAGAAATTCTTATTAAAAATAAAGAATCTCCTAGAAGGAAGAAGTAAAATCTGAGACCTGAACCTGAAAATTGAGGAAAAGTCCTTAAACTGCTGAGGAATTTTTCTCAACAGATGAAATGTATGACAAACTCGCATTTCATTTTTATTCCAAATATTTTATTAGATCATACCTACTCCAATCGCCAATCAAGTGGGTGTCGTAGCTCAGTGGTTATTGCATTGACCTTCTGATCTGTAGGTCGTGGGTTTAATCCCCGGCTGAAGCATAATAAAATTTAATATCGAAAAGATTATTCCTTCGAACGGTACCCACCTGCCGGCAGGAATTGGCAATTTTTTCGGGAGTAACAATTTGCCAAAAATTCTTTTTAAAAGAGTTCTGTAACAAAACTAAGTTGAAGTGATGTCACAAGGGGTCTGACGTTCTGCCGGAACCGGCTAATATAAGTAGGTCCCTTCCAATGCTGTCCAAATTTAACACGCACAACAGTATTGTAAGAGAAGTTCGGTGGTATCACAAAGGGCCTTTCTGGCCTAAGTGTGTCCTCTCAGAGAGAGGGCAGCCCTAACATGCCCTAACTACCCTAACCTGTTCAAAACTCGACAGTCTCTCCTATGCTGTTTATTCGACTAGTATTTTTTAATAAATAATTTGCTGTGAAGATTTTCCAGAATTTGGAAAACTAATGGAGAGTATGATGTCATAAAAGCTCTACAGTCAGATATCGCCTAGTATATAGAGATTGACATCTATTCAGTAGTTCAGAGGTATAGGGACACAAAATACAATTGAAAGCTAAATATGAAACATTAACAGTGATGACAAAGTGGCAGTATTTTTTTGGTTCGAAAACTTATTCAATCGTCAACCATGTCTGGCCAACTCTTCTCAATGTTGTTTTTTCATACTTGGGATAATTTAAAGTAATGTCTCTCAAACGGATAAGGACAATGACAACAGCAACGACAACGACGACGACAACCAAATACAATGATTATCTAATCAATGAGAAAATCACAAAAAAAAACAACAACAACAACAACAAAAACTTGAACAATAACAAATAATATTATACGACAATATACAAAAAAAAAAAACTTGCAAACGGATATGTCAAAACTTTTTCGTTTTCATTTCTATACGAGTACGACCATATTTATTCATCTTAAATTTCAATTTTTCAAAAAAAAAAAAACCTTTATATTGTATATATATATATGTATATATACAACAGATTTGCTCATATATATAGAGGTAAGTTGAAGTTGAACAACAAACAGAATAATAAGAAGAATATGTTGGAACAAGAGCAGTAACGAAACGTAAGAGAATAATGATGATGACACACGACTGAAAAGCAACTAACTTTTTAACCACACATTCCTATAATCATATATATATATATATATTTACACACACACACATGTATATTCATATGTGCACACAATAATAATTGACATTTTCACACAAAATTGAACACATACATACATACATAAACAATATATTGTATAACAATAAACAAATGCACACATGAATATGAAGCCATACACATATATATTATACTATATACTTATACAGTAGTATGTATATGTGACTGAGTTGATGATGTGTATGTCAAGACAGAGGATATATAAACTCACACATTATGTATGTATATGTGAATTACGTCGGCATTTAATAATGGCAACATTTTTGTATACAATTGAAAACAAAATGTCAGCAACAACAACAACAACAACAACAACTGTAATAATACTAACAATAGTAATGAAGAAAAAAAAATAATGCAGTATTGAAAACTTTTGAAATATACACGCATTTACGTCCGTATACACACACACACACACACACACACACGTGTATTTATATATAGAAAAAGTTTTGCAATAATCAAACGAATGAAAGGCGAAAAATACGTAGTACAAGAAGAAGATGAAATGAACAAAATCAAAGCATGTGGAAATTCATGAAAATAAAAAATTAAAAAAAAAATCCTTTTAAATTTAAAAAAAAAAAAAAAAAAAAAAAAATAAAGAAAAAATAAAACAAATTAAGCATTAAAAAATTATTTTAAAATATATGATTGAGTTTTGAAATTAATTTAAAAATATAAGTTTTTTATTTCTATTAAATTTTGGTTTTTGATCGAATAGCCGATCCAGTCCAGACGATTCGCAATTGGTCTTCATTGTAGGTAAGCATGTCTTTTGGCATATTACAATTATAAGCTCTTAAGTTTTGAAAGATCCAGGCGGTTCTATCTCTAGCACAATTATTGATAAATTAGCATTTAAGGAAATGCTGAATGCATCTCAGGTTTTAATGGAGCAATGGCTTCCATTAGTCTGTTGAAGTTTGAATTTCAGACATTTCGATTTAGTCGGTTGTTGTATATTCCGCGAGCGTTTCTTTTGCCATATTTTCGTTACTTTCGGTATCAAAGGTGGGAGTTATGGCTTGAATGGCTCTGAATCTTATCTTTTGTATGAAAATGATTTAAGTGAGCCTTTTGGTGTACTTATGATTGACTGTGTTGCAAGTCTACGGTTGAGAAATTAGTTTTTAAAGAAGAATTTACAGATTTTTCAAGCACCTTCGATGGATTTTCACTCGAAAATTATTTTAGTACTCGCCACTTTAAGAGTGCACAGTTTTCAAAAGGATTTACTTTAATTAGCCAACACTGAATGATGATAAAACTCTTTCGATCTCAAAATTTTTTAGAGTTTTCTTACAAATCCCTTTCAAATATATTTTTCTTATGGCATATTATTACTCTCGAATGCATAAGTCAATAATAAAAATTTTACGAGTAGTAAAAACGTGATCATTTGCAATAAATTTCAACAATTGTGAAATTTTTATTTAATAATAATATTTTTAATTCTCTTTTTGATTAAAAAATCGATCTCATACAAAATTCAAAGCAAAAATGTAACCAACAAAAAATTTTCGCTTTCAAATATTTTTTCATAGAAATTATTTTCATTTCATTCAATAGAATTCAACATAGATTTCTCGATTGTAATAACATGTCCTTGTGCTGGTGTAGTAAAACTTTTTAAATAAAAATTCATATGTTGACGTGTAATTTTGACCAATTAAATGCGTACACATGAGAGACGGACATAAACAAAGGCATGCAGAAAAAAAAACCATTCGAATCCATATTCGCACAGATATAACAAGGAGTAACTTTCTTCAACAACAACAACAACAGCAACAAGGACATGTGCGACAATAAATACACGTACATGTCTGTAACATCTATATATATAAGGAGTTGCCAGTACGTGTGTGATTATTTGTATGTACAATAAATATATACGTAGTATGTATGTATTCGTATTAGTAGGTATGCATCTGTAACTAGAGAACACGTAGTGATAAATATTGTAGCATGAAATTAGAAATAGAGTTTTTTTTAAATAGAAATATAAAATGGAAAACCGAAAACTTTAAATTGATATGAAATGGTAAATGAAAGCAAATGAAAATAGATAAATTGTAAAGAGTCGTTTATATTAATGTAACTTTAAACGTTTTACAGAATATTTTTTGTGAGTAATTTTGAAATCAACTACAATGATAATGTTGGACTTTTAGAAATTTTAGTTAAATTCTGCATTATTATTATTTGTATACAGTAAAATATTCTCTCGCTCTCTCAAAAATATAACTTATCTTAATTGTTCCTATACATATTGTGTATGATTCACTATATACAATGTTTATATACATACACGTATTCATATACAAGTTGCTATAGGCATAGGCATTGTATATTTGATTACAAATGTCAGGATGTACTATTTAAAAAAGGATTCATATAATAATTAATATGGCTGACAATTGTATATATATTCTCGAACTCGTATGTGGTAGTTTTATAAACGTTTTGTTTGCTGCTTTAATAAATACAAATGAGAGAAAAAAATGTATAATAAAATAAAAATGTAAATATATACATATATATATAAATGATAAATATATGAAATTAAAAATATTTAAATAAAAATAATAATGTGTTATAGTAGGTAATAAAAAAAAAAAAGAAAAAAAAATTGAAAAAAAATAAGAATTAACGGTGTAAAAATATTTAAGCGAAACAAAAAAAAATTAATAAATTAAAAACAAACACATTGTATAAGTACATACACACACAAACACACACTTGCATGCATACTTCCATACGTGCTGATACAAATTAAATGAATATAAGAGTAGGCAAAAAAAAAAAAAAAAAAAACGTATAAACGGAAAATGTGAAAATATGGCATCACCATTATTTCATATTTAATGAACTGCACATACACATTATTTTATATGAATATGTGTACGTTTATTTGATGCTATATATATGTTATATATGAGTGTGTGTGTGTGTATGTTTGATGTAATTTTTATTTCAGTTTTCACACAATGTGTTCGCATACGCTACTTGTACTTTATTGCACACATACACATACATACATACATATATACTTATGATCAAAATTAATTGAAATTAATGTTTATTTGCAGTTATTATAATTATTATCATTATTATGACTATTATTATTATTATTATTATTATCACTGCTGCAGTGCTACTATTTTTTCGCAATTGTCTTTATTGTTCTTGTTGTTGTTGATGATGTTATTACCAATATAAATTAGTAATGTTTGGTTGATAATTTGGAATGTCGCAAAATTGACTCACTAGATGAGACTGTGACTAATGAAATACTAATGACAGCCTCCATAGAAAGTTAGAGGTTTTTGTTTAAAAAATGTAAATTTTATATGAAGACAATGTTTATGAATGAATCAAATGATTTATAAATTTATGTGAAGTGATATTTAAGCGAAAGAAAATGTATTTTCCAAATTCCAAAATAGTTAATTGAAAAATAATGGCACCATCTCCACACATATTTAGAGGTTTTTCTTTAAAAATACTTAAATTTTGATAAATAATGCAATTTTGAAATAGAAGCTATATTTATTTTAGATGAACAATAAGGTTTTCAAAATTTAAAAATGATACATTGAAAAGTACTTATACTTTCAATATGAATTTGCAAATTTTTGTTTATAAAATGTGAAATTTTATATGGGAGCTATGAGCTATTTACGAACAAAATGACTTGAAATTTTGTGTGAAATATTATTTTGATGAAAAAAATAAAATTTTTATGATGTTCCAAAACTTTTCATACAAATATATAGATTTCAGGTTTAAAAACTGCACATTTTGTATGGGAGCTATATTTATTTGCGAACGATATGACTTTAAATTTTATGTGTAAATTCATTTAACTGCAAAAATATGATTTTAAATCCAAGCAGTTAAAAATATTGCTATCAGCTATACAAAATTTTGTTTTTTGTTTTAAAAAATTCACATTTTCTATGAAGACTATATTTATTTATAAGTGGAATAATTTTAAATTTTGTGTGAAATATTATTTTGATGAAAAAATAAAGATATTGTGGTTTCCAAAATGAAACGTTCAAAAATAATGATACTTTTCATACAAATATATAGATTTCAGTTTAAAAAGCGCACTTTTTGTATGGGAGCTATATTTATTTGCGAATGATATGACTTTAAATTTTATGTGTAAATTCATTTAACTGCAAAAATATGATTTTAAATCCAAGCAGTTAAAAATATTGCTATCAGCTATACAAAATTTTGTTTTTTGTTTTAAAAAATTCACATTTTCTATGAAGACTATATTTATTTATAAGTGGAATAATTTCAAATTTTGTGTGAAATATTATTTTGATGAAAAAATAAAGATATTGTGGTTTCCAAAATGAAGCGTTCAAAAATAATGATACTTTTCATACAAATATATAGATTTCAGTTTAAAAAGCGCACTTTTTGTATGGGAGCTATATTTATTTGCGAATGATATGACTTTAAATTTTATGTGTAAATTCATTTAACTGCAAAAATATGATTTTAAATCCAAGCAGTTAAAAATATTACTATCTGCTATACAAAATTTTGTTTTTTGTTTTAAAAAATTCACATTTTCTATGGAGACTATATTTATTTATAAGTGGAATAATTTCAAATTTTGTGTGAAATATTATTTTGATGAAAAAATAAAGTTTTTGTGATGTTTTAATATGATGCGTTAAGAAAGAATGATACTTTTCTTACAAATATATAGATTTCAGTTTAAAAACCGCACTTTTTGTATGGGAGCTATATTTATTTGCGAACGATATGACTTTAAACTTTGTGTGGAAATTTATTTAACTAGAAAAATATGATTTTGAATCGAAGCAGTGAAAAATATTACTATATGCTATACAAAATTTTGTTTTTTGTTTTAAAAAATTCACATTTTCTATGGAAACTATATTTATTTATAAATGGAATGATTTTAAATTTTGTGTGATGAAGTATTTTGTTGAAAAAATCAAGTCTAAATAATATATACTGAAAAATATTTCTACATTTTATATAAGATTTGACGATTTTTGTTTTAAAAAATCCACTTGTCACATTAGATTATGTTTAATTATGAATGATTGTACTTTAAATTTTGTATGCAGTATGATTTTGTTAAGCATTAGTTTCTTTACTAAAGATTTATTAATTTTTATTTGCAAAAAAAAAAGGACAAATTTGTATTAAATCATAACCAAACCCAAAGTGTAATATCTATTACCACTAAGCTTGGTCATTCTGAAATGAAATGAAATAGAAATATGGTGTTCTCTGTTTCAGCGAAAATTTATAGCAAAGGACTATCGAAGAGCATAATTTATAGACTACTGATTTTTAGACCACAGTTCAAGGATACATTTATATATCCACACATTAATACGCACAATAACAATGAAGTGGAGCTATTCATATGGCAAATACCAATACAATCAAATAAAATGATGAGGGCATCAATTATTGTCTCATAAAAAGTCATTTATATTAAAATCAAACAGCTTATAATTTCATTATATATATATACACAATATATTTGAATTGTTTGTACAATACATACATACATACATAAGTATGAATATATGAGTATTTCATATTGATAACGTATGTATGCATGACTTGCAGCATACAAGTATGTGCAGGTATTGACATTTATTTGTAGTATAACTATATTACTATACAGAGTACGTACAGAATATAAAATAAATATAGCGGTGGCACATATACACATATTAGTCCTGTGCAATCAGTCAATCGAGCAAAAAAAAAAAAAAAACACTGAGCTTTTGTATGTATGATTTTACCTTTCGAGATTGTTAATTGAAATATTTTGTATGTACATATATGCAATATGTGTGCTCGTTTGCTTTGTTGAAAAGTCGTTTTTATAAATTTGTTTGATTTTTTTACAATTTCAATATTTATTGATGTATGTATTGATTTGGTGCAATAAGAAATTGTTAACTGGTAATATTTTTTTGCAATATCATTTTGTTTGCTTAATTATAATAGTGTTGTGATTATTATCATTATTATTATTTTTATTTTTATTATTTCTATATTTTTTTTTTGATTATCATTATTATTGATGTTGTATATTATTTGGAAAAAAAAATTAATGAAGCGTTAACCGACAATATATAAAAATATGTCTGTTTTTATTATACAAGATACCATATAAATGTAATATAAATTTTAAAATATGCTGCATTTTTTTATTTATTATTTATATATGATATTTTCCTATCTAAACTTTTTTGTTTTATGTTGCCTACATTTACTTTTGCAGCAATAATTACATGTATAGCAAACCCGCATTTGCATATACATAAATAATATGCATGCACAAAAGTATGCAACAAATATTGGTAATTTTTATTCAACTTGTATTAATTGCTTAAATTCAAAGGGAATTTACATATATAAAAATATAGCGAATAAGGATGAGAAATATTAAGTACAGTGGCGTGAAAAGCACATGAAATAACAAATTACAATATTACCAATTTTTTAAAAACAATTTTAATGTAAATATGATTAACAAACGATATGCAGAAGACCTTTATAACAATTATATATTTATTAGAGAGTGTCGAAAAAAAAAAAATATATATATATAAATATATGAAAAATTTCTATAATAGCCATTTGAACATAGAATGATATGAAACAATTTGAAAATTCTATTAAAATTCGATTTAGCTTTAAGAAAAATTCGACCTAGTCTAATGCAATAGCATAATTTTTTTACATCACTGTATTGATGTTTGCACATAAATTAAATTCAATTAAATTAATCAATTTTTTAATCAATTTTTTTGTGTATCCATGTTTTACTTTTACCAAACGGATAATTCCATAAAATAGACACATTTTAATGTCAGCATATCTGCACACTATTATGTATATGGAAATATTAATTGGAATTAAAAATTTTTTTAAACTCATATACAAAGTAGCAAAAATATATATTTATTTAATAAATACAATTTCAATGTAAAATTATAAATAAATTTTCATGAATTTCAATTTTCAACAATTTTATTATTATAATTCATAAATAGATGGCCTGAATATACATATATATAACATTTACCAATGGGTGAGTGAAAAAATATTATTCGGATTGTATCTCCCCCATTTTTTGTCTTTGAAATCAATGAAAATTCGAAAATGAGTCCAAGTACGTATGGATATTTTTCATGATTCACAATAATTAAAAAAAAAATGTAGTATTTACATATGCAAATAATGGAATTTATATATATGAAAATTAGTAAATTCATTAAATTAAAAAATATAGAAAATGCTAAAAAAAAAAATACAATATCACAAAAATAATCACCAAATTTTTACCCGATGCTAATTTTAATTAAAATAATTATGTTTAAGAGATGAGAGGAGAAAGAAAGATAAATATTTGTACAAGTTTTATAAAATATATAATATAAAAAAATTATTAATTAAATAAAAGCGTTAAGGATGGCAGAGTCATGGAGATGAAAAGAGTTTTTGCCAACATTTTTAAAATATGTTAAAGGAAAGTGCTAAAAAATAATGTTAAATAAGTGAAATTTAGAATTTAAAATATACAGTCTTAAAGCCAAAAAATGTAACATTCGATTGCCGTTTTTACTTTTAAAATTTGTTTTTGTAATACATTTTATAGAATTTTTCAAAGAGAAATTAAAATTTCAATATTAGGGTATTGTATTCGGCAATATTAATATTTTTATTTATTTAATATATTTTTAAACTATTTTCCTCATCGTACTTATAAGTAATTTCTTATAAAAAAAAATAAATACAGCAAAAGTTGGCCACAATAAGAGATAGTGAATTTTATATACAAGAATCTGGCCGTTATTATTTTAACGAATATTGAAATAAAACCTATTGTTTTTGTTGTTATTATTATTCATTTGTTCATTTCACTACACTACTTTATCCTTGTTACTTAATGATGATACCTTCATCGTACCTATTACTATTACCAATACGCTCATAATGAGTCAAGCAAGTAATAGATGTAGATAGAGAAAAAAAAAATATAAGAAAATTGTTCGAAGATTTTTTTTTTTTCCATATTTCCATCATCATCATCATCATCTTATGAATTTTCGATAATAGCACAATTTATATAGTTTTAGACCAATACATTTTGTATTTTGTTGCTAAACAATAAATGCCATTATTATTATTATTTTTTTTTGCCTCATATTTCCTTACTAACTTACTATCGAGTACAACTACTAGTATCAATTTTCTTTCTCTTTGTTGTTGTTGTTTTTGTGTAAAAATCCAATATGTACTTTATTATTATGTATACTCGTACTTATTCGATGTTACTTATATTCACTCCAAACAATAACAATAAAATAGCAAAAAGCCATAGAGTGAGAGAGAAAAAGAGCAAAAAAAAAAAAAAGCAAAAATAATGGTAAAAATAGCTACTACATACTATAAAGTATTGTGCCTTATCTACAAAATTGAGCTTTATTACATAAATGACCCTTTTTTTTTGGGGGGGTCGTTCTCTTGTTGTTGTTGGAAGGCAATTTCT
The DNA here is from genome assembly GCA_963854835.1 of Megamerina dolium. NCBI lineage: Eukaryota > Metazoa > Arthropoda > Insecta > Diptera > Megamerinidae > Megamerina > Megamerina dolium. The sequence continues at coordinate 18,621,888 of OY978528.1, forward strand.
TTTTAAATTATAGCAACAATCATGAAAAGATTATATAAAAGTTAGTACGATATAAGAAAAATTGAGGCAGGTAATCAGAATAATAATCAGTTGCATATTATTAAAAGCATTTTTTGTAAATTATTTGAATTTTCAAAGGATTCAAAGAATTTGCGTAGAATCAAGGAAGATTTTTCAAACCGTATATGTGTGTATGTGTGTATTATATTGAATTTTAATGAAATTCTAGTAGAAATTATATATTTCTCTACATATTTATTGTAAGAATGATGGCGGGTTTTCCTAAAAAAACACTATTAAATCGTTTACAATTTTTTTAAAAAGTACTTTATTCTTTGTTATTTGTTCCATTTGAAAATTATCAACATTTTTCATTACTTTCCATTTCTCTTGTCTCAATCTTGTTTAAATCAAATAAAATTTTAATATGTTATGCAATATTAACTATGGTAGTCAATATTTTCAATCTACTACTAATTTTGTAATATTTATTCAACAAACAAATAACCAATATTGGAAATAAACTATTTTGTAGAAATCTCAAATTTTTTTACTAAAATTCAATCTATTACAACAGGATTATATTCGATAATCTATTAATTCTTTTTTTTTTTATTCCTTTATACTCCTAATTGGAGCATGGGGGTTCCACAAGGCTTCTCCATCGCACATGGTTTTGGGCAGTTGTTCTAGCTCCCTCCCATGTGATGCTGGCAGCAGCTAGTTCTCCTAAGGTTGACCTTCTCCAGGTGTTTCTTGGCCGTTCGCGGCTTCTGCTCCCTTGCGGGTTCCACTCAAGCGACATTCGCGTGATGCCATCTGGTTGCTTTCATAGCGTGTGGTCAATCCAGCGCCACTGCCTACGCTTCATCTGGATCATTATAGGTTCTTCGCTCGTCAGACGCCATAGTGCCTCGTTGGAAATAGTGTTAGGCCAATTAATTAATTCTATAATAAAATTTTTATCCCTTTTTTTAAAAATATTTTTCAATACTTTATCTCCTTTTTTTGCTACCTTTTCTGACTGATTGATAGTTATTTCTATAATTATATGCGAATTTATTACAAATTTGGTGATTTTCTAAAGCAAAAAGATTATTGGTAGAGATTTTGTAATCTAACTATTAAATCTACTACGTTTTATTATCACATCTCCATTCTCATATGGATATTTTGTTTGTATATTTGTATACGGATCTATTACAAATTTAGTAAGTTTTACATTATCCAAATTTATTTGATCACATGATTCTGATATAAAATTCTATAAAATCCAATATTATTGTATATCTAATACAATACATTTTTTACTATTACTTTCTTTATCATTTACCACATCTTAATTTCCAATACTACTACGATGACTACAAAGTTTTATGATGATCATGATGCATTTAATACAAAATCTATATACGAGTTGATGACGAATAAAGACCTCTTTAAAACAGAGAAAGTGAATGTAGAAATAATAGAAAGGCAAAATAAATTGGCATTAGAAACAAGCAACTGCTGCTGCTGTTGCTGTCGAAATAGTATTAATATTATATGTATCATTGAAGTAATAGCGCGGCAACCCGTAAGCATTACTTTATGACTCTATTACAAAACCATCAAAATCCGAAAGATAAATGAAACTGATAAGTGTATAATTTATGTTTGGATTTCGTTTTATTTTGTCATTAGCAAAAAAGCAGAAGGAAAAGAAAAACAACGCAAAAAAGCACACACAGTGTATTGTATATTGTAGGAAAAACTTTTCTAAATAAATAAATAAATTGCAATTTTCGTTAACAATAACAATAATATAAAGTGTTTTATTTTTTCTTGCCTTGGGCTACATTTACGTATAACATTATTTCTTCTTTAGATTTTACTAAATTTATTTTGAGATTTGCCTTCCGCTTTTTTTGGGGGGCATTTTTTCTTCTTTGTTACACCAATGAAGGAAATCGATTTTTCTTTGTTTCATTCCATTCAGTCATTCAGAGGTTTGTCCATTGTATTGTATGATATCAACATTTATTTCTACATACATATATATTTATGATATCTTTGCCTCATTCTTGTTCAATATCAGCAAGTATTAAATTGGTTTAAATTGAGCTGTCAATATTTTAATTAAAAATACGATTTTCACAAATTCATCTACAATTTATATAAATACTAAATTTGGACAACAGCAAGGACAAGTCAATGTTTACATTTTCTGTGCGGAAATGTTCGAAACACAATACAATGCATAACAACTCTGGTTTTGCAAAAATGTCATTTACTGAGAGAAAGAGAGTGAGAGTAAAGAGCAGTGAATTGAGTTATGTATGGTATGTAGAGGAATGATATGAATTTTTAAACAGAGAGGGAGAGAGAGAGAGAGAGAATCAGTAACAAAATGAAATAATGAATCTCGTGCGATATTGTACGCAATAATGGAAAAGTGGATATTACTTTTTCGAAATTAAATGAAGAATTATTTTTATGAAAAACTGTTAAAAACTTTCCTTTGACAGCAACCTTGCATTTTTTCGTAAGCGAAGAGACAATACGCCAAGAATGAATCTGTTAATGGATGCCGGGAATGCTCCCAATTGTGGTTGAATTCTTTCTGGGTCTACTAAACCTACATTTTTTTAAGGAGATACTAAAATTAAACTTCCTTTCAGTACAAGTTGGTATGAAAATCTGTTATATTTCTGGTCGTTGTTAGCTTTAAAAAGCAAAAACCCCACAAATTGACTTTCGGAATGTACATATTTGCCCATTACCTGTCTATTATATGGGAATATTTTGTATTATTCAAAACAAATCAGCTTATAAGCTCCATAGAAGTTCTACTATATATGTTTTAGAAAAAGTTTGCTAATAATGATTTTGGAATTTTTGGGAGAAAAAAATATAATTACGTTCTTATCATTGTTAACAATTTCTCGCTGGCTCTACCACCCTATAATATTTGGATTACATGAATTATGGTTGCATGAATTAATGTTTTTACAATAATGTCGAAAAATATATTCGACATTAAATACTGAAAAAATATTTGCAAAATTATTGAGAACATCTGGTTTATCACTTTCGAAGTTGTTATAGAATTTAAATAATGAATAAAAATTACAAGCAATTATATAGTCGATATTATTGCAAATATTTTTGCAATTATGTCTAATTATAATTACTATTTTTCTATGTAAATGTACACATCAAATGCAATGAGACAAATGAGTAATCATAGTGTTCAGCAGAGATAAAGGAATTTAAGAAAAATTAATATTTCAGTACATTTTGCTTTTTTGATATTATTGCAACAAAATAAATTGGAATAATGTCGAACAAAAATGTATGTATTTCGATTATCATTATTATTAGAAAAATTTTTGCTGATATATTGGATCAAAATAATGCACATTGCAATTTCGACATTTTTGTTCATTCAATATCAAAAAAAAAAAATATTTCGACATTATTACAAAAATTTTTCAACACTATTTCATTCAACATGAATGCAACATACCTACGTATATTTGTATTGTATTAGTACATTTCAAAATGTATATAAAAGTATTAGTTATTATATTCCATAGAAAAAGTACGCGCGATGACAAGCTTGGATTAAAAAGGCAATATACAACGGAAATGAAATTTATATTCGAATTTATACCTAAATGAGAAAGTGGTGAATGAGTGACATTGCAACAATAGCTTTTAGTCAATATTTGTTAAAAAAAAAAAAATTATAATAAAAAATTATACAACAAATAATGTAGTAATAAATATTTATACCTGTTTCATCTAATCTGTCCCTCTATGTGCTTGTGCTTATGCAAAAACACTGTTTGTACAAGTGGAGTACGAGATCAGTTTGTATTCATATTCAATCGGATATGGATATTATCATAGCGTTATGCGGTTGATGACAGTCAACTGACAATTTTCATTATTATTCTGGTTGTAATTGTTGTTGCATGTATTTGACAAGTTGGTAAATATGTGTGCTTAAAAATTTTATTTACATGCTGGTTTATTTTTTTTGTTGCTTTTTTCATTAGGCGATTATCATAAATGAATCACAGGAATAATAATTGAAAGTATCGAATAAAAGTATCGAATACAGGGTTATTTTTGACAAATTTTATTTTGAATTTTATTATCAAAATTCATGTTCTGTTAAGAAAGTGCATCGTTCCCTTTCTTGTGTTCAGCGAAGAATCTCATTTCTGGTTGCATGTATACTTGAATAATCAAATTTGCCGTGTTTGAGGTGAAGAGCAGCCAGAAGCATTGTAAGAACTGCCAATGCTCCCGAAAAATGCACTGTTCGTTGTGAATTATGGGCCGGTGGCATCATTGGACCATACTTTTTCAAAGACGACAAAGACAGGAATGTTACTGTGAATGCCGAGCGCTACCGTGTGATGATTACAACATTTTTTTTTGCCCAAAATGTAAGAGCTGGACTTGGTTGACATGTGATTTCAACAAGACGGTGCCATATGCCATATAGCTCACGAAACAATGGCCCAATTGAGAGATGAATTCGGTGAACAGTTTATTTCACGTTTGGGGTCGGTCAATTGGGCGCCTAGATCGTGCGATTTAACGCCTTTAGACTATTTTTTGTGGGGCTGTGTAAAGGCTCATGTCTATAGCGACAAGCCCGCAACAGCTGAGGCACTGGAAGCCAATATTGAAGAATTTATTCGTGAGATACCGGCCGATATGTTGGAGAGAGTATGTCAAAATTGGACCCAGCGTATGAACTATTTGAGGCGCAGCCGCGGTGAACCATTACATGAAATCATCCTTAAATATTGAATTATATAGATCGTTCTAGCGACTCAAATTTCAAGATTTCATACATTTCTCTAAATTGTATGTGCTTTTTTTTTAAATCAAATCGGAAGGCTCTTAAAAAATCACCCTGTATAACTACAACAACAACAATAAAAATTTCTAAATTAAATTGTTGTGCAGTATTTATTTCAGCTAATAACTACATAGTTATAAGCCAATACACATGCAGGCATTTAATCAAATTTGATAAGCTCAAAATGACCGTCAATTTTCTCTCTTTCACACACTCTCTCTCTCTCTCTCTCTTTCAACCAGATGTGAGTTAAGTTTGACAATAAATGTAAAATAGATTAAATCTTTTAATATATATTACAAATATGATAATATCATGCATATATATTAGTATATATGATTTATATTCACGGATGTATGAGTAAATTGAAATTGTCAAAATAATGAAATAGAATGAGCGAGAGAGGGAGAAAAAAAAAATGTACCGAAAATGTATCATCACCATACTGTATATATAGTGGAATTATATAATTAATGGTAAAATTTATGGTTTTGATTATGGATATGCCTGTTTGAATTTTGAATTTACGATTTGGTTAGATTTTATTTTTCCAAGCATCATCATAAAATGAGATTTAAATAATTTGCAATGTAAATTATATTGCAAAATTTTAATACATAAAATTCAACGATGGGTGTGGTTAATCATTTCGATGATTCAATGGTATTATAATGACAGATGTTTATTGGAAGGATATTATGTAATATATGTATGAGCTCATATGAAAATGAGTGCATATGGAAATGAAAACCGCAAAATTAAAATGAAAGAAAAAAATAATAAATTTATTGAAAAGCTTAACTTTACTATTACCAAAATTTACTTCATCTACACTCTGATAGATAGTTTATATGTAGTTTCGTGTAAAAAGAGTGAAAATATTCATTTGGAAACATATTTTTGTACGATTTTGTTCATTTTCATATTAGTACATTTATTGGTCAATATAATTGTATGCACCAAGTTTTGTCTCAAGTTTCGTGTGTATGGAAAAAAAATTGTATATGGAAAGTAGTTGTAGTTTTACGTCAATCACATCCAATTTCAAGTTTATCTATTTATTAATCAATACAAATATATATGCCGAGTTTCAGTTTAAGAACTTTAGGTTTTCATGTAAAAAGTGTTAAAATATACCTTTGAAAACATATCTTTGTATGGGAGGTGGGATTAATTTTCATCCGATTACATTGATTTTTAAAATCCTTCATTGGTTTTTGAAAATAATTGTATTTACCAATTTTCAGCACGATCGCTTTTTAAATACAGGAGTTATAGTGCGAAGAGGCAGACAAAATGACAGGCAAAAATAGCTAAATTGATTTCTGATCAATAAAATAAAAGTATAGGTTTTTATTATCCATATCGTTAGACTTAGTAAAGTATATCTTGAAACTTTTGTGGTGGCATTGTATCATAGGTCTAATGATCGTCAGATATGAAGCTATGGAGATATGGATGATTCTCCTACGTCTGCCAGAGTCTCCAGACATGACAACTTAAGAAGAGTAGTGAGTTTTTCTTTAGTGGACGATAGAAATTATCGGAATTGAGACTAGCTGATATCCAAAATCTATTCAAGGCATTAGGATGGCTAACTAACGCTAGTTAGAAGCATAAAAAAGGGTTCACTTTTTATCCAAACAAGCACCACAAAGGTCAAAAGGATTTCAAAGTGCAAAGCAACTTAAAAATATTACATAATCTTTACAATTTGACATATTGCTGTCAAATAAAGTTTCCTTATTAAAAAATTTTATCTTAAAAGGTGGTGAAATTTACTCGTATCATCAATCAAAGGTTAATAATTAAATGCTTTATATATTTATAATGAAAATTTTTGCACAGTGACTATAAAATTCACAAACGCTATTGAATATTGTATTTAAATGAAAAAAATATCCTGCATGCTCACTTCTGAAAGGACCTGTAATATACATATGTGTGTATGTATGTGTGTGTGTATATGACTTGTTAATTTTATCAACTGTTAGTAATTTTCTCTTTACACATAGATTAACTCTATACTTATATGTATGCATATATGTATATAGACTATTGCTACTGTCTACCATTCAATATACTCTGTCAGGAATATGCACAATACTGAACGCCAAGTAATACGACCGAGAAAAAAAAAATAGTAATGGCCCAACGACTGGTGCAACAATTTATTACATTACAAATTAATGTTGTCTGGCTGTGTAAGAGTCTACATAAAATACATGTGTATCTGTTTGAACGCAGTAGACGCATTTATATACGAGTACATACTATGTATGACGCATAAATGTATGCTACTATATAGCAAATGCAATACACTATTATGTGACCATGTTGCCAGTGCTGATGGTTATGGTACGTATTATGGCAGCGCTTAATTCCAAAAAGCCAAAAGTAATTATATTAAGTAATTGATGAATTCGCATTTATAGTACAACCCTTTTTCAAGTGTTTTTTCGCATGTGTGTGCATATGTATAGACACATGCAAATAAATGTGTTGCTGGTCGATGGAATAGTCGATTCGACGGTTAGTCGAACTCTACGTTCGTTTGTGCATGATTCGCACTATGCATTTTTCTATAGCACACTCATTCACACCAATTTTCATAATTTTGCTTTATTTGTTTTTGTTTTTTTTGTACTCGTATAGACATATAAATATGTGAAACATGTCACAAAGTGTCGCATAAATATAAATTCATACAATTCATTCATATACATTGAAAGTAAAGTCAATAGCGAAAAAACAACAACAACAACAATTAGATGAAATGTATTTTAATTTTAGCCCTCAAACATTGTACTCACAGTTATCGTTAGCTAACAGATCTAACGCATTATCATATGCATATGCATACTCAAACATCAAATACTGTATACTCTATATGAAATGCAAGTAGGAATTTCAAATACTAGAACATTTAGTAGTTCAGGTCTAGTCATAGGTAGTGATTTAATTGATCCATTTTGTATAGATCGAAATATTATAGTTTATATGCCATTGATTTAGAGCACTTTGCTCACGTTCGATCATGTTCGATCATATCAAAGAGTATTTGCAACATGTTGCAAAACTATACATCATCACATAGTTATATACATTTATACACATAGCAACATTTTGATTTATATGATATAGAATTAGAGTAATTTGTTCACGTTTGATCATGTTGGATCATTCCATGTTGCAAATTTATTTAAAACATTATAGTTTATATGCCATTGATTTAGAGCACTTTGCTCACGTTCGATCATGTTCGATCATATCAAAGAGTATTTGCAACATGTTGCCAAAATATGCATATCACATAGTTGTAAACATTTATACACTTAGCAACATTTTGATTTATATGATATAGAATTAGAGTAATTTGTTCACGTTTGATCATGTTGGATCATTCCATGTTGCAAATTTATTTAAAACATTGTAGTTTATATGGCATTGAATTAGAGCAATTTGCTCATGTTAGATCATGTTCGATATCAAAGAGTATTTTCAACATGTTGCAAAACTATACTTGTTCCAGAGTTATATACATTTATACACACAGCAACACTTTGATTTATATGATATTGAATTAGAGCAATTTGTTCATGTTTGATCATGTTGGATCATTTCATGTTGCAAATTTATGTATGCACAATAGTAACTAGATATATATAGGTGTTTATTTTATATGAGAATTTGTGAAATTTACATTTATATATGCATTTACATTTACATTTACATTTACATATACATTTACATTGTTTTTGGTTTCCTGCATTGTATCATTGTTAATCGGCCACTATCGCAGCTACAATACTTCTTCAAACATATCGTAAGTATTATATACATGTACTTGCATGTATGCATGAATCTTATGTTGTTGTATTAAAATAAATTACTTGGTTAATGAAAATTTGTGTTTGATTAGGGGTTAACCCAACGCTTGGACTGCATTGAATGCCTGATATATACTTCGACTCAATGGACGAGTTGAATTTGCTTGGTTTCTATATACTTGAATATTATGTTATATAGTAATTGTATGTAGTTGTATATATTTTAAAATATATATAGATGAGACTGTAAATTACATAAACCCTATGTGCAATTAAGTAATATTTTATGGAAATAAAATTTTTCATGAAAAGGTTATATTGATGAATCTGGTAAGCAAAGAGGTAAGCAAATAACACGAAATGAGTAAAAATTTACTGAAATAATGATGAAATATTTTTTGCAATAATATCGACAATTTTTGACAATAATGTCGATATTTTTCGATATTATTGCGAAAATGTTTTAAATAAAATTGCAATTTTTCGAAAATTTCATTCTGATTTTGTTGGAAATACTTTGGTATTTTTTCATATATTTCGATTTCGACATTATTGCTAATATTTGTACAATAATATCGAAAAATTAAAAAAAATTCTTTGAATGCAACAGTACTATGGATGGCTTGGTGGCTAGACATATTGGATTATATGAAGCCTGAGACTGAAACTCAGTTAAAGGAATCACATCCATAAATTCCTTTGTCTACTCTCAATTGGATTAACTGGAAGTCCTACTGGGAAGTTTAGCTACGTTTATATAGAAACATAGTATACTTCAATGCAATGTGAATGCAAAAATAAGTACATATACATACATATATGGGAGTAAGCTATATGAATAGTTGATTCTACACTACCTCTATATTTTACTATTTCATTTTTTATTAGGATTATATCTTGGCTGAGAGAGTGTGTGTGTAATGTTATGCTGTAGTAAAATATAGGTACATACCATACCATAAGTATAATGAAAATGAAGAATAATTTGGGTAGCTTTACATTGATTTATTTCATCATTTTCGATTACACACATGAGTATAATTTTTTTTTTCTTCTTTTTGAGGAATGATAAATACATACCTACATATATACATTTAAGCACATGTGTACGTGTGTGTATGTATAAGGGTATGAGTGCCTAATGTAAATTTGTCTTCATTTTTATACTTTTCCCCCACCCATATTCTTTTAGCTTGAAGAGATACAAGTGATACGAGCAGTTGCTAAGAGGATATTATGCTGTAGTAAAAAAATTACAGCATCTTATATTTCAAATATAGTAAATACTCGTACATACATATGCATTTACTCATTCCTACATTTACGCACAATTTTAATTTTAAATCCATTTAAATTGATTAATTTGCCAATGTGCGTTGCTCCATCCATTCCATGCTATTACTTTTTTTGATCAAAATTCTAATTGAAATTCATTACACATACGCTGACATATACAGTGGTAGCAATGTTTATGAATCCAACAAAAAAAAATTCTCATAAATACTTGAAAATGAGCTGAAAATTATCTCTTTGCATCACATTTGAAGGGAATTTTACTCAAAAAAAATTTTTTTTAATCATACAGTACGCTTATATAAGCATAATAGCCTAGACAGACGGCAGCGTTAATCCGGATTAACGGCGCACTTAATCCGAAAAAAGTACTAACCTGACAGACGACAGTATTGTGGATTAATTAAACAGCTGATTGCTGCTTTATTAGGTCTGCTCACTTACATTACTATCGCTATCAATTTCTGTCATCTGTCACTCTCGATATGAGAAAATCTACAAGAAGTACATGAACTGAAAACTATCAGATACTTGTAAATTGACATTCACAGTTCGTAATTGACAGCTGGATTTATTTGTTCGACAACGCTTTTCATGTCGAAAACTGTTAACAATTGTTGATCGTTTTTTATAAGCGAACACACCTATTGTTTTGTAAGTTGGATAGAGACAAATTCATAATAGAAAATTTTCAGCAGTGTTGCCATCTAAAATTGCCCTAATCCTCTTTAATTTTGATAATTAACTCATAGAGTTAATGCGGATTAACTTGCTTATTTATTGAATGTAATAATTACAAATAGTTCACAATAATGCTTAATTCCAAATTATAAGAACTCATTTGCGAAAGTCTTGCAGAAAGCAGTAAGTCAGCCATTTGTTTCTCTTTCCATCACTCTTTTTAAGATCGAAATCAAAGATTCATACGAAACATTTAACAAAACTCTTAGTAACATGAAGTTCTGTTTTCGCTTAAGATCGCTTGTAAAATTATTACATACGTAAGCATTTTACAAGCATGCTCAGAAAATTCTTATACCAAACAATTTTTAATTATGCGTACTCAATTGATTATTTGGTATTTTTATCTAGGCGTTTTGATGTGTGAAAGATGGAAATACATCTAAATTAGGTGCATATACGAGGGCGGATTGATAAAGAAGCTATCTAAGTACGAAAAAGGCAGCACAAACACAAAAGCTTTTTTTTTTTTAAATTGCGATCTGTTAAACGTCAGCTGTTAAAATTTCACCCAAATTCATCGATTAGTTTATTTTTTGTAGTCGTTTGAAGTAACCAACTTTTGTGTTTCTTGAAAAATGGAAAAAAACGAATTTCGTGCAGTGAATAAATACTATTATTTGAAAGGGAAAACGGCGAAAGAGACAAAAGAAAAGCTCAATAAACATTACGGTGAGCCTGTTCCGTCAGATTACATGGTAAAATATTGGATTGCTGAATTTAAACGCGGCCGAACAAGCACTGCAACAATACCATCAACAGGAAGGCCAAAAGAGGTGGTTACTGAAGAAAATATCAAGAAAATCCTCGATATCGTTATGAATGATCGCCGAGTCAAGTTACGTGAGATTGTTGATATGGTAAATATCTCATATGAACGTGTCTTCAACATTTTGCATGAACATTTGCATATGAAAAAGCTATCGGCAAGATGGGTGCCACGTTTGCTCAGTGTCGAACAAAAACGAGTTCGAGAGACCACTTCACAGCGGTTTTTGGACATGATAAAGCGTAATCCTGTTGATTTTTGGCGTCGGTTAATAACTGTTGATGAAACGTGGGTCCACCACTACACACCTGAAACCAAAAATCAATCGAAACAATGGGTGGAAGCTGGTGGAAGTGCTCCGAAGAAGGCGAAGGCAGTGAAATCGGCTGGCAAGGTTATGACCACTGTATTTTGGGATGCACTCGGAATATTGTTTATCGATTATCTTGAAAAAAGACCCACAATCACAGGAAAGTATTATCGTGCATTATTGGATCAATTGAATGATGCAATCAAGAAAAAAAGACCACATTTAAAGAAGAAAAAAGTGCTCTTTCTTCAAGAGAACGCACCAGTTCACACAGCATTAGATACGATGTTAAAATTACATGAAATACACTTCGAAGTAAAAGGAGAATATGTTGAGAAATAAATGGTTTTTGAAAAAAAATGTTTTTTTCCTACTTAGGTAGCTTCATTATCAATCCGCCCTCGTATTTGTTTTTTGTGAAGGCAAAATTGAAAATTGAAAATTATGCGACCTTTTTTAAGGCGAATTTTATTAAGCTCAAAGTGAGAGAGAGAGAGAGAGAGAGATGCAATTTGTGCATGTAACAATTCTGCTTAATGAAGCCTTAATAAATTTCATTAAAGCATATGAGTTTATATCAACTTTCACCACTGTACGCAAATACATATGAGGCTATATATTTCTAATGCTGATAAAAGGTGAACATAAAAATGTGCAAATTGTATTTAAACGAAGAGAATAATGGTGAACATATATACGCGCAGATAATTTTCTTGACATTTGTGTAAAATAAAACCATAAAATGAATATTGAAAAGTAGTATTCGTAATAAAAGTAAGTAAGGTAACAAGCACCAACAAAAAGAATGGAAGCACATATCAGGTTGTGGGAGGATATGAATTAAAATGGAGGTATTATGTAGGTGATACATTCTCGTAATGCAAGTAAGGGTAAGTATTCAGTTAAATGAATACGCAAAATGCGTATAAATCACATTCTCATTTACGTCATTCATCAGCCAAAGGCAATATAAGAATCAGAATAAACATTCCATTTATCCACCCATACAAGAGAGGTAGTCGTCAATACAATTGAAAATGATGTACCATTTTTTGTTGTTGTTGTTAATTCGGTTGATTTGCGCAAGCAACAAATTCATCTGACATATCGAAATACCCGTAAGTAATTAGCTTTACTTTACACAAGCCACTAATCTGCTTTTTTTTTTACAAATTTCAAGGTTTATTTTTTTTTTCATTTTCTTCAAATTAAGATTGGCAGTTGTAAATGTGCAAGTGGATGGATGATTGGTCTGATAGTGTGGAGGAATGAGAGATAGCGGTGGGTATATTTTAAGTAATTTCATATGAAAGACAAAAAAAAAAAAGATAAAAAGGAATAATAAAAAAAACGCCACTAAATGCAAATTTCGAAGAAGTAGTGATGCTACTAGAGGTAGTCATGGTGGTGCCAGAGGAGTAGTAAATGTCTTTGGTGTGTGGAGTACAGAAGAAGGAGTTCTAGTTAAAATATTGAATGCTTTGTGGCAAAATGTGTAATGCATTGGTATTCAATTGAAATATTCATAGATGCCAAAAATATTGTTCGATTACCTGGTAAACAAACAGGTAAACAGAGAAAGTTATGATATGCTAATCACTTTTATGGTATTATACCGTATACATTCGACATACATAAACTTCCTAAACGTATTGCAATCTTTAAATTTATATAAATGTTAAAAATCTTTCGCAAATAATTTTGATTATCTCTTTTCTTAGTATTTGCGAATTTTTTCCTACTAGGTAAGCACAATTTTTATACATAAGTGGTTGTGAATGTGAAAATGACTTTCAAATTAGACATTAAAAATCTCTTCATATATGTAAATATAAGACTGATTAGTAGTGCGTAAATGAATGAGTAGAAAAATGACAAAAAAAAAAAAATTAAAAATGTATAATTAAATTCAAGTTTTCCAAGACAACATACATATATTCACAAATAGAATAAAATAATAAAAAAAAAAATGGCTTTTGAAAATATAATGCCATATGACAGAAAGAATCATACGACTTAAATTAAAAGTTATGAACAGGAACCAGTCTCGGAATGCGTGAAGTTCAGGTACATTACACTACATATTATAGGTAGACAAATAAATTTACTTTCGACAGGATATCTTTGTATGAGAGATAGACGTGGATTTCAACCAATTACGCTTATTTTCTAACTTTGGAGTTGGTTGGTAGGAAAAATTCTAAAAATAAAACTTAGAAAATAAGTTTTTGTATGGGAGATAGGTTTTTGTTTTTATTCAATTTCACCAATTCTTAAATTTGTCATTTTATTCATAAAAATAATTGTATTCCCTGAGTTTTAGCTTTCTAATTTTATGTTAACTTAAAATATCGGAAAATAAACGTTCGAAAACGTATTTTTTGTATGGGAGGTAGGTGTGGTTTTCATCCAATATTGTCCATTCTTAATCTTATCAGTTTATTAATACAAATAAACATATTTCCTGTGTTTCAACTCTCTCATTTTATGTTAATGTAAAATATCGGAAAATACACGTTCGAAAACGTATTTTTTGTATAGGAGGTCGGTGTGGTTTTCCTCCAATATTGCTCATTCTTAATCTTATCAGTTAATTTATAAAAATAATCGTATTCTCTGAGTTTCAGCTGGCTAATTTTATGTTAATGTAAAATATCGGAAAATACACGTTCGAAAACGTATTTTTTGTATGGGAGGTAGGTATAATTTTTATCCAATATAACCCATTCTTAACCTTATCAGTTTGTTGATAAAAATAATCGTAATCCCTAAGTTTCACTTCAATAGATTTGTTTTAGCGTAAAATATCAAAAAATATACATTCGAAAACCTATTTTTTGTATGGGAGGTAGGTAAAGCTATCATCCAATTTTAATCATTTTTAATTATGTTGATTTATTGCTCAAAATAATCTTATTCGCAGACTTTCAGCTCAGTAGCTTTACATATACATATGTATATATTCGAAAATATGCTTTTCTATGAGAAATTGTCGGAATTTTTATCCAACTATGTTTACAAGTTCTATATCAATAAATTTGAAAAAATAAAAGTTCGAATGTTAAAGAAATAATGTTCTATATTTGAATAAAAATTTTAGGATTCAAAAAGTAGAATTCAAATTTAAAGTATGTACCTTCATTTTAAGGCAATACATTTTGTCTAGCACCAACTGAAATCCCCATTGAAAAAGTGGCAACACTTTGTTAAAAAATTTATCTGCCTGAACATATAATCCTAAGGAAATTTGATGAAATTGAGTATTAAAATATTGCTTAACAACAGCAATAAGGTACTTTGCTTCAAATTACATATCGTTTTGTTCTTAATCACGCTTCTTCTCACGCCACATACTAAGAGAAAAAAAAAAACAAGGAAGCTTGAAGTAAAAGGCATTTTTCTTTGATATTTCCTGCCATCCTCAAGTCCTAGGTAGCGAAAGAAAGAGACGGAGAGTGTGAGAAATTCATAAGAGCTAACTAAGTAGCTAAGTATTCAAATCCTCAGCCCCCCAAAAAAATATATAACTATATACATACGAGCCCTATACTTATTTTTTTTTTTTGTGGTAATAAATCTTTTCTCATTTCAATGCGATTTTTTCAACACCTCCTCCTACATTATTCTTGCTTCGTGCCATTTTACACAAGCAACAAAAAAAAAAAAAAAAAAATCAAATGCGCAAAGCAATTAGTACTTTTTTACGTGCTGACATTTGAATTTAATTAAAACGCATTTATTTTATTTCTCTCCTATGAATGTGTTCACGTATATTTCACCTTTTTTGTTTTCATTTTTTCAATTTTTTCTTTTTTTTTTTTTTTGCTTTTAGATTTTGAAAAGACGCCAAGACGACTTACTTTCGTCCGGATTTATATTTATATTTGAATATTATAATTTTATCATGTTCTTTGCCATGTGTATGTTAATATGCGGTACGTTAAATAAGGCTTCAAAATTGTTGTGGTAATTAAAATGGCATTATTTTATTGCCGCCCCACACCTCCACAACCCCCCTCCCCGCCCATCAAAAAGGAAAGGTGTTATGTTACAAGTAGAATTCTATTAATTTAAAGGTAACATGAAAAGGAAGCAACATTTTGCTTTCTTTGTATAAGAAAGTGGGTTTGTGGAAAAATAAAATTCAAAGGATTATTATTATTACTTAATGATGAATGAAAATGCGCTATCCTCTCAAACGAGTATTTTTTTGTTTCTATAAAACATGTACCTTTTTTGGTATTAAGTGTGCCCCTATCGTTGCAGACATTGTTTCGCGATTCGTTAAGTAATTAAATATTAGCTTTTGCGGTTAAATAATTATCAAAATTATTCCAGATTAGGTTTTGTAATCTTTTCTATTTTGATTTCTTTCCCATCGGCAGGTTTCGATGCAAGTTTCGTAATGATAGCATATTTAAAGTCTTAAAGCAGTCAGACCACCAAAGTCTTTTACTAAAAAATTAGCACGCCAATATTTGGGCTCTTGTTTTGGAAAATTAAAAATTTTTTAAGAATCAGCTTGCGTCTATGAAATGATATACATACGCATTTGGGATCCTTAGGGGTCAGTAGTGTAGTATTTACTTAATTTCACCTCCTTTCTTTGCTTTTAAAAATGTCCATTAGACAATTTCCATATTGACGATAGCCATTATAGCTATGATAAATTATCTATAAATGGGTGATGGACCTTTACAATTGCATGATAAGGCTACCAGTACTAGATTAACCCATCATTCCGCCCTTGGTTAGCTTTGATCATGCATATTATTTAGATATAGCGGAATTCGCAATGACCGGCCTATTTGATTTGACTTGAAATTTTCGTAGAATATTTTTTCATATTTTTCTCTTCCGCTTAATATTCGTTAGAGATTTTAATAGTCAACAAATTCTCTTTCGTTTTGCATTGTTCAAATGATCTTGAGGAGGTTCGTTGGAACTATACCTGCTTCTCAATTAATCGACTACTACGATGGAAGCTCTTGGAAGCTCGTATGACCTCGTTTAAACTCTGCCACTCAATATTTCATGGTCGTAAACGAAGGAGCAGACTACCCCAGAGTAGAATCTACTTCGGCTTTAATATTCGTTGGACTGAGACCTTTCAAATGAAAGTATCGAATTACATAACGGTGACCAATTTTTTCCATGTTTACAAATTCACAGAGGTCGTTAACTTTCTATGACTCCAAAAAAAAAAATATTAAACAACGTGGCGCCTTGAAACTTAAAACATATGTTTTATAGGGTTGCCACTTTTCATCAAAGTAATTTTTTTCAAACTACTGCCGCCATCTATATGTCAGGTAGGGTAATTCTGGGACCGCCGTCGTATATGTATTGGGTGATCCAAGTAGACATACTTTTTTCAATAGCCTTTTTTTGACAGATCACGTGTGAGTCGTGCCATGCTGTCATGTTATTTTTTTTTAGTATTGTTTGGCCTACTGAGCGTACTATTCCCAACACCATCACCCATCTTGAGACCCAGCATTCATTATTGGATAATATTCGACCGAATAGACCACGTCCAGCACGCAGTGAAGAAAATATAGCGGCCGTTGCTGAGATTGTACACGAAGACCGTGGAGAGTCTTCGACTTGGTGCATTTTACGTCGAGATCTTAAATTGAAAGCGTACAAAATACAGCTTGTGCAAGAACTGAAGCGGCCCGACCTTCCCAAGCGACATCGCTTCGCTCTATGGGCTCTTGAAAAGTTCCAAGAAGATCCGACATTTTCGAGCCAAATTTTGTTCAGCGATGAGGCCCATTTCTGGCTCAATGGGTATGTAAACAAGCCAAATTGCCGTATTTGGGACGAAGAGCAACCTGAAGATATTCAACAGCTGCCACTTCATCTAGAAAAAACAACGGTTTGGTGTGGTTTGTGGGTCGGTGGAATCATCGGTCCATATTTCTTCAAGAATGATGCCGGTGAGAACGTAACCGTCAATAGCGACCGTTATCGTGCCATTATATCCGACTATTTGATGCCTGAAATTGAAGCTCGGCGACATTTGGTCTCAACAAGACGGCGCCACTTCCCACACATCGCATCAATCAATGGATTTATTGAGAGAACACTTCGGTGAGCAGATAATTTCACGTTTTGGGCCGGTCGATTGGCCACCAAGATCGTGAGATATCATACCGTTAGACTTTTTCCTGTGGGGATATGTAAAGTCTAAAGTTTATGCGGACAAACTAGCTTCGATTCAGGCCTTGGAGCAAAACATCACGCATGTCATTCGCCAGTTACCAGCCGAAATGCTCGAACGAGTCATCGAAAATTGGACTCAACGGATGGACCATCTGAGACGTAGCCGCCAAAGAATGTTCTTTCAAATGATAATAAACATTCCTCATTCAATTTGAATTTTCTGTGTTTTTTTCTTTAAAAAAGTAGGGAACCTCGAAATGGATCACGCTTTACTAAAATATCTCAAAAGGTTCTTATTTCCGCCGTGGAAGCTAGATTACTTGTCTATGCCAAAATTTGTAGTGATATTGCCAATGGGCAGTGAAGAAAAATTGGGAGGTGTAGGTTTTAAAGTAAAATTTATTTATTTAAGTCTAATTAACGATTTATAGTTGAAGTTATCTACAGTTTAAGTGCATTTTTACCATCAAAACCTAAAAACTTTAAAATGAGCTGTACAAAAAAAAAAAAACCCGTTAGTAGTTTGTTGTCTACGAAAAAAGCCTTCCAAGAAGCCTATGATCATCCAGCGAAATTGGATGCAATCAGAACGAAGCTAAGCTTTCAAAATTATTTTGAAGTAACTTATCTATTTGTTTATTTGACTTTTTTAATTTTAATGTTATCTTAACTCACTGTATATTTGCAATTTTCAATCGTCTAAAATTAACGCT
The DNA here is from genome assembly GCA_963854835.1 of Megamerina dolium. Lineage (NCBI taxonomy): Eukaryota > Metazoa > Arthropoda > Insecta > Diptera > Megamerinidae > Megamerina > Megamerina dolium. The sequence goes on from OY978528.1 coordinate 18,640,573, forward strand.
TGATTTATTTATAATTAGAAAACACATAAAAGAAGAAGAAGAAGAAGAAGAAGAAAATTGCAAATAGCTATTATACCATTACTTGCCTTTAGTTTCTTCTTTTTTGTAATCATTATTATTATTCTCATGTTAATTCTCTTTTAATCATGATAAAATTCATTTCGTTTTTTTTTTTGTTTTTATCGTATTGCCATATTTTTACGACTTTTTAATAATTTTCTTTTTATGGATTTTCATTTTCATTCTTTAGCATTTGATTTTTCTGGTTGTTGTTGTTGGTTGTTTCTTTGTAATTTTTTTTTTTTTTTTGCATTTAACATTTTCAACATTTCATCAACATCATTATTATCGTCATCATATCATATTTCCTTGTTTTCTGTTTTTTTTTTTGTTTTTATTGCACTCAAAAACACTCCTATTCGTATTTGTTCCTACTTTGATTCATTTGCTATCGCATGTCGAGGTCTCATCCTTCGATGTTTATCCAGTCAAATCATATTTGACGCGATTTTTTTTCCAATTTTCTTACGTCAATGTTTGCGTGCAATTTTCCTATTTCTTTTTGCCTTTTGCTCAGTCTCACTCTTATATTGTATCCATCAGCAGCAGCGTCGTCGTCGTCGTCATTGTCGTCTTTTTACACTGATTAATGTTGCTTCATTTTTTTTTTCTTTGTTTTTTTTTGTTTTTTGCATATTCTCATTCTTATTTTCACATTTTATTTTTCCAATTTTTACCATCCATTCACCTTTATGTATTCATTTTTCTAATACCTTTGCATGTCAATTTCGATATCGAGCATATCGTGTGGTGTGGCTTTAACTAATGGTTAAAATGGTATCATAGTAGTAGTGAAATACATACGTCTCTCTTTCTCACACTCACTGAACTTTTGACTTTTTTGGTATCAATTTAATGCAAATAATGCCACCTATAATAAAAATGGCGTTTATTTGATTTAAATGCATAAAATACGTTTGTGCCACACTAGGTGTTCGATAACCGATAGTTTTAAAGTGATAAAGTGAGTATTATTGGTAACACGAATAGAATGCTATTTATATATATATATATATATATATATATATATATATTATATATATATATATATATATATATATATATATATATATATATATATATATATATATATATATATATATATATATATATATATTTGCATATGAATTTGTTAAAAAACTATTTTTAAAATACTAGCAAATATAACATTCTCCTGGTCTTTGCAATGTAAACAAGGAAGTATGACATTAAATAAAAAATAAAATTAAATTACCATTGCATGTTTATGTGACGACATAAATATTGAGTACAACTGTGACTTGTACTTACACATAGTACGTGTATTTACTTTATTTATAACTTTAATTGAAACAAACTAAGTACTACCTACGTACTACATATGTACATATATTCGAAAGGGTAATATTCAAATATTGTTAGCTACTTGTTACAAGTATTTGTATGTATGTAACTAGTATTATGAAAATGAAGGCACTTAAAAAAGTGCACGCACATAATGTTCATTAAGCGTAAAAATAATGTTAATGGTACTTTAAAAAAAAGCAAAAAACAAGTGGTTACATATTTATGTTTATTCGCAATGTGACCTATTCAGAGCGATAATATTAATGAATGAATTTCTAGACCTAAATATTTTGTGCTATGAGTTAATATATTGAGCTAAAATTAAATTGCAAAAAATTATAGCAACGATAAATATAATAAAAACTACAAGAAAAAAGTTTGCATATAAATTTATTCGATTAAATATTTTACGTAATATGCTATGGTTCAATGGTTATTGCGCGTTGGTCTTCGGTTCGTAGGATTTCCGATTCGAAAAACGTAATAGGGTAGTTTCTCTAGAAGTATGAATATTTTTTCTATCATACATTGTCCACTTGTTGATAATATATTGGCTAATTTTTAGTAGAAGTGAAACATGGTTAAGGTGCTCTAGAGCATTTAGAACCAACTGTTACTTACCATATTTAAAGTGTCATAGTTATATCGAATTCGTGTTTCATTTCTGACACTCATATGAAGAGATGACATTTATAAGATAGTATTTATGTTAGATTATTGTTAAGAATTACGATCTAAATCGATTTAGCTATGTCTATGTCTGCCTATCTGTACGACTATTTGCATGAAAATTGTGGTAATTATAGAGCGATTGTGCTGAAAATTGGCATAAATGATTATTTTCACCAAAAAATGGCTTAGCTCTTTAATGAACGAAATTCATAGAAAACTACACCTATCTGCCATACAAAAATATATTGCTGAATGCCTATTTTCACACTTTGTGCATCAAAATATTAAGTAATCGCACTGAAACTCGCTACATAAGAGTATATTTACTGACTAATAGACATATTTGAAAATTTACTAAAACGGTGAAAAACTACGCGTACCTTCCATACAAATTTATGCTTCCGAAAATGGGTTTTCACATTTTGTGCATGAAAATATAAAGTTATCAAGCTGAAACTCAGTACATACTATTATATTTATGATCGAATGTACGAGTTAAAAAATGGACAGGTTCGAATGAAAATCACACCTATCTCTCATATAAAAGTATATTTTATACTGTACAATTTACCGCACGAATGTATAATACTAGGAGTAACGGTAAAGATCGGTAGATATGATTATTTTTGATTTAGTAAAAATTAATTGAAATATCAAAAGAAATTTGATTCTACTGAGAAAATTGTTCCAAAAGAGCATAAATTAAATCTCACAATCATAAATAATAAGAAGTTCGAATGCCTACTGTTTACAAAAGAAATGTGTTTTTATCCAACCTCCGCCACTTAGCCACTTCTCATGCCGACTGGATAAACATTCATGCATATGTGTTATCACATTAGTCATCAGCATTAAAATGCTATATTATGTTGAAATAACGTCTGCTGATTCTTATGAATATATTTGCTGCTTATCAAGCAAGTGCATCAGCATCAACATCATCATTATCATCATCATCATTATTATCATTATAATCATTAGTAATAATAATAGTCGTTTTCGTCATACCTCCCAATATTATCATAGTAATCAATGTCTCATAGTTCAACTCATACTCGTACTCACATACATGCATAATTTTATCCTTTCAATTTTTTCTACTCACTTTTTTCATTTTTATTATTTTGGAATCATTTCCTTTCTTTTCTTCGATTTTTTTGTTCAATTTTTTTTTTTTTTTTTGTTTGTAATTCAACATTTTTCTATTCCATTTTGCATTCATCAAATGTAAATATGTATGTATATGAGTATGTAGTTGTGAGGCTTTTAAAATATTACTTCTTTTATCAGTAAAAATTCTGAACTTATCTCTACGAAACGAAAGAGTATATAATACCTACATACTACTAGGTATAAACGTAAGTTAGCACAAGTCAATTCAAGTCAATTTTCATCATAGAAATATAATATCTATGTAACCTTTTGCTACTTCTTCAACTGATGAGTATGCATGCATGCTTTTGTAGTTTTTGCTTACATTTCATTTGCATTTATTGCAGTTGCTGTGTTATTGTTTTGTTGTTGTTGTTGTTGTTGTTGTTTGTGTTGCTATCCTTAGCAATCTATTCAAAAATATATATGTTGTGTCTTTTGTTTGCCATTAGGCAGAGTGCTTATGCTAAATTGTTGTAGTAATCATAATAGCAGTAGCAGTAGCATAGTTGCAATAGCAAAAGCATTTGCAATTGATAGACAATAAAACTGATGAAGTGTTTACAAATGGTAATAGATCTGGAAGAAAATTTTGTTCTAACGAGTAATATGATGATGATAAAGTTTGCTCATGATTTGATTTTTCTTTCTATTAGTTTTTGTTTGTTTTTGTATGCAATGCAAAAGTGTGCACGAAACTCAGAAAGAGAGTAAAGTAAAGTAATTGGCATGTAATTTGTCAAATTATTTAATGATTTTGCTTTTTGAAATAATGAAAAATCGATTACTTTTTATGAGAATATTTTTTCATTATGAATGTATTTTATAAAATATTCATCTAATCTTTTTTTTACTGTTATAAACTAATCTATTACATTTTGTGACTAACTAATATTTAATATAAATTTGTCATTATTAAAGTATTTTATAATATTCTGCCTAATTTGTGGAATTATCTTAGATTATTTTGTGTTAAATTTATTCCAAAAATCTATTACATTTTATGATAAACTAATAATTAGTGAGAGTTTTTCATCTTAAAGCATTTGATAATATGCTGCATCATGCTGCGTCAAACTATTTGAGGATTTTACAAGTTTTAGAATTATGAGCAAATCTATTACAATTTAAGATAAACTATTATATAAGGGTAATTTCTCATTATTAGAATAAAATATTTCATAATATTCTGTGAAATTAAAACACATTTCAATAAAGTAATTTTAAAATATATACTTGTATGAAAGGCTAAATGATGTAGGTTTAAGTTTTGCTAAAAATCTATTACAATTTTCTCCAAATATCACATATGCACTTGCTTTCTATTTCAACTAGAGCTCATCTTCTGTGGATATATCTTGAAGTAATTCAGAATCACGATGCAACTAATTTTGCAAATTCAGGCTAAATCTATTACATTTTGTAGTTTCAATAATAATGAGAAATTACAAAATTTATTAGAATTTGGAAAATATATTGCGATGGAGTGATTTTTTTTCTAAATATTTGAGAAAATCTATTACAATTTTCCATTCAATATTATATTTGGAATACGGCTTTCGTAGCAACTTGATAAATATATTCAAATTTTTTTTTTTAAATACAGATTTACGTAAAAGATCAATAGATTTTAAATAAATCTATTACAATTTTAACATATCATTCAAATTAGTACTACGGTATTAGAAATTAGCCATTAAAAATTTTTTAAATTCATTCATTTCTATATATCTTTCTTGCACAATTAGAAGTTCTTCAAAAATTGTGTATTATTAAAAATCTGTTTCATTTTAATTCTAATCTCAAAATTTAAATAGAGTATATTAATTTCTTAATCAAAAACAAAAACAAATTTAATTGTCCTCAAACGCATATTCATATTTCAAGTATTCCATGTGAAATATTTTCAAGAAAAATTCGCTTTTTTATCAACTCTGTACATTCGGTGTTTGGTGTCTACGACCAAATGACCACCCGTAGCGTTTTCACTGCAATCAAACATGCTTTTGTTGCTGACTGATAGTGTTGTTGCTTTAGCTTTTCAATTCTTTTGTAGGTGAAAAATTTGTAGCGCTGTTGGACGTTCACTGAGTGGGCAGTCCATACAGCATAGCAGCTAACAACAGCAACAATACCAGTAAGCATGAAAGTGTAAATAGTATGAACGTGTATATGGAGCTATGTATATGTTTCGTATATATCTTTTTATATATGCACATATCTAGCTTCATCATCATGATCATCAGCTGCCATCACTGTAGTTCATGTCATCACCTATGCTGCTCGTACTGTCACAATGGTCAGCAGCAACTCAAACAAAGCTCATTATTTTAATAAAAATACGACAACAATTTGCTGATTCTGGTTTTTTTTTATATTCATCTCTGTTTTCTTTGAATTGTAATTTCCATTTTGTTGTTGTTGTTGTTGTTCGTTTTAAAAATCCTCTTTCATGAGGTTTCATTTCGCACAAACTTAAGATTGATATCGCATCCTCGTATGGATATGCAATGAATGAGAAAGGCTAATTCAATGAATGGATGGATGTTTGATATTTTCGTTTGTTAGTTGGATGGTTGAATGATTTGATTTTACATTGAATGCATTGTGAGATATTAGCATTTTAAATTACTAAAAATCATCTGGCTTGTGACTTTTTATAAAAGAAATGTGTGATTCATTTACATCACATCATAGCTCCATTACCAATAGGTAATAAAATTTATATGAAATTACGCTTTTTTATTTCACTTTTAATAGAAAAAAAAAATAATAAAATAAAAAATAATAATAAAATAATAATAAAAAATAATAAATAAATAATAATAAAATAATAATAAATAAATAATAATAAAATAATAAAAAATAATAAAAAAAAAAATAAAAAATAAAAAAAATAAAATACAAATAAAAATTAAAGCCTTAAATAATTGCTTGATTTAAAGAATATTTTTCCCAAAAAAAAAAAATAATAATTAATATAATTTTTTTACACATTTGTAAATAGTTTAAAATATAAAATTTATAATAAATATTATAAACAATAACAACAACAATTTCAAAAAAATTTTTCATTAAATTTTCAATTGAAAGAATTTACAATTTAAAGGTTAAACAAAACATTTTTAATGAATTGATCTACATATATAATTCAATGATTTTAATTGAAAAATTCGAACGAAAAATGTAAATAACTGCAACAACAACAACAAAAATCATTAATTAAATTGTAAAGCATTTAAGTCAACGAATTATTGAGAACAAAGACAAAGATGTGAAGAAAAAACATTGCCATTCACATTCATTACGGTGAAAGGATATTTTATGTATTGCATATGTAGTAGTAGTAGTACGAGTAAGATGTAAGAGTAACAACAACAACAACAATGAAAATAATATAGTAAATTCAATGCGTAGTATCACTTAATAAAATTAACACATTATTTATTATCAATACAAGTAACTGAATGTAATTATATTATGGTGTGTCACATTGTTCTGGAGGAGGAGGAAAATAAATTTCATCTATAGAAATGAATATAAAATAGATTTCGAACTTGAGGAAAAATATTTTTTGTTTTCAATATTATGATATGATATTTTTTTGTTTGAATTCATGGATTCATCAAAATTATTTGGCACTTTTGCCAATAGAAAATCTGATACACCCTATTCGATATATGCGTTGTATGTATGAAAGCATGTAAATTGTACAACAAATACAATTAAGAATACAAATACAATACTCAAATACACACACACACACACACATACTGAGAAATAGTTGTGTACAATTCGAACAAATAATAGCAATCATATGCCAATATGCTATCGATAATACTTATTCAAAGATGACAAGTACACAGAACGTATGTATTCGCACATTGTAGATGTTTACACAGCACATAACCTTTAGATGGTCTCAGATTCAATTAATTCAAATATTATAAAGTTTTAAAGATTCAATAACGTTTACCCGCAGGGGGAATTTTCGGAAATGTCCATAAAATCGTGTCAATTATCAAAGTAGACCGACAGTAAGCGTAGCATCACCTGGGAATTAAGATTGACGGCAAATAAAAAGTAAGCGCGATGCTTGGGTGTAACATGAATTGATACAAAAGTCTTGAAAAAATGGAATTTTTATCTACGAAATGTTGGGCATTGGAAGGGACTCGAACCCATTTCTTAAACGGATGGTGACTAGGGATGAGAAATATGACACGGCAATGTAAAATGCAAACGAACGTGATCAAAGCGTAGTGAAGCTGCTGAATTGATGCCCCATCTAGCACTGATTATGTTAGTTTATTGTCGGAGCTTGTCTTCCAGCATTGTTGTGATTGTCCAATTTGGAAAGTATTAGAAGGGACCTACTTATATTAGCCATTTCCGAACGGCTGAACCGATTGTGACATCACTTTTTCTGAGCTTTGTCACATAGCTCTTCTAAAAGTATTTTTCATTGTGAATTGTTATTGGCAAAAAGATTGCCAATCGCTTGCCGATAGCTGGGGAAAATTCGAAATAAATATTTTTCCGATATAAATGTTGCCTCATCCGGAGATTGAGCCCACAATCTATGGTTCAGAAGGCACTAACTACTGAGCTATGCCATCCAGAATCCCGCGCTAATGATTAGAGAGGATTTTCTGTGTATTTAATGGGACTGCAAAGGAATCGTTTATTATGAGCTGATTCCGTATGGGCAAACATAAAAATGAGACCATTTAAAGAGAGTGATTGATAATAAACTCTCACAATTTACCATCATAAGTGTTGCGTTCTATCAGGTCACTGTAAACGGGAGTTTATAGTGACCCATCAAAAACACCGGGAGTTTAATTGGGAAGATTGGATATGTCACCTCATAGTTCTGTCTTACAGCAAAAAATTGGTATCAGGAGAGTGAGTGTGAAAATTGTTTGTTCGAGATTTTCGACATTCTGAATGGCAACAAATTGTCAAATAAAATGATTTATATTTGATCCAAATTGGACAAGCTGAGCATTCCAAATAGAGTTAGAAAAAAAAAAAAAATGTTAAAGTCATTAAGCAATAATATAATTTTAATCAAGTAGCATAAAAATTTTAAAGAAAAAAAAAAAAAAAAACTGGTCTGAATCTATTTAAGTGTAGCGAAGTGTGCTTGTATTGTATGATATGTATATATGCTTACATATAAATATTGGCAAATTAAAATTTATGTAATTTACACAAATTTATTGGAGCATACATACATACATATATATTGATATGCAATACAAATATAATTACATCGATGTATATTCAAATACAAATACATACAAATGCTCGTACATGTTGTGTTTGTGCATTGTATATTGTATAAGCATTCGATTCAAAAGCAACATTGTAGCAGCAGTGTGTACGATAACACAAATAACAACAACAGACCTCCTAACAATTTCAACACACATCATCACAGTGTCAATATGTCGCAACAATTTGTATTGTAAGTCCAACATTAGGAAAATCAACTAAATGCATATGTACATAAATTTTCAATGGAAATGTATTTGTATCTGATTTGATGCTTTAGTCAAATTACTTTTAAAATGTAAATATTGCATTTAATCACAATAAACAATAAGCAAAGTTAACCTTATTTATACTGTAGGCAAATTATCGTTGCATGATTTTAGGCATATATAAAAATGTATAAATAGCTTTCAGTATATATTATTAAAATAAAATTTCGGACAACTGATTACCGTTTCGATTACAGGTAATGCAACGGGAGGGTAATTCTTTAATATAAAATTTCGGACAACTGATTACCGTTTCGATTACATGTAATACAGCTAGTGGGTTATTCTTTAATATTGTATATATAACTTTTGCAATTTCTAAAATCCAAAAATGCATTTTATCTATGATGATAAATCATCAAAATTAATAAAACTGATAAATGCTAATCACGTACAAAATATAGACAATCATTTGCAATTTCCTTGATATGATACGAACAGGAAGGAAGACCTTAAGGCGAATGAATGAATGACTTAGTATTTGTAAATAAATAACAAACTCAATAGCATTGCTTTTGCATATTGAATTTATGTTTTTGTTTTATAAATAAATAATAATATGTATGTATGCGTGTAATAGTTATTAATGTGTCACTGATAATTATGCAAGCAATCATAATATTATTGTTGCTTATAATAGTACTTTGTTTAATATTGTTATTGCTATTGTTGTTGTTGTTGTGATATTTAAAAATAAATGTCAAAATATAAATGCAGCTGTCAAAATATGCATATTACACGCATGTTGCATTTATAATTAAAAACATACTGAAATGTGAAAGAGACATCATACTAAATATAGGCACTATATAGATATATCGTTATATGTATACGGAGATACTACATGTAGGAATATAACATAAATAAGTAGAATGTATAAGTATAAGTATATGTACGATACCAATCGACGATGAAAAATTAATTGTACGCATTGGGCATATAAAAATGTAAGCAATGCTATATGAGTAACTTTTATGTAAGTAAATATGTAGATACCCTGTAGGGAAATTGTTGATATTTTTAGTCTACGAATATACTCCTTAATGATCTAGTCAATTTAGATCATTATGACATAATTTCATTGCTATTCGCATTACACAATGATTCTGTGAGAGCATTGGGTTAGAATAATTAATTTTGAGATTTTACATATGTCATATAGAGGGAAACTGAGGTATTAAAATGTTTGAAAAATGTATTAGTATTTCTTGAAAATAAAATATCAGTTATTGTGTTACATTCAATTGGTAAATTAGTCATTACTTAATCGCAATCATCATCTAATAATAGAATTATGCCCATTCTTGCCGTAATATCGAAAAAGAAATAATAATTTGTTGACATTATTGCAAACACTTTTCGACATTAATTCATTCGAGCTTATTTCACATAAGTAATTACAGACCTATAAAATAGAAAATCATTTTCAGAGTCATATTACAACAATATATTTGCAATAATAACGAAATCAAATAATTTGCATTTTTCTTTCGACATTGATATGTTTCGACATTATTTCAAAAACACATGTTTTCTAATTTTATTAAAAATGGTTATAATCAAAACAAAACCATTTCCTTCTACCGTAATATCGAAAAAGAATTAATAATTTGTCGACATTATTGCAAACACTTTTCGACAATAATTCATTCGAGCTTATTTCGCATAAGTAATTACAGACCTATAAAATAGAAAATCATTTTCAGAGTTATATTACAACAATATATTTGCAATAATATCGAAATCAACATTATTCGACTTTATTTCAATATTTTTGCAATAATGTCGAAAAGGTGATAAATATTTTTCGACATTATTTCAAAAACACATGTTTTCTAATTTGATTAAAAATGGACATAATCAGATCAAAACCATGCGCTTCTGCCTTCTGGATTTGTTTAGAGAAACCCAAAAAATAACTTTATGCGTAATCAGCTACCATGGAAAATGTTTTAAAATATTTATTTACAATTAATTTTGAACGCAAAAATATCAAGCGATGGAGTTGAAATTTTGTCTTCAAGTTTTTTTTTGCCAATAATAACAAATTTCGAGAATGGGCATGAAAATCTGACTGATTTTCCAAATATCAATGTCGTTAAAGTTCATAAGTTTTAGTGAAATTATGTATATGGATTCGGGTGTGTCAGATATATAAGCTTTGCTTATAACTAACTCTTTACAGATTTTCTATATAAAACGCAATTTACATTTATATGTACTAGTCCATGGAGTAGTTACTAAATTGCATTTGGTATGCTTCATAAATGTGTTGCACGCATAATGTGGCAGCAGCAGATATCACTTGCATGATAAGCAGCAAACGCAAATAAAATGATGATTGTTTTTGTGATAAACAAAAACAACAACAATTGTTACAATATTTAAATATGCGTATAATAAGTAAGGAATGAGTCAATGGTGTTGCTGTATAGTAAGCGAATTGCATAATATCATATGTATGAGTATGAGTCTATATATATCTCCATAGGATATATGCAAAGTTGACGAGGAAGAAGAAGAAGAATCCAAACAACAACAACAACAACAACAACAACATCAATGACGTTGATGTTGGTGATGAATTGTGATAAAAATGGTGATGGTGATGGTGATGATGCCAACGACACATCATGTGTTGCAATGTTGCAAATAAGTAGTAATGCATTCGCGCTAATGAAAATGTTAATATTAAGAATAACAATATTTGATGGTGTTGTTATTGTTATTATTTTTATTACACACGTTATTATCATTATTATTCTTATTATTATGATTCTTATTATTGTTCATGACGATTATGATGATGATGATGATGATGATGATGATGATGATAATAATGAGAAATATATTTTTAATGATAACAACAATGATTGCAAATGATAACGATGATGAAAATTTTCTTCATCTCGCCATCTTCACTATCATCATCATCATCATCATATTTATATTGTGTCAAATGAAAATGAGTGCAACGTGTTGATATTGAAGACAATAATATGGGGTAAACATTGAAAAATACTAAAAAAAAAAAAAAATGAAAAAAACAAAAGAATATATGGGGGACAAAATAGAAGAAGAGACAATATGATTATATTGCTCTGCATGCGTGTGTTGCATAGGATCTCACATGTGTGTGTTGTATGTACAAATTGTGCGATGACTTGCAAATGAATATGTATTACATTGTTGCATTTATGTATGATGATGTGCATGTATGCATGCATGAATGTGTGGTGAGTTTATGGAAATGCATACGTGCACATTGATTGCATTACTATTGCATCATATCATTATCATCATTATCATCATCATCATCATCATCATCATTATCGTTATCGTTATCGTTATCGTTAATAGTGAAATTTACTTTAGTACTTGCTACATACTTGCAATTGCTACTGCACACCTACAACGTTTATGTGTGTGCATGTTTGTTTGCAATGTGTAAAAATTCTTTACGATAATATAATAATCTTAAATGTGCACATTTTCAACATTTCAAAAGTAATAACAACATGTATTGGTATTGATATCTGTATGCAATCGTAGGTAGCGCCATTATACCAGTCATCCTAGCCATTGCAATCAGAGAGTTAAATGCCACCCACACACACACACGTATGAGTACAAAAATTGCATATAAAATAATAAGTAGATATTCACATGTAGATTTGTAGGTTGTGCATTAGCACACATGATTTTTTTTTATACATAGATAAGGCGATATATAGGTACAATGCTATATTTTTCGATTTGAATTAATGACGAATATCATCTTGATAAAAATTGTGTAGTTTTTCCATATTATTGTGAACGAAAATTGAATTAAAATCCAACAAAAATTTAATTATGATTGAAATTTTAATATTTCAACATTATTCGTATTACAAAAATATTTCCAATAAAGTCGCAACAAATTTTTGCAATATTTTTGAAATAAGATCGAAACATTTTTTTTTTTCATACACAAGAGAATGTTGTTAGTTCACTGCATAGCGATTCAGTCTTCAGTTTATAATATTTTCGGTGTTTTGGTTAAATAAACAACGTTTTACTTTTGAGTGTTACCGACAAAAAAAAAAAAAAAAAATCGTCAAAAATTCAAATTTTATCCGATTTTGGTAATATTAGGCTTAAAGTGTTTGCAATTAAACATGCCATTAAATCAAAATTTAAAAAAAAGTCGCAACAATTCTTATAAAAATTTCCATTTTAATCTGCTATAACACAGCGAGTTCTAGCTCAAACAAGTTGTACAAGTCTTCGCGAACAAGGCACTGCTTGCGTTCATCGCACTTAACAGTTTAGCAATAACATTTTTTTAATGAAGTGGAAACAAAAAAAAAAAAAAAAAAAAAAATTACCGTTATCTCAAAAGCCTCCCCATACAAAAAATAAAAAAAAAAAGTGTTTCGAGCTCAGGAGATCCATACTAATTATCGCCTATACATGATAATTTTACATCTTCTTCTTACGACAGGGCCAAAAACAATCTGAACTCCATGAAAGTTCAAGCTGGTGTACCTTAAGGTAGTATCATGGGTCCAATCTTTTATCCACTCTACACATACGATTTACCATTTACGATTTAACTACAGGAGTCACCATAAGTACCTTGATATGACAGCTGATGAGACTGCTGTTTTAGCCGTTGACACTCTACCATACTCAGCTTCATCTAAACTCCAAAGTGGGCTCGAAAAAATTTCTGATTGTCTAAGCAAATCAAGAGAATCAGGTTCAATTAAACAAAGCCAGTCCAGGTTACATTCACTCTTAAACAAGATATCTGTTCACCCGTAAAACTGAACGACATATATACGAGGGTGGTCCCAGAACTACCCGACCTGACATATAGATGGCGGCAGTAGTTTGAAATGAGACATGGGTCCACCACTTCACATCTGAGACAAAGGAGCAGTCAAAACAGTGGACTGAAATGGGAGATTCGTGTCCAAAGAAGGCGAAGACCGAAGTTCCATATGCAGGCAAGGTTATGGCGTCTGTTTTTTGGGATGCATATGTGATAATTTTGATTGATTATCTACAAAAAGGAAAGAACAATGCTAATTTGTTGCAGCGATTAAGTGATGAAATTAAAGAAAAAAGGCAGCATTTGGCGAAAAAAAAAGTGTTGTTCCAGCAAGACCATGCACCAGTTATACATACGCTAGTGCGATGGCCAAAATCAATGAGTTAAAGCTCGAATTGCCTCAGCATGCACCGTATTCGCCAGATTTAGCTCCTTCAGATTTTTTACTATTTCCAAAATTGAAAAAAAAAAAAAAATGTCTTGGTGGTAGAAGATTTACAACCAATGAAGAGGTGGAGTCTGCTGTAGATGGCAATTTTAATGAGCTAGACAGTTCATACCAAAAACAGGGTATCGAAGCTAGAGAATATCGCTGGGAAAAGTGTATAGAGCTAAAAGGAGATTATGTTGAGGAATAAAGAACAATTTTTGCAAAATTTGTTGTGTTTTCTTTCTTAGGTCGGATAGTTCTGGGATCGCCATCGTAAGTATTATGCATTATACATTGTACTTTGCTATCGATGTGCTTTAACATGGCAACCAGGCTGAGATATGAGAAATCAAATGACTAGTGTTAGATTAAACATCCAGCCAGTATACCAATAGGAGCAGAAGCACAAGCACCTTTAGTAAAACAGCAACGTATCAAGTACTTGCATCTGCAATCATCTATCCACATATACATACATACATACATACGATGTATATCAATCATATAATTTGCCATATTAGCATAAATAATATATTCGAAATACAAGTACTTTATAGTACATACTATCGGTATTACTATTATTATTATTGATGCTGAAATTATTCACAAATATTATTGCAATTGTATTTGTGTTGTTGTTATAGTTACTATTGGTCTATATATATATATATATTGCATACATATGTGATGTATGAGAATGAGTACTACATATATATATGTATATATATATATTTTATTGTATAATTGCCTGCTGTTATCATATTTTAAATGTCATTTGCATAATATGTAAATACTCATATTGTGTTTGTAGTAGTATATGCATATTTGTAAGTGTACAAATATGCATATATGAATTTTCATGTATTTCATTAGTATCACATCTTGATGTGTATTAATGAATTTTACAATACAAGATATATACAATTGTCAATGATGACAATTCTGATGATATTTGTCACTTATGAGCGATTTTCTAATGGGGTTTTTTTCCTATAATAATTCTTTTGATGTTGGAATTTATTTCTCACTATTGATTTGTACAACTTTGTGATGAAATTGTGTTCTGAAATTTAATATTATTATGAAAAACAATTTTTTTTACTTCAATATATATTCAGATGAATAGAATGAGTTCAGACAAGACAAAAATAGTAAAGAAATCAATTCGCAAAAAATGGTTTTATAATTTTTTTCATTAAGTTACTTCAAAAATTTTCAGAAATATATTATAATATATATGATTTATTATTATTATATTATATTTTATTGATTTAATTGATTTTAGAACGATGTTTTCTTGAATAAATGTTTTTTCCCACCACACTAATTTGACTTTCCCTAATGTAGATAGATGTATTAGTACATTGGTAGTAACTAAAATAAGCAATAATATATTTACACATTGCTAATGATAATGATGATGATGATGATGATGATGATAATAATGATGATGATGATTGTTGTGATACCAACAGATGGAAAAATAAATTTCGACATAAACATTGATAATAAATAAATCCATTATTATTATTTTTGTTGTTGTTGTTGTTACCACATAACATACATATATGTAAATGAATGCCAACGCACAGATATATACATAAATATATATTCGAATATGTTTATTTCAAAATTTGAATAAAATTCAAATTTTATACAACACAAAATGTAATATCCTTTTAAATCTTTGACTATTGCGCATAGCTATATTTATATAGAACGAGTACAAGTATATTTACATATATGTATTCCTTTTATTTAGCATATATACATATGTATATATACATGCATTGTATATACACATGTCTATTTTGTATAACATGTTGTATACATCAAAGTCAAAGGAAATAACACAGCAAGTGCCAATATCATTTAATACCATCATCATGAGCAGCAGCAGCATCATCAATATCATAGTTATACATATGTAAATATTCTATTCTTCAATAGAACATATACGTGTATATGTAACAAACCCCTATATGCATATGTGAAAATGTTTATATTTGCAATCATCAATTCGAATTTGCCAAACAACTTTAACAATTGAACATAAATGATGATAATCAATATATTGAATATGTAGCAGTAGTTAAAGAAAATGTTATTCAAAATAATGATAATGAAGACAATATCGATGATGATGATGATGATGATGATGATAATGTTAATGATGGGGCCAAGAAAGTGTAAGCATCATCATATTAGTTTTGTTTTCATATTTTACAACTCTATTTTTGATTGCTAAGAAAATTGTTTGGTTAGAAGATGAAACTCCACAGGAGAGAAGGGTAATATTCTGTGCAACTTTACTACAATTCAATTAGAAATTTTCTATACAAACCGCAAACCTTCCACTGCTTCCACTGGACATTAAATATGACTACCTAATAGAGGCGTTTATAAGGGGAAATATACCATGAATGGGTTGTATGAGATCGTCTCTTCTTTGCAAATGGAGTCACATGTGGTCATCATGTGTAACTCAGTGTCTGATGAAAGCGATGACTGCGAAATGATGTCCTAAGCGACTGTGCATAAAAAGTTGCATATTTCCAGGGGATAGATTTGTTTTTTATTTTCTGTGGACTTTTACGCTTCTTGTATAAAGATTTTGTCTGAGAATACTCCTAGCGAAATTTTCCAACGAATAATTATCTATAACATTTTAACCCTTTAGCGACCTCCTAAATGTCATTTTATTCAGACATTCCAAAAAGAGGGGTCAAAAAGACCTTTTCGTTAATGGGTTAAAATGTTCTACAAAATTATTTATCATAAAATTTGAACATGTGTACACAAACAACTTATTTCGCTACGATATGAATTTTAACCCTTTTTTGCCACTTATTCTAAAAGCGGCCAGGGAAAAAAATTGCAATTTTAATATGGTCATAAAAAAAAGTTGGCCTTAGAATGCAAAAATAATTGTAGGTTTTACTATATGGATCTAGGTTTTTCATCCTGAATTGGAATCATTCCGCCTCCACAAATACACAGTGTCACAGTGTAATTGGATGAGTCATTGAATTTATTGCAATTTTATGCTAATTTTTTTTTGTAATCAAAATATAATTCAACTCAAAATGCATTTGGAATAATAGAAATCTTCACAAAATCACATGGTTTTTTTTTTCAAAGATTTGGCTTGAATGAATTTTAACCCTTTTTGCCACTTATTCTAAAAGCAGTCAGGGAAAAAAATTGCAATTTTAATATAAAAATAAAAAAAATTGGCCTAAGAATTCAAAAATAATTGTAGGTTTTACTATATGGATATAGGTCTTTCGTCCTGAGATGGAATCATTCCGCCTCCACAAATACACAGTGTCACAGTGTAATTGGATGAGTCATTGAATTTATTGCAATTTTATGGAATTTTTTTTTTTTTGGAAAAAAGTGATACTTAGTTGTGAAATTTTTAATAATCTTAAAAATAGTTTATAATTTAACTTACTAGTAGTACTTATTGAGATTTTCGAAACTTACCTAAAATGAGAAGAGAAAAAAATTGTTGTTATTACATTGATAAAAATTACATAATTAATAAAATTTAGTGTGCATACAATATAGTCTAAAATGTATATTTCTTATTATAAAAATAGATATAGCTTAAATTGTCCATATATAGTATAATTTAATGAATTAATTTGGGAATTTTTTGAAAGTTTTATTCTACTTCTTTTATTTTGGGCACATATTGTCCAGAATGTCTACCCATTAATGGTGTTCCCCTACAAAATGGATCTTTTTCTAAATTTCATTGCCACTGCTACCAGGCTGTCTCTAGGTGGATAAAATATATGGCTGATCTCCTTAATTTTAACTGCACATCCTTTTTTCTAAACATACTTATCCCTTATCTCTACCCCTTACATGGGTTGCCCTACCCTATGCACATGAAAACTACTGAAAATCAACAAATAGCTCCATAAGTACCCAGAAATCGTCCCTAGAGTTGTGAAATATATGACCAACCTCCACTAATTCTTTAGCGCCATTTTTTCTCCCAAATATACTTGCGTCTTAAGGGCGCTCCCATATAAAATATTTTTTTAAATTTTATTTTATTAAATATTTCAATAATGACTGAAAAAGTTATCAGAATTTATTTCTTAATGCTATATTTATCATTTATTACCTTCGAAGTGGTATTTCGGATGAATACTGGTTTTTGCACGCAAACAAATGCAATTACGATTGCAAATGTTGTGCCAGCCAATACCAATGAAAATTTCATACGCTTCAAAAATATTCTCTACACATGAATATATCCATTTGAAATATATTGGCTTTTAGGGTTTGCCATTTTGTTGTTGTTGTTGTTGTTGTTTTGATAAAAGTACATATAAATGCACAGGCAGGCTGGCAGGCAGTGAAGACAAGTTGTAAAGAAAAATGTCTGTTTTTGCTGTTTATTGATTTTACACACATTTCTCACAAAACCAAAGAAGATGAAGACAAAAAAAAAAAATGAAATGAAATTTAAAAAGGACTTTCACAGGATATTATCATACATTGATGAAATTGTTGAAAGCATTTATTGCTTCAAACTTTTTGACTAGCAATGATGTTTGAATTTATGAATACTACTTGGATATTTTATTCGTTATCCATATCGGATGCTTCAACTCATCGACTACTGTCTGTCTCTTTGGTTCGATAAATATTCGTAGGTGCTGTAAGTATCGTATGAATGTGGTTTGAATATGTATTCTACATAGTTGTACGTAAGCAATTTGTTAAGGAAATTACATTTGAGTTTCATAAACTCATACATAGTACGTATACATACCAACGCTCGTACATATGTAACATATATATGAAAAATATTTTCATAGAATTTATGAGGTGTTCTCAGATATGAGAAATATTTTGAATTTTCATTCGAAAAAGCAAAATTGTCGATATTTTAAAGTATAAATGTCGATAAGTGACTGTAAGTACATTGATATTGTAAAATTGAAATTTATAAAAGTAAATGCCTAAAAGTATACACAATAAAAATTATGTTTTTATTAAATATTTTACAGAATTAAGTACTCGATAATGGAACCAAACGAGACGAGCTTGTATTAGAAATAAATTTTTTTGCCTACATAAATGCTCACAGTCCATTGAAAATAAATTGAAAATATATGAATTTATAAAAGTTGATGCTTAAAAGTAGGCAATATTTATTGAACGATACATAGAATTAATTACCTGAGAGAGAGGGAGAGACATAGAGAAACCTTTAAGAGTAATTATAATTTAAAATGAACTAGAGTGCTTATATGAAATACTTAGAATAATAATAATAATAATATAGACAAGAGGTAAATTGATGAACCAAACAAAAAAAGAATGCGTTGAAAAATCAAAGAGAGAACGAAAAGTGAAACGAATGAGTGTGAGAGAGAAAGCACGATAGCGAAGGAAAGTAAATAGAGTGTATAACAAGTTATCATTTAATTTGATTATCATAATTTAACTGTGAACGATTTTAAAGTGAAATTTAAATTCAATTTTTTTCCCCCTGTATTTTCTTCTTTGTCTTGTATGTACTTTATCAAACAGTTAATATCAACAATTATTCGCTCACGCACAGATACACCCACTAGCAAGTCTATACATGAGCATACACGCATTGAAATATCATTATCATCATCATCATCATACACACACACACACACACACAGAATAACATCAATTCACCAAGTCAACCATAGAGAACATGAACTGTTGGCTGTATAAGCGATAGAGAGTGAGAGCGAAAGAATACATAATTTTCAAAAACCTTTTAAAAGTCTATATAATCGAGTTACTCAATTAAAAATTTCTGCTACATTTAATATGTAGCTACTTTGTTATTACCATTGTCACCACTACCACCATCGCCATCATCAATATGTGATTTTTACAGGCAGGGCAGCACACCCCCTCTTACAAATCACTTTACATGCAAATATTGTCATATTTCTTAAAGTATGATAAATAAATGGGGAAACTGAAAAAAAAAAATTGATTGCATAAATATTGATTTTTGCCACACGAATTATGACTACATAATAAGAACAAGTGTAAAAAAAAAAGTTGTTTCTTTAGCAAAATTGACGATAATGTTCTTGATAATAATAATGATGATGATGATTATAATGAAGATAGTAAGTTGATAGTAAAAAATATAAATATATATGTATATGTCTATAAACAAGCATTCATTTGACCTCAATTAAAGAGACATTGTTTGGAAAAAGCTTTCTAGCTCTCTTACTAACATTTTGTTGGCTTGTGTGTGACGATAAAATCCTAAAGAAAATTAATTAAAAATGAAGAGGCCACACAAATGCAATAAGCAAAAGAGAAAGATGATGAAGAATTAACACTAACAACAACAACAACAACAACGACAAAACCAAGAACAATATCAACAACTATCACTGAGGAGACGGCATCAGCAACACTTACAATCAGCAGCAGCAGCAGCAGCAGAACATAGCGTCATATAAGAGCACATAAAGTGCCATTTAATGTAGGTAAGAGGCTATTGTAGCAAAAAGAGATTTTTATAAGATTTCTAGTAGGGAGGGGGTGGTGCGTTATTTATATATTTGAAAATTAATTGTGTGTGTGTACCTTTTAAATCACAAGGATATGAAAATTGTGTCAATATTTTGATATATCCTTTTACTTTATATCCTTATGTTTGTTGAAATAACATCATCATGAATGTGAAGATGACGACGACTATGAAGAAGAAGAAGAAAATGTTGTAGAAGAGGACGACGACAAGCAAGTGGATAATTAACAATACAGACAATGGTCGGTGCGAGTTGGGTGTTGGTGCGAGTGATAGTGTTGAAAAATGAGTATATTGTGACAAGCAAAAAAAAAAAAAAAAAATGTGGTTGTTTCCAAGAAAAGCAATTACACTGTAATGCATATATTTATATTAACAAAAGCAACTAAATATTATGCATATATTTTTAGATATATTAATTTAAATTTTTAAATTATATTAGAATTTAGCTATATATTGCTATAGAATTAAAATTTATGAAAATACTCAATACTTTTTAAACATAATTACTCTCCATTTCTATCTCTCAGTGGTGCTCGCATGCAAAACTAATGTTTTTCTAAATTTCGATATCACCGCTTCCAGAGTACTCCCTAAAGGTATGAAATCTATGATTGAGCTCAAGTAATTTTTTCATTCAATTATTTTTCAGTACCTATTTGAACCCTATCTTTACATTTTAGGGAAGAGGTCCATTCAAATGAACATTTAAATACATCCAAATCGATAAATTATCTCATAAATGCCCATGAAACGCTCTTAGAGCAGTGAAATGTATAACTGACTCCTATTAATTACATTTCCTTTAAATGTGTTTCCATCCTATCTATAATCTTTATGTGGGCTCATCTAAAAAAATTGATTCCCACTGTTCCCAATGTGCCGACCTAAACTAATTTTTGCTGCTTAACATTTCTTCTGAACATGTTTATATCGTATCTTCAATCCTTGGGAAAAGTTCCATACAAAAGTGAACTGAGAAGCAAATGAAATAATCACATAATTACCAAGGAATCATTCCTAGAGTAGTAGAATGTATGACCGACCCCCATTAATTCTTCTGCCGTAACATTTCTTCAAAATATACTTACCCCCTATTTGCATCCCTTAAGGGGGCTCCCCTATAAAATGTGATATTTTTAAATATTTTTATTTTTTTTTTTTGTTGGTTTCAGTGTAGCATATTTGAATTGGTTGACTAAATTCTATAAATTTTGCATTTATTTCTCCATTATATTTTTATGTATTGTTAATTATAGGTTTTCTAATTATTGTAGTGTTAAAATGGTTCTATTATTTTGCAACCATGATAATAGTGGTATTGTCCTTTAATATATGTAAATATAATTTCTTTCATTTTTGTTATGGATTACTTCACCATATGTGTGTGTTGACGACAGCACCTAGTTGGAACAGACTTGAGGTGATATCAGCTACGTATCGCCGATGGCATGATGTTTGGAATGTGTAGCTTGGACCTTCAAAAAAAAAAAAAAAAAATTCCATTTAAGAAGCTTGACGATCAGAAAGACTGAACCTTTAGCCCAAAAATCAAGTCATGTTTCCCTTTTGATCCTTTTGCTTCACCCTTTTGCTATCGATTCAAATGACTGAATGCTGATTTTATTCAAAATTTCATGATATTTAAGAATATTTAACAAACTGTTGCAAAAAATTTGTTTTAGAATTTTGGAATTGAGATGAAAAATGACTTTTAATGATCTTCTCGATCGTAAGCACGTAATATTTGCATTTTGGCCAATAAAAGGAAATACCCCTTTCGACTTTTCTCCGTTTTAGAATAGTACCAAAACTTGAGAATGTTAAAAATTAAATCAAACCTATTTCTATTTTACTCAAGCGGACCTACAACCTTTACGAGGTCACTTTAAATGTGACCACTCAATACGTTTTGTATTATCGCACAATTGTTCCTTTCACCAATGATACTCTATAATTCTCCCCCATTTGTTCCATATGGGTATATTCTTTTATACATTCATTCATACACATTTATAGCATATTTTCTTTTATGAATTTCATCTCTTCATTCATTCTCAATGCTCCATTATATGTACATACTAGTACAGACATCTTCAAAATCTACTTATATGGTGTATTTGTCGAAATATATCTAAATATATATAATATAAAATCGGAAAATATATGTACATATTGTTATAATAGAATGCAGAAAATAAGACAGTAAATTGTCTTATCAGCTCATATCTTTTACTACTTCAGCTTTTTCACCACCACCACCGCCACCACCTGCATCATCAACAGCACCATCACCACCATAATCATCTACAATGTCATAATCATCAGATCTCTAACAAAAGTTTAGTAGTCATTCTATTATTATTTGCTATATGTATAGTAGCTTCTTCTTCTTCTTCTTTTTTGCTGTATGTATATGTATTTATGTTCTTTTATTCTATTGCTTATTGTCTATGATGGTTGTTGTTGTTGTTGTTGTTGGTCTTGCATAAAAATCTTATTTTAATAGTATTTGTATTGTCATTTTGGGGTTTTGCAGTCATTGTTAGTGCTATTGTTGTTGTTGTTATGGTTAAGGCTTTTTCCTTCATAAATTTTATGTTTTATTGCCTTCCTTTTTCTGTCATAGCATCAATAAATGCATGTATCTGTGTACATATGTATTGTATTGTACGATATTTCCAATGCATACAATTCACCATAGCATATTCAGTAAAAGGATTTGCTTGTCTGTATTGAATCATATATGTGTATGTATATGTATATGTTTACTTGTTGTTGTTGTTGTTGGAATTGTTTTTGTTGCTTTTAAAATATTTGTCTAATATTTATTTTATATTTATTGCATCATAGTGTTATCGTATTTGTTGTTAATCTTGTTGCTTATAGGAAAAATATACTAATACATGTTCGTATCATTGATGACATTAATTTTGATTTCAACATTATCTCGAATATTTTATGCAAATATATGAATTCTATAATATTTAATATTTTGGCATTCTATTTGTTTTTTTTTTTTTGTGTTGAAAAAATTCTTAAATTAAAGTTTTACTATTGATTTAAAATTTAAGATTTTTTTAAACAATTTTGTATGATCGTCAATATGGCTGCGGAAGAATAACTCTGAAAAAGCTCTGACATAAAATTCGACTATATGTAAGCTTTAATTATTTATTTTATGATTTATTTTACTGATGTAAATTGCAATTTAAAATTGACTCTATAAGGAATATCAAATAAATGCTTGAATGCTTGCAATAGTAGTTGAATCTAAAATTAGAACTATTTCAGGGATAAATTTTACTATTGGAGGAATTCATAGATAATTTTTCCGTTAGTGAAAATCATCTCTGAAAAAGCTGTGGCATAAAGTTTGACTACATGCAATTTCAAATTGAATCTAAGGAATATCAAATAAGTGCTTGAATGCTTGCAGTAGTAGTCGAACCTTGAATTTGAATTATTTCAGTGATGAATTTTACTATTGAAGGAATGCTTAGAGAATTTTTCCGTTAGTGAAAATCATCTCTGAAAAAGCTCTGACATAAAGTTCGACTACATGCAAGCTTTAAGCATTTATTTGATTATGATTTATTTTATTGATGTAGAATTGAAATTTAAAATTGATTTTTTAGGGAATATAAAATATATGTTTGAATGCTTGCAGTAGTAGTCAAATCTTAAATTAGAACTATTTCAGGGATGAATTTTACTCTTGGAGAAAAACATAAAAATTTTTTCTGATAGTGAAAATCATCTCTGAAAAAGCTCTGACATAAAGTTCGACTTTATGCAAGCTTTAGAGATTTTATTTTATAATATAACTACAAGGTATGTAAGAATTACTGCGTAAGGTTTATCTCTAAGTGATTTAATAATATTAATGTTGAAAATTTGTATGGAAATACCTTCGAGCATCAAATCAAAAGCCAGAAGTAACTTTCTTATAAGTTCATTTTTGGACTCCACTACGAAACTATAATTCAGTTGAAGCAGTTTTTTGGCAATATATATTTTTTGATATTTGAATTTTTCTCTTCAAACTGAAGAGACCAATTTAAATGATATTTTCTATGCCACTTGGAAAATTGTTGAAAAGCAATGAAATGAAATTTCACTCTGTCATAATAATAAGAAAATTTGCGACTTCCCTTTTTGTGCTTTTGTTGCTTTGGTTATGCTTTATTCAGCTATTCTATTTCTTCTACTTCTACTTTTATTATGTATTTTTTTTTATCATTTTTATTTCCTTTTGACTTTCTATTAACTAACCGCTGCTAACGTGTTTTTGTTATATAAAAACCCCAATTTTAGGTAAAACTTTGTTGTCCTTCTTGTTTAGGTATCCTGCAAAAATCCATATATTCATTTATATGTATATATACATTCACACATGTATCTATACACACACATATGTATATCTAAATGTGCATCTAACTTTTGGGTTTTCATTGTATTCGTTTGATTTTGTGCTTCTATTACGCATTCTTCTTCTCATATAGCCTTCTTCAATCGCAATGGAAGCATCCTTAGGGAGTTCAACAAGCATTTAACTGATTATTCGGGTATGTGTGTGTGTGTGTGTGTGCATGAGTCTGTACTTGAAACGTATTTTCCAAACGGTACATTTGCTTGTATTTTTGATTTGCAATACACCTGGGATTGGCTTGAGGTAAATCTTTTCACTAGCAAGCATACATTTCTACTACAATTATACATACATACATACATATATACATACGTACAACTGCCAAAGAAATAAATTGTCTGTGCGTGCAGTAATTGTAAATTACGTTCAAGTTGTTTCAAAAGTATGTATGTATTTTTGTGTGTGTGTGTGTGTGTGTGTAAATAAAATTTTCCAATGGTATACTGTATGAGTAGTATATAATACTTATATGTATGTATATATCACAAGTGAATTAACTGAGGGTAACTGATGACTACTCTAAGTCAATCAGGCTCAAGTCATTGCAATCTGAACACCAATGGCATAAGTAAGTAAGTAAGCATCAAGCAAACAAGTCAAAGTTAATTGGTTGCATTGGGATCATCATCAACAATCAACGCATTATCATCGGATAGAAAATTATTATTGACACCTTAGCACCAGTATCAAATCACATTCATACTCATATGCAAGTATCAAATGTACGAGTATCAGAAAGAAATATGAGATATCATTTGAAATATTATACAACAATTTTCATATATTTTTATGCTATTCACATTTGTTAATATTAATGAGAAGGATAATTTTGAATGAATGCTGGTTTGTTTTTTTTTTTTATTTAAATAAAGTTCTGATACTTCTGATACTTCTATATATATACTGCATACTTTTAGGCATTTGCAATTAAAACTCGCTATTGAGAAGAGTCATAATCAATACGATAAATGAAAACTTTTTGTGTTTATTTGTATTTTCTGTGTCTAAGTAAAGTTTTAATTATTAAAATTGTTTATTAATTTTTGTTTATTGATTTTAAACACAATTCAAGTCGACTTAACCATGCTTAACTCTTTGTCTGTATGTTTCTATATAAAGCTATCAATCTAAAACTTGGTACTGGCGATTATATTTGCTAAGAAATGCAACATTTTGAGGATAGACGTAATCGGAAGAAAACCACGCTTATCTCTTATACAAAATTATAGTTTTTATAATGACATGTCTGCCTGTCTATCATAGTAGAGCATCGGTATTATCAAAATGAATCTACACATTTTTTGTAAGAGTTAGAGTAGTAATTATATTAATTTCGCCTAAAAATAGACAACTATTTTTATTCGAATTCATTACGATATAAGTACTGGATTTGCATATCCCAAAAAGTATGCAGCATATTTTATATAATCGAAATTTAACTTGAATCTAAACAATTGTTGTTAGTGTTAGAGTCGTAGTTATATTCATTTCGCCTAAAAATATGCAACTGTTTTTATTCGAATACACTACGATGTAAGTACTAAATTTGCATATCCTTAAAAGTATGCAGCATATTTGTATATAATTGACCTTTAGCTTTAAATTTAAATAATAAATTATTATAATTTATATAAAAACTCATTTGTTTTTTCTATGATTTCTTAAGAGCATACAATGATTAATTGCTGTGCTCCCAAAAATATGCAAGAATTTTGTAATTTCTATTTTTTTATCATTTTATACAAAAACTAGTCATGTTTTCACTATATACCATTGAATACATATATATTTTTTTTATCATTTGTGTACATTTTCTTGCTTCACTTTTTAAGGAAAATTATCTATTACTGATCGACATTTGCATGGCTACTTTAACAGCAATTGAACCAACCACAACGCAATACTTAAATCTCACATCTCATGTATACACGTGTACCAGGCGTCCACATAAATCTATCTACATATTCACTCACAAGTGTATATGTGCATACATTCGTATATGTATTTTCCTTCGTTTTTTTTTTCTTTACTTTAACCTTATTTCCACACCAGTTACCTATACTAACATTACCACTAACCATCACTAATGCTAGCAACAATTCAATGTTAAAAGATGTAGATTATAACTTACGGCTTAAATGTGTAGAGACACAGTCGTCAAATGGAGCAATTTATATGTATGTATGCATATATACATGGGTATATATATTCTTAGTTATATACCATATATCTGAATATATTTATGTATATTCATATACATACTGTTGCCTTCTTATATATACAATATATTGAGGAATAGAGATATAGATAGTGAGGTTGACTTGGTTGGTTGGTTGGTTATTTGGTTGAATGGTTAGAGGGCTGACTAGCTGTGTGGCTGGATGGCTGGATGGCTGTCTGGCTGGCTGACAGACGACCTAGGTATGATACAAATATATATTATATGTGGATACATATTTTATGCACGTTTATCGTTTCCTCATTCATTTTTTTTTTATGGCAACATTTTCAGACACATGATTTTGCATGATTTCTCATAGTACGTGGTGTGCCCACAATCATGTCCTCATATATACATTTGCTAAAAATACGCAATAGTACGAGCAAGTTGTCGTCTGTAAAGCTAAGCTATGCTCACGTTTAGCCATGTACATATTTTCGGTGTCTGATTTTTGGTTTCGATTTATCGTTGCTATTGCGATTGATAGTATTGTTATTTCGCTCAATTTATTTATTCTATATTTTTTTTTTATATTTACTTGTACTCTTTGTCACTCTCTTGCTTTTCGGTTATTCGTTGTCTTTGGATTTATATTACATTTCATTTCATTGATGGATGCTTTGATTTGATATATGATTTTTTAATTTAATATTTTTATATATACGCTAGAATTGAAGAAGAATAATTTTCGATATCAAAATATTCGATTTCACACTAAGGACTTTTCGAATTAAGCCATCATTTTCCAATTCAATACTCGCTATACCCTCTTATGAGAAAATTCTATAACCAACACTGTTTGTACGCAAAAAAGAAAAAATTCCACAGAAAAAGACACATTTGTACTCTACAATACTTGAGAGGAAGGGGGTAGAAATAAGAATATATGCAATCACTAACTATCACTAAGCATTTATGTATATCAGCAGTACATTCAAAAGAAAAGCATATAGTCACAAGATTAGTATATATAAAAGTATATATATTGTTGGATATTGCTCTTTATATGTATTTGAACGATTTCATGCGTATTGCAATAAATCAACTCTGATTTATTTCAACTCTTCGCAATATTCATTTCGAATTGTATTTTATTGCAATTTGTTATTTTTTCTTCTTCTTTAATTCGATTTTTTCTATATGTACATGTATCTATGTACTCGTATATTCTTAGTATCTTTTTTTTTTAAGATATATTTTGTAATATTTATTCCCATCATTGTGACAAAGGAGAGGGTGGTATATCTTATGTTTAGATTCTTATGCCTTCAAATAACGATTATTGATGTTATTGCAAAACTAGATGCCATCAAAATGCGTATACATTGCCATGTCAATGCTATTTGTACCAAGTCAAAAGGTAATAGTATAAATTTGTCAAAAACTAAATGAGAATTATTAAAGTTGTTTGAATGTGCAAAAAAAATTAATAAACATTTAATTTAAAACAATAAACAATATAACCATTTAAATGATGCCAGTTTTCTTTTTCCCATTATTGGTTTACCTCACGGACGACAAAATATTGAGGTTGTTCCCATTTTTTTTACCGCTAATCGGTCCACAGTGAATTTGACAGAATGTGACGCCACAGTAGTTCCAAGAGTTGCATTACTCATTCATTATTTTGCCTTGTTTACATTTTTCTTTTTAATTTGTTCGCCATTTTGTCAATTTCTCTCATCTAGAAAAATCATCTCGCAATCTTCTTTTCTATCATTCTTGGGTTTTCCCACCTACTGACGAAAGCTATAATTAATTAATCAATTATAATTATCATCAAATTTTTTTCACATTTCTTGAATATGTGACTTGGTACAACATTAGATTAGAAGATAATTATTATTTGAGGTGATTACGAATGTTTATTTCTGATAAGAATAAATTTTCATTTAGAAAATTATGTTTTGATGCAAACGAAGTAGGGTTTAATTGAAACTCTATATTTAGTCATATTTTTCTTTTAATGCACATTACGTCATAATAATTCTCATTTGGTTTATACCATTTTTTCTACATTAATGCGAACTAATTGTATGCTATTGAGAATACAAATTGAAACTCAGATAATTCTTAGTTATAAGTAAGAGTTAATTTTCATTCATGTTTTTATATTAATTTCCAATCCTCTTTAATAATTCTCATTTGGTTTATACAATTCCTCTTAATAAATAGAAGTCCATGTATTTATATGACTACTATCGACTAGATAATGAGAAGTCAATCAATGAATTTGTCGCTAAGGTTTTATTAGCGAATAAATTGAACTTGTCTTGGAAGGCCGTAGGTATTTTCAGTAGCAGATTTTACAATATATAATCGATTGTTTATTACTCCAATTATATGACAGTCATTATTTGGAAATACTTTTTCAGTTTGGGATCAAATTATTATTATGTTTTCATATCAAGTTTTGAATGAAATGGATCAAATTAAATAAGACGAATTAATGTTAAATGAAGTAGAATGTCTAATCGCTTATTATAGTGGATCGGACTCCTTTTACTCAAACGAAATTAGAGCCATATTATTGTGGTTTAAAGTATGTTCCCATATAAAATTTAGATTTTCACATTTAATTGATTTTTTTTTTTGCATATTCCCATATTTTATTGTTGCTATAAATTTCTGTATTCCAACATTTATTTATTCATACAATGCTATTGTATTTATTGATTTTATTCAATTATGCATTTATTCTTTTATTCATTTGTTATGCCTCCCAAAAGTATGCTAGTATAATTTGTATAGGAATTTAAGCAATCTTAATATACAGCTGTTGTTGCTACTTTACTGGAGCTGCTGCTGCTGCTGCTCTCTTTACTATGGCTATAAGCGGCTTTTATTGTGTGTGTGTGTGTGTATGTTTTTTCTCCTTCTGTTTTGCTCTTATGCGCGTATATATATGCTATATATTTTTTTTGGTGCTTTTACTTATATCCTTACTTCAGCCATTGTTGTTACTACGAGTATTATTTGCCCACTTCTCTATTCAACGGGGGGGGCATGTACATACATGCGTTTGAGTGAGCTTGTATGCGTGTGTATTAACGCACTCTGTGTGAGCATCTCAAAGGATATTCTTATTTTTTTCTCGATTTTCCACTTTTTTTTTCTTCTCTTCATATTCATTGATTTTTCTTCATTTTTACTCTTCACACACTTTAATGTCAGCCAGTCAGCCAGTCAGTCAGCCATACAACAGTTCTGGTTGGTTTATTTTGTATTTCTAAGTATGAGCGCTTATGGGTGTGTGTGTGTGTGTAAGTGTGTATAGAAATCATACTACAGCTTTAGCAGCAACTGTATGTAAAGGGATTTGCGTACGTTTCATTATACGAACGAGTATACACACACACGTATGAATACAAGTATATGTAAGTATTTGTATGTGACATTAGCAAATTCGACAGTTCGCTTGATGCATGTTCTTATGTATGTATGCATGTATGTATGAATGTATTTACATGTATGATGTGTATATATTTATAGGTACGTGTACTCGTATGGGATTACCATCTATGGGTATGCTGATATGAATGCCTGTGTGTTTTTTTTTTTGTTCGTGCCGTTTGTTACCCCGTATATTCGATTGCGGTTGGCAATTTGTGCAGAAAACGTCGTATTTACCAATGTATTTATTTTGTTTTTTTTTTTGCTTTTTACTTTTGCTTTTATCAAAATGTGAGTGTATATGTATGTATATTATTTTTTTGGCGAGCTTATTTAATAGCAATAGCACAGCATTAAGGCTGTGAGTGAATGACTGTGAGTGACTGTGAGTGAATGACGATTTAGAGTACTACATAAACCGCTACAATTTAGTTAAATCTTTTGAGATTTAGAATTTAACAACAATACAACAGTGGCAGTCAATATTTGATATACTTTACTCATGTACCTTAAGTACAAGCGTAGAGGAATGAGTTGTAGATGGGGCACTGTTTTTAGTTGTGAGCTAACCAAAAATGATTCACTAACAGCAAAAATAGTTTTCTTTTTAGAGCAAAGACGAATTAGAGACAAATTTTTTGTATTTCAAAAAATTAGATATATTTTTTGTTAGTTTTCCAACAACCTTCCTTTTACAAACCTCTAGCCTATAGTCTTTAGTAGTCTTTAGCCTCTAACCACTTGTGAGGCCTCTAGCTTTCCAATAATGTCTAATATATTATTCAAATCATCAATTAGTAATATTTTATATACCCGAAAACTTAAGCTTTTCCAATCTACAAACCTTTTCCCTATTACATTGAATTCATCTGCCTAGAACCACCGTCCTCATGTACAATATGTAATAAATTGTACCATATATGTATATACTATATATTTATAATCAGTCAGTCAATCATTCATTCACACAGTCATTCATTTATTTCACATGAATATAGAAAATATTCAATTGAGAATTTTTTTTTCTAGTAAGTCTTTTGTTTTGTTAATGATTTTCATAGAGATTTTGGTATTTGAGTACTGAATGCTTACATACATGCATACATACATACATATATACATATACCTATGCAAACATGTAAATGTGAATATGTGTGTGTGTGTGTGCGTGTGTGTGTGATTGCATATATAATTGAGTGCTTTTATATAAAATATATACGAACAAACGAGTATGATTACAATGTTTGCTTGTATTTTGAAATTGTCGTATTTGTGTTGTATGTGCGAGCGTATGTGTGTCATGGATTATTTTTGTGGTCTTATTTAAATTTGTAAAATACAAATTGACATGTGTGTTTGTTTTTTTATTTTGCACACAGCAAATACACACACACACATGAATATACTCACGTTGGTATATAGATATTTGTGCGTATGTATGCACTTGATATTTTGACATTTTGAAGAATGATTGAATGATGGTTGAATGGTGATGGTGGTGGCGTCAAGATAATAAATCAATGTGTACAAAACAATACACGTTCATAGTACATACATAGAAGAATTCAAATTGGAAAGGATGTATAAAGGTTCCGCATTTTTTTTGTTTGTTTCCTTTCGAGGTAATTTAACAAATGATTGCACAACAAATGTTGTAGAAATTTAAATTGCAAATTGAAGAAATCATATTTCAAAAGTAGCTCAATTGAATATACATATATTATATATATATTTTGAAAATTATAAAAAATTTTGGGCACAGAGGAAAATTGCAAAGCTAATGAGTACGGCACAAAGATGACAGTTGCGAAATTTCGATGGCATCTTTTAGGCGTTTTGTTCTCAAATATTTTAAAATGCTAGAGTACGATGTATTTTTGATTGAAGATATTACTCTTTGGTCGCTTTAGATGCCCTACAGTATAAGAGATAAGACAAATATACTTTCGTAAAATCATATTTTGGTACTGGAGGTAGGCGTCTCTTTCACCAGATAGCACCCATTTTCAAATATAAATTGCATATTGATCAAAGTAATCGCATGTGCCGAGCTTTAATCTCATAGTTTTATATTTTATTATGAAATTTTTAGTTGAGAATTTATTTTTGTATAATGGATAAGGTTGGTTTTCATTTGATTTCGGCCATATTCCGTCTTGTCTATTCATTAGTAAAATTAACCAAATATATCAAGTTTCTGTTTGAGAACTCTATATAATTTTGTACACAAAATGTCAAACCATATAGCCGGAAGCATAACTTTATATGGGAGGTAGGCGTAGTTTTTATCCGATTTAGCCCATTTTCAAATATGACTATTAAATAATAAACATTATCATATGTAGCAAATTTCAGTGTGATAGCTTTATATTTTATATGAAATGATATATATGGAAATATATTTTGAGATGGTAGGTGGGTGTAATTTTTACCCGATTTAGTAGATTTTAAAATATATCTATTAGTTGACAACAATAATTGTATGTACCAAATGTCATATAAATAACTTTATATTTTCATCCATAAAGTGTGAAAACATATATTTAGCAATGTACTTTTATATGGGAGATACCTGTAGTTTTCAATCGATTACGACTGATTTATAATATGTTTATTATATTGGAAAAATACTTGTATGTGTTGAATTTTAGCTTATTAGCTATATATTTTCGTGCGAAAAGTGTAAAAAAACTCCTTTCACATCATACTTTTGTATGGAAGGTAGGCGTGATTTTCATTGGATTTTGTTCATTCATGAGCTCATCAGTTTGTTGGCGAAAATATTCATATATACCAATTTTAAGTTCAATCACTCTTTAATTTTGGCAGTTATCATGCAAACAAGCATATGGGTAGTGGAACCAGAATTGGAGATTATTGCAATTAGGTAAAAGCATTTGTTTTTTGGAACGCTAAACTTTTTCAAAATACTCTCTTCTATATATGGTTCATTTCGGGATTCAATAGAAATTATTATAAATTTTTATAAACGAAAATGCCTATAAATCGATTATAATAGAGAAAATGAATAAAGAAATCAAATAATTGACAAAAATATCATATATTAAAATTATGTGAAAAAAATTGCTGATTAAAAAATTAATCATAATAAATAATACATTTCACATGAGAAATATACTTTACTTTCAGAATCACTTTCATTTGTCATTGGATATATATATTTTATATGAGTATACTCTCGAGAGTGTTCGCTCCATAAGCCCTATTTTTACAATATACGAATATATATGCACCTATAGATAAATGTACATATATATATGTGTGTGTGTGTGTGTACACAATTGCACAATTGACACTTCATAAATAACCGCAAACAACAACAGCATTATTGTTAGAATTTATGTGTTTACCTACTATTGCTAAAACACTGTGAATTTTCCAATGCTACCTTATCGCCATTACCATTACTACATATAATACATATCATTCACATACCATTAATATTACAATGACGCAGTCTTTGGAGATTTTGTTGAAATGTACTATGATGCTACTCGTATGGTTTATATTTGTTGCTATCATAAAATAAAAAAAAG
The DNA here is from genome assembly GCA_963854835.1 of Megamerina dolium. Lineage (NCBI taxonomy): Eukaryota > Metazoa > Arthropoda > Insecta > Diptera > Megamerinidae > Megamerina > Megamerina dolium. The sequence continues at coordinate 18,674,743 of OY978528.1, forward strand.
AAATTGTCATACGATTACCACAACCACAATAATCATCATACATTTATACGTGTACGAGTATCCTTTCCAATACGATTGCAGCAGCAGCAGCAACAGCGCCAACATTGCAGTTGAGAATTTAGTGTGCAATAGGAGAATAACAATTGTTGTTGTTGGATGACGGTTTTATACTCGTTTCGCTTTTTTTTTTGTTTCTTTTGTTATTCATTCTATTATTTTTGTATTTTGTTTTTATCTGGTATATCTGGTGGTATTATTTTGCAGTGTTTGACAAAATGAGGTCAAAAGTTTATTGGTTGCAGATAATAATGCTCAAATTGATAAATGAGCGTGACACGAAAGACAAAAAGGCATTCAGAGAGAATGCAAACAGAGTACACCAACGAGAGCGAGAGAGAGAGAGAGGTAGAGAAAGTGTGAGTTAGAAAACAGAAAAAGTAAGTAGAATATCGTGATGAATATGTGCCATCCAATAAAAATGAAAAGAAATAAAATTATACAAATAAATTAGAAATCACACTAAAAAAAAATATCGGTTGTCATTCCCGCCCACAGACAAACTGTCGACTCAATTCATTTTATTGTCTAAATGCATTGGCAACTGTGATAAAAAAGAGCACATAAATATTCCTATAATATTTCCTGCTTGCAATGAATCATAAATAATATATGAATGAGTATAGCATACATTTAGGGGCGCTTAATATATTAACGATTTTGTGCATTTTGCAAATAAGAATGGACTAAAAAAAAATAAACATTTTAAATAAATTTGGAAATTATATACAATTTAAATAAATGTTTTTTTTTTTTTCAAATAAATAAATACAAATTAATATATAGAACATCTATTAAAGCCTATATTTCGCTGTGAGCAATGCTTAAATATATTTCATAAAATTGTTTCCTATAATAATAGTATGTAATCAATATTTTTCTCAAAATATTTACCAAATCAAAATAAAAGCAATAAAATCCAAAAATCAAATAGAATATACAGCATACTCTTAGGCGAGACCATATTAGTATGGACAATAAATCAGTGCTGCATATGAAATTGCAATACAAAATTTAAATTTCCAATTAAATAAATGCTATGCAAGCATTTTAATTGTAATATTTTGCAATCCATATGTATTCTACATATGTATGAATTTATACATATATACTATTTGGTTTTGCAAGCAAGAAAAAACCCTTCAGCACGTACACACTTCACATTTGTGTATGGCAATGGTGTGCGTGCGTGTGTGTGTGTGTGTGTGTTGGCAATTGGAAAATGCAATAATTAAATAATTTTATTATGAAAAATAATGGGAATTATTCATATTTTTTTTTATTGCACTACATTTATAACCAATTGCCAAGAGGCAGTTTTAAGGGCAGCACAAACAAAAAATAAATAAATAAATAAAGAATTTAATTGGCTCTATTCGGATGTGATGAAAATAATTAAATGATTTGTATAACTTTACAGGAAATATAATATTATATAAATTAATTATGATTTTTGTTTTTATTGTTATGCACTTTAAGTTGAAAAATGTCGAACAGAATTTATAAAGAATGTCTTGTTTAAAACGTCATTACTGGATATCATTTACATCATTTAATAGATCAGAATGATGTAAGCATTGATAATGGCTCTTAATAAAAGAATAAAATTTTATTAAATATCAGATCTAAATTATTTGATTTTATTGAATTTTTCATGAAAAAATTTTAAGGAAATTGAAGATATTTGAAAAAAAAAAAAACAAGTTTTCGAACTGAAACTTCAAGATTATGATTATTTTTACTAATTACTATTTATATTTAAAAATGCTCTGATTTGGGTAAAAAATACTCCTACCTCCCATACAAAAGTATATAGTTGCATGCGTTTTTTTTTGCATTTTGCGTGTGACAACATAAATTTTTCAAGCTCAAACTCAGTATATGTTAGTATATTTACCAACTCATCGATATATTTCTTAATTTAGTAAATCGTATAAAATCCGTGCCTAGCTCCCATACAATTTTATGCTTTCGTTTGTATATTTTCACACTTTGAGTACGAAAATATAAAGTTATAGCATTGAAACTTTGCACATTCGATTATATTTACTAACGAATATATATCGTTAAAAATACGCTGATTTGGGTAAAAACTACGCCTACCTCTCATACAAACTTATGCTTTCGTGTGTATATTTTTACACTTTTTGGTCGAAAATATAAAGTTATCGAACTGAAACTTGGTGTATACAATTAGATTTACTAGTTTATAAATAATCATAAAAAATAGGCAAAATCGAATAAAAACTACACCTACTTCCCATACAAATGTATGCTTTCGTATGTCTGTTTACATACTTTGTGCACGCAAATTTAATTTTATTAAGCTGAAAGTTGATACATACGATTGATTATATTTATTAATTTATGAATAAGTTTTGAAAATAGACACTTTTTTATGAAAAACATTCCTTCTTACCACACAACAGTATAATTTCTTGAACATATGTATGCTCAGTTGTCATAGAGTAAGGTATCGAAGCTTCGAAATGATCGAAATTAAGTTTTATACTATTTTTTCATAAAGATATTTAGAATTTTCTATATTTTTCATTCAAAGTGTTGTGAAAAAGTGATAAAATGCCATGTACCATAAAATATGAAAGCCTACTTTTGGGCTTACTTTATAATAGTAAAAGAAGTATTACAAAGAAATGTTTATAAACTATGGCATATACAAAAAACAAAAAATACTCATTAGAATGTCATGTAAACATAACTGACATGATGACAGGATCAATAATTAATACACATACTACTACTCTACGAATATACGAGTATGTGTATGTGTAAGTATATTTTAATTATATTCTTCAATGATGCATTCGATATGAATTTATATGTAGGAGTCTAATGATATGACTATTATTGAATAGATGTCAGAATGTCGTGACTTAAAACTCATTATTAATTATCAACATTAGACGATCAAAGTCATCATTTCTCATATATATATGTAACTAAACAATTATTAACAACAACTATGGCATCAGCATCCTCTTATTGATGTCAACTATTTGAGTCATGTACGAATAAGAAGGACGTACGTGTGTTATTACTAAAGACTTGACATCACTACTTGGAAATTGACAAATGAGATTTACTAGTAAGAATGCTTATATAAACTAAGTTATACATATGTACTAAGTATGTATCTTATACAATATATAGCAACCAGTTATTATTAGAACAAAGAACAATAGGAATATGTGGCTAAGGAAATATGAGAAGGAATATATTTAAGCATATATATATTTTATAAGTAGTATATATTTATGTGTAAAATACATTAAATTTCCTTTGTTAAATATGCCAAGCAAATGAAGATGGTTAAGAATGTTTAGAGAAGAGATAGATAGATGGAGAGAGAAAGAGTTAGCTATAGCAAGAGTAAAATGTTATAATCATTAGCAATTAGTGTCTTTTTTGTAGTTGTTTTCATCGCTGTGATTTTAGTTAGTTCATTATGCCTGTGACAATGTTGCCAACTGAATGCAAATGCATAACAACCATCTATGCTTATATGTTCATATACAATGTTAAACGATAATTAGTAGTACTAATAGTAACATTGTAGTAATAGTAATGGTAGTAGTATCACAACTATATATATATTTTTTATATATACGACTATTGTTAACAATAGCTAAATACCATATGCTGATGTCATGCCAATTTGACACTTGGTTGCTGTCAACCACATACTATCAACTATCATCAAATACGAAATATATGTAATTAGTGTCAGACATTACAACAACAACATATATATATATGTATATATGTAAAAATCTTGTGAATATTGCTTTAGGGAATAATTATCGGATTGCAACTGACAATATTAATTCAAGTCTATGTCGAGTGTAAAGCAAAAATTCATAGATCGTCTATTAGTTTGTAAATATAATCATATATAAAGAGTTTCAGCTTGATAATTTTATAATTTTTTTAAAAAAATAATACATTCAACAACAAACTTTTGTATGTGAGGTAGCTGTGGTTTTGATCTGATTACTCTCATTTTTCAATATATCAATTTTATGGTAAGAATATCTTTAGTTAACAAGTTTTAGCTTAAAAGCTTTATATTTGCGTGCGGAAAAATGTGAAGAAATATATAATTTTGTATGGAAGGTAGGCGTGGTTTTTAACCAATTTCGCCCATTTTCGAATTAGATTCTTCGTAAGGGAAAATAATCTTATATACTAATTTTTAGCTTGATCGCTTCATAATTACAATAGTTTTCAAGCGAACGGTCGGACAAATATTACTGATGGAGATATCGACATCGCTAAAGTGACTCAACTCATGATTCAAATCAAGAAAATATATTATTTACCATATTTGTCATGTTAATCTATCAAAATGACACTTATTTGTTTTAATAAAAATCATTGGACTACTTGAAATTGCTTCAATAATTTTTCCCCACACTTAATATATAGAAATTTTTTGTTTAAAAAAAAAATCCTACTACGAGTATTTATTTGCATCAAAGCAAATGAATATACATGCACATATACATACGAAGTTGACACATGACACACATATGTCAAGACTTTTACTCGTCTTCTCTCTACGCATCGCTATCTATTATATTCTTAAACACTTTTGTTAGTCTCTTTTTAGTTGTCAAATTGATATTCATTATTCATTCATGACTAAAGTATTACCTTCATTCATTCATTCAACTACCATTGAGATGAAATTCTACGATTTCATATAAAATTTGCATCAATTATGTCAGTGATGATGTTAATGATGATGTTTTGGAATATTCTCTTTTTGTTTTATATATATTAACCAAATGTTATTTGTCTCTCCATTATACTATATTTATATTGCTCTCGTTTTGTATTTAATCATCACTCATTTGCACTTGCTCTCATGTTCACTCTTTCACCTACATATGTACTGGTTACATATGTGTGTGTGTGTGTGTGTGTGTGTGTGTGTGTAATTGTTAGCAAAACCACTAATAACATTTATTTGGCGTTTAATTAATTTTGCGCCCCAAAAACGACAAATGACATTTGCAATTAGTGTATTCGTGTGTGTGTATTAGTGAGTATGTTTGAAAGTGCCTTGTCAAGGGAGAGTTCATCATCAGAGAGCGTAGGCGCTACTTTATGTGTAGCAATATAACCTTATCACTGCAAGTGTGGCTTTACTCAATTTATGCTCATCATTTAAGAGACTTCATGTCTACACTGCTTAAATAATAATATTTCGCTTGACAATTGCGTCAAACTTACTAGAAATGGGGAGTGGATGAATGAGTTCTTCAAATCTAATAGTATTAAAAAATCCTAGTAATATACCCAAGTAAAGTCTATGTATATAGATTTCATATAAAATTTTACTAGGGTAGTGTAGCATTGGAGTGAGGACATTATCATCATCATCATCATCATCATCATTATCATCATCATTATCATCATCATAGTAACAAAATCTAAACTGACATTTCAATGTGGTGGCACAAATGTAGTCATATAGTCACATATGTTTATACCAAACTAGATGCTAGATGCTAGCTATTATGTCAGCTGCCATCGAAATGTGTTTTTGACTTTTCCAACGATTATGGAACTTGACATCGCATATCGCATGAATGTACATACATCGCATAACTAATTCAGGTTAATTTGTTACGCATACCTATGTATAATACCAACAACAACAACAATAACAACAACAACAACAACATTAATAATTTCAATATAATCCCATTACAATTCACCTATTCACTATGTTTATAATATCTTTCCTATTTACTTGCATTACTCACATATGTTTGATACACTTTTTTGGTTTTTTGTAGCATATCCCCAGGGGTATTACTCTATAACATGCTGTGGTTAATAAATTAATTTGGTTGAGTGTGTAGTTTTTTGAAATCATTTGATAATCTTTGTTTCTATGTTTTTGTGTGTATGTATACATGTATACCATGTATGTACGCACACATTCATACGCATATGGATAAAGCAATTTATTATCAATATTTAAATAAGAGCTACATACGTACGTATGTATAGATGTGATTTCATTTTATCACCCAGAAATTAATACAAACATTATTAATTTGTATATACACACACACATACATACATACATACATATATAGGTTTGTATATCTAATTAAATATATTAAATCACACACCATTTAATATTGTCGGTATTTCGGTTGTACTACGTTAGCAATGAATGCATGTATGTATGTTGATAATATTTCAAAACTGAATCACTTGTATTGGATTAGTATGGCATCACTATGCATATAATGGTGCTAAATTCAGCTGTTATATGTATAAAGAAGCGTTATGTGCGTTATGCTATGTACATATGTAGCATCGTTAGCATCAATTATTTAAACATTCATGCGCTTCTATAACACCTTTAGTTAGCTCGAATATATCATACACACACACACACACACACACACACACACGCAAATGTAATTAATTTGGGGTTTTTTTCGGTTTCTTTTTTGTAGCTTTTATATATAAATGACTACATGTATTTCTGTGCATGTGTATGGTCATGGTAATAGTTTTAGTATTAGCTAACTCATTTGTTGAAATTTTTTTATTGCATATTTTGTGGGTCCTTTCGTTTGGATTTAGTGTCAAAAGGATAATGATATAGTTATTAATAATCATAATAATAATAATAATAATAATAATTTATATGTAAATATATATTTAGAACTTTTTTACTTGTTGTATGCACAATGTAGATGTGTAGGTGTATCATCTGCACATAGGGATATTTGATAATTATAAAATTGTTAGAAATTATAATGGATTACTATTAATAGTATGCTTTCGATAATATACGCAATTCGAATATGAATTTGTAATAAAAATTTCTTTGGAAAATTTCGCAATCTATTATGCTATGCATACGAAAATCTATAGATAAACATTTGTTATATACTTGTAGAGTAGTTATGATTTGAAAGTGCATTTAAAAGATGTAATCTAGTACTTTTATATATATTTAATACATTTAATCTACTATTTTTTTTTTTTAAAATTTGCAAACTGAAGTTTTAAGTATTTTGTGCAAGGTTCGCTATGATTTGAAATGAGATGTAGTACATTATGATAATATTTAATCGATTTCACTTTTTTTTTTAAGTAACAGTTTTGAATTGATCAAATATGGTTTAAATATTTAGATTTTGGAATATTTTAAAATATATTCTAGTATAATATTATCAAATTTACTTGTAACTAATCTATTACATTCGATTTTTAAAGTCTCTCAGCTCAGTCTGTTCATCTTTCTGAACTGAACATTTTGCAGTTAAATTTTTACATATATATATCGAATATGCGTATTGTAATAGATTTGCAATACTTAAAAAATATTATTTCATAAATATTTATTTTATTTGTGATCTTTTGATATATTATGGTACAAGTTGTTACACATTTAATACAGCTAATCTATTACAATTACCTTATTTTTAAGGTTTGGTAGCCTCAATATATATATAATAGTTTAAAATTGATTACAATTTCAGTTTCAATTTGATTAAATTTGATTAAATACGTTGTATGTCATATGCATTCTCTTACAATTCATACACACTTAATGGAAAATTTAAAAATCATACAATAAGTAAAATGTGCAGATAGTTCATTATTTTAAAATTCTTCAGAATTGTAGCATAATTGTGAATATATTTTAATATTGTTAAAAGAATCGAATATACTAATTGTAATAGATTTACGATTTTTTTTTTAAATCAATATAAATTAGTCTGAAATTATTGGCATTTTTATTCCATTTTAAAACTTTTACAATAGTTTAAAAGTGTTAGTTAATTATACAAGATATTTTAGCTTTTATGTTTCTGACAATTTGCACATATTTATTGTAAGAGATTTTAAATACTTTAATTTTTAATTAATTTCATGAAAATCAAACTGTTGGAAATAACATTTTGGAGAGTAAGAGATTCTAGATAGCAAGTTTTAAGTATTTTTGATTTACAATTTTGATCTACAAATAGACAATATGTTATAGGGTATAAGTTGAGATAATATACGAAGTAATATTCATTGTATGTTGGAGATTTTGTATATATTCTTTTGAAAACCATTCCATTTCAAGTCTCTCTTATTTGTTTTTCAGGAAAATTGCTAGACTTCTGAAAATTTTTTTAACAAATCACATTAAAATACATCGTAGCGTTAATCTATTACAAAAATGATTTTATATTCACAAAATGAAAAAAAAAAAATAAAATATCATTAGGTTTTTGTCACTGATGTTAACATTTTTATTATACATCTAAATTTTCTATCTTAACATTATCAAGGCAAATTTTAAAAATATTGTAATAGATTATGTAGATACATAGTTTGTTTATATTTTTTATATTGTGAAGTTTTAATAAAAGAGTAACAGTAACACTTCGAACGAGCTCTTCAATCGAAATTTTGCAATATCGAATGTTTATAAATAATGTAATAGATTTTATAAGAATACAAAGAGACAAAATCTGTTTAGTAAATTCTTAATTGGAAGCATATCAATTGTTATTAATAATATTTTCAAAGAATCACTCGTCAATCTATTACAATATGAATTAAACCTGCATGTTATTAGAATATTTTAAAATTTTAATTTTCTTTTGAAAAATCATATTTATAAATGTATCCCATATATATGTAATTCGCATAATATTAGCGTATATATTTCATTATGCCTATCAAAAAATATGCTGATGAATATGTGTGTACCCTCTTATTATATATGCTCATATAATAATAAATGACATTTTTACTTATGCGAATGAATGAATGAATGAACTAATGGTAAGGAGTCAACATATTGTCGCATTTTATAAATTATGCAACAACAATACATAGTAATAATACGTAATAGCAGTAATAACATTACCATAGGCAATAAAAGGCAATAAGAATGGCGCAAAGCCAAAACTATTATAATAATAACTTTGAGAATATATGTGTATGTATGTATGTAGTTACATATGCATACCAAAAGTAAGCTGAAACAAAAGTAGTAATAGCAGAAAGAATATTGTAAGTAGTCGTCTTTGTGGTTCCGATTGTATTATAGCTACTTTTTCATATAATGCTTTATTTATGCATACTCAAATATATGCAGAGTTGCTTATATATTCGATATGTATTCGTACATGTATATGTGTAAGAGGGATCTGTATCCTGGCGTTAAGTAATTTAAAAGGGTGTAACAACACATATGTGTATATGCATTGAAAATTGTAATAATATTCCAACTCCTCTCTACTCGTAAGTATTTGATATGTATGTTATTTTCATAGAATTCTCTCTTTTCACTAAGATTGTATATTGTACATAAATAATCTATACGTATGTGTGTGTGTTTGTGTAGAAAACCACAACATTTCTTAACAAATTTGTTATGCTTTGCTTTGCATTTCACTACAAAATGAATAAGGATGCTGAGCTAGAAAACTGGCAAAAAAAAAAAAGTAAAACCATCTGTGCCATCAATATATGTACATAATAACAATGTAGCTGACATATTTTCTTCAATGCATAGCTACATGGATAATGTGAATGCTTTTGATAGTGATGAAACTCTATCGTTTACTATTATGAAGTATGTCAGTGACTTTAAAAAGTTTCTTATAAATTATTCTATAGTCGAGAGTAGTGTAAAACAGAATGAAGAATGTGTAAGGCGAATTGCTTCAAAGTATTATTCCTCAATGTGAAAGTGAATGCTAAATACTATTGTCACAATAGTATAATGACTGAAATGATGATGACAATGTGATATGATGATATGATTTCAAAATGACACAAATATCAGAAAAGTGTAATATAAATAAGTGCTTGTAAATGATATTTCATTTCATTCAGCTCTGAAGCTAGACTTTAATGAGATTAGTCTCGTGTTCTTCTTTTGTGTCAGTGCTTTAATAGTGTAATAGTAAAAAGTTGACCAGGATTTTTAGTAGACATTGAACTATGGTAAATTTAATTCAAAAACTGTACAAAAATCTAACGTACCATGGACATCATAGTGGCTACATGAACTATAAGAATGTTGAAGAAGAAATACTCGGCAAAAACTGCATGTAGTCAAATACTCAACATAAATATTAATATATTACCAATTACTGGAAAATATCAAGTATGCAGATGATAAAAATATTCAGATTCAGAATAGAATCCTCAAAATAGGGAGTTTCATGTGGATTGATGAAATTTTAAAATTGGTATAGAATCCCTAAAATTGGGGAAAAAGTGAAATATCAAATCTGGAGAAGTGTAATGTAAGGCCGATCCCAATTAAATTTTCTTTTCCAACATTTCTTAGATGGCTTCTCGCACATATTTAATGTTTTTATCAAATTCACTTCTAGCATTCCCATATTGTCTTTATAGAGGTAAAATATATGGCTGAACTTGATTCACTTCATCATAGTAAAATTTTTCCCTCACATAATTACCTCCTCAAAGTCTACTATGAAAATTTATAAATCATCACGTAGTTGAACAGGAATCGTATTTACAGGAAATGTAAAGCAAGTAATCATCTGCTATTTGGAGCCTTTTAGTGGGCTGCCTTATGAAATGAAAGAAAAAATACATAAAAATCGACAATACCGCCAAGGAGTCGCCTCTAGAATGATGAGATGTAAATCACACCAAATTAATTTTATATTTTCAATGTTTTCGTTGAATATATTTATCTTCTCGCTGGAAATCTTAAGGGGACTATTGTATAATATGAATGGGAAAAACATAAGAAAACATACAAATGTCTATATAGTTGTCGACAAGGAAGGTAAAATGTATGTCAAAGGTGGACGGTGGTGTATATTCGGATAATTTCAACCTCAGTATCTTTTTTCGCCTGCCTGATCACTGCAGTGTATTTCAGACAGAAGTCAAAGCTATTCACACTGCATTCAGCCCTGACGAAGCCCTTTTCGACAACTCTTATATGGGCTGTCATAAAATATGACTAAAAAAAAAAAAACAAAACACTAGAAAATTGACAAATTCCAATATAGCTGTCAGGAAATTGCCTCGAAGAAGGTGAAATTAGTTTTACCCCTATTCGTTTTATATTTGAAATAATTTTTGCTGAATATACTTAGTCGATTATTGACTTACTAAAATTGGACGTAAATTCAACAGAAATGAAAAACATATTCTCTCTGCAATCATATCGGGAGCCAACCGCCATTAGTTTGACCTCAGCACTATTTTTTCCCTTACATACTTATTCCTTATATGCATCGCTTCAGGGGGATGCCATACTAAACGAACCATATAACAGCACTAAAATCGCCTCAAGAGAAATCAAAAGTAATGCCAACCTCTATTAATATTTCCTCGTCAACATTTCTCCGAAACATACCTACCACCTATCGTAAGAGAGGGTCCCCTATAAAATTGCTATTTATTTTATATGTAATTGGCACCAACTGGTCTTGAGGCTGCTTCTAAAAGGATAAAATTCCCATATGTTTTTTCAAAATCGTTGATAACTTTTGGTGCGCTGCAGTTCTTCCTTTTTTGTCTCTAAGTAAAATTCACAGAATAAAGGAATAGAACTTCGGTTTTTTGGGCTTTGGATATAAAAACTTTAGGAAAATAATTATAGAATATCATAAATTTTTATATTTCATCTTCCTAACTCATTCTACTTGCAATAAAGCATTTTTGACTTCTCAAATGACCTTCAACGCACACACACACACACATTCGTGCATTCGTAAGTACTTAGCATGAATAATATTTACATTGTGCTTATAGGTGCATATGCAAAAAAAAAATAATTCTACATGGGCAATTATGTTGTTGTTGTAACTGGTAAATAATAAAAAAAAATAAGAAGAGAAAAAAAAAACAAAAATATTAAAATAATCATACACAAAATTATATGGGACACACATATATGTATATTGTATGCATTAGCGTACAAATACAACATACATATTATACACTAGTGGGACATACACTCGAAAAATACAAATTGTGCTGTTTTATTCTTTGCTTTTATTTTGCATTATCATTGTTGTTGTTGTTGTTGTTGTTTATCCATGAAGTACATTTGATATGTTCAAGCTATTCCGTGTTGTTGCTGTTTTAAAGTGATGTGTCGCGCTTACGGGTGTACGCGTTAGACTGTAGAAATACCAGTAACAAGCGAAATAGTAGCAGTAGAAATGTCGCGCGCCGAGCACAAAAAAATCAAAAAGGATTCTCGTATTGTTTTGTATAATTTTCGCTGCGTGTGTATGAGCGGGTGTATGTTTATACATATTTTAGTAGCATACCGTGTGGCGCGTATATTTATATGGTTCATACATATCGCATATATGTTAGTATAACCTCAGGAGGTTTATTTTTATTTTTATTTTTATTTTTATTCTTGAATTGTTTTTGCTGTTGTTGTTGTTGTTGTTGTTGTTGTTGTAGAAAACGTTTAGATAAAATGTTTACTTTTTCCACAGCATTTAGGAATTTTCATGCTTGTTGTTTGATGAAAAACAACAAAAAAAAAATGAAGAGAACATTTCATGTTGTATTGAGGGAAAACCAAAGACAAAAAAATAAAAAGTTTTGTTAACAAATTTTTATATTTGCATTCAAAGTTTTTTTTTTTTGTATTTTCATAAAATTTGTCCCAACTGATAAAAAAATTTTTTTTTATATAAACTTTTATATGGCAAAGGGATATTTACATATGCACACACACACACACACATATACACACACATACTATAAGTTGCTGATGGGTAGCTTTATTGGCAAGCCTGTAATGCTTGCGCTGTTTGTGTTCATATTAAAATGAGTGAGGAAATAAAATAAAATGTTGATTTTTTTATTCACGATTTTTTATTTTGTTGTTTTGTTTTTCGTCATTTTATTTATTTGCAGTGTAAAATCGGGTTTTCAGCTTAAAGTGTCATTGGGGAATACAATCAAATGCAGAGTAAAAAGAAAAGGAGAGAGAGAGAAAGAATGGGAGAAAGCTGACGGCAAAACAATTGTATTCAAAATAAAATCAAGCAGAAATATTTGAAAATTATTCAATTTTTTCGATTGTATAATAAAGCAACTTTAATATAAAAAAAGTTTAAATTTTAAGTAAATAAAATATATACAAAAATCTTGCAAAATAATCAAACAAATCTCAGATAAAATCATTTTAAAAAAAATTATAGTAAATCAATGTAGTAAAAATATATATTTACGATATATACAATAAAAGGTGAGAAAAAAATGTTTTAAAATAACATTCTCTATTTCATTAACACAATAAATAATGCAACAAAGGCCGAAGGCCAATATGAGAAAAACAAACCCGTTTTGCCTGCTGATGGATTAAAATTTATAGTATCACTATATTCTGGCATTTGTTGAATATATGCAAAAAAAAAAAAAAGATTGCAAGTTCTACGGAATTTCATGCATACATACACATATAATATGAATATGTATGTGTTTTTATATACAATAAATATATAAAAAAAAAGAAAATAAAATAAAAACCCTATATATAATTAAATATTTAAAATGTTGTCAACTTCAATATAGCAATCAACAATATCAAGTCATGTACATATGCTCATTAGTGTGGTTCTTAAATCTTTGATTATAGTAATATTGAGGTTGGGTATTAGATGAAAAAAAAAAAACACAAATAATTACAATTTTTTGAGTCTCCATAGAGGAATCTAAGCTTTGACACCTGTGCGGCACCCTTTAACTATCACCAATCGACACCAGAATTTACATGTAATATCTTTGACGGTTATCATCGAATAAGAGGGTGAGGTTTGGGAAATGCGATGTAAACATTTTCTTCCTACATTTATGAACCACCCTAATGTACATGTTCTAATAAAATATACATTGCATGGATAATGAAAAAATAATGAGTACTTATTTTTGTATGAGTTTTCGATTTTCAGACGGATGTTTCAAGACTTTAAGTGCGCGGCATGAAATTTTTGTTGCCGCAACATTGAGAATGTTGCGAAAGGTCTTCAGTGACTAAGATCTATCGAAAACACGAGTATATGTATGGTATACATTTTTTAAAGAAGGTCAAGAAAATGTTGAAGATGTAGACAATCGAATCAAATTAAAAAATTGGTGCTCGAAAGCGTCGATTGACAGTTACCTTACTGATCTCACTGATATTGTTGAAATATCGAAAGGATCAGTGAAGATCATTTTGAAAGACCATTTGCGTCTGAGAAAAGTTAAATCATGCTGTCATCACAAAGGCATCTCACAGCTCACTCATTCATCTGATTTAGCTTCGCATGTCTTCTGGTTATACCTTAAATACAAGAGCCTGCTCCATGGGTCGATAGAGGAGGTACAAGCCGAATCGAAGGTAGTATTGAAGGTTAATCGAATTGATTATTAGAAAAAATTTTGGTATAAGTGTATATGGGCTGAGCATTACTTTAAATGGAATAAAATTGATTTGGAAGAATAAATAGAGATTTTTTAAATTACTTACACTATGACACAATTTCAGGGTTGTCTGGGGGCAGAATGATTGCAACTAAGGATGAAAGACCTAGATTTAGATATACAAAAATCTCAAATTTTCTTTGTATTCTCAGGCCAATCATTTTTTATGGACATATTAAATTTGCAATTTTTTGACTCACCGCTTTTAGAATAAAGCGAAAAGAAGGGTTAAAATTCATATCGGAGCGAAATATGTAACTTGGGTATATGTAGTCAAATTTCACGAGGAATCATTTTGTAGGAATTTTTAACCCATTAGCTTTCTTATGAAGGAGTCGTTTTGACCGCTTTTTAGGAAAGTCTGAATAAATGGCATTTGGAAGGTCGCTAGGGGGTTAAAATGTTCTAGAAAATTATTCGCCGGAAAATTTTACTAGGGATATTGTCAGGCAAAATCTTTATACAAAACATGTAAAAGTCCATGAAAAATAAAAAACCAATATGACCCCTTGGGATATGCAACATTTTTATACATTCTTTTACATTTTTGTTCATAAATATAAATCTAGCTCTTTTCAAGGGTAATTGTTGGGCGCTTGGGACATTCTTTTTCGAAAATGGGACTTCAAAAATATATTTGCATTCAAAAATTTAAGGTAAACATTTTATAAAATTACTTTTACTTAAACAAAAAAAAAAAAAAAATTCTCTAGAATAAATAGTATTGCACAAATATATTCTTAACTATATAAATTGTTTATGAAATATCTTATCGTCATGTATACCCTGTAAAAGATTATGCAAGTAGGTATATCTAAAATGTAATGTTAATAAACTCTTTGGATAGCATTTTTTTGTATTCGTCTTTTTTTTGTGTTTTGTGCTGTCAACTAAAATATCAACTCTATGCACTCTACTTTATTTATTATTATTTTTGTCGTTGTTTGAAAGCATTTGCCTCACGCACAGAAATGTTTGCTTGCTTTAATCTATTACAATTTGAACATGCATGCATGCAAAGTGCTGGATTTTAACAAAATAATACTTCATTCTGTTTTTTTTTGCTCTCTCTCTTTATATTTAGTTGCTATTTACAATTGTAAAAAAAAAAAGAATAGAACAAAAATATAAAACGAGTATATATGTATACAAATATATACACATGCATATTTATGTATGAATGCGTTTACTTGCTTTTATTCACTCACTCATTCATTCAGTCAGTTGTCATTCAAATCCCAAAACCATTTTACTAATTGAAATGAATTTCCATATAGTACATACATATACAAAAGTACACACACACACATATGCATACGCTACCTGCAAATGTATGTTGTGAATGAGCCATTGCATATGCAACACCTGGTAAGCATGATATACATGCATATGACTTGTATGCATGTATGTATGTTAAATGTATATGGGATTGTAGTACGACGATAGTTGTGCATACATGCGATAGTATTGTGTTTGTTGCTGAGTATTGGCTTTGATATAGGTAGTGTTAATGATAATAGTAATATATAGTCGTAATAGTAATGGTGGTAGTATTAGTAGTACTGTAGTAGTAGTAGTAGTTGTTGTTGTTGTTGTATAAATGTTTATAAGCATTTATATGTAGATATGTTGTTTATAAATTGACATTTGTTGCCTCACTTTTAGCTATTTGCTTATTAGAAAGAAGAGGAAACGTCACTACAAGTACTTTGCATATGTGTAGAAGTAGAAGGGGAAAAGTTATAAATCAAGAAGTACAACAACAATAACGTAAGTATAAAATAGCTTTGGTAATAACGAAACTCGAATATCTAACAATATAATATGGAATTACGCGTAAGTTGATAGTTTTTACGTAAGCAAGATCTGGAAAAATACGTTCTAAAACACATTTTTATATGAAAAGTGGTTCTAATTTTCATCCGATTTGCAAATCTCATAGTTCATTTGCTACGATAATCTTAGATATCAAGTTTGAAGCAAATTTTTACATACATCATTTGAAAACCAATGTTCGTAAATGGGATTTTCCAAGCTATGTGTGCATTATTTTTAATCAATTACGTCAATAGTAGAATTAAGCTTTTGCCTAGTGAAAATAATTCTCCCCACTAAGTTTCATTTCAATAAATGAAAGATAAAATGTAGAAATTTCAAAAAATATCCATTTGAAATAGGTTTTTGTATGGGAGGTGTGCGTAATTTTTATCAAATTATGATGATTTTTGTGTTTGGCACATATTTTACGAATATAATCTGAGGTACAAAGTTTTAACACCATAGCTTTAGATTTATGTTAGTCTCCTGTGGAAGCATATGTTCGAAATCATATTTTTGTATGGGAAGTGCGCGTGATTTTTCTCCGATCATGCTCATTAATCATATTATCGGATTAATTGATAAGCATTATAATATGTACCAAATTTCAACTTGATAGTTTAACAATGATGTGCCAAAAGTTTGAAAATATACGTTCGAAATCATATTTTTGTATGGGAAGAATGTGTGATTTGCAACCGAATGCGATCATTTTCAAATATGTTTATTCGATGGCGAAAATATTATTATTCACAAAATTTCAGATTGATAACTTTATATTTACATTCCAAAATATGCAAAATGATGTTCAGGTTCAAAAACAGATGTATTTTTATATGAGAGATAGGGGAGATTTTCAACCGATTATGTAGATTTTTGAACAAATCCGATTTTTAGAAGAAAATTTATTGTATGTATCTACTTGTAGCTCGATAAATAAATTTTCTCTTGCAAAAACATACTTTTGTATGGGTGATACGTGTAGTAGCGTTTCAAACGTAGTCTTCAAATCAATAAACACTTGACTTTTTGAGTGTAGGGTAAAAAAGAAAAACATAAAAATAACAGTAGTATTTGCAGCAGCAGCAGCATGCGACAAACACACATAAGGCAACAAAGAAAAAAAAATGTACTTCGGTGCATTTGCATTGAAAAATGCAAATTTTTGTGACTCCACATCCATGAATCATAAGAGAGAGTGTGCGTGTGTGTGTGTGTGTATAGATCATTTTGTTACTCCTGTAAAAAATATGCAGCAGTAGTAGCAATAGCAGAGTAGAAATAGCAGTTGCAATAATGAATTGTTGTTTCTTGATATTAAAATTCGTAGCATACATATAGGATGCATATATATACATACATATATGTACATACTTATGCATTGGAATAAGGAAGAAGGTTTTTCGTTGATATTGCCTGTTTGAATGCATTTGCACTTGCTTGCTTCGTTGATTACTTGACTACATAAGTAGTTGCTTGGTTGGTCGGTTGGTTGGTTGGTTGGTTGGCTGGTTGGTTGGTTGCTTTTAGTCAATGTTGATAATAATTATAAACATTGTTTCAAATAACAGTGTTTTACATACATAAAGTATGCTAAACACTCGTCTATGTTTCCTTACATTTTTTTCTTGACGACCCAACTCTAATAACTTTCTTCTTTCTTAAATAAATATACACAAAAAATAATTGTATGCTATAAGCTGGATTGTATATAGTGAACTATTCATTTTGTACATTTTATTACCTTTTGTGATTTTTTTTTTAATTATACTAAATAATATATAGTTGTAGTAATATACTTGAAAACTTTCTAAACTTTGCAATTAGTTAAATGGTAAAAAATTTGTAGTTTTTATATTCTTACATACTCGTCGTACATAATAAATAATGAATGATAAAGTAAACTAACTTAAAGGTGCAATGATATTTTTAAGAATTTTAGTAAGATTGAAAAACAAAAGAACTAAATGCAAAGATAGAGCTATTTCAATTCGTGAACAAATTTTTCTTGTATTAACATATTGTAGAAGAAAATTACTTAGATGAATTTTTAATATGTGAGTAAATGACGTAATCAATATAATATTCGTTTATGTTTTAGAGTTTAGCTACATTTTGAATTATTTTTTAATTAGAAAATTGTAATAGATAATAGTAAGAAATACTAAAAAATTTT
Source organism: Megamerina dolium (assembly GCA_963854835.1). Taxonomy (NCBI): domain Eukaryota; kingdom Metazoa; phylum Arthropoda; class Insecta; order Diptera; family Megamerinidae; genus Megamerina; species Megamerina dolium. Next base: position 18,693,275 of record OY978528.1, read on the forward strand.
ACTTAAAATTGTATGATGTAAAATATAGCAGCACACACACAGTGTAATTCGAAATACGATATCGTTTGTATTTACAAACATTCCTTTAAAAGAGTTTGCAAAAAATAAATCTATTACAATTTGTACATAAATTGTTTAAAACGTTAATTTCTTAAATTAATCTTATCATAATGGCAAATCCATAAACTTGCCATTATATAGATAGATTGTTCTAAATATTTGAGCATATAATGCGTAAATTGTAAATTGTAAGAAATTAAATACATTTAAATATTCGCATATAGTTTTTACCATTAAGATTGTAATAAATTGTAGTAGATTTCTTTTAATATAAAAACTTAATGCTTAATTTAACTTGAGAAAAATATAAGCTACGAAATATTTATTTGAAATTATGTAAAAGAGCAAAGAAATTAAAATTTTCAAAAATTCATTTTAAATTGTAATAGATTATATACAACGATTGGTTATAAAAACAAAAGAGAACAGTACGTTAAGTAAATATCAATTTTTTGCATATATGATTGTAAACATTATCATTGTAAAGTGGGTGCTACAGCTCAGTGGTTAGTGCGTTGGCCTTCTGACCTGTTGGTCATGAGTTCAATCCCTGGCTGCAGCACAACTTTAATATCGAAAAGATTTTTCTTTCGAACGATACCCATGTGTCGGTAAGTAATTGGTAATTCTTCCAGTAGTAACAATTTGCCTTGCAAAAAGCTTCTAAAACAGTTCTTTGACAGAGCTCAGAAAAAGTGATGTCACAAAGGTTCTGGCGTTCATAACCGACTAACACTGTCCAAAATTTAATAAGTTCAACAGTATTGGAAGAGAAGCTCGCACAACAGGGCCCGAGTAAATTGTACTGTAGATTGTACTATAATTGAAATTTATATTAGACATTACCATTATGACGTATATTAATCAAAAATTAATTATGATGATAAAAATATTTTATTTATTAACCAAGCTACATGAAATTGTAATAGATTTTACAAAAATATGCACACAAAAGTGTGTGAAAGATTTTGAAATTTTGAAAGTTTCAGAAATTATTTGCCATAATTTTGAAATTTCAAAAAAATTGTACTAGATTTTCCAAATATATTAATATATCGAATGTGAAAACTACTCAAAATATGTAATTATCTAATACATATTAAGTAGAAACATTTTTAGATGCATTTAAAATGCGATAAATGTTTTTAGTTTGATTCAAATTTACTTCAAATTGTAATAGATTATACAAAAATATATACAGAAATTTACTAAGTATAATTAGAAAAACCATGTGCCATTATTATTAAATTGTTGTAAATTTATATTAGAAAGTTTTATTCAAAGATTTTCTGATGTAAATTAAATGTGAATAAAAACGTGAAATTGTAATTATTTCATAATTGTCTATTACATTTCTCTTAATAATATAATCATTTATAAAATATGTAAAAATAAATGGCCATTGTTACAAACTATTATATTCAAGAATGATGTTATATATAACTTCTAATTAATACTAACTACTATCGTTGATGTTGTAAGCATATATCGTTTCAGACGACTTATCATCTCATATTCTCTGCATATTACGATTATGACTCTCATGTAACAAGAATGCAAATCAAATAATTTTTGTCAGATCTTATTTAAATAATTATATGATCTAGTATTGTTTTAATTGTGGTCGCTGTTGTGTTGACAGTGCTGCGGTTGCGAGTTGTGCTGATGCTTACCATTGCTATCTCAAGTGGTTTTTTTGTTTTTCATACGTATGTCGAAGTACTTGTAGAATTTTCAAGTTCATAATTACATGCAAGAACATACATACATATGTACATATATGTGACTATATAAGTATATATGGTATGAATGTATTCAAAATAAAATGCATTTTCATCATCTTTAATTTATTTTATGCATAAGAACAAACGACAAACTGAATGAAAATGAAATAGAATGAAAATGAATGAAAATTATTTTATATGGAAATTTCCACAACAGCGGAAGTCATCATCATTATCATCATTATCATCATCATCACCATTATCATATTTATATTGTTTACATTTTGTGCTTTGGCATTCTCAAAAATAGCAGCAGTAGAAGTGGCGACGAAAAAAAAATCACAAACGGAAATCTCGAGATTTCATTCCCTCCTCTTCGTTCGTTATGCTCTACATCCTCTACATTCCTCTATTTATGTATACTATACCTAGTGATTATAGCAGACTGAATGCACAACAGTAAGTAAGTAATAACAAAAAATGGCGACAAAGCGTGCATATATGCTCATCTGAGTGTATGTGTGAAGGATATATGTATAATATAGGTATGCTGAATGCTGTGTGTGAGGTGTGTGGAATACTAACGTGGTGTGCTCATCATCGTATGCATGAGATTGAAATACTCATGCTTTTTTAATTAACATATTTATAGCAATAATATACGACACAAGAAACAAATATACAAGGATTACAATAATCATCATCATCATCGCCATCATCATCATCATCATCACAGGCACTCTTATAAAAACATATGGCAGCAATTTTAATTACATATGACGCATAAGACTAAAAAATAGAAAAAAATCAACAAAAAAAAAAAAGACTAAAAAGGAAATCACAAAACGTATGCAATGCAAATCGCACATACAAAAATTCTACTACACTTAGGGGCGTGTATGCGTTGACAAAGGTATTCTTTTGTAAAATTTCATTTCATTTCATTTCATATGATGTGATGTTCTTCATTACCCCAGCAACAACAACAACAACAACAACAACAACAACAACAACAAAAGCTGCAGCACGTTAGCATCAGCATCAAAAAGCGTTTAATTCTCTCGCTGATTTGAACATATGTATATATGTAAGGAAATGTATTATATTGGGGAACAAGTCGTGGGCTCTTTATTGTGTCTTTCATTATGATTAATTATTGCAAATCGATTGCCAAATTATTATCAAATTATTGTTAAATTATTGACAAACTATTGCTAAACTATTGCTAAACTATTGCTAAATAATTGCTCTTAATTATTAAGAGGGATTTTATTGCAAGTTTTGTAATGGAAATATTGTTAAAATTATTTCTGAAAAAAGAATTGCTACATGGAAGAGGAGAATGTGTCACAGAGAAAAATGTCCTCATTCATTATTTGTAGCATAATAATAAAAAAAAAAAATAAATATTGGCAAATTGATGAAAAGCCATTTTGCTTAAATGATCAAATATTTTTTCCCCAATACGATATGTAAATTTTGTGTCTGTTTGTATGAGCTGGTATAATTATCATAATAGTCTACTGCTACATACAATAAATATATAGCTCATATGTTTTGCATACTTTTAGACATGAATGAATACGAGTTTACCTTCCATGTCGTGATATTCATTATGTTTTTTTTTTCATTCTCTTTACTCTTTGTGACGGCATGCAGGAGAGCAATGTATCTATGTACATACCAGTATAATAACTCAATTCAACTTGTTATTAAGATGGAAAGAAAGGTGAGTAGTAATGCATTATAATATGGTAGTATGAGTATAAAAATGAATAATCGCAAAATATGAACATCAAGCATAAAACACAAATCTAAATAAGAAAAAAAGGCATTCTTGTTAACTTCGTGTCAACTTGTCCATATATGCAAGAATATTTTTGTTCAAATTAACAACAACAACAACAACAACAACAACAAATAAGAAGAAATAACAACTTGAAGTAATTTTACTCCATCTGCTTATTTCTATTTGGAATTCTTTGGCGAACTCCTAAAAGTATACTTGCATTTTCTTCTTCTTCTTCACATTTTACATTTTCAGTATTACTTTTTGCTATGGCTCATGCACGCATCTATTGTATATGCCGATGCAGACGAAAAAAAAAACAAATTTGCGTGTCTCAAGTGTGGTAGAATTTAAGAAGAACAAAAAAAGAAGGGGAAGAATTTGTATTGTAAAGAAAAACATGTCTCTCTCTCTCTCTCTTCCTCGTACAAAATATCTTCTACATCGCTGCATTGGTACCACCACATCCATAACTAGTGAAGTAAATTCCTTTTTACTTTATCAACTTTTGTCATTAGCGCAAAGGAGTAAATCATAATAAAATGAAGTGAAAAGTATTTAAATCAACTTGCTTGAATGAAGTTTTAATGCAAACACATAGAAAGTGAATATATGTTATAGATTATCTTGTGCTTTGTATGGATAATTTTGAAACAAGTAACTTGTAAAATTCTTTTACAAAAGTATTAACGCATTGGTGTTTGAATAGAAGTCGTAAAAAATATTTTGTAATTTGTATAGGTATTCTCAACTAAACTAAAAGAAAAAAAAAAAAGAAAAAGAAAAATGTACTAAATTTTCGTTAGAAATTATTATAGAGTGGATTGTTGTAGTAAGTAAAATATTGTACAATATTTTGATATGTAATTTATTTAAATTTGACACAAGTTATATACTTTTGTTTGCTAAACAACCGAGAAAGTTATGATTTGTAATAGATGCATACGGATATAGGATAAGTTCAAGTAAGTTATAGAAAATAATTTCAATGTTTTTCATATCAAAATAAATGTAAATATAAATTTTCTTGAAAAATTGTAAAAGATTTCTCGGAAAATCTATATAATATTATACAATATTCTAACTAATTGAAGTAATGTTAATATAATTGTATGAAAAAAGGCTGTAATTCAAAAAAAGACAGAAGAAAACAAAAATAGTGATAAAAATTTTAATTTCGTAATAGATTGATCATCAAATACTATAAATATTAACTTTATTTCTAATTTCATACAAAATATGATAAGTCGCTTAATTAAAATCATAATAAATGTACTAAATCAGCATCTTTATGAAAAAATTGTAATAGATTAAATTTATAAATATGAAAATAAATTGCATTATTTTGTATAGTGTGTGAAATTAACTGTTGTATTTCAGGATCTTGTGTATTTATTTACTAAAAGCACAATAATTGCATTGTAAATGTTAAATTGTACTAGATTATAGTTCTAAAACATCAATTAAATATAACTAAAAATGAATATCCTTGCAATGGGATGAAAATTTATGAAAATGACAAATTCGAAATTAAATTTTAATATTAAATTGTACTAGATTGAAGGCATTAAACATCAATTTAATACAAATTGTCGCATATGAGTAAAAATCTATATCCCCTCAGTAAAATTTTATTCTGAGTATTCCGGTTAAATTGTACTAGATTAAAGGCCAAAAGCATTAATATTGAAAAATTTTCTCAAAAATGTTTTAAAAAAATCTTTGTGTGGACATTGTAATAGAGGCTCTACAAGATCAGCCTAGTAAATATGTCCGCTTTTGAGTAAAAACCAATATTAGTTTTGAATTTTATTCTTCGTAAAGTTTAAGCGAAAAAAAGCCCCAAAGGTAAAATTGTAGTAGATTGAAGCTCCAAAGCGCTAAAATTATAAAATTCCTTAAATATAAATAAAACATGACATCCTTGTGTTTAATCTTTAAGATAGCGATGGAATGACAATTTATGAAGGCAAACAATTTATTCCTAATTTTAGATTGTAATAGATTACAGACTTAAAATATAATCTTAATAAACATTTGCATATGTGAGAAAAAATTAACACTCAATCGGTTGACTTTTATAATGAGTAAGTGATGACATCATAATTTGTAAAGGCAGAAAATTGTAATAGAACAAAAATATGCATTGTAAATATCAAATTCTTATAGATTAAAAGCCTAAAGAATCAATATATTTAAATCTTTCAAATACGAGTAAAAATTAACATACTTTGGGTTGACTTATATGCTGGCTATGCCCTGGGATGAGAATTTTGTGAATGCGAAAAATTGTAATAGAGCAAAAAATATATATTTTTTTTCGAACCAGTCAACTGTGATATGTAAAAATATATTGTGTATTTTCTATATCGCCTTTGGCATAATGTTCAACTACTGATACGAATACTAGTATCCATTATGTAGACACTAATCCATATTTATTTCATATTTACGTACACTAATATTCACTCCATTTAATTTTACTATATATAACATAATATAATTATGTAAAATTTGCCTTTATTAAAATAGTTATGTACATACACACACACATTAGGAACCTATATTGTACATATTGCAAGTACATTTACTGCAGTAGAAGCAACAGCAGCAGCAGCAGCAGCATCGGTGGGGGAAAAAAATTGTATGCAGATAATATTTAATGCAGTCAGTACGGTAGTCAGTTTAATAGCCAAAGAGATAGAAAAAAGGAACCTATATGCATTTATGCATGCAGACATGTAATGGCGTATACATATATAATACAATGCGCTATAATAAATTTGATTTTATGAACAAACTTTTTTGTTTGTCCTTTTTTCAGTTGAAAATTTATGAAAATGTTAAAATCCAACAAAAGATCGAGCAAGAGTAATGGTTTAGCTATTATGGGAAAAGCAAAAACAAAATCATCGGACAGTAGCTAAAAGCCATTATGAATGAATTTTTCATCGAATATTTATAAAAGCATATAAAGTAGTCACAAATGAATGATTGTGTACATACGAGTATGCATGATCATAACTATTGGCATAGCTGCTATTGCTTGTCGTACTATTTAAAAATATATTTTGGGGAAAAAAAAAAGACTCAAAATAATGTATGTAATTTATATATCGGAAGGACCATATTGCAGACGTATTGACTGTTGTTGTGTACTTAGTAGTAATGAAAATTGTTAGAAAAGGTCAAATCAATGCAGTCTGACCAGTGGCAGTTAACAAGTCAACCGGATAGTAAAATAACCAACAAGCAACCATCAATATCTAGCTGAACCAAATATGTAGAATAACAAGCCAATGAGCCATTTTCTTTTTACAATAATCTTACATACATACTCTTGCTCGCTTATATATTGTATGTGTATAGTACGCAAATACGGATATGGCACAGTGATTCGTGTTGTAGGTAAATGTTTTAAAAATCATAGTATAGGTTTTGAAAAAAAAGGGTACTCCTCTCAGCAACTCTAACTCATTTATGTTTTCCAAATTCTTTTCTAAACATGCTCACTCCTCTTTCCATCCTTTGGAATAGCTCCTTTACAAAGTTGCGATTTTTTATGAAATTATCGCACCCTGAATTAGTCAACTCTAATAAGATATATCATCAATCCATTTACATTTTTTTCTCGCTAAAATTTTACTTAAACACACTCATCAATAAACATACTCACATACATCTGCAACTTTTATGAGAGCTCCAATACAAATTGAACGTATAAACACCTGAAAATCGACAAATAACCTTATAGCTTCTAAGAAATAGCTTGTAAAAGTGTACGCTGTAAGGATAATCCCCAATAATTTTCCCACCAAATATTTTTCCAGTGCGGCCTCCCAACAAAAATTGCTGTTTTCATAGAAGTGGCTCTCACTGTAACTAGAGTGTCTCTAGAGGGACCAAGTATAATATCGACTCCCCTTCATTTTTACTCCCCCGAAATTTTGGACGTATATACTTTCACCCTATCCTCACCATTTTGGGTATGCTCTCTTACATAATTAACAGTTGACGAACAACCAATTGCCATATACCTGCATTTTCGACTTTTTCATCCTAAAAGTATGCAATCATACATATAAACGAATAAAACTGTAAATGAGAGATTTTTCATTAAAATTGCCAATATTAATTTGAATATTTAGAAAAATATCTTGACAAGGATATAGCTCATTTTGTGGTTCATAGTAAATTTATCAACTTTACGTCAGAACAGATTTTATTCAAGAAATTTTATTAAACCCAAGTAACATCCTCTCACTTTGTCTCATTGATGTATTGCATACAATCACTGTGCCTTATAAAGATTGCCATTTAGGCAGAAAAAGTTTAAAATATGATGGTCTGAAAAATGGGGAGAAAAAATATGACTTTCGAGTACAAAAATCAAGCTGTTATATTGCAATAAGCACTATACAACCGATAACCAGCATAGTTATGAAGGACATCATGAAAAATATGTGCAATATACAGACACATAAATACAGTACACATATTGCATATGAGTAAGACTGTAAGAGACTGTAGTTGGTTGGGCAGAAATAAAAATACCACAAAAAAAAAAGAAAAATTCAAGATAGGATCTTCAACGCCAGTGTCAGGTTCATAGTGGAAATGCAATAAGTGGCAACAAACAGAGACGCACAAGCACAGAGTATGATGTAGGAATAGGCAATGTTTCTAGTTGATTTCTTGCTTTTCTGTTTTCTAGTTTTACTTTTACAAAATTCTACTTTACAACTGACTACATGAAGTCATCCGCATTGTATACTCCACATTGTATAGTCATAATTTTAGAATGTGCTTTGGAGAAAAAAAAAAAGGGGAAAAACACAAATGAAAATATTAAAAGATTGCGGTTTCAAGTGCAATGTCTGCTCATAACATGCTTGGACTACATTGCAAGTCTACCAGAAATATACCATAACTAGCCATTCTACTTATCACAATCATACTACCGGAAATATAAGCTTGCAAAATAAATATGCATCCTTGCATACAAATACTACATACACATACAGTATATCGAGTAGTATAGTGAAGAGTAGTGTAATAATAACGTGTTGGTATCATTAAAATTTCAAAGTTATGACTATGCGGTTTTTGTTTCCTTATTATTTCTCTCTCTCTCTCTGTTTCACTCTCTGGTTTTAATTGTTGATTTCATGTTGTGCTGAATACATTAAAGTAATTTTAAAATTGATTAAAATTTATAAAGAATATTTTTAAGTATTTTATACAAAATTAATTTAATTTAATTTAATTTTAATTACTGAATATGATAAATTGTGAGAAATATTGTGAGTAACAGCATTTGTGTAAAGCAGCATTTTTTTTCTTTTCCGCTCAAACAATTTCTAAACTATGCTCAAAGAATTCTACATCATATGACGTAAATAATATGAGAGCCTACTACTGTCGCATATGCCCCTTGAACTATGCAATTTTTTTAAAGCATTTCCCTAATGTTTAAGCAAAAAATTATATATTAATTTTTTTATCTAGAAAAGGATTCTTTATTTATGTTAACCTGAAAATGTTAACATTACTAGGTAATTAAAAAAATATTAAAAAAATAATAAAAAAAAAGAATTTTTTAAATCTTTAGTTAAAAATTGCAAATTATTGATAAAAATCGAGTTTTCTGAGTATATTATTCTATATTCTCAGAATCCACGAAAAGAAAAGAAAAAGTCATTATAGCATATATTTCTTTGAATGACAATCAATCTGCAAAGGCGTCATTACTTTTTCGACATTTCAATATATGAAAAATAGATGTAAAATTCAAATAAATTCAAATAAGCGGAATAAAATATTCCCATAGTTGCAGTAAGAATTATGAAAAAATTCATATAATTTAAATAAACTGCCCAAATGAGCTAGCAAAAAAAAAAAAACGATTATTACTGATTAAAATTGGTTTTTTTATTAACTTTTAGAATAACTCTAAAAAGCGTCATGAATAAAAAGTGAGCTAAATAAATGAGCTAACAAAAAAAAAATGATTACAATTGATTAAAATTGGTTTTTTTTATTAATCAATTAACTTTAGAATTACCCCGAAGAGCGTCATGAATTTTCCGACAACAGATTATATCAAAACGAATTGGAATAAAATATACGAAAAAAAAATTCGAATAAATCCAATTAAATGGCACAAAATTTTTAGACAAATTGTGGAAGTTAGGGTGTGTCAAATTAATTTAGAAAAAAAAAAATTAACATCACAAGCAAAAAAAGAAACTGACATTAAATTGAAGTATATTTGCCAAAAAAGAAAAAAAAAAACAAAAAAAAAAAAACAAGAAGCCCATTTACATTACATTTCGACAAATAACAATGCACAAATTTTTTTAGAGAATTATTTTTGAAATATTTTTGTTTTTCGATCTATGATTTCTTGGACAAAAATATTTTGAATCATTGTTAGTGTCGTTTTTTGCTATATGATTTGTGGACAAATATATTATCTTCCCCACTGTAAATATACACATTTTTTTTTGCATAAAAATACGTAAAATATAAACTAAGGAAAAATTAAAAACAACAAAATTAAAATTATATTTCAAATAGAAAAATATATCGAAAATATATGAAATCCTTGTGTCATACACATTATTCAGCATATTTTCATTTCGAAAGGCTTAAGTAAATAAAATAAAAATAAAACGATTTTTTTTTTGCATCACATAAATATGTGCATGTGTTTTTTTTATATCATTTTTTGTATGTACGTACACTTATGTGAAGAATATACCAGCAAGTATATATGTAGTAATGATACATACAAGAACATGTTGTGGCCTAGCATGACTGCACTTGTGTATGTTAAAGTGAGATTTTGAATGAAAGTCAAAAAGTCAACTGCAATAATAAAGCAACAACAAAAGTATTTTCCATACGAAAGTTGTGCATTTTAAAATGATATGAATGTGAAGAGAGAGAGAGAGAGAGAAAATAAAATATTAAGTAAAATGAAAATTCTTGCACATCAGCGAATGTGTTTGTTTGGCAATCTGAATATATATGTATATACCATATGTGTTGGCATGATGCATATGTCATTTCTTTTGTTTATTTTCATTTCGTTCATGGCTTAAAAGCTTCTCAAAAACTATATATATATATATATATATATATATATATGGATGCAGTAACAGTTGCTTGCCTTACTGCTACTGTTGCGTTAATCATCAACAGAATTCTCAAACAAATGAAAGACTGAAAGTAAAGCTTTTTGTAAATTTACACAATTTTAATAAAAATAAGAGAAAAACGAAAAATGTAAAAATTAAGCAAACTATATAAATAAATAAATAAATAAAAAATAAATAAAAAATATGTTTTATTTACTTTTTGTATAAGTAAAAAGTTAAAAAAAATAGCGAGTGCATATATAAAATTTTTGCAATTTGTTTCATATTTTATTTTTTCATGTATACGCTCATGCTCATATATGCTGCTATGTATTCTGACGCTGTAGTATATGGACAGTGTGTCATATTTTTATAAATTGCTTGTCCATTTTGACTTATTTTTATTACTATGCCTTATTTTTTTTTTTGATTATTTGCTGTTCTTGCTTAATTTAATTCTCTCATGTGTATGTATTTATATATCGATATTTATGCCTGTTATTTTCTTTTTGTTGGAAATTCTCAATTTTTCATACATACTCGTTTATATAAATTTCTGAATGAAACAATGAATTTTGGTTTTTGCGATTGGTTTTGATTTTTATATGAGTGATGATTGTTGCAGTGAGAAATAGGGGAAACAAAAAATTATTTTATATTTATTATTTTTATTAATTTGTTTCATCTTTTTACTATTATTCATAAGGGTTTAATGTTATTAATAAATAAACCTTAAAATATGCTCCATGAATATGCGCTTTCACTTCGTTTGTTCTATATTTAAAATTTTCGGTTGTTTTTGCATTTCAATAATATTATCCATTAAGCATCGAAATTTAAAGCCTTAAAGTATGCATTGGAAAATAGTTTATATTAAAAATTATTTTACACTTAAATTTAAATAAAAAAAAAATAAATAAATAAATAAAATAATAATAATAATTACGTGTCATTGCATGGGAGCGGCATTTGGTAGTCTTGCCTATTTTTAGGAAAATGATTAAGTGAATTAATGGAATATTAAGTCAAAAAATATGCCAACATTTGTTCACACGTAAGGCAGTCTCTTAAAGTTTGTTGTAGTTATTTTAAACAATATCAAATAGTCCCAAAAGTATGCTATAAAATATGAAAAATTTGTTTTGAAAAAATATGCTCATTTTCAAATAAAATGATTTAAAATATTATGCTACCACTTTTTAAAATTTCTCAAAAATAGCTTTGATTTCTTTCATCTAATTTCGAATATGCCTAAAAATATGCTTATAAAAATGGGTTTACCCTTTGCCATAGCCGCAAAGTAGCAATCAAATTTATTCAAAGCCAATAATAGGAAGATAATATAAAAAAAAATCTCCTTACAGTCGGCTGGGGCCGACCAAACTATACCCTGCATATGTAGATTTATATATAAAAAGTTTACTCGAATATCCAACTTTTCTTTTATTTCCACTTTTCGAGAAACAATTTTTGCATATACTACTAATTTACACCCGAAATATGGTTGACTTTGACGAAGTAAAAGGATTTTAAGATAATTCCGAGGCTTAGTATGGGAGCTATATAAAAAGTGGGCGTGGCTTACCACTTTCTAGTAAATCCAATTAATTTTTCAATGTTAATCCACACTACGTTGGTGTCCTACGTTGAATAGTTTCTAAGTTATGGTGGTTAACATTTTTGTTTAATTTCCTCAACTTTGTATGGGAGCCCCAATAAGAAGTGGGCGTGGTACGCTGATTTTTCGCCAGATTATTTCCGACTACGATATTAATTTAAGTGTCAATTATGGTTATTGTAGACATAAGATTGCCTAAGTTACAGCTGTTTCAATTTAAAATTTGTATGGGGGCTACGATAAACACTAGGCGTGGTGCGCCCATTTTCTGTGAGCCTAGTTGCTCGTACAATACTAATCCATACCCTAAGTCTCGTTGTCCTAGGCTAAATGGTTTGTAAGCTATGGAGCTTAAAATTTTAGTTTAATTCACTCGACTTTGTATGGGAGACCCATGAAGGAGTGGGCGTGGCACACTGATTTTCTGCCAGATTTTTGCCGACTACGATATTAATTTAAGTGTCAATTATGGTTATTCTAGACAGAAGATTGCCGAAGTTACAGCTGTTTCAATTTAAAATTTGTATGGGGGCTACGATAAACACTGCGCGTGGTGCGCCCATTTTCTGTGAGCCTAGTTGCTCGTACAATACTAATCCACACCTTAAATCTCGTTATTCTACGCTGAATAGTTTGCAAGTTATAACCGGAAACTTTTTTTTTTATTTCCGCAACTTTGTATGGGAGACCCAAAAAGGAGTGGGCGTGGCACATTGATTTTCTGCCATATTATTTCTGACTACTGTGTTAATCTAAGTGTCAATTATGGTTACTCTAGACAGAAGATTGTAGAAGTTACAGCAGTTTCAATTTAAAAGAAGTACAGACACTTTGTATGGGAGCTACGCTAGAAAGTAGGCGTGGCTCACCCACTTTTGGCGAGGTCACGATCACGAATATATATCCATGTCTATATCTCCGGAGATTCCTTCAAGTGGACACAAACATCTGACCGAAATGAATATACCATGCATATTGCATTATGCAGGGTATAAAAATATATTATGTATGTGCTTTATGCTATAAATTTCAAATCTACTGCAATCAAATAAAACTATATACATATATTCAGTAAAGTTATCACTTAATCTACAATATAAGCATACAAATATATAGTAGACATGATCAAAACAAACCTAAATGCGCAACTATCGTGTACATGATTTTTCGTACTTTCAACCTATTTTATTTGATTTTTATACTATTTTTTATTGTGTTGCTTTTGGTTTTACATCATTCAGGATATTGTATACTCGCTAGAGCGCATTTTAAGATTACACTTGTATTCAGTAGCGTACGCAAGCAAACAAACATGAACATGTGTAGCACAAAAAACGATACATATGTCTGCTGCATTGGCTGTTGAATTGTTGTGCAACTGCTGTTTGTTAAAATAAACATCAGCAATACTAAAAAAACAAAAAATACCAGTACATGTGTACCCATACATCTCTATATCTATTTATATTAACATCTATGTAGATGTATTGTGTATGTGATTGTAGTCTTTAGAGCACTTGTTAGTAGCTACAACTAACAGTTCAACATACACAAAGGAAGAAAAAACCAAAAACGAAAAATGACTGGTATAGAAACACCAGAAGCATCAGTAGTAGCAGCGGCAGCAGTAGCAGTAGCAGTAGCATTTCTAAAGTGCCTATAACTATGCAACACTTAACCAATTTTAAAAGGGTGTGCCAAAAATAGGAAAGAGAAAAAAATTACGACAAACATATATGCTAAATCCATATGAATCGCATACATATGCATGTATGAATATACGTACAGCTGTACATGTGTTTTGATAGCAGTAGTAAAAGGATTAAAATTAAATAAACCGCAAACAAGTAGAATCGTGTAAACCCTACAGCACAAAATAATAACATACCAAAAAGCAGTGTTGCCTTTTCCAGAGTGAGTGAGAGAATAATAATAATATGACTCTTTATTTAGCATACTTTTTGGCATACATATAAATATCTAAATCTAGTACAATTTATAATTCGGACATTGTTTGATGTTGTTATTGTCGTTGCTGTTGTTGTTGTTTTTATACTTGAAAATATGTCTTCAAAACATTTCGCATATCCACAATGTCCTATGATACATACTGACTATATTGGATGGTAGCGAATCTTTGTAAATGACTTTGAATATAATTTCAGCTAACATAATATATTGATGATAAAATAATAAGATAAGATATTGAATATATTTGCTTCTTGTTTTTATATAATGAAAAAAAAATGTAGAAAGTAAATTTGTTTGCCTTTTATTAGTTGCACTAGAAGATTGCAGCAATACATTTTTGTACATTCAAAAAACTTGTCCAAAAAATTGTACTAGATTTTTTGCAAAATGCAAATAATCTGTAAAGATTTTAAAATAAACTTTTCGCATATAATTTATACTAGAATTTAAGATTTTTATCAAATGTAGAAAATAATGCCTTTGGTTTGTAATAGATTATCATAAATCAAATATCATCACTCAACTATATATTTGTACCAGAAAATTGCAACGATTAAATTTTGTAAATTCAGAAAACTTGTTAACAAATTGTACTAGCTTATTTGAAAAAAATTATATATAAAAAATTTCTATACCACAAAAATTTTTAATCACTCAACTTTTTTTAGTAGATTTTAGTTTCTGTGTAAAATCTGGAAAGGTTTAATTTTTCTAAAAGTTTTTAAGGAATGAATTGTAATAGATTATCAGTTATGCATTTTTGCATCAATTAATTGTTGCAGTAATAAACTGCAGCAATAGAATTCCATATCTCCAGAAAACTCGTTCACAAATTGTACTAGATTATTTTAAACTTTTTAGTAGAAATATATTTTTTAGTATTGTACTATTATCATTTTCTCCGTAATATATATTAATACCTAGATTTTTGTCCACAAACAATGTATTGTAATAGATTTTTGCATATTATATTGGAAAAAACGAATGGAAAGATGTAGGGTTTATACAATTCTGTAAGATTGCTTTTTTATTGTATTGCACTATAATATTGTACTAGATTTTTGTATGGCACATCGCTGTTCAGTAATGCGCATACATGTTAAGCCAGCGCAGTTAAGCCAGTAGAAATTTTCGCTAGATACAGTAAAAGATTTTATTTTGGATATATTCGTAGTGGAAAATTTTTTTGGATTGCAGCAAAATTGTATTTTTGAGTACAAAAAGAGTCACAGGATATTGCCATCGTCTAAATTGTAATCGATTTTTCTACGTAAAGTGTGTATTTAAAAATGTGCATGTTTGCAAATATTGTAATAGATAAAAAAATTATTCTCTTCTGATGTTTTATTGACAAAGAATTTGCTTGCTTTCTTGTCTAAACAACTCTTCAGTAAATAACAACATCACGAACAATACAGTGTGAATAGTGAAATAGTGAGAATGAGAAAAATCTTTTGAAATAAAATTGGATAAAGTGTAAACTGAAAATCAATAATGACCATTCACAAACAGTAGTTTACAAAAACAACAACAATAACAACAACTAGAAATTATGAAGAGCACATAGGAGTAAAAGAAATCAGAAAACGACACTTGTCGCTACGATGATGGCAACAAAAGAGAAAAACATGTCGCCCTCAATTTTATTTGATTTTTTAAAGTACAATTTTTTTGCTTGTTTTTTGTTTGTTTTCTCTGATTCGTTGTTGTCGTCATTTACTAACTCTTTTGATGCAAGATGATGGTGAGATGAAGTATCTATATAGAAGGAAAGGAATGCTGGAAGTTTGCACATGTATGTAGTGTGTGTTGAAAAGAATTTTTTTTAAATTTAGTTTGCTTTAAGAGCAACATTTTTTTTTTCTATACCAGCACAATATAGGAACGCAGCTTTAGCGACACAAGTGGTAGCATCAGTAAGCAATGACGACAACATATTGTTCAAGTTTCTGGATGTTATGCTGATGGTGGTGTTGTATTTGTGAAAATTGCGTTGTAAAAACTCTATTGTGAAAACTGCATATGAATAGTAGTCGCAACACTCGTACAGGCATGCATGCATACAATCGCAAAGGCAAATATAAAAGGCTCAACGCATACATACAAATGTGCATAAGCATTTGTGTGTGTAGGGGCAGGAAAAGTAGCCGTATGTAGTTGTTTGTTGATTTTTGCCCATAGTCACATATACACGTCACATATATTCGTACACTCATAGAGCACATAACGGCAGTTAATGGCATGTTTTCGTTACACATTTGCTTAGCTTTTTGTATCTGTTTTATGTTTTTCCATTTCAATTTCTTCTTCACTTTTATGCCTTCTACATCCTTCTTCAATTCACTCGCATATATGTAGGTACTTCTAGTACTATTTATGGTTGTTGCTTTTTCATGTTTTGCCCGCGCACGTTTTAGCCTTTAATGCTGTTTGTTAGTATTCATCAGTATGCGTATACATGTACAAGTGCTTTTGGGTATGTTGCTAATGCTGTTGCCGTTACTGTTGCCGCTTAAAGGATATGTGGGCCATTTAAAATCTTTGTTGTTTGGATTTTTAGTTTTTGTTCTTCTTTTATCGCTTGACTGTATTGCGGTAAACTTTAATTTGATATGAAATTCTATCTTTATATAAGCTTAGTCATTGCAACTATTGTTTCAGTTGATATTTATATGTATATTATACAATGTACGTACAAAAAAAAAACATTCACCATGTTAAATAGAAATATTTATTTGTATATTGTTTACAAAAGTATTGTGACAAGCAGCTGCTGCTTCTAAAGAATTGTACTCAAGTTTATTTAACAAACAAACAAACAGATAGAATAATAAAGCAAAGAAAATGAGACCCTGTACCCCGTAAATTTAAAATTTAAGCTGAAATTGTAATAGAATTGTAGAAGATGAATGCAATTATTCAACGCTATCTAAGAAACAATAACACATAAACATCAATCTTGGAAAAAGAATGAGTGAATACGAGAAAATTTGAAATTTAAACTAAAATTGTAATAGATTTGCAACAAATAGTTGATTTTAAGCATTTCTCTTGTAGAACTTTGCTTGGGACGTGAGTTTTTTAAGAAACTGCTAAGTCAAATTTTATTCAGTTCATGAAATTTTATACTAAAATCGAAATCTAGTCAAAATTGTACTAGAATGCTATTTTTAGCGTTATTTATATTTGCTTGATATTTGAGATTTGTAAAAAACTGTTACATGCAACTTAATTGAGTTCTATATAAAAATTAAATTGTGATCAAAATTGTAATAGATTTCTGGTTTTAACATTTTTATTATTGGTACTTGTTTAAATTTTTAAGAGATTGTTATGAAAAATCATATTTTGTTCATCAATTTTTATATTAAAAGCAAATGTAATTAACAAATTGTACTAGATTTATAGTTAATTAAAAAATTTGTATTTTCTTTTATGTACTTAATGCGAATAATAAAACACTAGTTTATTTCAAAGAATTGTACTAGATTTTTAGGTAATAGCCAACATAAAGGTATTATCATTATTAGAAAAACTTGAATCTACTATTTTATTATATTCTTTTCTAATATTCTGTTTGAATTTAGACATTTTACTCGAATATCATATATATTCTGTTTTACAATTTTACTAAATTTATATCTAATTATATATGAATAAAAACAAAAAAAAAAAAATCAACTGTAGAAATATTTAGTTTATATCTTTAAAAAAATTCGATTACATTGATGAATGTTAATATAAAAATTAATTTACTTTAAAAATTGTAATAGATTTAGTGTTAAATTTTGAATTTTAATGAAACTATTATTATTATTATTATTATTATTATTATTATTATTATTATTATTGTATATAAATCATTAAGCAAAAAGAAATATGATTATTAAGGTCTTATTGAATAAAAAAAATACAAAAGTTATACAATGAGTAACTATCGTAATAGATTATTTAATATCTCATACAATATCCATATAATAAATATACATACATAAGTAGAAAATCATGTTAATGTGTACTTACTTAGATTACCACTAGGAATGTAAACGTTGCCCGATGGTGTTCGTACCAAACACGATGGTTCAAAATCAACGCCCAAATCATTTGGGTTACCAACGACTAAACGACCATTATTCATGCGACTCATTGTTGGATTCCTTGGTGGGACATCCGGTGGTGCCGATGGCGTAACTCCTTCAAGGAGAAAGCCTACAAAAGAAAACAACAACAAAAATGACAGAGAGTGAGAAAATATAATGGAAATAAATTTTGATATACAAAAAAAAAAAAAAAAAACAAAAACTACAAATTACAAAGCAAGAAAGAAAGAAAATCACTCACAAATAATAATTATAGAGATTAAATTGTATTGTTGTAATTAAGATTTTTTCTGTTTTTTTTTTTTTTTTTTTGCAATTAACAATGGCATAATTTAATTACTTTTTGCGAAATGAAATGGAAAGAAAATGGAAATTTGCACATATTCATATGTTCGCACAAAAGGCAATATGAGAATGCTGCCGCAGACCAACTAATACGACAATGGCGAATAAGGAGGAGTTGTGAAAAAATTATATGAAAATGTTAATTGCTTCATAAGTGGGTTGCTGACGCTGTAGTTGATATACGAAATGACGTACATAATAATATGAATGTAAACGTAATGTCTTAATATGAAAATAAGAAAATCTACTTTTGAATGACAAAGTAAAAATAAGAAGGGGGAAGAACACGCACACACAAATAGACCTATATTGAGTTGACCTGAACTGTAGACTATTTCACATTGCCACTGCCAGAAATTTCAATGCTGCTTCAATGCTTTTGCCATCCTTTTGCTGGCTGCTTTTAACGAGGAGTATATTTAAAACAACAACAACAATAATAAGAGTAGTACATAGTTATAGCAAAATAACAGCGTAAATGCGCTTTTGTTATGCGATTGCCCTAGTCATTGTTGTTGTTTAGTCTATGATTTTACTTGTTTTTTTTGGCATTTTCACATCATGATTATCATGTGATGGAAGTTGGCCACAAAATAAAATTCTATATCACTACTGTTATTGCTGCTTTTGCTGCGTTCTATTACAACTATGACAATGACGTGACTCTTACATTGTACAGTGATTTCATGTCATTCAATCAGACCAAAATTAAGCGTAGTGTTTTGATTTTCATAAAATTGTTTATGGTTTTGTTTACTGTTTTTCGATTTTTGAAATAAAATTCATAGATTATATGTTTTAATTTTAGAACCCACCAGTACACCAGTAAGAAAATGGTTGCATACTTTCAGGGCGAGTGAATTGAAATCTTCTACGAGGTGTTAAAAATATATTATTGAACATTTTTTGAGATTTTCTATTTAAAAAATTGACCAATTTTTCTTTGCATCATAATTTTTTTTATGAATTTTGGACATGTTTTGGTACGAGAGGAATTACTGTACGTTGGCTACATTACGACTAAGTATACTGAAACACTAACATCAAATGCCATTACATTTACGACTATGACTATGTGGATGATGGTAATGATGGTGAGTGAGGACGACAACAATGACAATGACGACAATGATGTTGACGATGAAAAGCGATGAAGAGATAAGCTGCTTATCGCTACCATTGCCGCTGCCATTGCAACGGTTACAACTAACTATATATGCTAGAGGAGTTGGAAGAGCTGGAGGGGTCATATCGTTTAATGTCTCGACTAAATTTGGCTTGCGTTGGATACCTCATGTTGGCCGTTGATTTTTAGACTTCTTAACTTTATATTCTTGATTCTTGGCATTTAAGCCAAGAAATATATCCAAAAAAATTTACGTTATTCGGTAAAGGAAAAGAGAACATTTGGCATTCAATTGCAACAATAATGACTGTTGGTTGTTGTCATATTTGCTACTTTGTTTACTGCTTACACAATCGCTCACATGTCACATATACAAATATAAAATTAAATTGAAGATGGAACATACAAGCGCTTACGGATGTTCATAAGTATTTGTACTACGCCATATTTGTATAATAAGAAAGGAAAGGAATAATATGTAAGTAGTATGTAAAATGGCAAAGGCATCCATTGTAGAAATAAATGTTTCCTTTTTGCCCTTATTATCCATATATGTTGATTATATGAATACATACGCATCATACGAAGTGTATAAATATTTTTGGATTTAAATAATATCGCTTCTATATGCATGCATATATAGAAAAGCATAGCTAGTATTTGTAAATACAATTGGATTTGGACTTTATATTGGATTTTCTATTGTAAATGTGTTATACAATTTTAGCTGCATTCTCTGGTGGATAAGAAAAGTCAGCTAATTCACATATATGTACAAATATGTACGTATAAATATTAAATATGTTTATTTGATCATACATACATATGAGTTTATAAATTTTGATGCCACATTAAATTTAATTCTAAAAGGAAATTTACATTCATGTTCATATTAAATTATATTTTTAGTAATTAGTGTAATCAAACTATTTATTTTTATTCCAAATTGTACTAGATTAAACAATGTTTTTATTCGAAAGAAAAAAAATCCCTCAAATATGTATATTATTGTAGTAGATTGGTCATGGGCTTTAAGGTAATCATAAAAATTCACATGCGTTTTACTTTAGTTATTCAAACTATTATTATGATAGCAAATTTGTTTGCATAAATTGTAGTAGATTATTCTTAATATTAAATGTGTTCAAATTTTGTTTTAAATTTTTACTTAAATCTTCTGAAATAATTTCACAAATGACTGGAAAATTTCAAGACGATTTAATTTGCTACAAAATTGTACTAGATTTTGAATTTCATTTCAATAAAACCTTTGCTTTTATACCAAGTTGTTTAAGGCTATGCAAAGTTTTAGTTGAAGCAAAATAGAAATGCTCAAAAATGTAATAAATTATGATATTTATCAATAATATTCAAATTTCGTAAAAATTGTAATAGAATCGCCATGTGCCTTAAGAAAACCACATTGAAACAATGTGGTTTTCAACAATATGATTTTTAATTTAGTTGTAACAAGAAGTTGGGTTTGTTCAAACAATTATTGTAACAAGGAAAATTTTAAATAAATTGTAGTAGATTATCAGTACTTATTAAATATGGTAACACTTAGATGTCAATTTTTTTTTTTATCGTCATAAAGTAATTAAAAAATTAATTGAATTAATTGAACTGTATTTAAATAAAAATGCTCAGAAATGTAATAAATGATGATATTTATTAAAAATATTCAAATTTCATAAAAATTGTAATAGAATAGAAATGTGCTTTACGAAAACCACGTTGTTTCATATGATTTTAAATTTAGTTCTTACAAGAAGTTGGGTCTGTTCAAACAATTCTTGTAACAAAGAAAATTTTGTATAAATTGTAGTAGATTACCAGTACGTATTAAATATGGTTACATGTTGATGTCAATTTTTACTTTATCGTCATAAAGTAAATAAAAAATTAATTGAAATTGTACTAGATTTTCTACAACTGATTCAATTGATTCAAAAACAAAAAACAAAAAAAATAGTAAATATATATATTAAAACTCTCATATATTATTGATAAAATATTTCAATTTTATATTAAATTTTTTTTTTTTGGCAAATTTGTTGTAAAGCTTATATTCTGCGTACTAGTGAGGTTCCAATTAAAAGATAATAATTTTTCATAGAAGATTAAAAAATCATTTAAAAAATTTATTATTCTACATTCTATATTTTTGTTAATTTAAACAAATTCTAATAAAATAAATGGCATAGAATTGCTTATTATACACTAAACAATGGTATTATTAAATATTTAGTTTTCATATAAAAATTCAAAATTTTCCAAAAGAAAATCAATTGTAAACAAAGTGAGCCCAAAAGTATACTACATTATTTTCCACATTTTTTTTTTGTTTTGTAGTAAAATATAAATATTTCTAAAACATTGTCATTAGCGTCTCAAAGGCATGCTGCTTTAAGTTTCACATTTAAATAATCATGCTGAAATTCAAGATTATATATAGAATTCTCGTACTTATCGGCTTAACATATTTGGCAAATCATTTATATAAAGGGATTATTGCGTAAAATTAATGAGCACAAAATTAATTGAGCCTAAAAGTATATTAGGAAATTTATAAATGCCTTTTTTTCTCAGTAATTCTAATAAAGAAATATCAAAAATATTGCTTAATACGCATAAATCATTCATTAATTCATACATTCATCATTCATTAATTCTTTACTACATTCTGCTGTCGTCACCATTACCATGAGCATGTATTCCATAAAGTATGTATTTGGTGTGTGTGTGTGTGTGTATATTATTTGTTTAGTTTCGTGACTGCGAATATATTGTAAATAAAATTAATATATATTTTCCATTTTATAATTTATTTGTTTATTACTTATATTTTCTCTCTTTTTGCTTATTTTACTTTCAGCCAAGGAAATAATCAACCACAATCATAAATGCTCAATAATTTCCTTTGTATGAAAAGGCTCACAATACAACAAATTATATATGCTGTTGAGAAGAAAAAGAGAAAAAAATGGATGTATAAATTTAGGCAATAAAAAATACATTTTCGAAGAAATTGAGAAAAATTACAAATGGCGGCATTGTGTGCTGTTGAAAGTGTTGGCTGTTTAGTATGAAGCAGTGGTTTGCTATCAGACGGTATAAAATAACAATCATTTTATAGAATGATAGAGAAAGAGAGAGAAAACGTACATAGAATGATTGCAGTAAATAAATGAGAGTGTTGAAAAAACACAAATAAAAAAATTTAATTCAATTCGCATATAAATTTTAACAACTCCATTTGATATTCAAATTTGTATTTGGTAGGCAAAAGACTTCTCGATCTCAATCTCTTTCACAGCATACAGTCCAACAATACAAACGTAGTTGAGGAGAGTATATCAACCGTAAGAACAGCAGCATCAACAGTAAAAAACAACAAGGAGGACTACCACAATAGTAACGAATCCTTTAAGCAGCCATATCACAATTTCTGTCAGCCATAGTAAATTCACTTGCCACGAAAATGAAATGATGATGATTTTTTGTTTTTTTTTGTTTTTTTTTTTTTTTGGTGGAAGATTTCAGTAAGAGATGAATATAAAAGGGCGACAAACAAAAAAAAAAAAAAAAGCGGATATTGTTATTACTACTTTATGTGCGGCAGAACAGAGACATAGCAAGAGAATGCAAGCAGTAGAGAGATTTGCTTATTTGGTACGAGTATAAGTAATAAATTTCATAGGCATTCACATAGAAAATTGTAAGCTCATTTATAGGCTTAAAAAAATATCATATCATCGTATGGTAGCCACATCGTATCGTATTTTCAATATGTATAGTCATACACTGTATATAAAAATATTTAGTAATGCCAAAGGCAAATGATGGGCAGCCAACAAAAAAAAAAAAAATACACAAAAACGAAACGAAAGAAAATTGAGAAAATCAAATAAATGAACAAAATAAAAAACAAAAAAATAATAAAAATATATTAAAGCAAAAAACAATTCAGATTTTCAGCCCTCTTCACAGAGTCGTGCGGGCAAAAATGTTGAAATGACGAAAGAGCTTTAGCAAAGAAGCGGCTTTATTAAAGTGCTGTCGACATGTATATTATTTAGTAGTAGTGACGTGGACAATTTGATTATTATTTTTATTAAAAAGGGACAAAAGTATCTAAGTAGTGAGCTAAAAAAAATTTGAATTATACCATTTTCGAAAATATCTATTAGTAGTTAAACAACATTCAACAGCATATTTTTGTATGGAAGGTAGGCGTGGTTTTTATCTGACTCCTCTTATTTTTTGAGATATAATTTCTGTGTTCAGAGAAATTTAATATACCAAGTTTCAGCATGCTTACTTAAAAATTTCATGCGCAAATTATGAAAACATCCATATGTAAGCATATGTTTGTATGGGAGGTAGGCGTGATTTTTATCCGATTACACTCATTTTTTAATATATTACTTTGGTGGTGAAAATAATTGTACATACTAAATTTTAGCTTAATAGCTTTATATTTTCTCACGAAAATCGTGAAAATATACATTCCACTACATATTTTTGTATGGGAGGTAGGCGAAGTTTACATCCTTTTGAGCTCATTTTTATATATATTACTTTTGAGGTAAAAATACCGATATCTTAATATTTTCGTGCGTAAAATGTGAAAATATACATTCAACAACATACTTTTGTATGGGAGGTAGGCAGGATATGTTCCCGATTTCGCCCATTTTCAAACTCAATAATACAATGGTGAAAATAATTTAGTGTACCAATTTTCAGCTTGATCGCTTTATAATTACGTCACACATTCTCGGATAGCGCCAAAAAGGCTGCAATGTAAAAATATCCCATTATTTTTTTGTGGTTCTAAATCCATTACGATACGCCAAACACAATTTAATTCTTAGTTGGTAATATATATAGAGCCAAGTTGATAAAAGTATAATTTTATACAAGAATAGTAATACATACATACATACATACTATATGGAAAGCAAATTATATTCTGATAAAGCCATGCTGAGGGTACTATTTGGGAGGATGTAGATTGTGAAGGAATGAATAAATTTAATCCGTGGAAAATATGACACTCTCCAAAGAGAGACTACAAATATATTCACATGCATAGATATGACTACTAGCCATATTTGCTCCCTGCTCTATGTATGTGGTGGAATTTGGTAAGCTTTTTCTTCTAGCGCCTTCGGGGTGGTTGATTTTACATAATATTTCTGTATACATACATAGCTAAATATAAAATTGTAATGAGTATCACTCTTATGTTGCTGCTGCTGTTGCTGATAATAATGTTGTTGCTCTGTTGCTTCTTCATCTATGGGGTATGTTAGCATTGTTGTTGTTGCTGTTGTTGTTGTTTATTAATGCTGCCTGCGCTGCGTACACATAGAGATTATTTCATGCGGTTAAACACAGCAGCCAACATTAATGCGCTTGCCTTCCCAACCAACCAACCAACCAGCCACCTATTCTGCTTGTACAATACCGCACGGCTATCCTTCTTCTGTTGCTCATTACTATGTACAATATATAGTACCTACCTACTGTCATTATAATAATGTTGGTGTTGTTGTTGTTGTTATTGCTATTGCGTTAGTCAAACAGATGTATAATACGAAGGAGATGAATGAAACGAAGCACAACACAGCATGATACTGAAGCTGATGCTGATGCTGCTGCTGCTGCTGCTGTTGATGCTGATCTTATTATTTTATTTTATTTATTTTTTGCTTTGCTTTTGTTGATTTTAATTTGTATTACTCTTATCATTGTTGTTGTTGTTGTTGTTGTTGTTGTGATTGTGATTGTTGTCGTTTTGCGCCACATCATATTTAAATTGTGTAATTATGATTTTTAATTTGTTGCTTTGGTATTGTTGCCAACAAAAATAATAATAATAATAATAATAATAATAATAATAATAATGATCATGATGATGATGACGATGATGATGATTATAATAATGATATTGTATGAAATGAATTTTCAAAATATCAACGCCACGATGTATTATATATAGAATGCTTATTCAATGTTAAAACATCCCTAAGCCTAAAAGTATGCTAGAAGTAATTATACGTCGTTTAAATGATGCTGTTAATGTGACTGCGGTATACGCATCGTATATGAATTCGATTGTGATGACATATGATGACACGCATATATGTAAAGGGTTTTCCATTAGGGACATAACAATTTTATCTATTAATAAAACACAGAAATATTTGAGGTATTGAGTTCAAATTTATTGTGGATATATTGCAAGCATTACATTTTATGAATGAAATTCGATTTTGGTCATATGACCACCACGAGCCCGTCGATTCTTTGGACCCAATTTTTCACCACTCTAGCACACATTTCGACCGGAACCTTGACAATTTCGTGTTGGATGTTGTCTTTCAGCTCGTCTAAAGTTGCTGGCTTGTTGGCATAGATCAGTGACTTGATAAAACCCTATAAAAAAAAATCCAATGGTTTTAGATCGCATGAACGAGGTGGCCATTCGACCGTACCATTTCTCGAGATAACACGTTCACCAAATTTGCCTTGCAATAAATCGATTGTGACGTGTGCTGTGTGGCTAGTGGCACCGTCTTGTTGAAACCACACATCGCTAATGTCAAGTTCATCCAATTCTGGCCACAAATAATCAATCTTCCAACATAGCACTATAGCGCTCTCCATTGACGGTAACATGACGGTCGTTTTCATCCACGAAAAAATACGGCCCAATCACACCTCCAGCATGAAAACCACACCAACCAGTAACTTTTTGCGGGTGCAACGGTGTCTCAAGAAGCACTTGTGGGTTTGTTGCTGACCAATAACGCATATTTTGCTTATTGACAAAGCCATTGAGCCAGAAATGAGCTTCATCGCTGAAGATGATTTTTCGCTCTTAAAGTTGCGACCACCGACTCAGAATTTCGGTAGTAATTTTTAATAATTTCCAAACGTTGCTGGTTCGTGAACTTTACCATGATGAAAATGTTGACTTTAACTAACTTTTTGACATTGACAGTTGATTAAAAACAGTTTAAGGGTGCGTTCATATAAAGATACGAAATTGTTATGTCCCTAATGGAAAACCCTTTAGAATATTTTCATTGTATTCCATTTATTCCATTGGGTATCGGTGTACAGTATGTAAGGTGCCCAAGATTGGGTATGGGAATGTGGTACGCGGTCCCAGTATCAAATATCAGCTTAATTCCAAGCAATCGATATGAACTTTTTTTTAGAAACACTAAAAATATTCCTCGGCAATTGGAAATGTTGCTGAGGGTAAACGTTTCGTATGGAAAAATTCTGAAAAAGCCTAAAAATATACTACACAATTGAATATTTTTAGAAACAACAAAAATTCGTCTAACAATCGACAAGTAATTCGTAATGCTTCCAAGAATAAGCATTTCTTATGAAAATAATTTTTTGAAAGCCTAAGAGTATGCTACAAATAATTATGCAATTAAGAGGGATGAAAATGCAGGAGCAGTGCTGTTCTATTCTATTATAGTATAATGATAAAAATGTTATTTCATGCAATTCTATGAAGAATCCTTAAATATACTACAATTAATGATGAGATTATGTGAGACGAACATTTACAATAGTTTGGCCTTTCAGAATTGGCTACTAGCATGGTGTATATTACTGCTAGTTTTTCTGTATTTTTAATCTTTAAAATTAAATCATATTTTTTGGATTTGTTTTTCTCATTCTTTTCATATATGTTTAAATGCCATTCATTTCTATTTTCTAGCTTTCTAAACTAATAACATTACCAGCACTCTATGGACATCATCTTCATTTCCATTATGTACCATGTACTATGTTCATGTAATCGATGAAGCACTGTGTAACTGGTATACTTATGTTGAAATTTTTATTTTTTTATTATTATTATTATTTTTCTCCTTTCTTTCAAAACATTTCAAATTGTCATATTTGACAATTTATTTACAGTTTGTTATTTGACACTGACTGTGTATTGCTATTGTTGATATTGCTACTGCTGCTGCTGCTGTTCTGCACTCACAGTTCAATTTCCGTTTATTTTTTTCGATTTGTTGTTTTCTCTCTATTCTGATGCGATTGCTTGTTACGCTTCTACACTTTTCTATTTCTATTTCAATCATATACATATAAATTCTACTTAACGCCAGCCATTCGTCAACATTTCAACAACTCGTATACGAGTATACTTGGAATAGAAATCATATATAGACGAGTACATAAATATATACGCAACTATATATCAATTGGATTTGTATATAAACATTGTATATATACACATACAATTATGTTTGTTAGCTCTGTGCTACTTAATAATAAATTGACATGTTGCTGTTGTTGTTTCCACTACTGCTGCTACTGTTGGTGCTGTTAGCATTGTCGAAAAGGTTTGCAAACAAATTTGACACATCAAATACAGAAAATGCTGAAGAGAATGATGACGACTCCTTGACGATAAATTGTACACATACCATTTATACTCATACACATTCATATGTTTATAGTAAACATACATATCATTGTATTGTCGTAATATATTGCAATCAGTCATGTTAACTACAATCTATTCTCAATAATTTTTTCACATTTTTTTTTTTTCTACTTTACCATTCTTTCACTATTTTCTTTTCATCAATCGTTGTAGTCGTTGTCGTTGTCATTTCCATTGCTTCATTGGCTTTTTATTTGCACTGAGAATATACGAATTGAGTATAAAATGAATGAATACTTGTGAATGCATATCATATGTACGTGTATATGTATATGTGTATGTGTATTTAGGATGACATTGGCGACAATAATGACGACGAATCGATTGTCACATTGTTGTTTAATAAATATTGACACATTACTCAAGCATTTCGATAAAAGAAATTTGTAACTACACTCTCACATATATATAGCATACATGTATATGTATGCACACATCCGTACATAAATACATACATGTGCACATACTTTTCCATTTCAATCTGTAGTATATATGTATAAACATATTATATGATCTTGCTCTGCTTTCTGCTCATATTTGCTTCGCATCTGTCATTACAAGCGACAAGCTCATTTTTGCTATTTTACAAATATTTTTTATTTTTGCCTTTTGCTAATGAAAACATTTAATAATTCCTGCTTAAGACATGCTAATTTGATAGAGGAATTTAATACAAGAAATATATACGAATATAATACATTCGCCCCCCTTAAAGTATGCAAGAATATACACAATTCGGCTGCAAGGGCGCCCATATCGTAAGACGTAATACTTGTTGGGGCTTAATTTGTTGTTCTAGGCCAAGAATTTATTTATATTAATTAACTTGAACTAAAACTTGAACTATTTAACTAGAACTTTTATGGTATTTTGATTGATTTGATTTTGATTTGATTTGAGCAAATCAAGATTGCTCCTAATTTATCACAAGCGCGTTGTATTGTGGCACCGGGAACCAGATTTTGCAATTTTTTTAAATTAATCTCTTCTTTAAACATCACAAATATATGCCTAGTTTTCATCAATAAAATAATTATTTTGAATAATAAGGCATCTTAAACAAATTAAACCTAAAAGTATACCACAAAAAAATTCAACATCATACCTTTCTACGGTTTGTCATTGAGAATTTCAAAACAATATTTGGATGAGTATTTCTTTCACTTTTAGTTGCGCATTTGGTATAATAAATATTTGTTTTTCTGAAGGAGAAATTATTTTTGATTTGATAGAATTGTAAGGTAGAAGCGGGGACCATATGTGTAGCTGAGTATTGAGTACTGATTTCTGAGTTTCGATATGTCAAAGGTACTAAAACTTATGTGTAATGTGTGAAAAATGTAGAACAATTTTTGTTTTTTTTAGACCAAATTGTCGTCGAAAAGTTATTACAAAATTTAAGAAAAAATATAAATTGTAAAAGTATGTTTATATTTTTATTTTTTCCATAAAGCTTATTATTTTGAAATTGAAAAAAATCGCATCGATTAGGAAAATCTATAAATAAATATTAAAGTTTATGAGAAATTATGTGAATGTATCTTAATTTTGATATTTTTACCATTATCAAATAAGTCGAAATTAGATAGAAATTCTAGAGCTATACTAAGAATGCTAAGGGTGCACAATATTTTGGTACTGATGCGAGAGTCACATCTTTTTTTTTTGGGGTGAAATTTAGTATAAAAAACTACGTGAGTCTAAAATTTTATAAGAGTGAGGTGGGGTAAATGGCTCTAAAACGATATTAAAGTTCCACTGGCAGGAGGAAAATTTCATAATTGATCCCAATGCTCCCAAGAGTAGGTTCTAGAGGGGTATGGCCAACTACCATTAATTTTTTTTTACCCTAATATCTTTCTGGAACATACTTAGCTAGTCTCTTTAGAGGAGATTCCTTGCGATATTGAATTTTTCAGGGTGGCCCTACGGGGTAAAATATATAGGCTACTTATAAATCAAACATTTTTCCATTTGGGTAACAATCAATTTGTTTTCCATAATATTACTTCAACAAAATATTAATTTGTATTTACAAGTAAGTAACTATATATTTTAATTATGGCAAAGTGCAACTAAAAAACTCAAACTCAAACTAAAAGTAAACAAATAAAAATATATTTATAGGAAAGTACATAACTATACATTGCCATGACATTCACTAATGTAAGCAAACATATATGTATGTATAAATAAATACATACTATATAACAACAATGTGGCTAATGAGCTTGAAACTTAAAAGTCAATGAACCAAGTACAGACACATATATACATAAGTGCACTTAGATTCTTGTACTCATATATATTAACTTGCATAGTATATTGTTGCTAATATGAATGATTGACATAGTACCTAGTATGATATAGACTATATGACAAGCATAAAGTAAATAATGTAACTATTTTATAAACAAACTTTTACATTTCATACCTTAAGTAGAAATATATATGCGATGTTAATCACCTGTATGATGCGGTTAAATAAGTAAGTAGCTATAAAGAGTATTTAGTATAGTGAAGAGTAAGAAAAAAAAAACAAAAACCAACACAACAAAATTTACTTAGATCGTGATGTTTTAACCTGCAAGCATAGTAATCAAATGATTAGCAGTACAGAAAAAAATGAGAATATAAAATTTTCACCTAAATGATTTTGCATATAAGGAATTTTGCACTTTGATATTTCAATTCAAGAGCTCAACAAAGCAATGCAACTATATAAACATTTTTTCTACAAAATTTCTATATATGTTGGTTGACTAAAATGGATATCTAGTCGACGACGATAATATGGCAACATAAACAGAAATACAGCGACCTAATAAGAGAAGCAAAAATATGATTAGTGAGAAAGACAGGGAGGAGAGTGAAAGCGAGCATAATTACAAAGACAAGTTTCGACAAGCGCTAAAACTATATGGCTCTAAACTGCTATATATGTACACATCAATGACATACTACATTCACATACACCTGCATACATATGAATTCATCAGAACGATGTCAGTGGCGGCCATGCTTATAATCGTATAAATGCTCTGCATGTTCGATAACACAAATACATGCATGCTAGCTGATCTATAACTATAATAAACCCAAGTAATACCATGGCTACATGCATATGTGGCATATACAATATATGTACAATATATGTACTATATTTCTATGTATTCAGTTGACTTTATTTTTCAACATGCCAAGGTAATTGTAATAATGCGGGTACATGTTGCAATGACATACACATCTACATGCAATATATCATATTATTGTATAAGCGCTTATGCATGTGACAGATGCGATTTGTTGGCGACCAAAACAAGGGGGGAAAAAAACGAAACAAACTACAACAAAATAAACAAAGAAAAAAAAGACAAAATCACGACTTTCGATATAAACGCTGCGCAATATATAACATGTAAGCATACTTTTAGGTGTTTAGTTGACTTTATTATTGCTTTTTTTGTTTTCGTTATCAAAGTATTAGCGTTTATTGTGTTGGTTGTTGCTTGGTAAAACTTGTTTTTAGCTATAGTCATCTAACAAACCAACAACAACAATAACAACAACAACAACATTATTATTAACAAATTGCACACGTACATATGTATATGTGCAAATTTATATGTGTTTAGTGCCAATGTATAGGCGTGTACTTGATGGGCTTTGTTCAATGTTATGTGTGGTGTTTGTGGTAAGATTTTTGAGTTTATTAAATGCCACTATTATGTTTTTGATGTCACAGAGAAATTTTATGAATAAATGTTTGTTGTTGTTTTACTTTTTGTCAAATTAATTTATGTAGCTGCCTATATTTTGTATATACTTTATATATATCTACACATAATAAGGATGCTAAGAAATTATGTAGTGAGATGCAGTGCGAAGTAGATATTTGTTTACAACATTTGGACTAAATTTATTATGTGTCATATGTCATCTGTTATATGTCATATGTTCAACACACAGAGATATACAATTGTATGAACATATAGACAGGCTTATATGAATAGATGGACATTAGAATGGATCAAATATTTCTTTTGACACTGAGTATGACAAGAAGTCAATTGGCAGATGATTTTCAAGCAAAAAGTATAAATATACAGAGCTTTAGAGTTAGTCACATAAAGATAGCATGGGTTAAGCCACTGGGTAAGCTAAGTCGGCAAGCAATTGGTAATTCTTCCGGCACTAACATATGCCATGGAAAAGCTTCTAAGAGAAGACTGTGACAAAGCTCAGAAAAAGTGATTTCGCAAGAGTTCTACCATTCGGAACCAGCTAAAATAAGTAGGTCCCTTCTAATACTGTCCAAAATTTAAGAAGCACAACAATGGAAGAGAACTTTGGCCAATCATCCCACATATTAATTTTTTTTTATAATAGATCTTGTCCAACAGACGAGATAAATACTTCCATACGTATCTGGGATTGTTGAGCCCGATGACCTGGAAAATTTATGATTTTATTAAATTGAAAAAAAAAAAAAACATTTTAGAGTTAGAGGGAGCTCCTGTAAGAAGTAGAGTTACGGAAAAAAATATATTTGGCGAAAATGTTGGAGTAGAGAAATTAATGGCGGTGAGCCATACATTTTATCGCTCTAGGTGCAATTCATGGGAAATTATGGGATTACATCTCTATTTCCTAGTACTTTAAAGCTCATTTTGTAGGGAGGCCTTAATACAGAGTATAGATATTGAGTAAAATCAATAGTACTTCTTCATACATATGATCACCTAAGAACATGCATGGGACTCAGAAAGTGAATTTTATAAAAAAAAAACATTATTTTTATAGGGGAGTTCGTCTAAGGGGCTAAGATAGGGGATATGTATGTTGATGAGAAATGCTGATAATGGGATAAAAAGTTAATGGGTACATTTCATTGCTCTAGGGGTGACTCCTGGACACTTTAACGGTTATTTGTCTTTTTATCAAGTGAAGTCAATCATAAATATATAATCTCTAGGGGAACTCTGGAGACAGTGGAAGCGAAATTAAAAATAAAACGAATAAATTAAACGTCCTCTTTATAGGGAACCTCCTCTAAGGAGTGAAGATAAGGTCAAAATATGTTGATAAGAAATGCTGAGGAGCGATAAAATGCGGATCGGTCATACATTTCATTCCTCTAGGGGCTATTTCTTGACAATTATAGGTTTATTTGTCAATTTTCAAGTACATTTTCTACGGTAGCTTCTCTAAGGAGTAAGGATAGAAATTTAGTATATTAAAAGTAAATATTCAGAAAACTAATGGGGGTGAGCCATACAAAATTCTGGGAATTTTTTCTTACTCTCGTACTTTGTCTTCTAAATTTGTTTTTTTATACCCAATCCTCAAACAAAATTGATCGATTGAAGGCTGAGTTGGAATTGAAGCGTCGCCTAATATATTCAAGCAAAATTAGCAACTCAAATAATCATCGATTTAAAATGAGTTTTGACGCTTTAGAATTATTCGCGACAAAATGTTGATGATCTTTGCGATCTTTAGCATGATGCTTTGGTTGCTCTTTCCGAAAGATAGACAAATAATTGATTTTAAAAAATTGCCAAATGACAAATAATAGACTCAAAAAAGATTTCGCGCTCACCAATAATCACCCTTCAATTATGTGTGGTTTTAAGCGAACTTTTGTGATTAACTTTTCTCTTTTTTGTGTGATTTCAAAAATTTATTTGGATTAATTTTTTATCTAAAGCAGTTCAAAGCTTCTAAGATTGATTATGAAACACCACAAAGAGATGAAGATCGAATTATTCAATTTAATAATTTGTCCCTCCATATTAGGTACAATAAAGTTTAAATCTATTTTTGTCTTTGTCGATTGCATCAATTTCAACATTCGTTGAAAATTGTGGACAAACTTTTGCATCAACACAAAAACAAAATATCTATATGCGTAAACATATATGATTATTATATTAGCATTAAGCTTGGCAAAGCTTGATGTTGTTTTGTTGCTGGCTGGCTAATGCCGAAAGAATTTATTGTTGAACTTGTTATGCTATGTATCATCATCATGTTGTTGTTGTTGTTGTTGTTGTTGCTGCTGTTGTTGTGTTCTGTTTTGATTTAATTCCTTTTATATCTGCTTGCATACACATTCATATACACATACGATGTATACATAAGTAATATGGAATTTTTTATTACTTTTTGCACACATGCACATGAGTTTATCTACCAAGCAAAAAAAAAAAAAAAAAAAAAAAAAAAATTAAAAATACTATCAAACAAACAAAGTGTCAAACTCTAACGATCTGGTCACAATTGTTAACTTAGTCACGTTTATTTATGTATGGATAACACTGTGTATGTTCTAGTGCCTTTTATATTAGATGTATGGTAAAAATAAAGCAAGTTGTTGTTGTTGTTGTTGGTTGCTTCTAATAGTGTTAGCTAACTGGTTGTTTCAACATACACACACATACACACACTCGTATATACACACATACACAAAGATATGTCATATTTTGTATGACAGTTATTTAAAAGTTGCTTATTGAAGGCGCCACTTTAGCCACACACTTTAACCCCAGCTCTTGCTGACGACCATCAACATGTGGCAAATGCTTTTTGAATGTCAAATAGTTGCTAAAAGTACCAGTATATAAATAAAATAAAAATAATAAATTCGAAAAAAAAGGAAATACTGCACGCAAAAAATTGTATATAAAACTTTTCAGTAACAGGCATTGCATACTTTTCAGAGTTAATCAAATCAAATCAAATGAAATTAGTTTTTTAAACTTAATTTTGTGCATTTTCTTGTTAAAAAAAAATTCCCAAAATTTTTTATTACATTGGCATGTTGTATTTACAAAAGACTGTTTTCAAAACTCTTTTGAGTAAATCAGCTTAATTGATTTTGTGGTTTTTTGTATGCCTAAAAATATTCCATGATTTTAACCCTCTACTAGTTTTTTGGGTCATACAAAAGTTTACTATCTCTCTCACTCATTATTTGGTTTTAGATGATTTAAATGATTTTGGCAATGGCGGTTTACTTTACGTTAATGACAATCAGTTCAAGTAGTGGTAATAGAATTTAATCCTATTATCATCACTGCATATATATATATATATATATATATATATATATATATATATATATATATATATATATAGCGTATAATAAAAGCTTACGTAAAGGAAGAGTATTATAACTACTTTTTTTTGTACGAGCGGTTTGTACATAAAAATACCCTAGCAAAAAACCTATATGTATGTATATACTCTCACTCATAAATAGAAATGAGTGATTGAAGATTATGTATAATATTCACCCTTTAAATAGAATAGAGAAACACGAATAGAGTAGACTAAAGAAGAAGGTCGTCTATAATTGTATATACATTAATGCACACCCTTTTATTTCAAAACAGAAAATGAAGAAAATTTCATTGTAAAATTTCAAATGAACATATTTGTTAAAACTGTGTGCTATTGCTTATGGCATTGATGTTAAAAATAGGGTAGATATATTGTAGTAAATAAGTGCTGATGGTATGAGTGATTGACAACTGTTGTGTGCATAGCAAAATGTACAATATATAATATATATATATGGAAAAATTTCGTTAAAAGTCTTCATACTTTAAGTAAATTATATATTTTATATATATAAAAAAAAAAAAAAAATATTTGAGCATACTTTTAGGTGCGCACATTCAAAATTTTCATAGATAATTTTTGTACAACTTTTGCTCGGGAGCTAGGTGTAGTTTTCATCCGATTTTGCTCATTTTCGATCTGATTCATTCATTCGCAAATATATATAATGGTATATCCAGAGTTTCGGCTTGAGGAGGCATCAATTTGTATGCGTGCTGAATGTAGTTTTTATCCGATCAAGTCCATTCTCGAATACAACAATTAGTTAATAATTAGAAACATAAATTTCGATAGCTTCATATATTCGAGCGTAAAGTGTAAAAACATATGTTCGACAACATACTTTTATATGGGAGGTAGGCGTGGTTTTTATCTGATTTTATCCATTCTCTAAATCGTTCATTTGTTGGTAGAATTAAGCTCAAGTCCCAACTTTTAGCTCAATCGTTCCTTACTTACGACAGTTCTCGTGCGCATAGGAAATTAGAGAGTCATCAGGACATGGGTAAGTCGACATAGATCGTGATTATGGTCAAATATCCATTTATGTATGTAATTTTTCTTATCTGTCACATCTGCTTTGGGGTATTACATATATAAACACTAACTCAATATATTTTTGACTCTTTAAGTGTAGGAAATAAAACAAAAATCACTGAACAATTCACTAAAGTATTCTGTGATGCTCTCAACCACGATTTTTGAACATCATTTTAAAATAAATGGACATATAGGACTCAAAATTAGTTTGAGTGATTTTCTCAATAACTGATTTAGATTTTTCTCTGACACACACATCATCGTATGAAAGCTTTTGCTAATTGCAACTGTATGAATCTTAAAAGCGTTCAGTCTAAGGTCTTGGAAATACATTTTCTAATGAGTTATATACTAGAGTAAGATATATTCTATATTCTAATATTCTAACTTAGTGTTTAATAGAAGCCAAGCACTTTAGAACGACAGTCAGTGCCATTTCATTTATATGGCTTAAAGCCCATATTTCTCTCAGTCTAAGATTTTCGTATAAAGCCTTTTACAAAGTTGACATAATGTCAAAATAACAAAATGTTACGAATCACTATCAGATCTTTATACACGTTATTGATATACAATTTCAAAACTTCAATAAAACACTGAGAAACACCTTTTGATTTTTCATATATATCGGATGTAATCATTTATGAGCTTTCTACCGGTATGTCTTCAGCTAAGAATCACATTTTCCATAATATAAGATTACAATTGTTGCAAAAGTTTCTCATCGGAAAATTTCTGATATATATTATGTACGAAAAACCACCACCTAAGGCTGTAGTTTTCCTAGTATATATAAAATAGTTAGTAGTACTAGCAGTTGTTCCCTACATTCACATCATACTGCTTCTGCTATTGCTGCGAAAGTTTTGATGATAATTACATTATATGTTTATGTCTTTACATACTTTTAAGCGCAGAAAAATACTTCATTTCAAATGTGTAATTGTAAGATTTGAGCATTGTTCAAGGTGTGCACGCAGAGTTGTTAGAATGTGATTAGTTAAAACTTTAGTGGTTTTAAATTTAATTTAACTCTATATTTACCACCGCACATAATGAAAGCTCTCAGACTATATGGAATTTTGAAATTAAATCAAATATAGTACATACATTTATACAGATTACATTCACAGAGAAGACAATTAACTTACTTCTATACTTAGTTACATATGAAGGGGGTTGAGGGCGATGATGAAATGGTCAAAATTACTTTCAATACTAAATACTCAAATAATAAGAGCTTAACACTAAAATTGGGTCAATACAATATTAAATGCCACAATTTCATTATTACATATTTTGTAGTTTTGTTCTTGTGGCTTATGTATATTGCTTTGTCAGACATACGTAAGAGATTGTCTAACACAACCTTAAGAAATTTTATAAATTAGTTGCTTGTAATTTGACATCGAATATATTTTCGGATGAATTATGAAGAAGTGCGCAAAAGAGCGAAAGAAAATTCCAACACAGCAAGGGAATAGAAACGGAAATAATGTAATAAATCATTGCATACTTTTTGGCACAAATACATAAAGGAATATGTCGGTATTTCTGTACGCAAAATTGTATGCTGCTATATTGCCTGAGGCTATTACTTTGGAAAATTATTGTTTTTGTAAGGTGTTTTTGTACATACATAGCACATAGTTTATGTTTATGTACAAATCACAAAGTGAGAAATTATGTCAAAATTTATAACATTTTAATTTAAGACTTTAGGCATAAAGTTGTATGCATGCAAAAATATATACGAGTATGTGTATGTGAATATTTTCTTTTCATGCTTTTCTGTTTGGTGTTTGTGTCATTTTATATATTAAGTGTAATAATGCAATGAAACAAGGGTCATAACCCTTAAGCAGAAAGCCCTACAAATGTCATATGTAAAATGCTTCGCAGATGGAGAGTGTGTGTTAAATTTTACACGTCTTCGAAAAAAAAACAAAACTATACATATGAGTAATACGACTACGATTATATATTTTATAATACCATAATTCATAATGATGTATATATACAATACTATCACAATGACAAAACAAAAAGTGTTAAGCATACTTAACCTTCTTTGCTTATGTGTAAAAGTATGTATATGTATAGATGTGTGGTTACTGCATGTAATGCCTGTGTGAGCAAGTTACGATACATGAGCTAAAAAAAAAAAAGGTGCTTGACATTTTAGTCGCTTCAGCTACTATTGCTGTTGTTATTGTTGTTGTTGTTGTTGTTGTTGTTGTTGTTGTTCTTGTTGATATGCCACTCTATTACACTCTTTGGTTATAAAGTTGCAACTCATATGCATATGTAATATGTCAGTTCTTGTCATTGCCTACAATGAGTACTCATATGAGCGTATAGAGTTAAACTACTACTACAACCATCATATCCTATACAATAACAATGGAAGCTTAAACGTTAGAGAAAAACAAAAACAACACAAATTTTGCAAAATAGTTACAAAACACAAGAGCAAAATGAAATGTTGCATTTAAGTACTTTTGTCTCTGCAATAAATAGTAGTACAAGTAGTTTTGCATAATATGAGTATATGAATTGTTGGTTCTTTGGCGTGCCGCATATTCATAGAAAATTCATTAAAGAATAATAAAGAAATATTAAACTGTAATCATCATAGTTCAATTAATGAGCCTTAGATCAAGTACGCTATTATTTAGTGATTTTATAGTAGTTTTCTTCATACACTTATCACTGCAAATCACGTCTGAGTGACGAACAAAACGTAGCTATTTTATACTAATATATAAATTGTAATAGATTTCTATCAAAATATTATATAAAAAAAATTTAAACATATTTCGACATTCTTTCTTTCATTAATATTTGTTGGAAATTCACTAATAGCTTGATAAATCGATTTAAATTGTAATAGATTATTTTGGTAAATTAATGCTTTTCCAAATATAATTAATTTATTTGTGCTAGATAAAACATATTTGTTATCACGCTAATGTCGATTTAGCTAGTTCAGTAAAAACGTAATAGATTACTGCCTAATATGCTACATAGCGATAATAGTTGTATGTGCTATGTCTACCGTTTTGTTGTTGTTTTCCCATACAATTGTCATTGGAAGTCATGTGGGAGTGACGAATGAAATGTTGGTATTGTCTACTAATATATAAATTGTAATAGATGATTGCGAAGATACAACAAAAAATGTTTAAAATTTATTTTTTTGGTATATTTTAAAAATATTTGCTAGGAAATCAGTTTAAATAAATTATAGCTTAGTTAATTAATTTTAAATTGTAATAGATTATATTGTTGGAAATATTATTTAAAGTATTTGTGTCTGATTTAGTATTTGTTATGAAGTGAATATCGATTTTTCAAGTTCACTTAAAGTAGTAGTTGCACGCTTTTGAAATATTGTTGACATATTAGATCATGTCGAATGAATGGAAAAACACGCTCCAGCTAAGAAGGTGTTATATTCGGAATCCGCTGCAGGACGACGCAGAAGAGGAAGACCTAACATACGGTGGAAAGATCAAGTACTGGAGAACCTAACGGCGCTTGGAATTTTTAACTGGCGCCAGCTAGCGAAAAACAGAGATGGCTGGCGAAGCATTTTATATTGGGCCTAAATCGATATTGGGTTGTTATTGCCACATAAGTAAGTAACTATTTAATATATTTTTAATCAGAAATGCGTGTATGTGGACATATTTTGTAGTTAAAGTGGCAATATTTGATTGACCAGATTGCTTCCAGTGATTATTCCGGCATGATGACCAAATTACCATGAAACATATTAAAATTGTAATAGATTATTGATGAAAATAAGTCTACGTATTTTAGATATTATTCGTTACATTTGTAGTAGTAGTTATAGTATTTGTAGTTGTTGTTGTAATAGACATATAACACGTGAGTATTGCGTCCATGGGGATATTTTGTAAAATTCAAGGGCCAAATCTTAATTTACCTGCTTGATTTTGAGGGTCGGTTCTGTCGGATAGACTAAACTTTGAATCGGTTGTTTATGAAAATGAGTATTGGTATAGAAGATACATAAAAGCTGTTTGAGTAAATTTGTTACAATTTGCATGATAAACATAAATTGTAATAGATTATTATTACAGGATTCTCAATTTCAGACACTTTTAGAGGATATTTAATATCGAGCGAGATTTTACACAAAAATTTCACTTGCGTTAATTTTTGATAACACAAAATATCTTAAAATCTATTACAATCCGATTTGAATTTAATATCAATTATTTAAAGTTATTATTATTATCTTGGCTTTACTCTAGAATTCTAGTTTCTACAACTTCTGCAACACTGACACACTCAAGAGGTAAACAAAAAATTTAAGTCAAAATTGTAATAGATTTGGTAAAATATATAGCAATGATACATTGTATAATACATACATTATACGTAGCATTAAGACTACAAAAAAGATGTATTGTATGACAGCAATATGATAAAAAAAATTGTAAAATATGACATTAGAACAAATAATTGTAATGTTTGTTTGTTTTTTTTTTTTTTGCACAATATTATTGTTATGGTTGTTGTGGCCTCTCGATACTGTTGGTTATGGTAGTAATATTTTCAACATTTGCTGTTACAATATTCTAGCTTTTTTGTTTTAACTTTACATTTTTTTGTCGTTTTTCTTTCAGTTAATAGTCTTCATTATGTCTTGTTGTTGTTGAAAAAGTATTTATTCAAAAGTTTTTATTTCCATCATTATTCGGCTGCTGCTGCTGCTGCTACTGCTTGAAGTATTTTTCTTTTAAAAGTCTATTTTTTTAACATTCCCTCTTCTCATTACTATGGATATCCATACCATATATTACTATTTCTACTACCATTACCAGCATAAGTTAAGTTCAGCTCTCTTTGGTTGGGCTTTTTCTTTTGGGTTTGTATGAGTTTCTGTGGTGGTTGGTAGTACTAGATTCGCATTCATACTAATATAATTTAAATTTTAGGTATTTCTTTACTACACTTTTGAGACTCATAAAAAATGCTACTTGAAATTTCAAGTACCAGCATTGCTTCTGTTTGCTCGTAATGCTTTCTTAACGAAAACAACTTTGTTCTTCTTTTGCCCACCAAACATACAATAGAGTATATGTTTATAATGATTCAAGGCTATCGGAAGTTTTGACTGCAAAAATACTTCTATGCGGCATATGAGAGCGTGAGAACGCCACATCATAAGAGCGCACATTGTTCATAAGGGTAAGTATTGGGAGTTTCATTTTACTCCCTTACATTTCTTCGTTGTTTCTTATTAAAATATATGTTGAGGGATTTCTTCTTTGGTTCTACGGCACAAGTTGGTACTTTTAAAAAGACCAAATGATACAAAGATTCGAGATTATTTTTTTATTTGTGGCCAAACCAGACCAGCAGAGTGAATGAATGGGAAAGAGAGTAAAAGTTATTTACATAAAAGTGCATACACTACTACATTGCCGTTATAACTGCTGCAGTTGTATGAAGAGAAGAAAATAATCTCAAGTGTAGTTTTTTAAAAAGTAAAAATTACTTGAGGGAAAAACATGAAGCTACAATTTTTCATACCAAAGCAAAGAGATGAGCGTAGTATATTTATTTACATGTATGTGCCTTGATATTATAACATTTTTAAAGTACTAATTATATGTCTAAAAACAAACAAAGAAAACACAAAACTTTATCACATTGTGCAGAAATGCAGCATGGAGGTTGAAACTGGTACAATGTAGGTTAAGGCGAGACAAAAAGGTGGACTAGTTAATGGTAGAAAATTACAATTTCAATCCCAATTGAATAGGTTTTACATTTTCGTTTAATAGTTAAAAAGCTCATTGTGCTGATAGCAGATCTCTCAAGTAAATGACTTTTGATAAAATTGTGCATGAAGTGTGATTCATTTGTAATGGATAATGGGTAAGTACAATGCGAAGCAACATTTTATATTGCAAAGAAACAATAAAAAAAAAATGACAAATAAATTAATAAAAATTGTGTAAAAAAATAAAAATCAATAAGGTACATTAAGATAGCATTTTCCAAAAATGAAAAGCATGTTTTGTGTAATTTAATTTATTACTCACAATATAACGGTATTTATATTCAAGAATATCACAATATAACTCATTAAAAATGAAAAATATCACCTAGAAAGTATGCAACTCTTTTTTTCTTTTGAATAAATACTAAATATCACCCTACAAGTATGCAATTTCGTTTTCGGGCACCAAGCGTCTAGACGAATAATTATCGTATGAATTAATTTCCAGTTAATTAATGTCGAAAGAATTTTGCAGTAAATTTTACAAAAAAATTTACATTGCTAGTCACATTATAACGGTACTTTTACTTTCGATGATAATACAACATAATTTTTTAAAAATTATAAATTTCATCCAAAAAGTATGCAACTCTTTTTGATAAATTCTAATATTACTCTAAAATTAAGCAATTTCGTTTGATAACATTTAAAATCCTTATGCATAGTACAAAACTCAGAGATCACATTTTTTAATATACCAAATTGCTACAAGCATATATCGAAATATTTATTTATATGGAAAACCCATTAACCATTGCTATTATTATAAAAATTGCGTTCATAATGGAGAAATTTCAAAATGTTCTTTGTATTGCAAATACAATACGAAATAAAAATGCAATAATGTCGAAATTTAATACCATAATTTCGATAAAATTTCGATTTCGATAAAATTGCAAAAATTTTTTTTGGCAATTTTTTTGGAATTTTGGTAAAATAAAAATAATGATAAAAAATATTTTTCCATATAAAAAAATCGACAGTCTGGCAAAACATTTTCAATATTTTTTCTGTCGGCACTAATTTATAATACGTGCCTTCTTCTTTGCTTATGCCTAAAAGGCTTTCTATTACAGGTAATACTGTATAGTAAAGTATTTGAAATGAAATTATTGATTTATTTACATTGGGCGAACTATGTTCAATTCAATTGGTACAATTTGAATCACGAAGATTTCAAAATTTTTTGATATCGAATATTTTTTGTGTATGCAAAATTGAGTTTTAATCATAAACAGGGCTTGTTTGAACGCATTTTTATATCATATATTCTATTTGAGACATTCTTTGAGCAATCACATTTGTTTTATCACAAGTTATAGTAAACATTTTAATTTATATTATTTTTGCTGGTGAGTTGAATTCAATTTGATGGATCTAAGTGCCAAAAAACTATTTTTTTCCATACATTTCTGTAAAATTTGAAAATTCGATACAGAATTTTTTTAATACTGGACAGTTTGAGTGTTATTTAACATGTATGTCCTGTATGTACTTATAAGTAGTGGTTGCTATATATATATGCAATTTTTTTTATATTTTTTTCATTTCTATTATATTCTTCCTGTAGCTCATAAATTATAAACTCATATTGTTTAATGAACATATACTCGTAAATGTTACAAGGTTGTAGAAATTATAGCATTATACTTTATACTCGTATATGGAATAGTATAGCATACTTTGGGGGGCGATGCATAAATATCCATACATATGTACATAGTTAAATTACAATAATAA
The DNA here is from genome assembly GCA_963854835.1 of Megamerina dolium. Lineage (NCBI taxonomy): Eukaryota > Metazoa > Arthropoda > Insecta > Diptera > Megamerinidae > Megamerina > Megamerina dolium. Next base: position 18,737,377 of record OY978528.1, read on the forward strand.
TTGTTTTTTTTTTTGTTAAATTTAATTTCTCGTTTATATCACAGTATAAATGGTAATTGTTGTTGTTATTGTTGGCCATTAAGCAGCCTGTATATGTGTAGTCATTGTTATAAAATATATAGTGAACGTGCGCTCACATGCCACAAATATGCAATTATAAAATGAAATGGAATGTTTGCGTCAATATTTTTAAACAGCAATTAAAAAAATATATATATATGTGCTTGTATGTATGCATTATTAAATGGTGACACATAAACACATATACGTATACAAATGCATAAATTGTTATACTCATACATACGTATGTACTTTATAACCATAATGACTATGACGACGACGACAACGTTGATGACGATGATATTACAATGAAAAGAAATTGCTAACATAGTTTTTAATAACATGAAGAACGAGAACAACAACAACAACAACAACAACAATACTCATAAGCGTAAAAATAAATATAAACAAGTACATATACAAAAGCAACATAAAAGGGTCATTGTGTTGTACTACTTACATACCCTTTCATTTAACAGAACTTATGATACTACCTTTCTAAGGTATGTACGAATCGCTGCATACGTAGCTACTACAAAAGAGAGTTGACTTTATGACGGCAAGGTTGTTGTTTGTTATTATTATTAGAAGCAAAAACAACAACAATAATAGTACTAAGTAGTACATACACAATAAGCACATAAGAAAATTGTGTTTGTGTTTTTCAGGAAAACAAATAATTGCATGCTAGCAAATGCTATTGGAAGGCAGCAGAAAGAAAAGGTATACAAAATAGTAAAACGTATTTGGTGGAGCCCAACAAATAGATCCATGTAATACAGAGAGTGTGAGAGAGAGATAGAGAGAGAGAGACTTTACGACATATATAACTTGAACTACTCTGACAAATAATTAGGCCTTCCAAAATGATTTTGTCCTAAGGGAAACATTGAGGAAAACATTTATGTAAATTAGAGCTGTCATTAATTAATTTAATTCTGAAATTTCAGTCTGGTTGCTTTGGCTTTATCTCATATCAATAATTTAAGTTGGAAAAGTTTCAGTTTAGTTGCATCTTCATTTATTTTTCTTAAATATTGCATATTTTTAGGGTGAAAAAAAAATTAATAATATTAGTTTTTCTTGATTAAAAAAAAAGGTGTTAAAATGTATTTTAAAATATCAGTAAATATAAATTGAAATTGAATAATCGGAGAGAAATTTACTAAAACAGCAATTTTGTAGAGGAGCACTTCTAAGAGGTTGATATAGAGGTTAAGCAGGTGATCTGCTAAATATTTACCCATCTCGGGACGATTCTGTTTCAATTTATCTCATGAATTTTTGATGTTACGGACGAAATGTGACCTGATGTGTGAAATGAACCTTGGGTTCGTGGAAGTGTTTACATCAATTTTGTAGAGAAACACTTCTAAGAGGTTGATATAGAGGTTAAGCAGGCGGTCTGTCTAATTATTTACCCATCTCGGGATGATTCTGTTTCAATTTATCTCATCAAATTTTGAAGTAAGGGATGAAATGTGACCTGATGTGTAAAATGAACCATGAGTTCGTGGAAGTGTTTACATCAATTTTGTAGAGGAACACTTCTAAGAGGTTGATATAGAGGTTAAGCAGACGGTCTGTGTAATTATTTACCCATCTCGGGATGATTCTGTTTCAATTTATCTCATCAATTTTTGACGTTAGGGACGAAATGTGATCTAATCGAGCCAAACGAACCATGGGTTCGTCGAAGTGTTTACTTTGGGTCTTTGACAATTAATTGCACCTAATGCAGTAAAGTAGTGGGAAATGACAGAAATGACATTAAGGCAAATCAGAAAGGAATACCTATAATATTATTAAAGGAACGAACGGAATAAGTGGGAAAATGCTAGATCGATAGATGATGGAGAAGAAAGAATGGAAGAAAAATTGAATAAAAGTTGACAATATGATCGAAGAAGAGAAGCAGCCTAAAAAATCAGTACAAATCATAAAAGGGTGAATAAGAATATTATTGTATAATAGGAAAGTATGAAAGAATTTATTTATAAGAAGAGTTAAATAAAAAAAGGCTATAATTTCAATCAAATAGAACAGAGAGAGAGAAAGTCAGAACATAACGAAATAACAACAACAGCTTGAACATAACTAACATAAGAGAACGTAAAAGAAAAGAGGCAAAAATCGAAAAATCAATGACAAAAAAAAAACAAATGGTGAGAAATAAATAAATTCACAATAAACACTTACATGCCTACATATGTACATACATAAATACATGCTACCAAATAAATACTTATACATACATACATACTATATATTGAAGTCAAGGACTTTCTTAATACAATTTATTTTTGTTGTAAATATGTTCGTTATTATGTTTATGTGTTAGGATTGATACGTATGTAAGTATATTTTTATGCCAATATTATCAAAAAAATCAAAAGAAAAAAAATAATATGTACAATAACAGGGATATGGTAAAATTCATTGCCAAAGCAACGATAAGAATGTGTTGTTTAGCAACATAAAAATATTTTATACATCACACATATATGAGTAATGACTAAGTAAAACGTAATAAATTCATTTTTTCTTTTTCAAGTTGGCTTCTTCTTCTATATTGTGGACTGAAAAACTATTTGAATTTGCACTGAAAATATATATAATACGCATAATAATCGTGGGAGAGAATGAATAAAAATCACATTCATTTAATCAAAACAAAAAAAAAATCCATTCTTAAGTTATGATAATGAATTAATTAAAAGGTTGATGGCAAAGATAAGAAAAATTTGCAATAAAAACCTATACCTACGTAGATTAAAAGACATCTCAGATTACTTAAGAAGGCTTATACAATTGAGGAAGGAAGTAAGTTGGAAAACATAAGCATATTTAAACGGCATGCCATACAAAAGCAAACTGGGCACTTTAGATTCACTTAAGAAATACCACTTTAACCACTTCATTTAAAATTGCAAACAATTTAATTGTATATACACATTGGTTCATTCCTATATATATATATATATTCATATTGTAATGATTTTTTGCGTTCATACTGCTGTGTACTAAATCCAGCGCTTATACATGTGGGAATATAAGAAACTGATTTTTATGTTATGAATTAAATGGAACAATTTATTATAAGAATTATAGTAAAAGAAACGAGTAAGATGCAATGTGACTTTAGGTAATTACTTGGGGTATTAATAGAGAGAGAGGGAGAGAGAGAGAGAGAGAGATGCTATAATTTTGAATGACATTTATTTTATATTCAAGCTTCGATTTATTAGGAATTTGAAAAAGAATATAAAGCTTTGTTAATATCAAATATAAAATAATATTTTTAGCAATTGCTTGATCATGAAAAGGATAATGGAAATTTAGTAGTTTTATTTATAATCAAATTAATTAAATCTAACGTGAACTATTTTCAGAATTTTTCTCGGATTATATTACTGCACGAAAAAAAACACATTTTTGGTCTTCTTTTGATCGCCAGTCTATTTGCACTCCCACACTTCAATGACCCTACGAAGCCTAAAAGTATGACAGAGTGAACAAAAAAAAAAAAAAAATTAATAGATAAATCTATAAAAAATACATTAAATCGATCTGACTTAAATGGCAAAGAAAAAAATAATCTAATCGAGCGAAATGTTACACTCTTTCAGGATTACATGAAATTTTGTTAGGTTAGGTTAGGATATTGTGATCCTAGAGCACACACTTAGGCCAGAAAGGACCTTTGTGATACAGTTTCAAATCCAGTACTGTTATGCATTTTAAATTTTGGTCAGTATTAGAAGGAAACTACTTATATTAGCCAGTTTCGAATGATAGAAAAATTGTGACATCACTTTTTCTGAGCTTTGTCACAGAGCCCTTTAAGAAGCATTTTTTAAAGGCATTTAGTTACTGCTGGAAGAATTGACAATTGTTTGCCGACAAATGGACAACATTCGAAAGAAAAATCTTTTCGATATTTTCGATATTTGTCGGGGTAAACCAACACACTAAAATTTGCTCCAACAGCCGGATTCAGAAAAAAAAAATATTATTTCTTAAATAAAAATCATGAATATTTTATGCACCTTTAGAATGATGTTATATTTTTATGGACCCTGAAATCTGAAAAATAACAAGAATATACTGAAAATTGCTTAAAATCGATTTCTCTCTGAGAATGATTTTGTTTCATTCCTTTGACTTCTTGGAAGCTCTCCTCCACCGCATTGATTTAATGGTATACAAATGACTTCGAATATTCATTCGGACTTACGAAATAGTAAAATATTATAGTCTGAGATAAAATTCATTAGAAAAATTCATATCTTTTTGGCATTACTTAGTTTCATTTAATTGATTTTTTTGAACCTTGACTACTTTACACTTTAATCACTTTAATTTTCGTCCCATACCTTTTGAACCCTAATAGCAAAGGATTTTGAGCATCTGAAATATGACTGTCTTCAGCAAAATCTATCAAAATTTCATTTACTTATAGAATTTCCTTGTTCTGTCCAGCATCATAATATTCATTGTCATTGGATTGGACATTGGCAAAAAATCTGGACCAGGTGCAATATTGCTGCCTTTAGTAAAATTTTGTAGAATTTAATGCAATTTTGAAATTAATTTAATTATTTTTATCAATACGATTTATTAACATTATGAAAAATTATCTATGAAATTTTTACTCCAATTTTTTTAATTAAAAAAATTAATTTAATAGGACCAGGCTGGAAAACTGAATAAACAAATCGGATTTAAGCAATCGCTTGAAAGAGCACAAGAAAGAAAAATATCAGAAAATCGTAGGGAAAAAATAATTATGTAGATAGTCTAATTAAGTGCTAGTATGGTAATCATGTACTTCAAGACAAATATGGGAACTTAATAGTTGTCATAGTATATTTACATATGATACATACTATATACGCAGAGGTAATTATAAGAGTTTAGCTAAAAATAACATATGGAAAAAAAGAAGTACATCACAGCAACAGCACACATACAAGTATAACTACTTGACTGGGAAACGAGCTGTCATGTTGTCTTGTGATATGTAGGCATGTTAGCTGATAGTTAGATATTTATACGTATATATACATATGTATATGTGCATATAGTCAAGTACAATAAGGATATATTTATATAGTTGTTGGAAATTTCACTAACATTGAAAATTTATTATTAAGAAAAAAGGAAGATGAAGCACAAAAAAAAAAAACAGATGGTGGAGAATAGTTGGCGCTTCCATCTAAATACATACTGGTAATATGAGTAACATATGCATGTGTATGGAAAGTAGTTGCATATGCTATGAGAAAGTAGTGTTTACAAGAATAGCACACACACATATGTATGTACAAACATACATATATATATTGTATAAATATTTATGCATGTATGCATAATGCTTGAGTCAAGTGCTGAGCTACTACTTAACAGATAAAATTACAGTGCAGTAAGTACTGTCAAGATTGGCGTAGAAATGAAAATGGCAATAAGCATATACTGTACTATATGTATTCTATGTATATATATATATATATATATATATATATATATATATATATATATGCAAAGTTCTATAGAAAGACAGAAAGAGAAAGACATATAGAAAAAATAAAATGTGAATAGTAATAATAATAAAAGCACAAGTTTGTTTAACATTGAAGCCTTCAGAACGCAACAAACCTACAAGTGCTAACAAAGCTACTAATGATAATACATAATAATGATATGGCGGTATGAGTATACATACATACTTATAAGTGGCAATATCAGTAAAAGTCAAAAGTTGAAATAGTCATAAGGTCAAATACCTACTTGAAAAAAGAAAATTATATTTGTTTTTGGTCATTCATGCTCGTATTGTATATATGTGTAATTGTATATACATGTGTACATACACATATATATATATATGTATATGTATATGTAGTATGATGCTACTAAGGTTAATTTGTAATTAAATGCTATATATTGATTGTTGTTGCTTTTGTTGTTATTGTTGTTATTGTTGTTGTTGTGAAATTAAAGTTTCTCCATAAACAAAAAAACGCACAGGATTTCATATACTGTAATGTATCGAAGTAATAAAAAACAGAGTTTTAAAAAAAAAAATTATTTGATTGTAATGTAAAGTGTTTTCAAGCAAAATGACATTTGCTACAAAAGTTATGAGAATTTTTACTATGAGATTCTAAACTTTTAACATCAATACCGAGATTATATTTTGAAAATTATTAATATTTTGAGCAAATTCTAATTAGATTTGGATATTTTTCAAAAAGTATTCGTTTTTATTGAAATTATGGATGTAAGTGCTTTGGAAAAATATCGAAAAGATGTCCAAATAAATTTTATTTTTTGCAATCAGCGATTTTAATCAAAGAATTTTTATTTTTTGGGATTACAATTTATCATAAAAAATATTTTGCCCATTAAATAATTTTTTGTATACTTCAAAGGAGACTTTTTTAGAACATTAAAAAAAAAATTATCTTTTTTTTCGAAGTTTCATTTAATAGAGCCTATTTTCAAAAGTACTTTAAATGTTTGCGCCCAAAGTACATACAGTCGAAAGCATACTTTTGTATGCGAGGTTGGTGTGATTTTCCTACGATTACGCTCATATTCGAAATTATTTATTTATGAACAAATTTAATCACACACACTGAGTTTCATTTAGATAACTTTATATTTTCATGTAAAAACTATAAAAATATACATACCAAAGCATAAGTTTGTATGGGAGGTTGGTGTGGTTTTTATCCAATTCAGCAAATTTTCAAATTGGTCTTTGAATATAATTCTTTAGTGAATATAATTGTATTTATCTACTTGATAACTTTAAATTTTGTTGCGCAAAGTGTAAAAATATCCTTCAACCATATATTTTAATACGGGAGGTAGGCGTAGTTTTAATCCGAGTATATCAATTTTCCAATATATCAATTCTGTAGTCAAAATAACTTTATATATTAAATTTTAATTCGATAGCTTTATATTTTCGTGCGCAAAGTCGAAAACACTCTTTAAACAACATGCTTTTGTATGGGAGGTAGATATAATTCTTGGTCGATTTCATCCATTCATAAACTAATGCGTTCGTTAGTAAAAACAAATCATATAAACCAATTTTCAGCTTGATCGCTCTATAATTACGAGAGTTATCGTGCGAACATATAGACAAAGTGACAGATGGGTAGTTATTTAGAATAATAGACAAGCATAACTAAACCAATTTAGATTGTGATTTTGATAAAAAAATGTTTTTTCTCTATCTATCACCTCATTGTATGAATTCAAAATTGGTTTTTCAAAAAAAAATTTCAAAAATATATAAAAAATTCCGGAAACTTTTCAAGTCCGTCCTACATAAATATGCTCCATTCATTAACTACTATTTATTATTAATTTATTAATCGTAAGCGCATCATTCTAAAACAATAAAAAAATTAAACTTAGCAATTCATACTGCAACTTCTCCCTATGCATATGCATACTTTCTTTAACTTTAAGTAAGTAAGTATTATTATTATTGTCTGCTGCTCTCATTATCTTATTGCCACACAAGCTGCCACATATACTTTACACAATTCAAATAACCTCAAGTCATTGCATATGAACAATATTGCAATAACAATATTCAGAAATACTAACACTGGGGTGATATCTCGAATACGAGTATGTAAGTGCCATAGTCAACCAAAAAGTAAAGAAATGAAAATCACTTAAATAAACTTCATTTAACTCATAAAATGCACATAAATCATAACATTTGTGAATGTCTATATAGTAAAATGGTGCATATGATATGTATGCACTTATATGCAGATATATATGTGTGTGTGTGTGTGTGGTTGTGTGTGTATCCAAATGATGCACACATATTTTGATTGTCATAAATAACGAATTGTTGGTTAAATTAGCAAATATTAATATAATATGTTGCAGTCGGGGTTGTTGCAACAACAACAACAATAATAAACACAACAACAACAACATCAATTGTAATATGAACTCCAATAATAAGACGCAATGCTTTATTGGCATGTAAGTGCATTCATTAAAAGTACGACAGATACATACAATACAATTGTAAGTAGTAATAATCATCAGAATAATAACAGCAATAACAAACAACATGAGGAAGCAAAGCAAGTTTCAGAAGAAGTAAACATACACACACAAACACACAAACACACAGGTAAAGAGACAAAGATACTGGCAATGAAATTTGCATATAAAACAAGACTTCAAAAGGAAATATGATGCCGTACACATATACATATGCAACGTCAATATGCAACAGATAACAGCAACTACATTACGTATATGCGTGCGTAAAACTACTTGGTCGTATGTATATATGGATTACATACAATGAAACAATAAACAATAAATTTAAAATGAATTGTTGCAACTGCAAGTAGATACATGCAACAAAATGTTGCATGCATCATATATGCTACATGAGATATGCATAGTGATATCAAAGTAACCCCCACACACGCAGCAAGGTTTTTTAAACATTTTTTTTTGTTCTCGCAACATGTTTATAAAACCGAGCATCATACACATGTACCTATGTGTCTTGACTAAAGCAATAAAGATGATACCACTGTGTGCAATTTAAAGCAATTTAAAATTGTATAACCCTCTCTCCACTAATTTTTCTTGTTTTAAATTTTTCTTGAATATACATACACCTTATCTCAACTCCTTATGGTGGCTCTCGTACAAATCGGAAATTTTTATGAACTGTTGATGAGGTGCTATTGTTGATAACAATTGAAATATTTGAAAATATTCAAACATTTTTTAAAAGTCCCTAAATGAGTGAATAAATATTAGATATTTATTTTAAAAAAATTATCAAAATTCTATTTTTGGCAATTTTTCAAAAACTACAAAAAAATTGCTTTGAACGACTTTGATTAAGAAATGTTAATCAATCAAAAATGAGTAATTTGGTATATATAAATATGTATACAAAATATAAAATCTGTAAATAAAAAATAGTTTTTTTTTCGGAATGTTAAAATAAATTCCCTACAAGTCTTTAAAAAGTTAATGCTTTGAAAATATCATTAAAGGTGAGTTTGATATGAGTATAAGTACTTTTTTGTAATATTTAATTAAGTAAAACTTAAAAAATCAAAAAAATTCTTATACAGTTATTATATTATAGTACAGTTATTATATTATATTGAGAAAATAATTGTCGCTTTAATTTTTGAGATATGTTTACTATTCGATTTTTAATGATTTTTTTAAAACCTTACTTTTTTAATAAGTTTATACAAAGAAGATTGTGAAATAGTATGCAAAATAAACTGATTTTTGTCAGAATATCTTTCAAAAAATTAGAAATATAAATACGCAGTTTTAAAGCATGTAAAACTAGAAATAATTTGCTGAAAAATGTATGAAAATATATTACGTAGGTGATTTTTGATGATTTTTCGCAAAGTTGGTATACTCTGGTTATGATAAAATATATAAAATATATATAATCATGTTTTTTGATGACATATCTTTAATAATTAGAAGCTAAAGTTTAAAAATATTGGTATATAGTTTTCAAACTAATATATAGGAAAATAATGTTTAGGACATTTTTTCAAAATTTATTCAAAAATAAATTTTTAGCAATTTTTCAAATAGTTACTCTTTGAAAAATACAAGTATGAAATGGGTTAAGCTTCAAACTCAAATCATATCCGTATTGTAAAGTTATATTTTTTATTATTGTTGTTGTTGTTATTACTTTAATACATATTGTCTACGCATTGCGGCAATTCGTATATACTTTTGCTTTTTCTTCTTCTTGCACCACATCGACTCTTTTCGAGTACGTGCCCATATAGACGCCGCAAATTACTTTTCATTGGAGTTGGCTCATTTTTTTCTTTTGTTTTTTTGCAGGTTGGCTTTTTTCTTTCAACTTTAAATTTTTATTAGTTCATATATACTTGTCGCTGTTGTTGTTATTGTTGTTACATGTTGCAAATATTGTATATACATATGCATAGACTATATGCAATATTGTTTATATACATATACTTCCCTTCTCATTATTATGAGCTCATATGAGCTTGCGGTCAAAAAAATCAAAGCACGAGCGATGGAACGTAGCAATTTGTTATTTTTGTTGTTTTTATAATTTTTTTCAATCGCGCAGTACTTGGATGATAGTTAGAGAAGGGTACCATCATGTTTTTATTAGCTCAATTGCATATGAATTCGAATATATACTTGTACTAATATCATGCACTTATGCAAGTTCAAGAAAACTAAGTATAGTAGTTATATAGATGTTGTTGTTGTTGTTGTTGTTGTTGTTGTTGCTGTTGCTGTTGTTGTTGATGATGTCTAAAATGCCGCTAACAAGAGTGCCTTAGTCAGTTGCTCTTGAACGCCCTCGCCACTGATAATTTTCAAATAAAATATATAGTAGATGCTTATATGTATGCATGAGCGAACGTACAATGGTACAATGAGGAAGAGAAGAGTAACAACAAAAATATGAAACGAATGAATAAATGAACGAATAAGCAAACCTGAAGCCAAACCAATGATGGCATTATGATTTGTAGTAATTGCATGTTTTTGAGCCAACAAAATGCATATTACATGAATATCAATATGTTGCAGACGGAGGCAGCATCGGGTTCTTTTTTTGTTTCTCTTTCAACATTTAGATAATATTGCAACTTGTTGGAACTTGTGTTATGCAACAACTTAACAAAACTTAAGTTTGTTAACGAATTGTGCATAGAAATTAGTTTTTGAAAATGTACTCCACCTACCACAAATCGCTACAATGCCCAATGTATCTGTAATATCTTGAGCTCTCTCTCTCTCTCGCACTCTCTATATTAATCAGATAATCTTGCATTACCTTTCTCTTTCCCTAATTAGATATATTGCGCTTATTACACACACACACACACACACACACATACAGGTACTTGAAACTTTGCGATTCTCCTTGCTAAAAGCCGCCAATTTGTAATCCAAGTGGCTAACTAGCAACGAACCAAACATTGACGTTGATTTGAGTAGTAGCGAGTGCATTTGCTATAATATGATTATTTTTCCTTCGTTTATGCATTTTTTATGATCTCATCGACTTACTAATCCTACTAATCACCATCTACTTCAAGTGTTTTACCAATAAAATATGTGCTGTCTCTCATGGGCGCTTATCAAGTTGAAATTCTTGGCAAGTTATGTTGCCAAGATGCCTCATAGTCGACATTATTACTTAATGCTATGGGCTACTGGTATTTTAATAGGCTATTGTTGTTGGGTTTTATTAGTAGGTATATTTGTAATTTAATATAGGTACATACATATGTGTATGTATATGTATCTACAACAGGATAATTAATAGTTGTTAAATGAGTTAGTGATTGAGAGGGAGTTACAAATTGCATAAGCATGCATAATGCATACTAATTTCATAAGTTTATATTCTAAAATACTTAACTAATATGTATTGATCATATATTTCTATATAATTAAAATAATATTTCGTGGTGTAATCAAAATTTTAAAATTCAGTAGCTGTCCAAAAAATACTTAAGAAAAGTTTAGTTTTTTTTTTTATCAAAAAGAACGCGATTTGAAGGGCTAATTATCTTCGATAATACCGAAAGTTAGATAAGATGCATTGCAATATTAGCTCAAAATTCTACTTGAATGGATTATTTAGCAAGTATCAGGCAGAAAACAATTTATTCACATGCTCAAAATGAGAAAATCTATATTCGAAAATATACTTTTGTATGAAAGCTAGACATGGCTTTCATCAGATTACATATATTTTGTGGATAAACACGATAATCGATGAAAATAATTATCTGTGCAGCATTTCAGTTTAATAGCTTTATGTTTATATGCAAAAAATTCTGAAAAATACTTTCGAAAACATAACATTGTATGAAAATTATACGTGGTTTCCATACGATTATGCCTATTCTTGCACTAATGTTTCTATTGCTAAAAAGAATTGCATGTCAATATATTTACTTGAGTAAAATGGGAAAATATATATTCGAAAATGAAGTTTTGTATGAGAAGTAGACGTAATTTTCAACCGATTGAGTACAATTTTTAATGCAGTCATTCCTTGCTAAAAATAAAATGATGCTTCAAATTTCAGTTCAATAGCTTTATGTTTACATGAGAAAAGTTTGAAAAACCATGTTCGAAAACGCAATTCTCTATGGGATGTGCACATAATTTTCATCCAATCACACATATTCTGAAACATATTCATTTGTAGACAAAAATAATCATACATTCTGAGTTTCGGTACGATACCTTTATATTATCATGAGTAATGTCTGAAAAAACATATTCGAAAATGGAATTTTCTATTATGAATTTTCTATTATGACAATATAATTTAACGAATTACCCATATTCTCAAATATATCTATTCGTAGGCAGAAATAAACTTACATTCGAAGTTTTAGTTAGATAGTTTGAATTCTAATTGTGAAAAGACTGAAAACACATGTTCGAAAATAGAATTTTTGATGGGAGGTAAGCGTAGTGTTCCTCCGTTTATTCACAATCATATATGTATAAATTTGTTGGTAAAAATAATTAGTACAAATCGGATTTCAGTTTAATAGCTTTAAATTTACGTTCGAAAAATCTGAAAACACATGTTCGAAAATGTGATTTTATATGAAAGGTGTACGTAATTTTCATCCGATTCTCAGACTTGTTTATTCGCTTGTTAAAATAATCATTTATAAAAGGCTTTACTGCAATAGCTTTGAATTTATGCGTGAAAAGTCTAAAAATTCATGTTCGAAATTATATTTCTATATGTAATATGGACGCAGGTTTTATCATATTCTCAAACATGGCCAATTTCTGGTGAAAATAATTACACATTTAGAATTTCAGTTCGAAAGTTTCATATTTTTGAGCATAAAGCTTGAAAAGCTGCATTAATAACTTTTTTATGAGGGTTACGGTGAGATTCTCATTCAATAACTCCCTTCTCCAAATGGTCTCATATTTCTCGAAACTTCTATTTAACCGATTTCGAATAAGATGTATTTTTGATTGATCTTTTCCATTTTTTAAAAGTAGAGAATTCTCATTACCAGATTTATTTTCAATTAATTATGTTGACAGCTTCAAACACACGAAGAAGAATAACAATAACAACAATTAGTTTTATTACCAATAATTTGAATGATGCTCTCATCTAAAGTACTTGCATAATTTCGAAAACACCTAACATACTTGAAACATTTTTTCGTCCACTAAAAATAGCAACGTAGAGTGGAAATAAACGGCACAGAAGGAATATGAGTATCTAAAATGGTGTAATATAAAATGCGTTTAATATTGTAACATTATTAGTTGTGTTTTTGCATTTTGTTCATTTTGAAATATTTTACCACATTTTCGACACAAATAAACTTTGTTAGCAGCGTCATAATTTAATATGAAATTATATTTGCGGTTAACCGCAACAAGTATGTGTTTATGAATTCCTCTCATTTGTTTATTATTTTTATACTTAAATACGAGTACATACCACAATATGTACGTAGCATCAGTAAATACGATATTATAGCTTTACAATTTATTGCATTTTGTTGCATTCGAAATTGTCAAATACTGAAATTGTGATGGTATTTTGTCTGCGACTATATGTAGATGAAGATCCATTTTGTTCTTGTTCTAGTTGTTGTTTATGGTATAGTTGTTGTTGTTGTTGTTTTTATTATTATTGTTCTTGTTATTTGTCATTGGGAATAATTGTTATTGCTGCTAGTGTGAAGTGTGTTTGTGTGGGGTGTCGGTTAATATAGTGCGAAGTCATCCTTTAAAATCATGACGATGATGATGATCATGATGATGATGAAGATGAAGATTTATTTTAATATTAACAAAACCAATAATAAAGGTTCTGATGATGATTATAAGAAAAAAATATTGTATGAAGTTCATCGGTATAATTTATATTAAACTTTAACTCAATTTTAACCATTTATCTTAAACCAATTACAATTTTTAAAAAATTTGCCAAAAATAGAGTTTGAGTGAAATTGAAAAAGTAATAACAGTGAATTAAACTCACATTCTTTGGCTTTAAAAGTGCATATTTAGAATTTGCAAAGTTTGTTATATTGAATAAATCTACACCCCGACAAAGTAGTACACTATTTGAAAACTTATAATGTCTGCTGCTTTAATTCCAAGTGACGTCAATTTAACAAAAATGTATGCCTTCGAGTGGTATTCACTTACTAATAAGCAATTTACAGTTCTTTCGAATAATAAAAGTTTGCCCTGGAGAAATTTTTCGAATAGCTCTGTGATGAGCTCAGAAGCATTAATGACATAATCGTTCTGGTGACCAGGATCGGTTATGATAAGTGAATTCCTTCTCATATCGTTGAAATTTAAGCCTTACAATAATAAAGGAAGACATAATCTATTACTATTTATTTTATTTATTTGTGTTAAGTTTCGCCTGTTTTGGTTTTTTGGGTTTCTTTGGTGACCAGCTCTGTGATGAGTTCAGTAGCAGTAATGACACAATCGTTCGAGTGACCAGGATCGGTTAAAATAAGTAGATTCCTTTTCATGTTGTCGAAATTTAAGCCTTACAATAATAAAGGAAGACATAATCTATTACTATTTATTTTATTTATTTGTGTTAAGTTTCGCCTGTTTTGGTTTTTGGTTTTTTTTTTGGGTGACCAGCATAGACTGACCATTTCCTATGAAATTATGAAACAATTTCGATTATTTAAAAATTCAAAGTTAAATGTAAGATTGCATTAATTTGTTATAATTTTATTGTTGTTATCGTTGTTTGTAATTTGTTTACACAGACACATGGGTTTGTTTTTATATTTAAATTTATGATTGGCCGTCTATCAAATGTCATATCAATGTATTTAGCACAATATGAAATACAACATACATATAACAAACGTTTGAATAAAAATAATAACAACAACAACAACATTTCCACTCATAAAAGATATGTATGTAGTCCATGCATGGAGCACATGCTGTTTTGACACAGTATGCACTATGCATTAGTTAATCGAAATGAAAATGTGGTTAGACAACATGATGCAGTAAATAGAAATCAACAATCAAAAGTGAAGTGAAAAGAAAAATCAACACTTTCACAAATGAGGTGATAAAATTTTGATAAATTTATGTTAATTTTACTATTATTATTATTATTGTTATTATTGTTGTTGATATGAGTTTTTTTTTTGTGTTTCGATTTTTTTTTATCTTTAATTTTAGGCATATTGTCTGAGGCTATTTTATTTTTGGAAACGAAGGAAAAAAAAAAAACCACAAAAAAACGATAATCATATTCATTTTGAAAAACAAAAAAACGCATATCTATAAAATACCGTTTATTTAACATTTAATTTATTTGCATTGCATTTTTTTGTGAATGCTCGTATTTTTCATTATAATTATCATATATGCATTTTATACACGTGCTTTTGTCTTCACTAAGTGCCTATATAAAAGCCATGTATTCGAGCGAGTGTTATGAAATGTTGTCGCTGGTTGCATCTCTTGTTTTCCTATAATTTATCAATACATATTTTTTCTTGTGCATTTAAAGCAAGTTTCATATTTTTTTGTTTTTCCAATTTTGTTTGGCATTATAAATTATTTATATAATCAGCAAGTCAGAAAGAAGGTGGAAGACGCTGGCAAATGGTGAATATTAGAGGTGATAATTGATTAAAAATGGAAATTATGAAATGACTAATATTTTACAATTTTATATGATTACCTTTCTTTTCTTTTGTGGCTAAAAAAAAAAATTTTTTTTTTATTATTAAATTTTCTACAAATAACGTTTTTGTCTCTATAATTTTTAAATATATTTTTTTTTTCCTAAAACATTTTTTCTTTCTTTGGAATATTTGTATAATTTTGCATAAAATTATTAATATATTTTATTATCATTAGTTTGAGGTGTCAAAATTTATTATTTTTAATAAATTAATATAGATAAATTTATGATTTTTTAAAAATAATATATTGGAATTTTTTCTATCCACAAAAGTTGGTTGACAAAAATTCATTCGATTTCAGGTAGATAAAATAATTTTGATTTAATTTTGAATTTTAATAAACCAAATTGTTGACCATAAAAATATCAACGTTTAAGAATTTTTGATCGAAAAATTTGATTCGAGGGACTACTAATTATTCATGGTATGTCGGTCGTGCTTCGAGTTGCATTAAAGATATTGATACTTTCTTTGTTTAATCGAGAACAGATATAAAATATATCCAACTGATATCAAAACTATTGACATATAATCTAACACAACCAATATTTTTAGACTAATTAGACTAATGCCTAGGGCTGCCTAAAATAATTCCATGATAGATTTAAGATTATTTTAAATTCAAGACAACCCCACAGTGATATTCCAAATTAATATAGAGAAAATGAAAATTTAAGATAAAAGCTATCCTAAGAATTGCTGAATTTGAATTGAATTGGGTGAAAAATTTGTCTGTTTTTTTGTCCCATTTGTATGGGTAGTCCCTTTAAGAGGTAGATATTGGAAGTTGGGTGCGTCAGGAGAAATACAGAATTAAAAGTAATAAGTTTCAGTGATATATTTGACCTTCACCCTCCTCCTTTCTTACCCTCTCTCCTCCCTTATCTTCCCTCCTCCCTTACCCTCTTCTCTTTTATAGGGGACCCCACAGAAGGGATAAAAACAGGACTAAGTAAGTTCCGGTAAAATGTTGGGAACAACAAATTCATGAGGATCAGCCTTATATCTTATCTTTTCTGAGGACTTTATTGATTTTCATGCTTTTCTATGTTTGTAAGGGGGTTCCTATAACGGATGAAGATAGGTGATAAATATGTTCAAATATGGTCGGTGATATGATTGACCTTTCTAGGCGCATCCTATTTCCACAAAATAATCAATTTTGTGGGTGCCGTAGCTCAGTGGTTAGTGTGTTCGCCTTCTGATCTGTAGGTCGGTGGTTCAATCCCCGGCTGATGCATAACAAATTTAATATCGATAAGATTTTTCTTTCGAACGGTACCCACCTGTCGGCAAGCAATTGGCAATTCTTCCGACAGTAACAACTTGCCATGAAAAAGCTTCTTAAAGAACTCTGTGACAAAGCTCAGAAAAAGTGATGTCACAAGTGTTCTGCCGTTCGGAACCGGCTAAAATAAGTAGGTCCCTTCTAATATTGTCCAAAAATTTAAGACGCACAACAGTAATGGAAGAGAAGCTCGGCCAATGATCCCTTTGGGGCTTTATGTGGCCACATATTTATTTTATTTTTTATCAATTTTGTAAGGAAGAGCCCTTAAGGGGTGAAGATAGGTGGTGAACATGTTCCTCTGAATATATTGAGAGAAAAACTTTTATAGAGCTTTATTATTCTAGAGGCGATCCCTCCGCAGATATGAAAGAATTTACCGATTTTTAAGTGTTTTTATGACCATTTTATATGGGTGGAGAGAGGGCACAAATATTGGAGAGTCAAAATGAGTGGTGGGCGCAGATATGTTGGACTCTCCTAGAACATTCTGATTTTTACAAATTCATCAACTTTGTAGGGGACTCTTCTGAAGAGGAGGATGTAGGAAGTAAACATGTTCAAATAAAATGTTGAAAAAAAAAAATTACATACATATCACTACTCGAGTGGTTTATCGATTTTCAGGCGATTTCGATACAATTTGGTAGAGGAGTGCGCCCTAAAGAATGGAGATCGAAGGTAAATATGTACAAAAAAAAACACCTAGGTGGGTGTTTAACGATTTTTAGGAGATTTCGATATTATTTTGTAGAGGATTGCGCCCTAAAGGATGGAGATCGGAGGTAAATGTACAGAAAAAATGTTAGGGAACAAAAATTAATGATAATAGGTGATACTTAAGATTCCTCTAGAAGCATAATTTATTTCATTTAAAAAAAAAATCTAATTTTGTAGGGGAGCTCCCACAATAGATGGAGATAAAGGCTAGATAGGTTCGGGAAAAATATAGACAATCAAAAATTAATAGAGGAATGTCATACATTATAACTCTCCAGGAGTGACACCTGATAAAAATATTGACTACTACGAGTATTGTTTTATATAAAATTATACATATTGAATTCGATAATAAAAAAATTTTATTATTTTCGTTTTTACAATTTATAAATTTGACATTTACATAAGCAATAACAACAACAAAGATAATAAAAAAACAAATATAAAAAAAAACAATACTAATAATAACCCGCTAAGTGCTGATAATGACAATATAAACATGTAATTTTTAACACATTCACGTAAATTTGGTGGGAAATTGTATTTGATGGATAACAACAACAACAACAATAACCGTTGGAAAACCAACAGCACTTAAAAGTGCATAAAATAAAATAAATAACATAAAAATGTGCACATGCACGCATACGTACACACACAAAGGCGCTCATAAAGCTAATTAGTTACACGCAACTATTATGTGACGGTAGCTAGCGATGATGTGGATGCCGCCATCGGCTATCAACATCATCAACATCATTCGCATGAATATAATCCTCAATAACAGCAGCAGCAGCAGCAGCAGCAGCAACAGCAGCAGAAGCTGCATCATTATCAACAGACAACAATAGCTCACTGTCATCATCATCATCATCATCATCATCATCACGATAATGATCATCATCATAATCATAGCTTAGCGACTACATCATCACTTTGCATCACATTGCATTGTATCAAGAGTTTGCATTAATTGTTTTGATTTTATGGTTATTTACGGGCAACAGTAAGCTTGCGTTGTCCGCATACATACATACATACATTCATATACAAGAAGTCACCAGCGCTACCAGAACTCAAATGCCCTATGCTGGTATGCTAATGCTGCTGTTGACTTTTCTGACACTACTATACATACATACATACTTTTCATAGTGTTCCTTTAGCATTACTTCATAATAAATTGTGTAATTTGCATTTCTGTTTTCTTTCATTTCTGCCATTCGCGTTGTTTTTAAGTATATTTAATCGTTTTTGTTGTTCACGCTGACATAATTGATTAGATTTGTTGTTGCTAATATATGAAAAACAGAACAATTTAACAAATTAAAAAAGAAGAGTTAAAAAGAAATATGTCCGCATTGAAAACATTACCTAAGCTCGTAAAGAAAAAATAAATTCCCCGCCTAGACCAAAGAAGCTAAGCATTTTAATCCATACAAAATCAGGGATATATAGAAATACTTTGGAAAATACATTTTTTTCTGAGTTAAAGGTAGGCATCGATATCATGCGTTCATAAAAATAATCGCATGTACCAATTTCGGTCATATAGATTTATATTTTCGTGTGCTGAAGCATGATTTTGTATGAGAGATAGGTGTGATTTTTATCAAATTCAGCAGATTTTCACATATGTCTGTTAGATAGTAAATATAATAATATATACCAAATTTCAGGTAGATATCTTTATATTTTCGCTGGCAAAGTGAGAAAACCTGCATACGGAAGCATAAGTTTGTATGGGAGATAGGTATGATTTTTATCCAATTCAACAGATTTTTAAATATGTCTGTTAGATAGTAAATATAATCGTATGTACCAAGTTTCAGGTAGTTATCTTTATATTTTCATTAGCAAAATGAGAAAACTAGCATACCAAAGCGTGATTTTGTATGGGAGGTAGGTGTAGTATTCACCCAATTGCGGCTATTTTCGAATATGTCTATCTGCTAGTAAATACAATAATATGTACCAAGTTTCAGCTTGAAAGCTTAATATTTGCGTGCTCAAAATGTAAGAATAGTCATTCTATGACCGACTTTTGTATGGGTGGTAGGTGTGGTTTTCAATTGATCACGCTCATTTTTGAAAAACTCAATTTTATGCTCAAAATAGTTTTATATACGAAATTTTAGTTCAATAATTGTATATTTTCGAGCGAAAAGTGCGAAAACATATATTCAATAACTAATTTTTGTATGGGAGGTAGGCATTGTTTTAATCAGATTACTGTCATTTTCAATTATATTTATGTTATAACCAAATAAATTTTATTCACCAAATTTTAGTTCGATATCTTCATATTTTCGAACAAAAAGTGCGAAAACCTTTGTTCAAGAGCACTTTTTTGTATATCCAATCCAATTAAAAGTTATTGATATGTAGTATGGAAGTCAAAGATTATAAAATTTATTTATTTATTTATTTTAGAATAGAAATATTTTTTTTTTCAATTTTTTAATCCTTTTTATTTTAGTCTTAACAAAGCATTGATAAGGCTTGCTTATTTAGCTGCTTCTTCATTTATTAAAATTAGTCAAGTTGTATATTCTATAAATGCAGTATGAAAGACAAGGCATGTATAATTCATTTGTCATTTAAATTGTTTGAAAATATTTTACCGTTTATTTTTGATAATTTTTCAAAACTGATGTTGCTTGAAAACCATACCCGATGGTCTGGTTGAGCATCATTTACAATTTAAGCATAGGCTAATTTATATATCCTGAATAAATTGAAACGCAACCCCACTAAATATTAAATAATATATATATTTTTTTCACTAATTAAGATCATATGTTTCTGCTCCATAATTAAATTTTGTATATTTAATTAAAATTGTGTCAATTCATAAAATGTAACAATGTATTGTAAAAATTGCATAATTGTGATATTTTGCATTTGGGAAAAAAATAAAAATAAAAAAATAAAGTAATTATAATTTATGTTGATTTTTTTCAACCGCAAAATATATAATACATATCAATATTTTAATATTTACCATGTCAATTGTAATATGAAATATGTTAATCATTGTTCATATATGAAAGCGTTGAAAACACTGACAGTTGACATTTTTAATGTAAAATATAACAAAAAGTTATTAAGAATTAAAATTAATAATAAAAAAAGTGTAATCAAAAATTTCAAATGATATAAATTATTAAAAAGAAGAGTTAAAATTTAAATTAACAATTAATTAGGTATTTACTAACTTTATTTGTTTTAACAATTTCTATATTTTCAATAAACTACTGATACGAATAATTATTGAAAACAAATAAATCATAGTAAATAGCAACAAAACATGAATAACTATTAAATATGGATTCATATAAATGCATTTGAATGATCATTTCTATATATTTAAAGACACTCCATCGCATGCTACTAATGCTAAATGTCATGATGGTCTTAAGTCGTTGTACTTGTATTCTATACATATATTCATATACATATGTATGTTAATAATAAATCTATTAACCAAAGTAGTTCATAAATGTAGACTATACAAAAAACCATAGTGAGAATTAAATATGATGGACATTTATGAGATTTATGGCAGACAAAAAGGCTATCAGGCAGGCAGGCAGGCAATAGGCACTTATTTCACATACCAACATATACGCATAAGTGTTTATATATATATATATACAAACATATTGTTAAATACAAATAATATTATACACGACCACTAAAGGGTGACCTTTATTTTTTGAAGAGACTTTTGAATATTCTCTAATATGAATTTATTGGCAAAAAGGACTTTTAAATTTGAAATTTCACATCGATTCACAGTAGCATCAAATTGTGTAATTTTATTACGAAAATATTGGTACATTATCATCAGTACACGTTTCGTTTAATATACAGAAGATCTGTTTGGCTCTTAGATGAATTGAAATTCAGATAATTGTCATGCCATGCTCCGAAATGCTTAGAAGAGAAGAGAATGTAATTAAATCATATACCGAACAAATTACAAAATTCGATTATTTGAATAATTTTTGAAGTTTTACTCTGAATGTGATACTATGATACACCAAAATGACACCCTTTGTTGTATGAATATGACTATTAAGTGCCGAGTCCTCCTACAATATGTACATACATACAATCAAATATGATGATAAGATGCATGTCTTTGATAGCATAGAAAATAATAAAATTGTGGTAGATTTTCAGCTTAAATATATTTTATTTATTTATTTGTAGATTTTTGTTTTCTTTTTGGCACACACACACACACACACCCGTAATAGTATTCGTAGACATTATATTATATTATGAAATATGTTCAAGTTGTTGTTTTTTGGCCTATTGTTCATCAACAGCTGACTGACTGTGTGTATTGAATATGCCACTTGACCAATATATGTATGCACTACTACATAAACAAATGTACATGTTGTCTTGAAGTGTGTGTGTGTGTGTGTGTTGAGAGTTGAAGGAAAACTGTCAAAAAATAATATACCGTTATTAAAATGACAGCCATGGCGACTGTAAATGTCAGTGCAATAGCAAGAGCAACAGCAAAACTTTGCTATAAGTAATTTTATGTATATGAAAGTATGTATATGTGTGTGTGTGTGTTTGTATGAGCTTTTGTTAAAGATAAATGGATTTTGTTTCGAATACATCCATGTAGAGAAATCCTATATAAATATATATAGAAGTAGCAAACAAACGATTGATGACACTTTGAAGGACTTTAGAAGAGGACTTAGCGGTAAAGCCTCAAAAATTAAATGATGAAAAGCAGTTTAACAAGTCGCAAGCACCAGTACCTGTGGCATGTAGTAGATAAAAAGTTTTCAAGCAAAATGAGTAAGGCAAAAAAAAAAAGGAAGATAGAAAAACATTGTTCATTTTTTCGGCGTTTGCTTGCTACTAACTTGAAATGACAGTGGTTTTTGCTTTTTTGTATTATTTGCTATTTGTTGCGTGTATCACATTACAATAAGTCGAATTAAATAAGTTGCACTAGTAATGTGGTCCTATATATATATTTGAGATATTTGATTGATGAAATGATAAATATGTTGATTTGTATTTTTATTAGATATTTTTTCTCCTCGCAACTTTTCGTTTAACTAAAGCTCATTGCTTACAATGGCATTGTGCGTGCAAGTGAAGTTGTAAGTGGTACTTGTATGTATTTAGTTGGTAACCATTTCGTTGTTAATAAAAAAAAAAGAAATCATAGTAATTATTAGCAACAACAACAACAATGACGATGACAGCAACAGCATCCGCTTCATCATCAATGTCATCATAATTATCTGCTGCTACTTTGCAATGCCAAATACAGATTTAGTCGTTTTGAGAGACATAAATAAACTTTAGATACTATATATACATACACATTATATGTATACGTATATATGAATTTTTACATTCGATTTATATATATAATTATGTTAAAATAGGCAACAACTTCCTTTCATAGAAGTGTCAGTTATTTCACATTTTGCCTATGAAAATGTCAAGCCAGCGACTTGAAAGTTGGTATATGCAGTTATTTTGATCATAGAATTTATATACTAGAGAATGGCCGTATTTGGCAGAAAACCACGCCTACCTCCCATACAAAAGTTGCTTTTGAATGTACATTTTCACATCTGTTTCACGTAAATATAAAGCTTTTAAACTGAAATTTAATACACAGAGTTAATCTGATCATAGAAAAACATTGTTGGAAAATTATGGCAATTGGCTGAAAATCACGCCTACCTCCCATACAAAAGTTGCTTTTGAATGTACATTTTCACATCTGTTTCACGTAAATATAAAGATTTTGAACTGAAATTTAATACACAAAGTTAATCTGATCATAGAACAATAATATTTGAAAATGATGCCAATCGGATGAAAATCACGCCTACCTCACATACAAAAGTACACCGTTTATTGAGGGTTTTCACGCTTTGCGGGTGAAAACATGAAGCTATCAAGCTGAAACTTAGTACATACAATTATATTTAGTTACTAATAGATATAATTGAAAATGGTTCGAATTTGATAAAAATTACGCCTACCTCTCATACAAAAGTTGCTTTTGAATGTACATTTTCACACTTGTTTCGCGTAAATATAAAGCTTTTAAACTGAAATTTAATACACAGCATTAATTTGATTCTAGAACAACAATATTTAAAAATGATGGCAATCGAATGAAAATCACGCCTACCTCACATACAAAAGTACACTGTTGATTGAGGGTTTTCACGCTTTGCGGGTGAAAACATGAAGCTATCAAGCTGAAACTTTGTACATACAATTATATTTAGTTATTAATAGATATAATTGAAAATGGTTCGAATTTGATAAAAATTACGCTTACCTTCCATACAAAATTAGGCTTCCGAGCGTATGTAAGTACAATTTGCACATGAAAATATAAAGATTTTAAGCTGAAATTTGGTATGTCTGAAAATATTGGCTAAAGAATAAACATGTTTCAAAATGCATCTAATCGGGCAAAAATCAGACCTATCTCTCAAACAAAAATATGTCCTCGAATGTTTTTTATGCTCGACTCTAAAAAAGGACTGAAGCTAGGCATAAACGATTAGTGAAATTCACTTAAAATTTTTCTTAGAAACTCTTGTTTTTTTAATTCATGAAATTCTTTAATAAAATTTTAACAAAAAATTGAATATTTCAAAAAAAAAACTCACAAACGTTTTGTAGTCAAACTTGAATGATAGCAAAACAATATTTGACAAATAAACTTTCTATTCATTTCAAAATTTTAGCATTATCATTATCAGCATGATGATGATAATAATCATTATCATCATTGTTAACATATTCTTCGTCTTCTTTTTAAATATGCATTGAATTACTAACATACTCAAAAAAGTTGAAGAAATTATTCCAAAAAAAAAAAAAAAATAAATAAATCTTTGAAGATATGTAAAGAACAAAAGATATTGATGTCAAGCACCCGAAATCGTATTTCCTCCACTCCATCCTCTACTCCTTCTCCTCTTATCTTTTACTTCCTTGTTATCTTTGCAAAAAACCTATCGAAAATATTCTTGAATTCCATCTTTTACTAGCATCTCCGAAAGAACGACCACCCCAAACATCGTCTGGAGCTGTCTGCCTTAAACAACCACCATAGATAAATATATGTACATGTATGTAAATGCTACCACCACTAACATACCATCAGTACCAGAAAAACCAAAAGTAGTAGTAATGATGATTAATTATCCAAAAAAAGTAATAGTTAAGAAGGTGTGGTTGGAGGGAATCACAACAATAACATTAATAAAGTTTATCTCTGACTATGCTTCTGACTCATCTGCTTTTAACTATTGGGGCAAATTGAGTATACTCCGCTCCGCCTTTAGAGAACACTTAGAAAGACAATGGCAGCAGTTAGCAGTAAAAGAAGATCGAGAAGATGAAGAAAACGAACAGGAATTAGAAAAGAGAGAAAGAAATAAAGCACATAAGCACATGTATTGATATGCAGAGTACAATAATTCAACTTTATGTAAATGTAGTTTCATTTGGTCTCACCCTGTTATTATTTAGTATATTCGTAGGTTATTGCTACTGATCAAGTGCAGAAAAAAAAGAAAAAAACTCCACAAAATATAAAAAAAAAAACAAAACCAATTTAATACCCATTGGCAATTGCTTTTATTGCCAATGCTGCTATTCCAATGGCAAAAACCCAACTACAGTGACGTATGCTCACTCTCAAAGCAATGGCAGCAAAATAAAGAAGTAAAAAGTTAATACAATATTCCAACAAAACAAACATTATACATTCAAATTACATACTCAATAATATTGGGAATATTCAAAGTAGTAGAAGAAATTCCAAAAAAAAAAAAAAATAATTGAAATACGAATGTACTGAAAGAATATACACAAAGATCATGTATAGATATCTATTTATTTAAAAATAATTACTTACATTTTTTTTTTTACTTGAAGCATTTATTATGTATCACCACAAAAAAGCAAAAGGCGTCAAGGAATACTTAAGTAGCATATGAAGTAGCAATGAAAGAACAATTAGAAGAATATATTTTCAAATGATGCTATAGCAAATGTATAAATTGCTATTGGCATGATTTAAATATAAAAATGCATCCAAAAAGTGGCTTAAGCTCAACAAATAATATGTAGATACTCTACTTAATACTGAAATTCAAAATTTCTTTCTAATTGAAAAGAAGAAAAATTTACCAGATGACCAGCAACGTTTAAAGATGCTGTTTTGGAAGCTTTATTACACAAAGACCAGTGACAAACTCAGAATCAATTTGCTGAATCTTCGGAAGTGACTCGACAAGCCATTTTATTGCATTTAAAAAACAATGGATATGATCCAAAAAATTAGAAATTGTTTTCCATATGAACTGAAACCAAGAAATATATCGAAAGGTGGTTTTTGAATGTCTGAAATGCTGCTTCTGCGGTGCATCATATTTTTTGGCATCGTGTCTTTAATGGCGATAAAAAAAAAGATCTGTTACGACAACCTTAAATGGAAATAGTCATATGTAAGACTTGGTCAACCAGTCAAATTGATTCCAATACCGAATATCGATAGTTCAAAGGTGATGCTGTATATTTGGTGGGATCAAAAGGGTATAGTGTATTATGAGTTGCTAAAACTGGGTGAGATTACTAATGGGGAATATGACTGACAATAACTTCTGAAATTAAAGGCTACCAGATACAAATCATTGATTCTCTCTACATCATGACAATGCTCAGCAACATGTTGCGCAACATATTAAAATCTAATTGGGGAAAAAGCGGATGGAATCTTTTACTCCACCCACACCTTATACGAAATAACCTTCATTTCAGTTGAAGTTAACAAAAATTGAGAATTTTGAATAAACTATGATTCACTTTAGAGATGTTACGAAAAAACAAAAAAAAAAAATACACAAAAATAATCATATAAATATAAATTTCAAAAAAAAAAAAAAAAAAAATAAGCCATGAATTGTTTTAAAAATTACTATAAAAGTATTTAATAATTTTAAATAATCACTATTAAAAAATATGATAATTTTAACTTTAATATTTTGAGTGAACCCTCTGAACTCATGAGAGTAAGTTACTTGTAGGAGGCTAAATATCACTACTTAAATTAACATTTTTTGAATAAATAATTAATAATGTTTAATGTTTTCCAGTAGAATGGTGAAATAATTTTCTAATTGTAAAATTAATGGTGAAAAATGTATTAAATGTATTAAATATGAATTCTTCACTCGTAAATCAAAAGATTAAATTAATACTATTTAAATTATGATAAATTTGATTTAATATTTATTACTAGAAAATTGGTTAATTAGCACTACAATCTTTAGTGTTATTAGTTTTAGATATATTTTAATTATACACATGTTTATATATAAAATATTATCTCTTGGTTATATTATGCTTTTTAAAGCTTAACAACAATAACAACAACAACTATAGAGTAGTAGTAATAATTATAATAATAGAAAATAAAACATGTGTACTTAATACCACAATAGAAACAATTGCTTTAAGCATCATTAATTTCTGTTATACTACAAGTACAATACTCATCGTATAACATATCAAATATACAAGAGTTATGTATATGTATTGGTATGTATGTATTATTAGTAGTAGTAGTAGTAGTAGTAGTAGTAGTAGTAGTAGTATACCTCAGGTATTAGTTTTACAATTTCAACTAAAATTGAATTGTCCAAATTGACAAAATAATTTTCAAACACTCTGCTACTACTACTCTACACACTGCTACATACAATACAATATACGTAACCCCCACTTATCCATGCCATCCATGAAATACCATGAAAAATTATAAAATAGAAATACGAATTTAATTTTCTATTTTACATGGTAGAATTTGGTTTACCTACATACACATACACCATTATTATCATCATCATTATGAATATTGTCATCATTGTTGTTGTTGTTAGTACTTATATATGTTGGTGCTATTGCTGCTGCTGCTGCTGCTGTTGCTTGTCAATTAAAAAGCATTTTACGCTAATTGCACAACAACAACAGCAATAGCAATAGCAATGACACTCACAACAATATTATATTACCAAATGTGGTAAAAACAATTTAAAAATACTGCTGCTGCTGCTGCTGCTGCTACGTTTCAACTCAACACAACAACAACTAATGAACAATAAACAATGTACGAGAAGTTCGAGTGCGACTAATGTAGGTACATAAGTCGAAATGAGTGGTTAAGTACCTTCATATATATACATACACAAACAATGTTGAATTGAAGAAATATATTACATATACATATATAAATGTAATATAGTAATGTGTTTTTAATATGCGAAGTAATCATAATCCATATAATGAAGAATGTGACTGATGTATGTAGTACCTAGTCGATAAGTACCGCATAGAAAATTGTGTGTTGCAACATTAGTTCAATAAATTTATATGTTACATGGTGTTCTCAGCTTAGACAATTATGATTAAAACCTTTTCATATTGATCGTTTACCGTGCAACTTCAACATCGAACATGTCGCAACAACTGGTATGATAGAAGTGATCGAACATGATCAGACTTGATAAGAGTTTTATTTAAAAATGATTTATTACAGAATAGGCTATTCACATCTATTGCTGTAATAATTAAGTATCTGCCGAATAGAATGAAAACTACAACCAACCTTTTCATATTTATCATTTACTGTGCAAATTCAACATCGAACATGTTACAACAACAGGTATGAATGCACTGATCGAACATGATCAGACTTAATGACTTTTTTGTAAAAATGTTTGATCAGCCAACTGATAAATTTCTGAATAGGCGTAATCACATCTGTTGTTGTAATAATAAAATATGATTATGAGAATATATATTTGCTGGCTTTGGACGTTAAGATGTAAAGCTATCAACAAACATTTTCATATCTATCGTTTACTGTGCAACTTCAACATCCAACATGTCGCAATAACAATTATGAACGAACTGATCGAACATAATCAGACTTGATAAGACAATTATTGAAAAATGTATGATCAGCCAACTGATAAATTTCAGAATAGGCGTAATCACATCTATTGACATCAATTTCATATGTTTTTGAATTTATATTTGTCGGCTTTGCACTTTAAAAGTTAGTTTCCGAAAAAGTGATTTTTCAATTTACGCTTTAAAATGTAAAGCTATCAAACTGAAATTTATTGCATATCATTATTTCTAACATGCAATTGATATATTCAAGAATTGGCGTAATCGAATAACAATTAAGCCTACCTCTCATACAAAAATAAGCATTTAAGTGTATGCTTTTAGAAGGTGTTTATCGAAATTTGAAGTTATCGCATTGACATTTTGATAAATAAGATTAACTTTATTGCAAAATTGATGAGATTGACATTGAATGTAATCGAATAAAATCCACGCCTACTTCCAATACAAAAATATATTTTCGAATGTACAATATATTTCCTGACTTTCTTATTAGAAATAAGAAGCTATCGAACTGAAACTTGATACATATGATGATTTTGAAGAAAGTGTAAATATTAAAAAAAAAAAAAAATAAATATAATCGTAAGAAAACCATGCGATCTTCTGATACAAAAATGATTCTATCTTTTCAGAAAATTAGTCATAATGAGAGGTAATTTCATGTGACATATTGTGTAATATTAGTGCTAGTGTTTGAAGGAACATATGAAGTAGTTTTGTACAGTAAAAACATTTCCATCCACATCGAACATGTTGGAAGCGGGTGTTTGGTGCAACATAGAGTAGATAGAAAGTTTTGCATCAAACATATTGCAACAATATTGCAACATATTGATCGAACATAATTGAACTTGAAGAAATTGATTGCTTTTCATTAAAGCATTACTAAAAATTACAATTTTTCTATGCAAAGCTAGCACTCTTTACATTAGTTATGACTACATATAGATGCTTTAAGTAATTGCTTTTGCTAAAGGGTATATTCGTACCTAGATGTATGTAGCTTACACACTTTTAAATAATATACTAATTGTAAGTGTATAGCAATTTATCTACCATGTATTTTAAGATTGTGAAAAATTATAGGCAAAATGATTGACCGGCATATGGCACCTTATGGATGGATATGAAGGCAAATGTATATACAATATCATATTGTATATGTTGGTACCGAGTTTTTATGTTAAATGGTATGTTTTTTCTCTTTAACAAAATCATACAGTCGATGGCGGCGAAGCTAAGAGCAAAAGTATTTATTTAAGAAATTAATATTAATGATTTAAATGGATTTTGACAGCTCATTGTATAATCCCAGATCTTTATAGATGAGAATAAGTCGATGTACATAGTGTGGATAGGTAGGCAAGATAGTAAGTTATCTATATTTCATTTTCTCTTCTTCACTTCTCGTTAGTATTATCATCATCATCATCATCATTATCATCATACAACAAATAAACTGCATCAACATCATACACATTTTCTTTATCTGAGACGGACGATGTTGCCGTGGTTGTGTCTTGTCGGTGCTTTAGAAAACGGAATCGCATACATAATTATATATGTATATATGTATTCGTATGAAGAAAGTTTAACTATCTTAGTTGTTGATCAGCTTGCTATCTATGTTCATCATTTATATACAATATCTATACAGCTAACTGCTTACTAACGACTTACTAAACACTATTACTACTGCTGCTGTGCTATTAATAATGTAGTAGGTACAAGTGCAATATGCACCATACAACAACAACAACCACAACAACAATATGAATAGTAACAAAAATTAACTGCTCATACTTATTACTCAAAATAGTGCCAACATCAATTTAATATAATCGTATATCCATCCAGTAGTATTCATAGTGTAGCATTGTATAACTAATTTGTATACATTTATTTCACGGCATTGTATTTTACTTGCAATGGGCGTTTTTTTTTTTACATACGAATATAATGAGAAGCATTACAAATTATATTAGTGATGCTTAGGTTTTA
This sequence comes from Megamerina dolium, assembly GCA_963854835.1. Lineage (NCBI taxonomy): Eukaryota > Metazoa > Arthropoda > Insecta > Diptera > Megamerinidae > Megamerina > Megamerina dolium. Next base: position 18,768,235 of record OY978528.1, read on the forward strand.
ACAATACAAAAGAAAAATAATTAACCAGCAATATGTAGGTAGTGAGGTGATTACTAAAAAAATACAATAACAACAATAAGTCGGTATTTTGAGAAAATCTTTAAGTTGTTATGATTTGGAGATTTTTCGTTTTTCTCAAAATTCGAAATTGAAGATGAATTCTTTGTAATTATTTTCGTATTTCTTTTTTATTTTTCATTAAAAAAAAAAAAAAAGACCAAATGATAATAACGATAATAATAATAATTAAACCTTAACCCTTATGCACACTAGGGCCACTTCATAAAAGTAAATTACCGAATTTGGTTTTTTTTAAGTTTGAATTAAAATAAAGAAGTACCGTTATATACACTGTGTTATCTCTGATTGATGAAGGAAATATTATATATGCATTATTATCATTAATAAATTAATAGAGTTGCACATTTTGTCACCATATTTGTGGGATTTCATATTGTGATTATAATATTTTTGAGTTTCAAATATGAATTAATGCATTTTTTCTTAATTAGGTGATTTTCCATATAAATCCTCTTCAAAATGGCTTCCAGTGGTTAACACTTTCTAACCAAAAGTTTAACGGAATCTATATTTGGGGTCACCAAAGTCAAGAAGCGCCAACGGGTTAACGAAAGTGCATTAAAAGGTAAATAAATCTATATTCGGCACTCAAAGAGTCAAGGATATGATTAGTTCATGCTTGGTTAATGGGAGTTTAATACTCTGAAGGCACCTTTATATTCAATTTGAATTTGTAGTTAAAAAATTTTTCGGTAGTAACTTGTATCAGAGATAAATATAAAAAATTTAGAAAATATGAAATAAATAAAATCTTTTTTTTATCATTTCAAATAGTTGGTAAAAATTTATGTCAAATATTGAATATTGATTTTTTTTTATTCTCAGTAATGAAGATAATAATAAAAGCACTTAATAGTAGAAACATATATATGTAGAAGCATTATGATTTATCAAAAAGCTGTTCAATTCCTTTGACGTTCCATCTAATAGATTTATTTATTATGATATTTTTTTTTCTCTCTCTAACATTGTAGTTAATGCCATTTCATTTGTCAGAACATTTGTATGAGCTTAAGCTTAAATTTGACGATACACGATAATAAGGATGATGATGATGATGATGATGATGATGATTAACTGTGATAATGATAATGATCAGCATAAAGACGACAATTATAATAGTAATTATGATGTTACTTATAATGATAATATATCTATTGTTATTTCTGGGTACTTAGACGTCGTTTATATGTAGAAATTGCGTGCATATTTGTATGTGTTTGTGTGTGTTTTGATGTGTATGCCGCTGAGAGTCTATGATACATTTAAGAACTAAATTACAAATTAATTTTCATCAATTTGCCTAAGACTGTTACAGTAACATAATGAAAATAATAACAAGAACAACAACAACAACGATGACTTATATAGAATTGGTATTAACAACAATATTATGGCTTATGCTTTTGTATTTATATGTATGTATATAGTATGTATATAGTACCTTATATATGTACTTATATTTGTATATGTATATGTGATATTGACATAAAAGTCGCTTAACTTAATTCCATTGAAATGAAATTATTAACAACAATATTATTACATATGTACATATATGCGTGTCACCCTAATACATACTACTTTAATGTTATTAATATATACATATATACCTATACATATAAGTAGTAGAACCAAAGCCAGCCACCAATCAACCAACAAGCCAAGACATGTGTAAGAATAAATTTTTGATGCTGATGCTGTGATGGTTCCGGCTACAAGGAATTTTTCTTCTTATATATGTGCACATATTGGGGTTGGGGAAAAAGTATTGGGCCCATTATTTTTTTTTTTGCAGAAGCAGAAAAATTGAAATCCTGACACATCTCTTTAGTTAAGATTACAGGTATGGCAAATTCTGGGTTTTTTTTTGTTTAGAAAGATAAATATTATTCCTTTCAAATGGCGTCCACAAAATTAATCAAATTAATCGTTTAATCAAATTAAATTAAAACTCTGACTAAGAAATTATGCATTTTAAATACAATTTTACCGTACCAAAGTTCAGTGCTTAGTGCCTTGGCCTTCTGATATGTAGGTCCAGGGTGAAGCACAACAAGTGTAATATCGAAGATTTTTCTTTCGAACGGTACCCATCTGTCAGCAAGCAATTGGCAATTCTTCTTCGGACAGTAACAATTTGCCATGGAAAAGCTTCTAAAAGAGCTCAGAAAAGCTCAAAGCTCAGAAAAAGTGATGTCGCAAGAGTTCTACCGTTCGGAATTGGCTCAAATAAGTAGGTTCCTTCTTATACTGTCCCAAATTTAACACACGTAACAGTACTGCTCGGTGAAAAAGCCCTTCGGGCACTATAAGGTGCCAAATATAATTTTTTGTTTTTAAACATAATTTTCCAAATGTAATCTGGTATTGACTTAATGAATAGACAAAAGTTGAGAGAGTTCAGCAGGCAAGTTGAGATGCATACACCCTGTGTACCCCTAACCTTAAGTTATCAGGAGTCCTGTAAAAAATAATTTGGTTCAGTTCAGATCAATCAAAAAATCGCAAGTTTTAATGCTGAGCTTTACAATCTACTACAAATTAAAAGAGTTTGACTGATATCTATATATTCGCACATCAAACGCATTGTTCTGCCTTTTATTTTATTTAGCGTTCTTATTCAACCAAAAAACTACCGAAACTCGACTGTGACGTCATAATATTGCTACGAAGAAAAATGGCAAAAGGACTTCAATAATTTTTCTCCAAACCAAAACATATATGTATATGTATATTATAAATATATTTATAAGCTCATATGAGTTAAGCGCGGCAGGAAGAATTTCTGTTTTACTCCCACCATCGTTCTCTCATTTTTTTCGTATATGTGTGTGTGTGTGTGTGTATGTGGACAATTTCGATTTGTTTGGTATCATTTATTGAATTGTGAATTATTAAAGCGTACAAATTGAAAACGTAAGACTATAACGTAAAGGCGCGCACAACAGAATAGAGTGAAAGCGAGAGAGAGAGAGAGAGAGAGAGAGAGTGAAAGAAAGAGCTGATTGCTTCAGAGTTTTGTGTGAAGCTAAACTGAAGTGACGATAGATGGGGTAGTGTGCGTGGTTTCAATATAATTCCATTCGATTACAGCGACTAAATGAAATGACACACAAATATACGAGTACGTATAGTAACACACACATGCATCCACATAATCATATAATACGTATGCCAATATGTGGCGCCTTCTCTCCCATTATGAAAGACGAAATGAAATGAATCGAATACGATAAACAGCACCCACCAAACTAATAACAACGACGACGATGAAAGGAGCAAGTTTTTGATGGTGCCCCAGAAAAAAAAAAATGTGTAAGTTATGAGGGGCGTGTTGTTGTTGTTGTTGTTGGTGGTGGTGTTGGTATGTAGCATGTGTGTGATTGCCTTTGACTCAATGAAATTATATTTGTATAGGTATATGGATATATGTACGTACATATGTGTGTGTGTATACTCATAGAAGTAGGAAAATTTCATCAAATATAATAAATAAAAATATATAAATTCCAAGCTAAATAACTGCTATTCATTCATTCATTCATTCATTGATAGCTATATATTCAGATATAAATATATATTTATATATTTGTTGTTGTTGTTAGATTCCTGGTTATGTAACGTTATGTTAGGTTACCACGTTAGATGCTTTTGATTGTAGTGTGCTGTTGCTATTGCTGGTGCTGGTGCTGCTGGTGTGTTATTTAAGTTGATGGAATTGGCACTTGTTAAAATACTCAATATATAATAATAGAATAGCTACGGTAACTAATAACAACTACAGCAACAACAACAACAAACTTCTTCGGCAATGCTTAAGATTAAAGTGAAATGCAACTTGAAGTAAAAAATGCTAAAAAATGAAAGATACGCACTCAACTCATACGCACACCATAAGGGAAATCCATATGGGCAAAGAAAATCGATATTTATTGTATTTCAATTTGTTGCGATAATGAAGAGAATAACGATGTAGAAGATGTGATGAAAAGAAAAGGACGAAAAAAGAGTCAACACAAAGTGTTTTTTTTTTCTATAACATTCACATGAAGATGAAGCAAAATTAATTTAATAATAAGCGACATAGAGAAATCATAATAAATATACAATAAAAAAAAATGTCAGCAGTGATAAAGGAAAATGTAATCAAGAAACTTCCTAATTTATCGATAAATTTTAGCATTGTTAATTCATGGTACGCATATTCAAGCGCATAACATGTGGACCTACCCGGTAAATGTAGAGGAATAGAAGAATAGAGGATATATTTGTCCTCGCTATGGAAATCGTGGTAGCGTTAGTAGATAATTTGATCAAAAATATCAATTTTGTAGGTGAAGTCACCTGAATGGGGGCTGGTAATATATTTTTTTCCTCTAAGGGCAACTACTGGGCAGTTATGAGATAATTTGTTGATTTTCAAGTATTTTTACGCCCATTTTATATGGTAGCTCCTCAATGGAGTGAAGATAGGAGGAAAGTATTTCAACAAAAATGTTGAAAAAAAAAAAAAAAATGGGGGTCGATTATATATTTGATCCTCAGAAAAGCACTCTGTGATTGGTATGAGCCAATTTTATGAAAATCTAAGAGCAACTACTGGGCAGTTATGAGATTATTTGTTAATTTTCAAGTATTCTTACGACCATTTTATATGGTAGCTCCTCAATGGAGTGCAGATAGGAGGCAAGTATGTTTAACAAAAATGTTGAAAAACGAAAATAAATGGAGGTTGGTTATATATTTGATCCTCATAAGAGCGCTCTATGATTGGTATGAGCCAATTTATGGGTTATGAGGCAGTTATGAGGTTATTTGTTGATTTTCAAGTATTCTTACGTCCATTTTATATGGTAGCTCCTCAATGGAGTAAAGATAGGAGGCAAGTATGTTTTAGAAAAATGTTGAAAAACGAAAATAAATGGGGGTTGGTGATATATTTTATACTCATAAGAGCACTCTGTGATTGGTATGAGCCAATTTTTGTGAAAATATCAATTTTGGAAGGGAGCCCTTTAAAGTTGTGCAGATAGATGGTGAGATTGTTTCGAAAATATATTAAAAAGAAAATGTAAATGGGGGTCGTTCATACATTTTAACCCTCTTGGGGTGACTCCAGGGAAGTTATTGGTATATTTTCGAATTTTCTGCGTATTTTTCATCATAATTTAGATACATTCCACATCTAAAAATTTTTTAAATTCACATAACTTTTTACAAAACTTTACAAAATTGTTCACGTGTTGGTATCAAAATCAAAAAACTGTTTACTATCGTACACCCATTAGAGATACTTGGAGAAAAAATTAAATTTTAGTACCTTAGTACATAATTTTTCAGAACTTGAGTAATTTTATCAACATTTTAGCAAGTTTTTCATGACGGTTTTGATTTAAATAAGCGAAAAAAAAGAATATATCTAAAAAATACGATAATAAAATTTATTTAATGCGAATTTCGTATTTAGAAGACACAAATCAATTTTTTTTTGTAATGATTAATCGCCTCAAATGGTATATGATTTGACAAAATCATGTTGCGAAACTTCAATAGATAAGTTTGGCAATTTCTTTGTGCTGTCTTTTAAAATCATTTGCTAAATTTAGCAACCGTAAAGTAGTCAACTCATTTAATAAAAATAAAAATCTTAATTTTTGCATTTTAAATTGATTCATTATTTTCTACACTTCCTTCAACGTCGGGAAAGAGATATTAACACATTATTCCATTTTAGTTGTTATAAAATATTCTTCATTTGAATATCATATGGATGAATATTGTTTGAAATATCTTTAAACAGCTGACAACAGTCCATATACATAGTCGTACATATCCTTGTAAATGCACATTGTTTTGCTTCATATACAAGTGTCAAACTTTTGACACATCTACGAGTATTTATACATATATGTAAATACAATACATTTATATATACAGGCATGTATAATATATGTACATAAATATCTATAAGGAAATACATATAATAGATGTAAGTATGTGTGCAACTTTAACAATTGGGCAAATTTTCAATTCCTTCATTCTCTTTGAATTTGTACTCATTTGATTTGAGAGTTGTAATTGTATTTCTTGTGTGCTGGTGTTATTTTGCTTGTTTGTTGTTGTATTGTATAGAAAATTAACATATGGAAAGCTTTTTCTTTTTTTTTGCTGATTTGAAAAGTTGTCGTTTTGTTACGTTTCATTTCAATTTGAATTTTTTTATTGGATTTTTTTTTTGTTGCTTTCAGCTGTCAACTTTTCATAGCATTTTCATTTTATTTATTTCAACACATGTACTATATATATGTGAAAGGATATTTGAGCAGATATACATATACTTATGAGTTAGACAGACAAAATCATTAGACATACACAGAGGCAGTCAAATATACTCACATACACTCTCAAACATATGTCAGCATTTTATTTACATCATTGTACTATATGATGTGTTTTTTTTTATTTTCGTCATCATCGTCTTTATTGTTAATTCTACTCAACTAAATGCATATACATCGTATACATAATAAATTTGACTTTAAGCTAAATGTAAGTATATATGTATAGGCATAGCCACATTCATTCATGTTGCCATTACTAATCAAGTTAAGTTTCAAAATAGAAAAAAAACAAAGACGATGACAAAACAAAAAAAAAAAAACAAAGAAATGTAATAGAAAAGACTTATTAAAAGAGAATTAATGTGGTGCTGTGATTGTTTTGCACAAAGTTGATTTTTTGTATAAAAGTATTGGGGTTGTCGTATTATATTGATTAGTGTGATGACAGTACAAAATACCCATGTCTTTATTTTAAACAAAATATAATGATGTTTTATATATTTTGCAGATTTTTCTTAGTTCTTAATAAGAACTAATAAGAACTAGTACACTTTAAGCATACCAAATTTCATTAAATTCGGTGAATTAAGTTCCAAGCATTTTGAAAAATCTTGCTACATAATAAAAGATAAATTTTTGAATGATATTACAATGCAAAATTTTTAATCAGACCATAGGTCCGAAATTTGGAAATAATCAAAATTATGTATATGCAAGAAAATTGTTGAACCAAGAATTAATGTCGAAAAATAAATTTCGACATTATTGCACAAAACTTTGAATTAGAATACATATGTGTAAATTAAATTTTAACATATCCGAACAAAATTATGCTTTGTCGGCATTATTGCATAAATTTTCGGAATAATGTCGAATTGAAATTTGGTACCCTTAAAAATAAAATTTTAAATAATAACTAAATTATTATTAATTTATTGAATTTGATAAAAATTGCTTTGGAAAAAAAATTCGACATTGTTGCAAACAAATTTCGACATTATTGCAAAAAAACTTCGACATTAATGCGGCATTAATTAAGCACGTCCGAAATATGCACAAAATTTCGATATTATTGCAGAAAAATTTCGACATTACTTCTGCAGGCCGAAAAATGTGCGATAGACTTTGTTATATTTTTTAAGAAGAAGCATATTTTGAATTACGTCAGAAGTAGGTAGAAATTAATAGAAATTCTACAAAAATTTTCGATTTTATTGCAAAATTTTCGATATAATTGCATATAAAATTCGACATTAATTCGACTTTAATTAAGTTGTATGTGTACAACATAAAAGTTTGCATATGAAAAAAATTTCGATATTATTGCAGAACATTTTCTACTTTACTTCATTCGACATTACTTCTGCAGGCCGAAAAATGTCCATAGTTTATGATGATGATTCTTGAGGCATGAAAGGCTAGTACAGAATAATTTTGATGGAATATAATTGAAAAGCAATAGAATTTGGTATATTTTTCAAGAAGAAATGCTTTTTTTTTTTGCGTCAAAATATACTAAATATTCTAAAGTACAAAAAAGTTCTGTTTAGTTGAATTTGTATTAAGTTTGTTAAATCTGAAAACCGGAATCCGTGACTAATAAACAGTCGGCCAACACATTAACCACTGAGCTAGGTTATATATAATAGATACATTTTCAATAGTAACTGGCCAAAACAACATTATTATCATCATCATCGTAGCTTCATTTTATCTCATCATGTCCTATTCTATTAACAAATATTTTTATATCCTTTTCCTTTTCGATCATTTTATCCATTTAATCAGAGACCTATTCTTCGTCCATCATATCCTTTTTTATATATTCTACCATATACATATGGTGCATATATGTGTGTGTGTATGTGGATTTGAATGGTGAGTAGATACACATATATATAAAAATCCATTGTGATAAGGGAAGTTCTACGATATGTGGCGTATGCGTGAGTATGATGAAATGTGATTTGGAGCATGGTGTGAGTGAATGATTTTGTCAAATAATTGACAATTGACATAAAAAATCCATAATACCAGCATCAATTTCCGGCTATACGTTTCGATTTTTCCCTTTTCGTGTATACATAATGTACATGTTTATGACCACCACCTACGTACTACGCAGTAATCAGTGTTATTATGCCATATACTCGTATATGCTTGTATATAGAAAATGGGGCATTTTTAGACGAAAAGTGTGTGTACATACAAGGATTATTTTTGGGAGAGAAAAAAAAAAATAATAAAGAACAAATAAGAATGAATAGCATTCCCTTATCTTACTCAACTCTCTGTATGCCCTTCGCTCTCATCTTCTCATCCTTTTCAATTTCTCTTTAACATTATTAAACATATACTCATGAGTATGGGTATTATTTTTCTGCCCTTAGCATTATCCTGTAGGATAATTCATATAAACACTTGATTATGATTTGTATATAAAAGGCTGTCTGTCTGACTAATTTACTGTCTATCTGACTGTTAGTATGTCTACATAAACGCACATATAAATATATTCGTTACACTTTTCTATGCTCATAGCATATATGGTAGTACGTATGCGTGCGTTTGTTAGTTGGTTTGTGGGCGTACACGTGTTAAACTGTAAAGCTATGCTAGTTTATTTGAAATTCTTCCATTACCGCCATTTGTGTCTCACCCTGTCATTTGCTATGTATTTATTATAACAAGTAAAGTGATAATGCAACACCGTCGAGGTGTTGCTATTATAGATAGATAGATGAATTCTATCTAACAAAAACACTAAAAGGTGTTACACATTCATTTAATAAGCATTGTTATTTCTGTTACTAATATATCAACATTGTAGTTGTCTGTAAATGCATGTAAATATATATATTTATTACGTATAATAGATATGTATATATGTCTTTCATACATCCAATTCATACATATACATATACTTAAAGATAGTTTAGTTATTCTACAGCCTACAACAAATACGAACACATCAGCTATGTAATTTATCTCCATTTTCCGCCTAAATTAATTATATGCCATTTATGTATAAATACATATGTTAGAGCACTTATGCGTGTGTATTTGTATATAATTTGTTCAGCTTACCAAAGCAATATTTTCTTACAGTGCAAAATTATCATAATTTGGTAGCATAATTTTAAGCGAACATACCTGCAAAGAAATGCAAAAAATATTGAATATTAGTTAATGATTATTATTGTTTAAAAAATTCAATAAAAATTTATAAATATATTTTAGTTTCAATAAAAATTAATTTTAAATGGTTGCTATAATTTTTGTAGGAACTCAATGGATTATACAATTATTGCAAAAATAAGGTATCTATTTATCTGTTTTCAAAATGTCAACCCTTAATGTATAGTAATCAAGAAAATAATTGCTATAATTTTATGGTAGACTGCAATTTGATGAAATTTAGCATTCTAAAAAATTAATTTTGATAGTTGTTATGCCGAAATGGTCCTTACAGTTAAAGTGTTAGTATAAATCGTTAGGTTGATGTAAAAAAAGGCAACATATTATTAGTTGCTTTATATAAATGTCTATAGTACCTAAAAGTATATTGGGATTATTTTGTTTTGGAAAATAAGAGTGGAATCTTAAATGGTACCCGACACGATGTACAATGAAGTGCGCAATGTGATTTCTTAAAAATTCTTTCAAGCTGAGGCGCTTGCTCTGAAAAACAAATTACTATGAAATTATAGTAAAGTAAAAATACTATCAAAATTATAGTTTCTTCTTCTTCTTATGTGGCCATAACAACTGAATATCGATTTAGGCCGAAAATAACATGCTTCGCCAGCCATCTCTGTTCTTCGCTAGCTGGCGCCAGTTAGAAATTCCAAGCGCCGTCAGGTTCTGAAATGATGGATAATGAAGAGCGCACTGTGTTTTCTTAAAAATTCTTTGAATATAATGTCAGAGCTTTGACAAAAAAACTTACCATAATTTTATAGTAAAATGAAAGTCTGTTAAAATTGACATTGTTGTTAAAATTTGTTGCAAATTATAATCTTAAGGTAAGAAGAGCATTAATGATAAGTGAGAAATCAATTGAAATATGATCCAGTAGCCCCTAAAAAAGTTGCCATAACGCAAGTTGCTTATAATACAAAATATTCATATAATAATGACTGAAAAACATTATATTTCCTGATATTATTTTATTATTTTTAGTGTATCATAAAAATTATACAGTAGTAACAAAGGTACCATGCAACATTATTTATTTTATTATAAAAATGAAAAAAAGAAATAACTCTTCTTGGACTATAATTTATTTCTAACAATTATCAAACAAATCTGATACGTATTTGCTCATACATAAAAGGCTCCTAAAGTTGCCATTGCATTACCATGCCTCTAAAGTACTGCTGCAGTGTATATATTTATTATAATTCGACAAAGGAATATAAGAGCGAACAACAATAGAATAAAAAAATAAAAAAATCCCGAAATAAGAGCGCTTTGTAGGTTTCAAGCGCAAATCTCTTGTACACCACAAGAGAAGAAAAGAAGAGCGAGCATTGAAAAAGGATACTTGAATTATGCGCTTTTTTATTTCTTCTTCCTCTTGTGTGTGCGTGCGGTTTCTTTTTCGCTTTTCTTTGGATAAATAATAATTTTATTTTAATTTTGAATTTTTTCATATTTTGTCGTACTGTATGTACCATAAAAAAATTATAGTAAATATGCAATTTAATATTATTATGGCATATTTCTATTGTACGATTGTTATAATAATTGTAATTCAATATGAAAGAAATGTGCTCTTGTACAACGACAAGAGCTGACTAGTATATGTTTTTATTCAACAGGATAATAAAAGGCAGTAAGAAATATACATAAAAAGGATGAAAGGATGAATAAAAGATGTTGGTCAAGCGTGAAGTGGGTTGGTTGGTCTGTCGGTCGGTTTGTCGGTCTATCGATCGGCATCAGTAGCAGCAGTAAAAGTCGTAGAGTATAAAATTGTAGAAATATTCTTTGAAATGCTTACGAAAATTCTTCAAGTGGTCAATGGAAAAGATTTTATAGTAGAGTAATACATGGGAAAAATAAAAGAAAATGTAATAAAAAATGAAGAGAAAAAAATAAGAGCAAGTCTTCTTTATGTATAGAAGTAATATGTATGTGATGTGTGTAAAATGCTTCTATAAGAGAAAAAAAAATCCTTTTATTTACTACTACTTTTCCTTATTTGGCTTGCTGCAGTAGTTTCAAATTTTTTTTCCATCTCTTTCTTATTTATTTTTTTGTTTGTTTGCTTTTAGCTCTTTGGACAATGACAATTGCTTTAAAAATATTTGAAATTTATTTTCTCTTCGCATTTTACTTGTATATGTGCTTCTTTGAGTCAGTTGTCCATCCTACGTTTTGGCAGCATTTTACAAACAATTTCTTCCAATACCTTCTATATTCTTCTTCTTCATCTTGCTTGAAATGGCTGACATAAGTGCTATAACAATATTGTTCAATTCGATCTTTATACTCATAGATATATGTGTATATGCGATTATAGCTTGCTTGCCTTGATAATGATGATGGTGATGCTGGTGCTGCACTGCGACAAATCTGATGCCCAAGTCAAATGCAAAGAAAATGAAACGAAGAACTGAAACCAAGTTGAAGTACTATACTTATTTTTGTGTTCAATTGCAGCGCACAATATTGAGTTTTATTTTTGTTTTTTGATTTTTAAAATAATATTTATGTAGTATTTATAAAAAAAGATTGCATACATGTTTGAAATGTGTACGTTTTCGTTTTAGCTTATTATTGTAATAATTTTTGTTTTATTACAATTTGTTATTTTTATATATTTTTGTATTATAATTTTATTATTGTTGATTGCTTTTGTGTGCAAATAATGGTGAAATGTTGTGGCCCAAATAGTAGTTGTATACCATATAAAGGGTAAGATGATTTAGCTTTAGAAACATTGGCAATAGTTATCGTACTCAGAGCAATGAAAACTAATTGTAATTGTTGCTATAATTTTGCCGCTTTTGGCACTGTATTCTTGTGTTTTCGTTTCTTTTGGACTAAATATTTTTTCGACTGGAAAAATACAGCAACATTTTAATTTAAGATGTAGTACTTATGAGTTTTGCTGCAACACTTAAAAGAAGTAATTTACAACATATTTGAAAAGAAAAATACAATTTTTACATAAATATTTCTTTGAGAAAATATAGAAATCATTTGAGATATATATGAATGACATGAAATACTTGATGTTTGTAAAGAGAAAATGTTATAACTTAATGGGACTTTTCAAGTTTCAATATAAAATTTATCCAAATATTTAATAAATATGGTTTATATCATCTTAGAATATTTAAAGTATAAATATATATATATATATATATATATATATATATATATATATATATATATGTATATATATATATATAAATATATAAAGTATACTGTCGTAAATTCAAATTCAAAATTTAAAACCAAATTTAATTTGTTTTTAAAAAGAAACTACATTAAATATAGCCTAAAGACGTTGAAAATGACGTTGCTATAATTTTATAGCAAGTTTAAATTTTACCATAATAGTTAAAAGCATCACTTAGCAAGCACATATTGTTAAAAACAGCATTGGAAATTATACCCTAGATATTACAAACTAGTGTATTAAAATTATAGCAAGTTTTAAAAGCAATCCAATATTAAAGAAAATGTTATATTGATCGAAAAGTGGCAATACTCAAATTATATGTGCTTTAGAAAATAAATAAAGGCATGGAAAATATAATGTAGCTAATAAAAAGTGCATATTTTTAAGAGTATTGAAACCCGTACTATTAATCTCTTTTATGTGTTTATATTAATTTGTTTGATCTATTATGAGTATTTTCTGAAATATTGCTATTAATATGAATGAAAAATTTTTTTTGAAATAAATAAAAGTAAATTAAAAAATGCCAAACTGAATTGCAAACAAAATTTCGATTAAAATGAATAAATTCGAAAACAAAAGTATTTAAATTGACTATAAAACTTTGCATTTTTCAATAGATCAATTTAAAAGTTTTAAATATGATAAAATTATTTAATAAAATTAAATTAAAATTTTCAAAACAAACAACAACAATAACAAAGAATCCTTATATTTTAACTATTATTTCTATAGAATGCATATGTTACTAATACTGTAGGTGATGTTGCTGGTGCTACTGTTTCTATTGTATATTGTATATATTATCATCTATCAATTTTTATTACACTCTAGAGTGTATCAATATTCTAAATTTAGTTCGTAAAAATTTATACCACAACCAAATTATACACACACACACACATATATATAAATATAAAATTGAAAATATTAAAAAAAAGTTGTTGAGTTGAATTGAGAAAGGCAAAATAAATATAAGCAGGAACAAAATACAAAAAAAAAAAATAAATAAATAAAATACAACTCCATCCCATCTGTTCATTCATTCATTCAAGTTATTCATTTTTCGCAACGGAATTGTGCAATATTTTGTGTGTGCAACACACACACACACCAACATGTATGTATACATGTATATAGAAACTATTGTTCTATATGTAGTATACTATACAACATATTGTTGGCAACAGCATTGTGTAGCATTGTTTAGTTCTTGTTGGCATTGACTCTGGTGTGCAGCAATGTAGTAATGGCTTACACAAGCATGTATGTATATGTATGTATGTATACAAATATATATATATGTATGTGTGTATTGCATATATTATCATAGTACGCAAATGCAAATACAAAAGGGACTAGTTTGTGTTTATTTTCCACTCTAGTTTGGGGGCGATCGATGAAGCGTATGAGTAGTATTTAGTAGTACATACACATAAAATTTCGTTTTGTTGTTGCAATTGTACGATGTTATTGGGTGTGCATGTATTTATGTATACCTGTTTGCATTGCTGTATTGAATACTTATGTAAATTAAATGCTGTATTTATGTAAGTAAATAAATAAACGATGTTTGATAAAAAAAAAAATTTGTAATTTCTATTGATTTAATGATAATAAAGAAAATAAATTAAATTTTTATTTGTATATTTTTACATATAATGCATATGCTAAGTATAAACTACATAAGTATAATAATTTGAGAAAAATTACAACTTGCTATAATTTTATAGCAAACTATAATTTCGATATTTGTTCAACTTTCATACAAAATTCATTCAAAAGATATGCACATTTGATCATTTACTGCTAGGCCTTTATAGCAAACTTTTTAAAAACTTTATGCCAAATTTTAACAAATTACATTAAAATAAACTAATTTATTGTTTCGTTGATAAAAAATTGCTTATCATAAAAATGTTATAATATTATAGCAAACTTTGATTATATTATTTTTATACATTTCACGCTAAAGTGAATTAATTTATGCTAAAATATGCTCATTCAATGTTATAGACATGTAAAATGAAGCATCATAAATTTGCTATAAATTTATAGCAAACTCTGATTGTTTTATTTTCATGAATTTCATCCATATATTCATTTCGATTGATAAAAATCAATTTTTCTTTTAAGATTTAATTCATTATATATTAATTAATTGATTTGCTCCTCATTAAGCATGGTCTATTTACTATCTGTATAGTAATTAATTATTCGTACATTAATACATATTTATTGTATATTTATTTTACAAGATATATAGGGTTTCTTTTTCTCTTAATTTGTCTCTAAACATCTAAACAAAAGAGCTGTCAAATTTTGACAAATTACAATTAATTGCTGGCATCACAAAAAAATGTATGTACAATATATAAAATGGTAGTTTGCACAGCAAAGAAGAGCTTCACAAAGAAAAGGTTAAACATCATAGTTAATGAACTGGCATAGAAACTTAGGAAAGAAGAGGGAAATACTTTAAAACAAATTAAGGTGTGTTTCTTCAAAAATTGTATAGAATTTTGAAACAAAAACAAACTGTCAAAATACAAATGACGAATATCAGCAAAAAAAAAAAATAAAAGAGCTATCAACATTTTTAGACAAAATTGAACAAATGATATAAAGAATATAAAAAAATAAAAGTAAAAGAGAAAAAATCAGCGTCTCAACTCAACTGAACTTAAATTGAACACTAGAAGCAAAACAAAAACCAAATTCTCATCATCATTATCAACAACAATAAGAACAACAACAACAACAAGAACAAGTCATTAAAATAATGTGCCTTCGAAGAAGAGGTAGAAATAAGCTCGATGAGTAGTATGTAGGATAGTGAGAAGAATGGAGAAGGCATAAACATTTCAAGTTAACGCTTCATTAAATTTTATAGCCACAAAAATTACTAACCAAAATGGAAACAAAAAACTTGTAAAGTATAGATATAAGATATTTGCGACTATTTGGAAGAAAATGTTGAAAAATAAGTGAAAAAATGTCATTCGATAAAAGTTGACTCTATGAAATGAATTTAATTGAAAGAAAATAAAAATGATAATAATAAAAAAAATGTAAAAGAATATAAGTAAATAAATGGTCGAAATAGAATCGAATAGCATTGGGAACTGATTTTGCAAAACTTCAACATATACTCACAGAAAGGCGTCAAAGGGACGCTGACAAATGTAGGAGATTTAGAGATTTGATATTATAACGACCACTATTATGACTACTATGATCCTACTACTGCTACTAGCATGTAATACTACTACTCAATCATGGTACATTTAGCATGTTAAAAAGCTTTTAACTTTAAACTACCTCTTCGTTGGCCCTATTCGTATTGTCCTTTTTTTTTGTGGTTTTAAGCATAAAAGCATTGATATGGTGTATACATAAGTATTTGCACAAACAAATGAGCATTTAATTTTAACGCTTTATGATGTAATAAATAATTGTAAATTACAGCATTTTTTTGCACGGCAGCACATAAAATCAGAATAAAAAGAGACAGTAAACGAAATTAAAATAAATTTGATTGTTTTCTGATTTCATTGCGATTTTGATTTTCTTTTTCTTATTACAATCGGTAATAATAGTTGAGTGAGGGAATGCTATTAAAAATCATATAAAAAATTTCGTGTCAGTTATGTTAGTTTAATTGTTCAAAAACCTTTTAGAAGTAGGATATTGGTGAAAAACTCGTTTTTATTTGGAAATTCATCAAGTTGTGTCATTTTCATTCAATATTTGCACAAATTGTTTGATAAAAATTCAATGCTATAATTTTATGGCAAGTTCAAAAGGAGTTTTAACCAGTTCAATAATGAAAATATCAGTAAGTAATATGACAAAAGCCCAAAAACTTGCCATAATTTTAGAGACATTTTAAATTTAGTGGATTTATGATTAAATATTACGAATTAGGAATACTTCCGTCCAAATAATGTTCAGCATTAAAAAAAACAAAAAAAAAAAAATAAAGCGATAAAAAAATTAGCAACAAATTTTCAGCGCATTCAAAAACGTTTGTAATCAGTCCAATATTGGATATTGTAGTAAGAATATGAATAAAGCCCAAAAACTGGCCATAAATTTTAGCAATTTTAAAACGATCAGCATTGTAAACGGTTGCTATAATTTTTTAGTAAATTGCAAAGTAATCTCGTTTTAGGTAAATTTAAAAATTCAGAGTTGTGTGACATAGTATCTCAAAATTAAAAATTAATTAAAATTTTTCAATATTAATTATGCTCACATTCCTGTAAATATTTGTTCATTTAAAAAAAAAAAAATAATCAATCAAAACCAATATTAAACACTAAAAAAAATTGCTCTAATTTTATAACAAGTTCAAAAACGTTTGTTACCAGTTTATTATTAGAAATTTTAGTAAGAATATTAAAAAAAAACTATTAAAAGAGCACTAGAGTCATTGCAAAAAGTTGCTATAATTTTATAGCAAATTAAAATATTAATAAAATTATTGAAACTACTCGTTAATGACAATTTAATGAAAAGCGAATACTAAAAAAGTTGCTATAATTTTATAGCAAACTTCAGTTAGCAAATAATAAAAGTTCAAATAGTTTTCAATAGTTTTTTTTTTGTTGCTGTGAGATTGTTTTTTTTTTTGGTACTTTTACATGCGTGCTTGCACTTTGAGTTGTTTTTTTTTTACTTCGAAAACACAAATAAATTCCTTTTTGTACGATGACATTTAAAACATTAAAACCATTTATTTATTATATATATTATAACACATTTAATTTACCCTCATCATTTTACCAACAGTTTTAAATGATTTTTATCGTATAACGACATTCATTGTCACATTTTATCTACAATCAAACTAGTAGTGATCAGCATCTGAGGTGGTACTCGCACATATGGATGAGTATATGCTATACATAAGTATAGGTAGGTTCATGCATAACTTGTACGAGTAGTAGTGGTAGCAAGCAATATCTCGCATACGTTTATCCAACAATCTTACTTTTAAGATTCATTCGAATATCACATTATCTCATCTTGTGGAATAAAAGGAGTATGGTCGAAAGAATAAAAGAAACAAGACAGAGAAAAAATAACGTAGGTGAATATGTATTCCAAGCAATTGTGTGTGTGGGTTTATAGTCATTAAGCGTGCTATGGGATTTCTATAGATTAAACATGTTTTTTTGTATGAGACCCACAATCATTATTGATGTTGCTATTATAAATTGCATTTAACCACCGATAAAGCATGAGATTGTGATTTAGATGTGCACGCTAAATGGTCGAGTGTGATAAAAAGGAGTATTTAAATGAATATTCATGATAATTAATTATTATGTTTATAAAAATTGTATAAGTCGATTTTATATAAAAACCAATACAATTTGTTAATGATATTTTGAAACTGAAGCTATTTTTATTGGAGAATATCTGTGAGAATTTAATTTTCAAAAATGACGTTGCTCTACAAATATTAGTTGACTAAAAATTGAGTTGAAATTAAAATTTCCTTATTTAGTCAATAAAAATTTTAATATATATTGCATAAAATTCAATAATCTGGATGATTTAAAAAATTAAATTGATTCATCCTTAAGGAAACTGAACATTTTCTAATTAAATTACATATTCTCATACAATTACTCACTCTCAACTTTTTTTTGGGGAATAAACTAAAAATTACCACAAAATTTGATATCGATAATTTCAAAAATTCTACCTAAATATATGGTGATACTCATACAAAATCTAGTGGTATAGAGAGCAAACAAGAAAGAAGAAAAAAATTGAACTTTAGAAAATTCATTATATATTTGTAACAATGGAAAATTGTATTGCATACCACAGGGGTGGTTAGAAAATGAGGGAACGCAGCTTATTGTATAATATTTTGACCAAGGCCACATAAAATTCTCATCTGTTGTATGTAGCTACTCTATCAATATATATATGAACACATATTGTACATATTGTGTATTGCCTCAAAATTTCCACAAAATGTTGCATTGGATAGTTTATTGAAGCGCCCAAAAGCATACAACAAAATATTAATTAAAATACTTTATTCCCAAATGTTTCCAACAAAATCTTGTACGTATAAAGTAAACGTATGTATTTCAGTTTCTCTTAAATTTTATGCAAAAATATATTGGATTTCTAATGCATTTTTGTTGTTGTTGTTGTATTCCGTTACTGTTGAATTGAATATAAAATGAAAATCGAAACATCTGGTTAAAGAAAAAGAAAATACAAAATAAAAAGGGAAAAAATCAAAAAATTTCGTTGAGTAAAAAGTTTTTATTTGAACCTTTTTTTTTGCTACTATTTTTAATTTTTCTCCATTTACATTTACATTTGTTTCGCAAGACTTTACATACTTTAAAAACTATGCAACACAATAAAGGACATCTGTACAATGGTAGAAATTGTTAAATTGGTTGAAGCAAGTTTATGTTAAAAATTCGATGATTTTCGAATATATGTACAATACCCCTATGCCGTAGACTAGACCACATAGAAAGTTCTGAGTAAATGGAAACTGCTTGTTAGACTTTTAAATATTATAATAAACATTTTTCAACACCTCTCACATCATGTATAAAAAATATCACACAATATTTTTCTTTTCAATGTAAAATATACGTTAATAGGATATTTCAATGTTTTTTTTTTTTCGTAGATTGTACCTATGGCAATATAACCTTGTAATTATATTTTTTCGAAAAGGTGCCTTCGGCTTTTCAAAAGCAGAATTAAGACAAAATTCCTACTGGGATACATCCTCATAGGTACTTAGAAACTATCTATATATATATATACTATTTAATGTGCTAGAACATGTGCGTTATTAGTGTTCTATCTAAATGCCAGTACACTTCTTGCACTTATGCTATATTTAAATGCTTTCTGGTCAGAAGAAAAGTTAAAAAATTAAAATTTCTCTTTATGTTTTTGATATGGACTATTTAAAGTGCAAAATATTTGTACGTCTGCACATGTAGTAGTATATATATGAATATCTATATATGTAAATATTCCAATGTATGATAGAACTTTTATAAAACTATGCTAAAATGACTACAATTTTAAATATGTATATATATTCAGTTGAGGGTTTTCTCGAAATTGAATTTACATATATTTATGTCTAGGAATTTGCATATGAATTTGTACATATTACAGACATACATACATAAAATGTATATGTATGAGATCATAGTATTTAAATTATAAATGATTTAAAGAATCGATGATTTTGAAATTGAATTATCCAAAAAAAAGTACATTTTCGAATACAAGTTTTCTGATATTGTGGATATGATTATCGAATTAAAGTTGGTATCTGAGATAGTGTTTTTCAATAAATGAATAACGTCGAGAATCGATGAAATCACATTGAAATCATGACTATATATCATATAAAAGTCGAATTTTAAGTTTATTTCTTCAAATGTATTGACAAATTTGATAATGGACCATGTCGCTTGAAAATCAAACCTACATCTCATATAAAAGTATATTTTCGAATGTATTTTTTCAAACTTTAAACACTGAAATATAAAGATATTATGACAAATTGACCAATTTGATAATTCGATATGGTCGCTTGTAAATCACAGCTACCTTACATACAAAAGTATAATTTCGAATATATACTTTTTGGATTTGCACACAGATTTAAGAAGCTACTAGCTTGAAATTCCGTAGAGACGACTTGTTTTATCAACAAACTAATAAACTTGGAAAGAAGCGTAATCGCTTGAAAATTACACCTACCTCCCATACAAAATTATGTTTTCGAACATATAATTTTTGATTTTGCACACTGGAATTTAAAGTTATTGAGCTGAAATTTGTCACATAATATTGTTTTCATATACAGACTAACCCAGTCGAGAATGAACGCAATCATGTGAAAATCCGACTTACTTACCATACAAAAGTATGTTTTCGAATATAAACTTTTTGATTTTGTACACCGAAATAATAAGCTATTGAGCTGAAATCGAGTATATATGATTTGTATGGTCAACGAATTGTCGCACTAGAGAATGGGTATAATAGCGTGAAAAACCCACTAATCTCCCATACAAAAATATGTTTTCGAATATAGACTTTTCGATTTTTAACACTGAAATATTAAGTTATTGAGCTGAAATTCGACACATAATATTATTTTTTATAAGAAATCTAACATATTCAAGAATAGGCTTTATAGGATGAAAATCACGCCCACTTACCATACAAAAGTTTGTTTTCGAATCGATGTTTCACAGTATCATGGCTTTGAGTATTATCGAATTTAGTCCGTTTTTAGAGTTTTCATGGTGTTTTGTTACTCTTGGAAGTATTGTTGATTATTTTTTGTAATTTTATAATTACATTTTTTTCAAATAAAAATTTTTCATAGGCAAAAGGAAATCATTAAAAAAAAAAAGAGAAAAATGAAATTGTCATTCTTATTTAATTAAAATTATTTTTTATATTTTTCTTTTTCATCAACCACCACTTTTTTTCTGTTTGAAAAAGCCACAACAACAACAACAACGACAGCGTTTGTCCTCATTAGCATTAATACAGTGTAACAACGAGAAGATGAAGAAGACTAAAAGAGCGGACAACAACATAAACACGAAACATGGCAACAATACAAAACACGCAAACAATTTATAGTAATTTTTTAAAATTGTTGTTGTTGCTATTATTGTTGCAACATAAAATGACAATTGTTAAGCATCGTTTTGTATGTTTTCGTTCCTTTGTACTAAGAAATATTGTGGATATTGTTGCTTTTGTTAATCCATAGCGGCAGGAGAAAGATGAAGATGAAGCAGCAACAGCAACAGTAGCAGTAAAGCAGCAATAATAGCAACAGAAACAGCAACAGAAGAATTACATGTCATTAAAACTGTTTAAAATCATTAAAATTAAAAGCCTTTATACACACACAAACACACACATACACGAGCATAAATTCATTTGCACAAAACACTTTAACTGTGGGCGTAGTGTACCACTACTGCCTGATTTGTTTGTTGTGCTTGTGCAACACATTATTTATATGCTATGAAAACATGCAAAGATGCCTGCTATATTGCTGTTTATGTTGTTGTTGCTATTGGTCCAAGCCAAAATGACAAAACACAAAGTACGATATTTATTTAGTGGTATGAAGGCGAAAATCACATGAAGAAAATAGTGAAAATTCATCTCGACCATGTTTTTGAAAGCATGGCGCATACACACACACACACACAAACATAAATATTTACAATAAAATATCAACTTATGAGATGATCACATGATGATGACGATGATGACGATGATGATGATGATGATGTTGATGGCAATGATGTGGCAAACAGCAGGAATTGGTAGTATTCCTCCAACAAAAAGACAGCCTGAAAACATGTCATTGTTGTTGCCGTCATCATTACATATTATTATTATTGTAATTGTTGTTGTTGTTGTTGTCGATGTTGTTGATGTTGATTTTTTTAACCAAATACACATACACATTTGATATTAGTGGATTAACAATACGCTTGCCACTGCTGAGTTGTGAGCAATGCACGCTAGCTATTATAGTACATACTCATATAAACCCAGTTGTTGTATACAAGGTATATATCTACAATGCAATATGCATGTTTTTGTTGATGATGTTGTCATTTTTGATGTTTTTGCTGTTGTTGGTGGTGCGATTCTGTTATTGTCTGATCGCACTACTTTGGGGATTTTGACTCAACATTTAAAAATTGTAATCAAAAACAACAACAACAACAACAACAACAATAAAAACAACTGTGACAACATCATCAATATCATCACACCACACGCTAACAGATATATTTATTTTCGCTTGTTTTAAAGAAAACATTTTTTTTTTTTTTGGTTAATTAGTGGTATGTTTGTTGATAGTGCAATAGAAATGTATTAATCAAGCACGTAAAATATAATATTTATTGTAGAACATAGCGATGGAGAAATTTAAAAAAAAAAATTTTCACAATTTTTGGAGCATATTACAATAGGCCTTGTAGGAAAAATTACTGGTCACGCACTAGTGAAGTAACTAGTTACAATGTAACCATGTATAGAACAGGTACATTTTTCTTTTAAAATTTTTCAATAACATACAGATATTTCATTATATTTTTGGGGGCAAAAAAAAAAAGAATTATAAGGTTGGAACTAGTTGGGTAACTGATTATGATCGGAAGGTGTAATAATTATATAATTTTTTTTATAATTTTATTTTGATTGTTTTAAGAATTTTTCGATATTTGAAATAGTCTCTTTAGGTAAAATAATTAGTTTGGGACTAATTCAGTAACTAGTCACAATATAGCTCTTATCATTATGAGTCATTTGTTTCAAAATATTAGGTATCAGAGTAATAGAGAATTGATTCTTATGTATTTCTAATAATTTTTTAGCATTATAATATATACCCACTAAGAAAAGCACTTATTAGTATGGAATTAATTAGCCAATTAAAATACAGTAATGATCAATATGTGTCCATTGTCTTCAATATGTGATATTTATCATAGAAAGGGGTATTTGATTTGTTGTTGCTGATTTTTTAACTGCTTTATAGAATTGCATAATTTTTTTTAAAAACGGTAATCAGTTTCCGACCAATTACGTAACTAGTTACAATGTAACTAACTATGTATAATCACAATAGGTAATTTTCGTAAAAATCAATTGTCATCATTTGAAATTTTAATAATCTGTTGAAAATTTGAAAATACTCCCTGTAAGTAAAATCATCATTTTGGAAGTAGTAGAATATCTAGTGATAATGTGGCATTTTCTTTCAAATAATACTACTCATCACAGTAAAAGATAATTGGTTGTAATAAACTTTATAAGATTTTTGTTCAATTTCAATTTTTTGAATTTTACAATATGCCCTGTAGAAAAGGCTAGTGAAATAGAAAAACAGGGACCACTATCGAAATTAGTGAATTGAATTGAAATCGAATAATTTCCAATCATTATTCAGCAACATAAAATTTCTTACATATTTTTCAACCAAATATATTAGAAAAAATAAGAAAATTTTCGGATTTTTTTTTTCAGAATAAATTAAATTTATAAAAGTAAAAGATTTAAATAAAAAAATTTTTACAAGGCTTTTGGTTTGATAAAATTCTTCTATTCTACCACTCTTTTTTTTTCAAATATCTTTCAAAATTTTGTTTTTAATAATTTTTCAAAATTTTTTCCAATCCTTCACCAAATTATTGGATCAATTTTGAGCACTTATTATTTACACTTATAGTGTAGTTTATTTGAACGATCAGTATAGCATATATGCACTAAAAAAATTACTCTAAGAAATCATATTTTTTTATATTTTAACAAGAATTCGATATTTGAACTTCAAGTTCTCAAACAAGGTATACTTCCTTACTGGGCTTTTGCTTTACTAATAAAGGCCAAATTAAAAATAGTTGATATGCAAGTTTAAAGCTAAGGAATGTAAGCACTGTTTGCCATTTTTATTTTTCAATTACATTTTACAATTGATTTTTAACAAATTTCTCTAAATTAATGACATTTTAAAGTAACGCCGATTAAAAGGAATTTAAATGCGATGCATTATAGTGCAATATTATGAATTTTTATTCCAATCGATCGTCATTTAATTTGTCAATTTGTCAAGTGGTTAATTATATTTGATTATTATATTATTTTCATCATAAAAATTTAAATAACACATTTATTTTATACCTTTAAAATCCACCCCGAAATGAATTGACAACGACAACTGTCAAATTGGGCATTTAAAATGAAATAATGCATAATAAAAATTATTTACAAAAGAGAAAAAATGATGCGCTTACAAACAAATATAAATTAAATGAACAATAATGAATTAACAAATACCAATATGTATTTTCTTGGCTTGTCTTTTAGAGTATTGACACAAAATGTGTACATTTCATTATTGTTGATATTGTTAATAAAATGCATTTACATTGCTCTGTCTTACACTTGTAATCATCGTCTTTAGTTAAATATCTATAAATACATATCCGTAAATATATATGCATGTATACGTACAATAATCTTGTCTTATACATATTATGTAGATACTACAAGTATATAAGTAAAATCAATAAAATTGTTGTCTTATTACTGCAAGTAGTGACTATGAAGTTCGTTGTAGATACATGTATGCGTGTGTATGTATAAATATATGCTGCTGTGTTGTTGATCTCTTGTGATGACAACTGAAAAAATATAACATGCAAACATGCAATGATGCATTCGAAGATGCACCATCCATGCCATTCGTTGTATAAAAATATACGACTCTACATATAATTATTTACATTTGAGGGAGAGATTACAAATGCTTAGCATTGTGGAATATATATTGCATAGTAAATACAAAGTGTGTGCATATACTAGCTTCTTTTATTTCTTTGGAGGGAACAACAATAGCAATCTAATTAAATACAAACTTAATTTTAGCTTTTGTCACATTTTTATCAAACATTTTTCGATATTATGTTTTGTGGTATTTTTACTATTTGTCCATGCTTCAATGTATACTAACTAATCTCATTATGTATAAGTGTATCCACATATTTATTTAGGTACACATATATATATGCTTAGTTTTACAAGTGTACATAGATAACAACAAATGTATGATGGCATTTCTTTTGAATAATAAATATCAACGAAAATAGTTTTTCTGAAAAATTCTTTATTATATACATAGAAGACAGACAGAGAACTATATTTGACTGGTAATACATTTGATGCCATAAACACAAATCATTTTATTAGGTACTTGGAATTTTTGTTAGTATTCATGGCATACAAAAAAAAAAAGAGAAACAAATTTTAGCACATACATGGTTTTATTTAAACTAACTAGTTACCAAAAGAAGTAGTCCGTAAGTAGTTCATACGAAGTAGTGATACCTCTTGGTTTAGCAAGTAATTACTCCGAGTAACCGAGTAACCGGTTACTGTTTGAAATTTTTGATTATCAAAGAAAGTAGTGAATCACAAGTAGTAGTACTTTTTGGTTTAGTAAGTAATTAGTTCTACACTGGAGCACATGTAATGCTTGGTTGGCATTTAATTGCAATTTAATACATTTTTACTGTGAGACATTAAGCAGGAAATATTTTTCTTGCGTAACATTTTACTCAATAAATTATTTAAATAATTTTAGGATTATAATTGGAAAGCAACGCTGCAATAATCGATTTTCTAAAGTGTAAAAAGAAATGGTTCTCAATTATTTCATCTTGAACAGCATTGTTAAAATAAATTAATTCTAAAATATTTAAAACACGTACCATTGGTAATTAGGAAATTTATGATTTTATTAGTAAATATAGTAGTGTACCTCATAACTCTATACTTTCATGCCCACTATTAGCGAAAACGTACCTACGAAAACATACTTTTGTATGAGAAGTAGGCGTGGTTTTGATTTGAATTCGACCATTTTTAAAAATGAACGTTAGTTGGTAAATATAATTGTTTGTGCAAAATTTCAGCCTGATAGCTTTATATTTTCATGCAAAAAGTGTAAAAACATTCATACGACAACCAACATTTGTATGGAAGGTAAGTGTAATTTTCATTCAATTGCGTCTATTTTTATGACTTTAACATTTTTCGGTAAATATATCCTTAAATAATGAGTATCATCTTGATAGCTGTATATAATTGTGCGGAAAGTGTGAAAAAATACATGCGAAAGCATATTTTTGTATGAGAGGTAGTCAGAGTTTCTCTCCGATTCCCACCAATTTTCAAGTTTTTATATTTAATAGAAAATATACGTTCATTTACTAAATTTTAGCTTGATAGCTCTCGATTTTCATGTTCAAAACGTAAAAACATATATACGAAAACATATTTTTGTATGGGAGGTAAGTGTAATTTTCAAACAATTGCACCTATTTTTGTGATTTTATGATTCTTTAGTAAATATAACCTTAAATAATGAATATCATCATAATAGCTGTATATATTCGTGCGGAAAGTGTGAAAAAATACATGCGAAAGCATATTTTTGTATGAGAGGTAGTCAGAGTTTCTCTCCGATTCCCACCAATTTTCAAGTTTTTATATTTAATAGAAAATATAACTTCATTTACTAAATTTTAACTTGATAGCTCTCTATATTCATGTTCAAAACGTAAAAACATATATACGAAAACATAATTTTGTATGGGAGGTAAGTGTAATTTTCAAACAATTGCACCTATTTTTGTAATTTTATCATTTTTCGGTAAATATAATCTCAAATAATGAATATAATCTTGATAGCTGTATATATTCGTGCCGAAAGTGTGAAAAAATACATGCGAAAACATATTTTTATATGGAAGGTAAGTGTAATTTTCATTCAATTACATTCATTTTTGCATAGGTTGATTCTCTGATACAAATAACTGTATATACCAAGCTTCAATTTGATAGCTTTACATTTATATGTACAAAGTATCCATATTCTTATGGTAGATAGACTTTCATTTAGTTCATTTTTGGAAACCAATATTCAATAACTATTCATTCATTATTTTTACATAGTTAATTTCAAATCGATTTTTGTTTTTTCTATTCTTTTAATTTGTATTCTAACTCTTCTCGAAATATATTGCCACAAAATTAACGACATTAAAAAGTTTCTTATATTACTAATGTAAATAAAATGCACTAAAAGTAATATATACGTTACATAGGTGGGTATATATTTAAATTGTAAAATTATCTACATATTGAAAACTTTTAATTTGTCTGTAGTTGTAAAACATTTTGGTAAACTCTTTCACTACATACAATATCATATTATTGTTTTCATCTAAATATGTGGAAGTATCTCTCTCTCTCTCTCTCTCTCTCCATCTTTACTTTGTGTATTTTACAAAATTTCAATTTACTACTTAGAGTCGATATTTTTTATTTGTAGGTACCCCCTCTTGCTCTTTTTCACAAACAAGGTTGCGCACTAATGCGCAATACCCTCAAGCTTAAAAACCAAAATGTAAAAAAAAAAAAATAAAACAAAAATTGAAAAATTGAAAACTTATTTTTTTTCCAATACTATTGCCATTGCTAAGGGAGAACTAACAACTATCAGAAAAAATTTGCATAGAAGAAAAAGAAGAAGAAGAAGAAGAAAAAAGTAGTATAGTAAAATCTACATTGGTTGTGAGGTAGTATGAGTAGTAGGAGTAGTAGGAGTCATATATGTGCTAGTTTTACTTGTATTACTTAGTATTGAAAAATAATGTAGTAGCAATAGTGGGAGGCAGGCATAGTGTCATAGTGATTTTACGGCTGTACAAATTTTTGTAGCATTAGTAAAATGGCATTGCTTAAAACAGTTGTAAAATGTAAAACTTCATGCTAGCAAACATTAATCATTTTAAGGTAAAAATTGTAAAACTATACTCTATGCTCTATGTAGGTAGCTAAAAATAACCAGATATATGTATACATTTTTTGTTTGTTTGTTTGTTTCCTCTGCTAATAGCTACCTTTATATATATATGTATGTATTACCTACCTTTCGGTTTAGGTATTTGTTTTTTTCCCCCATTTATTTTTACATTCAAAAGAATCAGTAACATTTTTGTTATTGCCACACTATATTGCCACTGCTACATATAGAGGTAGTAGTAGTAGTAGTAGTAGTAGTAGAAAAATCATAAAATCGCCAGTTGTGCCACAGAGAGAGAGAGAGAGAGGAAGAGAATGGGCGGGAAAAAAATAGAAAAACAAACCCAACTTGAATAAAACAAATTTTTGCTTAATTTGCATAGCATAAAGTTACGTTATCACTTTTACCAAAAGTTATCAACTTTTTACACGCACGCAAGCAGCTATATATAATCCAATACATAACACACACACACACACACACACACACACACATAAACACACATTCATCAAATAAAAACAAGTTCAAAAATTGTAAAATCAAACAAATCGAAAAAATGTTACGAATATTTACTACCAACTTTACCTATGCTCTATACATACCTCTTAGTAGAATCGTAGGTAAAATCATAGGTAAGAATCATATAGCAAAAAAGTAGTTGTAAACAATGAAATTTTGTACATAAATTCTATCACATTTTACGTAAACACGAGTATATGAGAATTTTTAAGTGATTTTTTATTTATCGACAAATATTTTGAGAACGATTTTATTGTTTTTGGGTTTT
The DNA here is from genome assembly GCA_963854835.1 of Megamerina dolium. NCBI lineage: Eukaryota > Metazoa > Arthropoda > Insecta > Diptera > Megamerinidae > Megamerina > Megamerina dolium. The sequence continues at coordinate 18,797,292 of OY978528.1, forward strand.
AATCAGAATGATTCATTTGCTTTCATTTTTTTTTTTATAGCATGTCGTTTTTTCTGGGATTTGTTAGAGTAAAAAAAAAGAAAAAAACAGAGTTAAAACCACATATCAGTTGTGTTTTAATAAATTTATGTATTTTTTTTTTTTTGTATTTCCAAAAAGCACTCAGAGTTATATAGACGTGTATTAAAGCCTATTTTATATTACTAAGTTAAGAGCAGGCAATTTTGAAAAGTTTCATATTTAAGTAATTTTTTTGAGACTTTAATTTTGAGAAATTGGTATTTCAATATTAAATTTCTAGTATTTCAATAATAATTTATATAATATAAAATTGAACAACACATTCTCTTCTCTTGAGAGGGATTTTACTACAATAGATGGTTAGAAAAGTTGCTGATAGGATTAATAATTGAAGTTATTTTTAATAATTTTATTCAATTATTAATAGATTATAATTTCAATGATTTTGTATTTTGATAAATCTAGTCCCAAATTTTCCAAATGTTGTTTAACTCATGATATTTTTTATTGGTGATAATTTCAATCTTTAACGTTTATAGTCATTAGATCATGTTTTAGTAAAAAAAAAAAAACAATTAAAAGTAAATAACCTTTAATTTCAACATTTAGACAGTCATCAGGTCATGTTTTAGTAATAAAAATCAAAATTAAATAATTAATAAGGAACTGTTTTGTTAGACGCTGCCCTGTACTATTGAGCCAGTGTTCTGCAAATTTCTTTAAGTCCCATTTCCTGATAATCTCCTTGGCGTGGCATCTAGCCAAACCACAGAAGGGTTCAGGACCTATCAGGGGCTTTTCAGCGCCCATTTTTGCTAGTTTATCAGCTATTTCGTTCCTACTAATTCATCTACTAATTTAGAGGTGATTGTGAAAGATTGAAGAGCTTTTAAAGCTGCTTGGATATCTGATAATATATAAATATGGGGGTCTTGCATCTTTTTTCGAAGACACTCCCTCACGCATATTTCAATGGCATGAACTTTCGCTTGGAAAATTATTGGGTAAAAACCCATTGCGATTGATCGTCTGAATTTGGGGCCATAAATTCCCGCCCCGGTTACACCATCCTCCAGCTTCGACCCGACCGTGTAATAGACTTGTGAGCGTTGCTTGAAGGTGATTAAAGATATCTCCATGCTTCTCTTTCGCTTATAACGATTTCGAAGTGTCGAAAGTATGATATTTTTGAGGTCAGTGTGTCCTTGTTAAACAAAATGAGGCTATTGGTCCAAGGAGGAAAATAATTCGACATTAGATAATTATTAATTAGTTCTATTAGATTAGATTATTGGATTAATTAAAATAAGTACATAATTTTCTTTGCTTTTTTGAGCATTGGTTGACCAAAAGTAGTTTCCGCAAACGAAAATTAGCTAACTCCTAATATAACTTTTCTTTCCTCTTTCTTTAAATTTAATATGTAGAATAAAACTGCATATAATATTTGCTTTTCTGGGCTTTGTGAAATTTCAATCAAAATTAAATATCTTAGGTATTTTTTTTTTTTTTAAATTTCATTAATTCCCACCTATTACAAACCATAAACGATGACTTTAATTTTAATGAAAATATAATATTATATAATATCGTGAAATTTTTCGATATACTAAGTATATGTACATTGCATCCTTATTTTATTTTAATTATATATATATATTTTTTTGTGTATGTGGAAAATTACTTCCTTCCGTTGTACGTATGTATCGTAAAAAGGTAGCATGTGATTAAATACTAGTAAGAGTACTTCAAACAAGTACTTTTTAGTATAATATTATATATAGTGCAAGTAAGTGAGATTTTTAACGTATTTGTATTACTTTTTTGCATACATATAGTATATGTTTTTGTTTTTTTTTTTTTTTTTGTTGCCATATTTTAATTTGAAATTGTATATTGTCCTATATACATTACGTGAGAGCATATTTTGTTACCAACAACAACAACAGCAAGCGAAAAATAACAACCAAAAAGAATAAAATCATAAAGTAACAAAAAGTTAAACAAATGGACTCAAAACAGAAAAAATCAACTTAAACTTACAGTAGCAAAAAGCAATCAGTCATAAAAATGTCAGTTAATGATCGCACCTTTATTAATGGCAACGCTTAAATGCTATTTAATATTCTTCCGCAAAATATTTCAACATAACATGCAAGACCAATTATTTTTACAAAATATTCTTCAAAATTATTAAAAGAGAGAGAGAGCAATTATTAATAATATATATATATATATAAATATATATAGTTAATTATTATGTCAATATAAAAATATGCCAAAAATAAATTTATACTGTATTTTTTCAGTATGAAATACTCCAATGGGCAATACGAATATATTTGTATATTGAAGCAAATTGAGTCAAATCGACACGTTACAATGCATTAAAGAAACGATAATAAAATGAACATTAAGAAATACACTTTTAAATATAATGACAAAGCAACAATAGTCACAACAGTAGCCAGAATGAAACTACATACATAATCGAGCATAAAATTTTTTACTAAACGATGCGACTGTGATAGTATAAAATTGAAGTGGTTTTCAAAATACAATGAAAAGAATTAAAAAAAAGGAGCATCACTGTTGTTAATATTACAAAAAAAAAAAAAACAAACAAACAAGGCTACAAAAAAAAAAAATCAATAAATTGAATATGAAAACAGAAAATCTCACAAATAATAAAAAAAAATAAAAATAAAAATAAAAATTTTATAAACGCCCAATGACTTTACAAAATTATATTGTATTGTATTTTACATGTTTATTGTATTTTGTATAGTAAATTGATCTAAAGTGGCATATACATATTTACACACACACATACACACACAAAGTTACAAGTACTTTATATGTATACATAATAGTAGCATTATAGCAATATAATAATAGTAATATAAATTGGTCTGTGTTCCTATGTATTAACAATTATAATAGCACCACTCATATGTAGTGGTGAAATATATGTACATATATGTAAGTGTATTATATTTTATTTTATAGTGTGCCACTAAAGCATTTTTGTATTCTATAATTATTTTTGAGAGCCCATTAGAAGGGATTCTTAATCGTTTTTTTTTTTTTTTCATTCAAATCGTAATTTTTGAAATCAATTATTTTTGGGAGACTAAACGCTAAGCAATTTTTAGTAAATATTGTTTTAAAATATCATTAATTTTTAAAAAAAATTGTAAATAGTAAATTATAAGAGATTTACAAAAATTTTGAATTTTATATTCTTTTTATTTTTTTTAAATTTTGAAAAGTAAATTCTAAGAGATATACAAAAAATAAAAATTGCAGATGACTTTTATTTTATTTTTTAAAAATTGTGAAAAGTTAATTGTTAAATATATTCAAAAAGTATTCAATATTCAATACCCTGAATTATATTGCAATTGTTAAAAAATTAGAGAGTTTAAAAATTTTGAATTTCATATTCTTTTTTTAAACAATTTTGAAAAGTAAATTCTAAGAGATATACAAAAAATAAAAATTGCAGATGACTTTTATTTTATTTTTTAAAAATTATGAAAAGTTTATTTATTAAATATATTCAAAAAGTATTCAATATTCAATACCCTGAATTATATTGCAATTGTTAAAAAAACTACTGAGTTTAAAAATCTCGTTTAGGTTAGTAATTGATAATAATTAAAAATATTGGCATATATATTTTTTTGACGTAAATTGTCATCATTTACCTATGATTTATAACTACGCATGGTATTGATAATGAATTCGATGATGATGATGATCCTAGCTTTGGAATTTGAAGAAAAAAAAACTGATTATAAAACCCGTTATGCACAAGAGAAGAAAACACCCGGGAGATTTCATCATACCCGAGGATGAACTTAGACTCTGTGAAGTAGGACCAATACTAAAATTAATCAAGGGAACTGGGCTAAGACACATACTCTAGCTCCGCGAAGGGGCACAATAGATATTATAGGTCGCAGTGCAACATCCCCCCCCCTAATGATAATAATATAACAACAATGTTTGGCACTTACATTAAATTTGCAGTTTGTAAAAATTAAAAAATTTAAATTTAAAATTTAAAAAAAAATGTAGCTCAAACAAAGTCGAAGATTTAAAAAAAAAATTTTAACTTCCATAACTTACGTCGATTACTACGATATTTTATACATAGATTACTGTCGTAAGGAAGAAATGGATGAGCTACGTCAACAATTTAATATAGCTTCAATACCAAACTGTGTTTAATATTTAATCTTTAAAAAACTGCGTCTAAAAAAAGTAAACGAATTGATTTATAAAAATGATCAGATACCGGTATCTTTTTTTTATTCCTACATTTTGTATATATAGGTCTTGCTCATGTGTGCAAACTTGTGTCGGATTATAATTACATATTTTCACGATAAGAAGACTAATTTTAGAGACATAAATAATTAAAGGTGTGGACCCAAAAGCTGTAGCATAAAATTCGTATGCTGCCTAAAAGATGGGCATGGTAGGACCACTTTTTATACAAGGTGCGACAACTATGTATTAAGACTCAAACCATACCTCAGCAACCAAGTGCGCCATCTATGTGTGAGCACATACGTTTTGAAGCTTCAACCTTCCTCTACTAATTGTCAAAATTTCATGGTATTTGTTGGACATTTAATGTTTATTGACATTCATTTTACAAAACACGTGTTCGTTTGATGTTGAAATTTTAACATGAAATTTGACATGAAATTTAACACACAGCACTCATTGTTCGTCAATTTTTGGCTCTGAATCAGGTCTGTGTGTTGAATCACCCGCCGTATTCAACTGATTTGGCACCGTGCGACTTCTTTTTGTTGCCAAAACTGAAATTGAATTTGAAAGGATGCTTTTTTTATGACATTCAGACCATACAACGAGCTTCGACGAGGTCACTGGAGGCAATTCCGAAAAATGAGCTGGAACACGCGTTTGAATCACTATTAAATCAATGTAACAAGTGTATTGAATCAGGAGGAGAATATTTCGAATAAATATACCGAAAAATTAGCAGATATCGTGTTTTAATTGTGTTTTCTAGAGGCAGTCTTAATACATAATTGTCGACCTTGTATATCTCTAAGTGTGTGGAGTGCAAATCGCTTGGTCCACAAGCCATTTTGTAGATTCTCATTCATTTTACAACTGTAGCAGCAACCATCTTTTATCCTCTAAATATTGTTACGACTAGAAAAAAATTATGTTGAGAAACCCTGCATGAACACATAATAAAATATACCTTTTTTTTATTATAAAATAGTACTACAACAATAACAATAATAACACTAACAACAATTATGATTACTTATTACAATTACAAAATTATATAGTTATATATTATAAGTATCAGAGATAAATAGATGTTTGAAAAATGTTTAAATACCTTTTGAATATACTCGTATGTATGTCTATTCAATTGACTGTTTGTGATTTTTATAGACTGAGAGACGAGTCAATACAAATACAAGGTAGGCGTACACAACTATTTACATATGTACAACTATTTGTAATAATAGTACATAATAATAATAATAGTTGTATGCCATTGCAATGAGTTGGTTGGAAAAATTTCTTTTCTTAGCCGAAAAAATTCTTAAAGAAAGTTTTACCGATGTAAGATCGTAGAGTGGGCGGTTAATTTCATAGAGAGTAAGTATTTAGAAAATGGGAAGAAATTGTATTGCATGTTGAAAAAAATTATCTACAGGTCAAATAATAATAATCGCATGTACATGTAGGTGACAATGTTTAATGATGGGAAAATTATCCAAAGAGAGAGAGAGAAAAAAAAAAAAACACATGAAATTATATATACCAACACTTTAGTATAAACGAAGGAACGTAATATGAAAGTGAAGTAATAATTACACTCAAGTTTTAAATTTATTTCTATACTCTATATAGTTTTACATTAAATATACATTAACAATTTGACAATCCATTTAGTAAGAAGAGAAAACCGTATATAATTACCATATATAATCATATGAAATTAATTACAATATAATTGTAAAATGAAGAACTACACATAATATATAATTACTTAAGAGTTAGTGATGGGTGACATTGGCACTAGAGGGAAATACAAGTAGTTCGACATGTATAACATGTGTTAAAAGTTATGGCAATTATCTAAAGAAATTATATTTTCACTTTTAGTACAATCGAATAACGGTATTTAATTGAAAAAAAAAACATTATAAATACAAGTACAATTACGTAGCATACCTAATATTGTTACATTCAGATGATTTTAAATGTTTTGACAATTTTATTTTTAAATATATACTAATATAATTTAAATAAATTTTTTTTCCAGTAAAAATAGCTTAATAAAACTATGAAAAAATATTATTCAGGAATATATGATTAACTTAGTGATTAAATGTATATATAGTGATTATAATTGTGGTCATGTGAGTGTGTGTGTTTCTTTTTTTTTTGTCGTTATTTTATAGTAAATTTTTTTACTATACAAAATATAGATAAATATAAATTTAATATTGTGTATTTCTGAAAGCAAATTTACACAATTGTCATTAAAATTTCTTTCATATTTGAAATTTGTGAAAGAATCTCACACGAAATATTTATGGGCGGTTATTTCATCAATAAACGAAAGGAAAATTAGAGCACGAAAGAGAATTTCATGCTTCACGTTGCACAATTTAATATAAAATGTTGTTATTGTTGTTGTTTTTGTTATTTATGTATATTCATTTTCTATTGCATTTTATTAATTTCACTTTCAAATGCACATACACATACAAACAAAAGGTAAATTGTCAAAAGATACATGTCCCCATTTATTAATACGCTGAATTTGAACATTTTGATAAAACTGTCAATACATATAGGCATAATATGGTATTTGAACACATATATGTCAGCATGTCTCACCTAAAAATATTGCAACATGAATTTTGATCATTTTTAAGGTGTTCATTAAACCTTGAGCTACTAATTCGCTTTGAGAAAACCTCTATAAATGTCATTGAGTTTGAGTCTGCCACAGTCTGGTATATTTTCACACAAAAACTTAGTTGTTTATACTTTTTTCTATTTCGGAACTCATTTTTTAGAAAAATGTTAGAAATCGGAATTTTTGTGATAGAAAACTCGGAAACCATTTTCTAGAAAACTCAATTTTTAGCGATTCTTCTATGATGGTCTAGTTTAAAATTGACTTTCACTTCACTTACACTTCAGAAGGAAAACAAATCAATAAAAGAGCATAAGAAAGGCGAGAGTGAGACAGCTAATCAATTATCTAAGCATTGTGCCGGGGGAAAATGTATCGACCGATGAATAGCTGTAAAACTATTGATTACAACTGGCAATGGCTTCACTATACGAGGGAGGTCTCAGAACTATCCGACCTGACATATTGATGGCGACAGTAGTTAAAAAAAAAAATACTTTGTTGAAAAGTGGCAACGCTATAAAACATATGTTTAAAGTTTCAAGGCGCCACGTTGTTTATTATTTTTTTTTTTTTTGGAGCCATCGAAAGTTAACGACCTCAGAGAATTTGTAAACATGGAAAAAATTTGTTACCGTTATGTAATTCAATACTTTCATTTGAAAGGTCTCAGTCCAACGAATATTAAAGCCGAATTAGATTTTACTCTGGGAAAGTCTACTCCTTCGTTTACGACCATAAAATATTAGGTGGCAGAGTTTAAACGAGGTCGTACAAGCTGCCAAGACAAACACCGTAATGGTCGACCAATTGAGGTGGCCACGCCAGAAACGATTAAGAAAATCCACAAAATGGTATTGAATGATCACCGGCTGAAGGTGTGTGAGCTAGGTGAAATTCAAGGCATTTCAAAATGTGCTATACATCGTATATTGACCGAAAATTTGGAGATCAAGAAACTGTGTGCAATATGGTTGCCGCGTTTGCTTACAATAGAACAAAAACAACGTCGTGAAGATATTTTTATAGAGTGTTTGGCGATGTTTCACATTAATAAAGACATGGGTCCACCACTTCACACCTGAGACAAAGTAGCAGTCAAAACAGGGGAATGAAAGGGGAAAATCGTGTCCAAAGAAGGCGAGAGTGAAACAGGTAATAAATTGTCTAAACATTGTGACGGGGGAAAATGTATCGACTGATGAATAGCTGTAAAACTATTGATTACACCTGGCAATGGCTTCACTATACGAGGGAGGTCTCAGAACTATCCGACCTGACATATAGATGGTGGCACTAGTATTATGGTAATTTGTTGCAGCGTTTAAGTGATGAAATTAAAGACCGTACGGCCGTATTTGGCGAAAAAGAAAGTGTTGTTTCATCATCTGTGTAATACTTTTTCCCCACAATCCAAAGTATGAATATCTACAAGTAAAGAAGTTTTAAACTGGAGTGCATAAAATAAAGCAAAGAATGGAGCATATTTTTCAGAGTGACCTATGATTATTTATTAACTTCATAATTACAGATTGTCAATCGAACACTTCTAATATATTATGTGTACACGAGCATGTACATTTTTTGGATAATCCTTTTTTTCAACAATAAAATGATTAAAGTGATAATATGGATCGGCTGTAGGGGTAGTATGTCATCGTAGAGTAACTCCCAAAAAAAAAAAAAAAGTTACCAAAGCAAAATCAACAAACAACAATCAACAACTATTAAATTTATATGTAGGTAATATCTAGTGTAAGTACTTATATATGTACATAAAGAGCTCATAATCAAACAAGAAAAGTAAAATGAAGAATAGTTAAGTGAAAATCAACGTTGCGTTAAGTTGGCATGTAATAGTGTGGAAAAATCATGTTTACTCAACAATACAATATCACATATCACATGTCACAATCATATGCTATAATATATATAGGCACACACACACATATGGTATATTAACAATGCATAATAAACGCAGTACAAAATTAGAGTAGGAGCAAAGCAAAAAAAAAAAAACTAAATGTATATTTTTGTTGGTTCGCTGACTTGCTTCTAATTAAAATGGTAACATTTAAGCTAGGCATCGATCGTTGTTTTTGGATGGCACAAAGTGGTAGGAGTAAAGTTATAAATTCAAGTGGTAATATTAGTCATTATAGCATTGTGGTAATGGCAGTAGTAAATGACGCTAATAAATGTATATTGTAGGTACTACAATACTATACACAAAGATATATTAATATAGTAGTATGCGTAGGTAAAGTGAATAACACATAGGCATACTTTGATTGCTTTGATTGTGAGTGATGACAATGCTAATTTTTATGACATTTAATAGCACACTGTGCACACTGTTTGCATTCGTTTTGTTATTAGATGCGTGATTTTATATATGAAGTGAACATAATGTACATCATAAATATATGTACTCTATATACTCTATAGGTAGATGTAGGAAGTTATTAACAATTTTACCATTTGCATTGACACTATTGAATTCTTCATATTGAAAATCGAGTTCTAAGTACTTTTATGACTGAAACTATGAAACACTTCTCTGTCTTATATCTGATATAACATTGGAATATTGGAATATTGGAATATAATATGGATTTCGGATCATATGTACCGAATTTCTATTCGACATCTTTATATTTTCACGCACAAAATATGAATTCACATATACGAAAGCACAATTTTGTATGGGAGGTAGGTGTAATTTTCATCCGATTCCAAACATTCTCAAAAATATTTATCTATTGGTAAAAATAATCGTTTGTAACAAATTTGAGCTTCATAGCTTTATATTTTTGCGCTCAAAGTGTGAAAACATACATAGAAAAACATACATTTATATGGGAGCTAGATGTAATTTTCATTCGATTGCACTTATTGTACAACATATTCCATTTATTAGCATATAAATTCGTATATACCAAATTTCAACTTCATAGCTTTTATATTTTCGTTCAAATTGCTTGAAAATATACACTCAACCACATAATTTTGTATGGGAGGTATGTGTGATTTTCATCCGATTCTATCCATTCCCTAAACTATTTTTCTATTGATACAAATAATCGTTTGTACCAAATTATAGCTTCATAGCTTTGTATTTTTGCGCTCAAAGTGTGAAAAAACATATAGCGAAACACACATTTATATGGGAGCTAGGTGTGATTTTCATTCGATTGTATTTATTTTCAACGTATTTCATTTATTAGTATATAAATATGTATATACCAAATTTCAGCTTCATAGCTTGGTATTATCGTTCGAATTGCTTGAAAACCTACACTCAATAACATACTTTTATATGGGAACTAAGCGTGATTTTCATATAATTTAAGCTATTCTCAAAGTGGCTAGTCGATTAGTAAATATACTCATATTCAGCAAGTTTCAGCTTAATAACTTTGTATTTTCAAGTGTAACATCGGAAAACATACATACGAAAGCATATTTTTGTATGGGAGGTGGGAGTAGTTTTTCTTCGATTATGCTAATTTTTATATATGTGTATTATCTGGTAAAATAAACCTAATATGCTGAATTTTACCTTGATAGCTTTATAAATTTATCGTGTGAAACATATAATACCAACTTGTAATTTATTCAATTTTTTTGAGAATTTTTCGATTTGATATTACAACTAACTTGTTTGAAAGGATATCTTCAATTAATTGTATTTTTTTTTAATTAACAAAAAAAAAAAAAAATTCAGCGCCTCTACATGCTTCTATAACAAGTCTAACCAGTTTGAAAGGATATCTGATGCATGTATGCATGATATTACTATGATGTTAATATCATATATGGAAAATGCATTATATTTGTAAATTTGATATTATTTTTGCCAAGTACAAGTAATTATTTGATAAAATTACTAAGAAAAAATGTCAAATTTTTCTCAAAGTAATATTTTTCGAAGAAATGTTGTCAATAAAGACATTTTACAAAGTATAAAAAAAGAATAAAATGAATATAAAGACTGGCTCGCTCCCCCCTTTTATGTAAAAAGAATTTATTGTTCGTCAAATGTTGTATTTATGTATTGGTTTGACCAATATCTTTCTACATATGAGAATAAGGGCGAATCGTATACCTATAGCATAAGCTATAGGTGAGGCAATCAAGTGTGCAACCGCTATACCACATACGAGTGGGTATCATATCATATTAAATTACAAAATATAATAAAAAAAAAGTGATATTAAAAAACATTAAATTAAAGAAGAATAAGAAGAAGAAAATAATATTTTGAAGAAAATAATATTACCACACAACTGTCTATCAAATTGTGCGTCCATATTCATCCATCCATTGAATGAAGAACAACAACGAAGAATGATCATAACCATAACTACTACTAATTGCGGCTGCTTGGTTGGCTGGTTGGCTGGCTGGTTATATGACTAGCTGACAGGCAACCCTTATTGTAGCATTTTTTTGTTGTTGTTGTTGCTGCTGCTCTTACTGCTACTGTACTTTCCTATAACACATTCACTCACTCATTCCATCACCTAATTTCTTTTGGGTTCGCATTGACCGCATAAATAATTTGGTGTGACGAGCGATCGATATCGAATTGAATGAAAGTATTGAATTACATTCGTTTATTAATACTTAATAAATAACAAGAGTTGGAGTAGTAGGCCAGTCACAACAACAATAGCATATAACTAAGAAACAAAGTGCTATTGAAGGCAGGCATAAAAATAAAGGACATACATAAGGACATGAACATATCAAAAAAAAAAAAAAATAAAACTTTTGTGTATGTCATGCTAACACAACATGTCTATGTACATGTTCTTTTCTTATTATTAAATTTTTTTTTTTTTGGTAAATTTTTTCGTTTTTATTTTTTGATTGCCTGTGTGTGTGTATATGTGTGAAGGGTTTCCTTTAGTTGTTTTGCTGGAATTGTGTCAAAAGGTACGATTTCATATATCACCACTTATTCGATGATTTGAGGCTCTCTAACACTATGATGATATAAATATGAGGAGGAGGAGATATAACATAAAATATATTAGTCGAACAAATCAACATGAAAAAATGTATAGAGCTGAAAAAAAAAAACACAAATGCTCGTTAACAGGTTCTTATGCATATTTTATAACGTACTTACATTTTTGTTTTTTTTTTTTTTTGCAATTATTTTGGTTCTTTGTTACCTTTTGCACTTGCGTTGTGCTTCAATTGAAATCGAAACCAATTTCATATCGTTGTGATTTATTATAAAATATTCTATTTTTTCCCTCCCTTTGTTATTATTTTTATTTCGAATCAAATTACAAATATAGAGGCATAGAGACACGCGAATTTCTATGAAATACTTATATTCAACAAATAAATAGTGATTCTCACGTAAAGTTTGAAAACTTGAAAACAATTATCATAGAAAATAATAATACAAATTTAATATAAAAATATTTTGACAGTCTTGACACGCGCTCATTAAAACAAAGATTATATAAATGTGGTTTAATTGAATTGAAAAAATTTGATTAAAAGAAAATTTAAATTCAAATATTTCCGATTCTATAAAAATGTTTAAATAAAATATATAGCTTGACTTCAAGAGCTTGAACAAGAGCTTTCTAATATAACACTTAATGAAAAGCTTTGCTGCAGAGCTTCAGTAAGCTCACTCCTTTATTGGCAGAATATTGGAATATAAAGTAGATCGTGGATGTAGTCCACGGAGGAAGCACAATTTCAATATTGAAAAGATTTTCTCCTTCGAACAGTACCCATGTCTCGGCAAGTAATTGGCAATTCTTCCGGTAGTGACAATTCGCCATGAAAAAAGCTTCTGAAAGAGCTTTGTGCAAAAAATCTGACAAAAGTGATGTCACAAGGTTTCTACCCTTCGGAACCTTCTAATATATAAGGTCTAGTAAAAAGAAATCTATTATTTTTGCATTAAATTAAAGGTTCTATTTAGCATAGTTAGAATGATGCGATTTAGGTCAAAAATGCACCGTTTTGTTCGAGAACTTGTAATTTCATAATGCCACTTTCATAGAAACCCTCGTCCCTATTGGAAAAAAAAAACCTGGGACAGTCGATTTTCACAAGCTTCTCTTGAGGCGAATATTTCATTTCACCAGCAAATTCATTCGCCATAGACAGGAACAGGTAGTAATCACTTAGTGCCATGTCCGCACTATAAGGTGGATGCATAAGAACCTCCCAATCAAGTTCCCGGAGCTTCTGGCGAGTCACTATCGATGTGTGTGTGGCCTGGCGATGTCCTGATGGAACACAATTCCTCTCCTATTGGCCAAAGCTGGCCGCTTCTGGGCGATTGCTTCCTTCAGACGGTCCAATTGTTGAAAGTACAGGTCTGAATTAAGTGTTTAGTCATAGGGGAGCAGCTCTTAGTAGATGATTTCCTGTCAATCCCACCAAACACATAGCAAAACCTTCCTGACCGTCAATACTGGCTTGGCCACCGTTTGCGCCGGCTCACCGCATTTCGACCACGACCGTTTTCGCTTGACGTTCTCGTAAGTGACCCACTTTTCATCACCAGTAACTATCCGATTCAGGATTGGATCGATTTTGTTGCTATTCAGCAGATGGAAACTCGTCCATGAGGTTTTTTTGCGGTAACTTTGTGTGGCACCCATACATCGAACTGCTTTTTGTATCCAGCCTTATTTAAATGGTTCCAAACGGTTTTGTTGGAATGTTTAGCTCCTGGGCAATAGAGACAGTGCTTACATGACGGTCAGACTCGACGATTTCCATTATTTTATCGACATTTTCGACAACTGGCCTTTCAGAGCGTGGTGCATCTTCAACATCAAAATTACCGGAACGGAATCGACGAAATCAAAATTGCACGTGATTGGCTGTTACAGTATCTGGACCATAGATACTATTCACATTTTTAGCTGTCTGGCTGAATACTGAGTCAAGTAATCACAAAACTGTCTGAAAAGTTTATTTAGTACGAAATTCTATCTTTCTAATGCCATCTAGCGTAATCCGATCGCACTTATACAACGCGAGATACAGATCACTAAAGCCATCTATTGGAAAAATAATGGATTTCTTTGTACTACATCTGATATAAAATACCTAGAAGATATTCAGTCGTCTGTTATAGAACTTGTGCCACAGTTCTGTAAACAATTGCAGAGTTAAATAAAATTCAGAAAGAATGAAAAACCTAAATAAATATAATAAAACGAAATGATAAGCAATAAAACCATAAATGCATTCAAAGTTGCATTTTGTTAAGTGTAAATATTGATTGGCACAGTCATAATTTATAATTCAAGCACATTGAAATTTCAATATTGGAATCCATTTGGAGAAATGTCTTCATGCTTACAGTATGATCGTTGACAGCTTATCATTAAATCAATTTGTATAAAATATTAAATAAAATTTTTGATGATTTTCACATTTTCAAGTGAAGGTCATTGGGTCAACAGCAAGAAACAAAAAAAAAAAAAACCGAATTATTATTTATTATAATTGTATTGACGTATTTATCAAAGTGAAAATGAATGAATGAATATTCCAAGAAGAAAATAAATACTTATATACCGAAAGTATAGAAGAGATAAGAAGAATTTCTTATTTACTAATAGATTTGCCTTTTCATATATTGTATATTGTTGACTTATTGACTACTGCAGTGTGTAGTAAGGTAGTGTTTGAGGGTACTCTCTCAATAAGTATACAGAGGAATATAAGAGCTATGAATTCATTCCCATGAAATTCCTTTTCTTATCTGTAGCTGTAGATCAAAATAACTAGAAGAAACATCAGAAAAAAGGACTTGTTTACTTTTAGCTGATGATGGTAACCATAAGGATAATATATATAAATATAAATATACTCGTATATGTGAATAGGCTCGTGTAAATATTTTGTATTAACATGTTGGTTTTTATTTTTTTTTTTGGTTTGGACATTTTCATTGCATAAAATAAACAATTTTCATAATAAAAATGTATACAAAAATATGTATACTATCGGTTTTTATCTTTCTATATTCTTTTCTTGACTTTTACCAGACATTTTTCTTGCAAATGGAAATTGTTATGTGGTATCTATATCAGGCGCTTGATTTTATATAATGTTTAGGATAAATTGTATGAAGTGTAAGTAAGAAAGAAAAACAAAACAACAAAAATTATTAGAAAAAAAAAAATTAAATTCAGACATGTGAAATATTTATTTATGCATATGTATATATATTTGCATTTAAATATTGTTTTTTATAAAGAAATAAATCAAATCAAATAAAAAATAAGCATACAGGATGTTGTACTCAAGCAAACATTGACTCATATCCGTAGAATAATTTTTTTGCAATTTTATTTTATTTATTATATTTGTTTTTTTCTTTATAACAATCTAATATTAATTGTTGGAAATTATTTAAATTCTGAAAATATTTTTATCTAAATTGTAAATCCCAATTGGGGACATACGTAACTACGTAACACTTGAGCTTAGGTACTCTATACTTGACATACAGAGAGAGAGAGAGAGAGACAAGGAGAGTGAGCTAGAGAGTGAGAATGGTATATTTTCGAAAAAAATACTGTTATGTTGGAGGTAGATTTTATTTACATCCGATTGCGTCCATTTTTAAGCCCATCCATTCATTAACAAATGTATTTTGCCCTTTCGTAAGCTCTTCCGTTTGTTGATGAAAATATTCTGATGTGTCAATTTTAAGTCTGAATTTTCGTTATTATCACATAGATGAATTGACTCAGAGCACTCTTCTTATCAAAATTATGTAGACATATATTTTTTCCCATATTTGTCGTCCCTTCTCATGAATGTTATATACTGAAGAACAAACTCGACAGGCTCTTTTAATTTTTTTAAGGAATAAAAATATTCAAGCGGTGAGCAAATGTCGCGAAAAATTAAGCAATGTCTAAAAGCTTATAAATTTATGATATTCTTGACTATTAATTTGATTAAAAGTCGCTCAATATGCCCGTCTTCCCATGCAAATAGTGATTTGTAGAGGTTTTGAATGTGAAATATTTTTAAAATCATTTCAAAATAACTCAAAATTAATTTGGGAGTTGAAATTGCAGTAAAATTTATTATGAGCACATTCTTACGTTTTTCAAAACACAATATATTAAATTCAAATTAATTGAAAACCATGAAAAGCCTTGAATTTTTTATTTTATTTTTTTTTTTGTATATAGAATCTATAAATAAAAAATATTAGTAGCAACATTAGTAACATATTTGGCCATCATCAATTTACAATGGCTAATAAAAGATTTAAATGAGTTAAGCTCATCGAACCAATGCAATATATAGTCAAAGAGTGTATGCGAATGAACGAGAGAGCACGAGAGAACGAGACTATTGAAAATATATAATAAGAATTTACATATTATCATAATTGAATTAATTTCTTAATGAAAAAAAAATATATAATAATAATGCATAACTAAATACAACAATATTAATTGTTATCAGTATTAGTAGCGAGTCATTGCCGGTATTAATATCAACGAATTACTACTACTACACTACCATTTACTGATACATATAAAATGAATGCTTCTTGTTATTCTTTGTGATTTGTGACAAAAAGAAATAAATAAATAAAAAAAAAAATAAAAAAATATGAAATAAAAATTGTTGTTTTTCTCTTTTCATTTAATACGGTTCGTTTAGTTTTTTTTATATACAAGTTGACCTTAAGTGTATGTAGTAAAGTAAAGTAGACATTTAGGTGATGAAAAAAAAAAAATATGAAAAATAGTCACAGATATTTTTTTTTTTAAATACAATTTTTGTCAGTCATCCATAAAGTGATGATCTAATTTTTAGTTATTCCTAAGTTTGCGTTATTTTTAAAATTAATACTTTTAAGTGATTGTACATATAAATGTATGTAGAGTAGCTCACAATTGTTGGTATTGTTCTAATTTAATTTTGTTGTTGTTTCTCTATTGCCAGTACTATTATTAATTATTTGTAAATCTATTTTTTTTTTTTTTTGTGAAATTATGATTGACAACGGCGGTGTCATTAAAGTCAGGGACATACTTGTATATAAACAAAAATATATGAAGCTTCTATGGGCAGTGGAAGTTTATAGCAACAATTTGTTGTTTGTAATTATGACAACATTTTATTTGGGTGTCTGTTTATTTGTTAAAAAAAAAATTATAATCTTTTAGAATTCAAATTAGGTCAATTTTGTTGTTGTTGTTGTTTATTTTTAAGAAAATAAATCAGATTATACCTGGGAATGGCAGCTGTTATGTCATGCTCTAAAAATTACTTAGCTACGAGATTTTAAGCATTTTATTTACAATTTTTTTGAAAGGTGATTTTTTTTGAAATAACAACATTCGATGTATTGATGAAATTCAAACAAAGCTAAAGGGGAGGAAGAAACTATGGAAATAATTTATCTGCACCGAGCCATGTATACCTTGAACATGACTGCGTACATTATGGCCGTTGAAATACCTCAACTTTGTATGAGAATTGCAGCAAATAGTGAGAGTAGCTTTTCCATTTTTTGGCAAAATTATTTATCCCTAAGGTTTAGGTGAAGTTATTGAACTTATTGTGGCTGTCCTCTCTCTCTCTGAGGGGACACACTTAGGCCAGAAAGACCCATTATGATACCACAGAGCTTCTCTTTCAGTATTGTTGTGGGTATTAAATGCGTACAGTACTTGAAGGGACCTACTTATTTTAGCCGATTCCGAACGGCAGAACCCTTGTGACATAACATTTTCTCAGTTTTGTCACAGAGCTCTTTAAGAAGCATTTTTCATGGCAAATTTTTATTGCCAGAAAAATTACCAATTGTTTGTCAAGTTGTGAAAGTTCGTGCGGGTTTTTGTAGAATACTTAGCTTACCTAGGAGTGCAAGAAATATTCCGCGATTTTTAGTATCACATACTTTAAAGAGAATGAAAATCTCTATGTGGCATTAGTATGGCTCAAAAGTTATGCAATGATACTTTACATTATATATTGTAAGATATTTTGCCATAAAAGCATGAAAATTCTTGAAATACCATATTTTCTTCGAAATTTTTATTTTGCCGTTGATCCAGTCATTCATTCATAAAGCGCAGAAAGATGTTTAGTAACATTTTCAATTATAAGAAAGACAATATAGAAAAAAAAAAATAAAGAAATTAAAATTTAGTTTTTCATGTAATATGTAAATGATGACATCGGACGATTAGCGTATGGCGACAACATATATGCTCTTATATACATAACGACTAGAAGAGCAACGATAAATAAGTTGAATACCAATTAAATGTTTTATAACATATTATAGTTGACCTAAATTTTTTTTTTTTGTTTTTCTTATTTTGACTTTATATGTATAGCTAAGATTTTATGACTCCTGTGACTTCTTTTGACTATTTCCAATTTCTATTAATTCTTCAAGAGACGTACTTTATACATAAATACCAGTATCTCTCTAAGAACAAACTGTCACTCACTATTGTTGTTGTTGTTGTTGTTGTACAATATTACTGACAAAAATTTTTTTTATGTGTATCATTTCTTCATACATATATGTGACAACTACATGTAAGCAATATATTTACAAGAGTATACATATACTACTACTACTACTACGAATCACACTCGTCCATATGCATGTATAATCTTTGTAGAACAACACAATATACATTTATGAGTATGTACCATCCATATAAAAATCCAATTAATGTCGAATTTTTATGTAGTGCTTAGATGTTATTTTTGTTTTTTTTTTTTTTTGTGTTTTTGTTAGTTGTTTTTATTGCTTTCTTGTCTTTTTGTTTTTAGATTGAATTAATTCACAAATGAGGAGGAAATCATTGGGGGAAAGAAGAAGATGTAGCTGAAGAAGATGTAGAAATACTCTAAAAATGCCACAGAAGTGGTGTTAGAAGTTATTTCTTGTTGTTGTTGACAATTCACTCAATTATTGTCATTCACAATAATGTGTGAGTGTATGTGGGTGGGTGAGATGCGTAATGAATGATATGTTTTCTCGAGAGAAATTTAAATTTTATGTATATCATTTTAGATGAATTTATCATATGAAAATGTATGAAATTTTTTGGAAAATCATATTCTTAAAAGCGTATATAGCACCATTCGGCATATAGAATTTATTTAGAAAGAAATGCAGTCATAGAAAAAATTTTTTGTAAAATATAGCAAAGATAAATGAAATAAATTCCAAAATTTATTTCATAAAAATGAAAAATTTATTTGATAATAAAAATTAAAAATGAAAAATTGGAAATTACGAAAAACATGATCATAAAAATTATAGTTCATATGTCATATGTATGTCTTGTAGGCATACTCGTATATAGAAGTGAACGCCTACGCACAGTGAGTCGGAGTGTAGAAAACTCAAATAAATATTAATTAAATGCATTTGTAATACATAAAATCAAAAAATAATAATAAATAAGAAAAATATTTTGACAAAATTTCGAAAAAAAATTACTAAATGCAAAAAAATCCACTAAACAAAACAATAATAATTAAAAGAAAAGAATATATCATTTTTAAAATATTATAACAAAAATGACATTTCAAACTTTCGATTCGTTTTTTATTTATAATAGAGTGACCCTTATTTAGAAAAATTTTTCTGGACAACAATGCGGTTGTTTGTAGATTTTCCGGTGTTTTAAATGGCAGTCCCACTAGGGTTCTTGGCAAGATGGGGGGGTCGGAGTTACGTTTCACCCCAACCTAGAGACGATCGCTGGGATATTTTCTAATTTTCAGGGGTTTTCTATTAAATTCGTATGGCAATCTTCTTAACGAGGGAAAAAAAGAGTGAGTTCATTCGAAAAAAATATTGGAAAGATAAAATTAATGAGGGTTGGTGTTACATTTCAACCTCCTAGAGTTAACTCCTGGGAAGATATATCAATTTTCAGGTGATTTTTATTAATTTTGTATTACAGACCCTATATGAATTGAATATAGAGGCTGAGTATCCACGGTAAAAAGATTGGAAAGAGATAAAAATAATGCAGGTTTAAGTTACACTTCATTCTCTTAGAGTTGATTCCTGGGAAGCTATATGAATGTTCAGGAGTTTTTCATTAATTTTTTATGGCAGACCCCTTAGGAAGTGGAGATGAAGGGTAAGTATCCTCGGTAAGTATATTGGAAATATAAAATTAATGGGTGTTGTAGTTACATTTCATCCTCCTAGGGTTAATTTCTGGGAAGTTATATGAATTTTAGATGTTTTTCTTTAATTTTGTATGCAAAACCTTTAGGAAGTGAAGATAGAAGCTAAGTATATTGAAAAAAAAAAAAAAATAAAAATTATAAAGAGGTAAAACTAGTGGTTGGTTGTACATTTAACCTTTCTAGAAGCGATTCTTGAAAAGTTATGGAGATATTTTTCGATTTTTAAGCGTTTTTGAGGTCATTTTGTAACGAACGTTTCCTTAAAGAGTTGATATAGAGGGAAGTAGATATGTTTGGATAAAATATTATGTTGAAAATATTAATGGAGGTCAGTATTTTAATCTTCTAGGGACACTTTAGAAATTGTGGGAGGGATTTTATTGTATATAAATGTTGAGTTGGTCATACATTTTACCACACTAGGGGCGACTAGAACTAGCGGTGGAAGCGAATTTTTGGAAAAACCTCAATTTTGTTGGAGAACACCCTTAAGTGGTGTAGATAGGAGATAAATATGTTCCGGTGAAATGTTGCAGAGTAAAAATTAATGAGTGTTGGACAGACATGTGGTACCTTTAGAGATAAGATATTATGGTAAAATAATAAGAAAAATTATGAAAAATCCAATTTTTTAGAGATAAGATATTACGATAAAATAATAGGAAAAATTATGAAATTTCTAAGGATTGTGAATTAGTTTTAAAATTTCATCAATTCGATCGAAACTTTCTGTTTTTGTAGTTATGTATTTATTAAATAAAATATTTTAAGTATATAAGAATCAAAATTTGACTTCAAAAAATTATTTTCTCCAAATACATTCGATCTTAGCATATAATATGATATATGCTTCTACTCAAAATATATGTCACATACCATCTCATATTCATATTCCTTCATTTTTGCTACATAAAGTATTTTTCGACTTCCTATTGTTGTTGGTTTTTTATGTTACCATATACGTACACTTTGGTGCACTAAAACCAATTTTCTTTAATGACAAATGACAGCTGCTATCACTCCTGTGCTGCTACATACTATCGCTACTGTGCTACCGTGATCGAATAGAGTTGAAATACATACTTAGCAGCAGCAGCAGATGCATCAAGTAAATGCTTTAGGTGTTTGCATTTATACATTTTTGAAATGAATATGTGCAATGTTTACCCAAGAGGAAATTATAGATTTAAATGAGAATTAATGTATTTCTTTTACTGACGAAGCTTAACAAATAGGTAAATAAATCATGAAAGAATGAAAGTTTGTTCTTTGGAGCTGGAAGTTGCAAATATTATATTTTCGTATATACATTATTTGATGAAAAAATTAAAAAAATATTTATAAAAATGCCTTTTTCCTTTGAATAAGAAGCTTATAAACCAAGTAACGACCTAACAAATGTTTATAAACAAAAAAAGAATATTGAATTTGTGTCTGACACATGGATAGTGAAATAGCATATAATTGCTATTCCTATTTCTATAATATTTACTATAAATTTCCTCTTTATTTTCCCATTGAAACGACTATCACCTATGAACATACTTTGTTCCTATTGGGTACCTTTACACATGTACCTATATACAATGCATATAAACATATGTTGTTAGGGAAACATTTGTGTAAAAAAAAAAAAAAACAACATCGAAAAGTTGTTCAGCTTCTAAATTATTGTTGCAGCAATCCAATTGAAGTGTAATCGATATTTTTCTTTCCCCAATACAGGATATTATACAGGTGGAAAAAGTAAAAAATCAAATGGTAAAATAATAATACAATATTATCAACAAAAAAATACTAAATATTACTATGTAGTAGTAGTAAATGTGATATTTTGTGCTATTGTCAATCGTAGTACTAGTACGAGTAGTAGCAGGTAGTACTAAGAAATTTATATAGAGGGAGTTTTTTGAAGACCATGATTTTTCATTGCTGCTATTTTTGTTGTTGTTGTTGTTGTTAGTGTCTCTAATGTCTGCTTCATATACGAAAGCGGAAATATACTTGTAGTACAAGTGTTTTGTATTTTTTTTTTAAATTTTATTTTAAATATATAGAAGTAAAGTGTGAAGGCTTTCTTACAATAAAAAGATATCTCAACAAGTAATGAATTATAAAACCATGAATGTTGGAGAAAAATATTGATTTTCAGCTTGATAGCAAATATAATTTTCAACTTGATCTCCAACATTTTTTTTTTTTCAAAGTGTGAGTCAGTTGGAATGAACAGAGGTTTAATGTTGAGAAAATCATTATGCTCAACTTGTCTATGGTTCTCAATTGTATGTGCTGCTGAGGGCCAATGTTTGAGTGATTTATGAAAAAGTATAAGACCTCTACTTGATATATATTTGAATAATTGGCTGTATAATGTACAAACGCATTCATATTCTCCACTACCTATATCAATGTGTTACAAAAGTGTGTCTTCACCATCATCACCATAATGTTATAGTACTTTTTTCTTTGCTATCGTATTATTAAATATTTTATTTTATTTTCTTGTACTTGTACTTGTTTTTGAATTTATTTCATCTTAATGACATACATATATACCCTTACAGATATATGCATGTATGTATGTATATAAGTATGAGTATCAATATAAAAAAAAACAAAAACAAAAAAAAACCTTATATTATCGTATTTCACTGTGTTTCTGTGTGTGTGTGTGTATAGCAAAACATTGTGTTGTGATGCTGGTGGATCACATCAGCAACCAGGAACATGCGGAATGAATATGTACCTACTTTGTAGTACTAAAAAAAATTTGTATTCTTGGAGTTTCCGTTTAAGATAAACTTTTGAGTGAAATACTTGATTTTTTTTTTTCATAAAGAATTACTAATAAAAATGTATGTATGAAAAAAGTGATATTTTTTTATAATTATTATTTCACATACATATCAAAACCAAAGTCAAATATGAATAATTTTGGATAGCTTAACTTCGGTAATGTTGAAGCTTAAATACTGTACAACATGATATAGATTTGTCACCATTCCTTATGGTTATTACAAACGTAGTGTAGGGTATAATAATTTTAAGTTCATTGACATCACTCTTTATAAAAAGTAGGCAGTTTCAATACAGACTTAGCATCAAGCACTGACTTCCGAATATTTTTTTATTTTTGCTTATATTGAGTAGGCGGTAGTACTTAAATCTATTGATCGGCAAAAAAATAATACTGAGGATAACATTTCTATGAATTTTGTATTTTGTATTTATCTGTTTTAGAGTACAAAAAAATATATTTGATTATTGTATAATTATATTTGTATTTAAATAAAAATTATTTAAGATTTCTTTTGTTTGAATTTTGCTTATACTCAATCACATGATTCATTCATTCATTTCAAAGCTAATCCAATAAATGCGATTTTTAATTTTCCTATGGGAATACCATGTTCCTCTTCATATATGTACATATGTACATACATACATACATAAAGTCACATGTGAACAACTAAAGTATTTTTTACTTAAAGTTTCAATAAAGAATATTCCAGCGACTCCATTTATTCAAGTATACATAAATTAGGTTCATAAGCAAATTTTCCCTTTAAATGTAAATTAATTAACAATGGATTAATTAATTCAATTGATAATACAACTCATACATATGTTAAATGGTAGAAAATAGCGTAAAAAAAAAAAAAATAATGAATGCCTTCGAAGTTGTATATAAATGAGTTTTTATCGCACAAAAAAAATTTGCGTATGCTTTGGTACTAACTTCAAGTATGCATATACGTATAGTTTACTTATATTTTATTTTTTATACATTTTTCATGAATTCTTATTATTTATTTCTTTAGTTTTTTTTTTTTCGTTATACGTATATTTAGCACATAATACAATTTAAAATGCAAATATGTATATGTATACGTTGTACGCTTTACATCATGATGATGGCATACAGTGGGTGTATATAAATATCGGCAATAAATAGTGATCATGAAAGTACGCTGGCAAAATATTTATATTTAAGCAAGTGAAATTTTTAAATATACCCAAAATTCAATAGTGAATATCGTACTTCTTATACAAAAGATGAAATGTTGGATGCGATATTTTTTGAAATTGAACGGCATTCTTAATTTTCCTTCATCAATTTACACAAGTTATTGAAATTGTATCATTAAAATTGTCTTTTATAAAAATAATCATTTAAATTTCTGGTAGAGAGCTACAATTTTCCAAAAAAAAAAAAACAAAAAAAAAAAACAAATTGTATTGTGTAATCAAATAATTTTTGTGTTAACTAAATGAAATAAAATTTGGATAGATTTTTCACTATAATTCTTTGCTAATTTGCATCTACATATTTTCTTGCATTTTTGAGCTCCATCAACCACTGTATGGCGGTTGCT
This sequence comes from Megamerina dolium, assembly GCA_963854835.1. Taxonomy (NCBI): domain Eukaryota; kingdom Metazoa; phylum Arthropoda; class Insecta; order Diptera; family Megamerinidae; genus Megamerina; species Megamerina dolium. The sequence goes on from OY978528.1 coordinate 18,821,823, forward strand.
TATCATACCAACTACATCAGTATTCATAAAAATGCGTCGCATTTCATGACTTCTCACTATATAAGTACTATTGCTACTAATATATGTATATGTATAAACTTATCTATTTTTCACTTCAACAAATGAAAATGAAAATTCATAAAGACCTATATAAATTTGTAGTATATATAGGCTATATCTGTAGACATTTGGATTGAAAAGAAATAAGAACACGTGTAATCTACATCTGCATAGAAATAAATTGACATAGATTGCATATATTTTACACAAGAAATCATTTCAAAAAATGGATAAAGATGAGTAAAAAATTTTACAAAAAAAAAAAAAAAAAAAAAAAAATTAAAATAAAATATAATAATAAAAAAAAAAAAAAAAATTAGAAATGGTAATTAAATCTAAAAATAAAAATACATGTGTGGGTTTTCATTCTTGCTTAGAAAAATAATGAAAGTTAAAACATTCATTAAAATAAAAACTATCATCTCTAGGGGTTTAAAGGGTAAGGCCGACCCACATTCAGTTTTTCTCCTTAACAGTTTTTATAAACATAATTAGCCAATATCTTCACCCCTTAGTGATGCTCCCCGACAAAATTGATGTAAATTTGCTGCCATTATATAACTAAATCCTATTAATTTTTAATATTGGACATATTTTCTGAAAGTATTTACTATCTATCTTTACATCTTACGTGAGCTGTTGTTCAAAATCTCTTGTTAGAGTGATCAACACATTAATTTTTTTCTAACTAACATTTTTTCTGAACATAATAATCACCCTTATTAATTTTTGATACCAAACATTTTGCCTGAAGGTACTCACTATCTATCGTTACTTCTTAGGTGGGTTCTCATATAAAATGAACTTGCAAATATCTGTAAATGTTCAAAATCTCTTGTTATCGTGCCTAGAGTGATCAAATATATGACCAACTGACATTAATTTTTGCTAACTAACATTTTTTCTAAACATAATAATTATCTAGCTTTATTCCTGAGGCAGTTTCTCCTACAAAATTAAAAACACCAGAAAATCGATAAGTAATCTCAGAAGTCGCACCTTGAGCCATAAAATATATGACTAAGCCATACTCATTTTTAGTATTTATCTTAAGCATATCTACTCGCTGATCTGTACGCCTTAGGAATGCTCCCCTATGAATTGAATTTAAAAGTAAGAGAAAATTGAGAAATAAGCTTAAGAATTACTTCTATAGCGATCAGATGTATATCAAATCCTCAATAATTTTTTCGTGCCAACATTTGTTTCAAATATACTTACCCCGTATCTTCAATCGTTAGGAGGGCTCCCATACAATATGTTACTTTTATAGAAGCATCATTTTTATAAATGAACGGAGATAGGGTGTAAGTATATTTGCAGAAGAAAAGGGAAAATATCTACTTCTGAAATAGTCCTTTTTACTAGAAGTTTAGATTTCGCACAAAAATATATGTGGTGGTTTTATCAAAACTAAGCCGAAAGATGATCCCAAAAAAAAAAGTTAAAGCATAAACTACTACATAGTAACCTTTGTGTCAACTTTTACATTTACTTACAGCTTACATTACGACATCAGTCAATCATTAGTTAAATAGAGTAGTACAATATTATTGCTACATACATAGTAATTCATCATCGCAGAAAAGCAGGAGAGAAAAAAAAAAAAAGCTATAGATCTACTTTCAATTTACAGGGATATCTACTAAATGAACATATACCTAAAATACGTAAACAAAAAATCCATATTATACGAAACTAAATACTAAACTGTCATCATCATTTCAAACAACTGTCAACATCAATAACATTGCTATGGCATTACGAGTGAGTGAGTATAGTGTTAAAGTCAACGAATAATAAATATTATATATATAATATTATATAGTATTGCAAGATGATCATGATCATGATGTTGATGATGATGAAGAACAACGACATAATATAAAAGTCACTTTTAATTACCCTAGTAAATAATGAAAAGCATAAAGTAGAGAAAGAGAAAATTCCCCTTTAAAAGAATTAAATTAAAGCAAGGCCAATATAGTAAGTCATTCATTCATTCTTCATTCATTCTTCATTCAGTCAAAATTAGTCAGTTAGTAAGCCATCATTTACCCTTATGAATATTTTAGTTGATTTATTTATTAATGATCATTTTTGTTTTTCACTCTTTCATTGTTATTCTAATTATTTGTTTGTGGCGCAACTTGTTATGAACAAAACTCAAGCAACAATACTCGATACTAATCAGATTAATAATAAGAAATGAAAATGAAATGATATTTTAGATGGTGCATAAATGAACAATTCATAATAACAGAAAGAAGTGTTAATAAATGTGAAAAAAAAAAAGAAAAAAGGGGTGGAATATCAAGTCGCAAGTGGGTTGCAAGTAGTACTCGCACAGTATGTTGGGCAGACATCTGGTAGGCTGCAAAAAAAATGTAGTAATCAGGCACACAATCAATCCGAGTGACTAACTAAAAACGACAATGACAAAGAACAATACTACTTAGTTATGAGTATAATAAAAACGCATCAATCAATTAATATTATACATATGTATGATATAATGAATGCGAATGGCAACCAAATGACCAAATGTACTCGTAAGCTGTCAAAATTGAAATGATATTGCCAACCAACTTGAATGTGATGGGAAGGAGAAGAAGTCTATCTAGTTTTTGAAAAGAAACAGTCATCTAAACATCATCTAATAATGTTTGAAATCAAATGTGGCTCATTATTATCATGTCATTCGGGGTTTTTTTTTTTTTTTTTTCATTTACAAAAACTAAAAGCATTTATATGTGCCAGACATATGGTTGAAAAATACTTTTGAGTTGCCAAAAAAAAAAAAAAATGATGAATGACATTTCTTGTTGCTCCATTTATTTACATTTGTACACATTTAGATTTGATGAGTATTTCATTTTAATGTTTCAATCATTTTTATTCTGTGCGTAGAGTTCACATTATTATCTAAAAGAGAAAGACGATGAGTTCTGATCGGCTCATTCTGATGAAGTCAGTATAATATAAGTAAATATAATAATATTAATTAATTAATTAATTATTTTCTTATAAAATAATTTCGACATTATTGTAAAATTTCTTTCGATACTCATATTAATGCAGTACAAGTAAATAACAGCACAGTATTTTTGGGGGTGCATAAAGCAACTTGTAGTCCCTAAATTGAAAAAAATGCAATAACTTAAATCGATGTTTGTTAAGAAGCGGGTTCTAAGGCCAAACATAGTACTCTGTATGTACCAAGCGGTGGTGAGACCCGTTCTGATCAATGGCTCTGTAGTTTGGTGAGAAGCTCTTCGGAAGGACTATAACACCAATAAATTATGGAAAGTTCAGCGCACTGCGTATGTTGGTGCCACTGGGCTCTGTCGCTACTGCCCCACTGCGGCCTTGGATCCTAGTTTGAACCTCCTCCCAATTGAGTTGCATATACTATCGCATACGGCACTTAAACTCAGGGAATCTGAATGTTGGAAGTGTACTCAACAAGGACACAGAGTAGTATCCTTAGACATATACCTATAGATATAGTTGATAACAGGACGGAATTTTTCTCTCGCAAGCTTGCTTTTGATAGTGGCATTAAGGCTGTATTTCCAAGTAGGATTGAGTGGAAGAAAGGTGGGATCCAGGCCGGTAGGCATACACAAATTTTCATTGATTCTTCCGAAATGGACTCTGGAGTTGGATATCAACGTCTGTAAAACTCCCATTTTACTGCAGTGTATTCCAGGTGGAAGTATACGCGATTCTGCAAGCATACGAATTGCTTCAGCAAAGGGACATAACTGGAAAGGTAACAATTCTCTCCGCACCAACCAGGCACCTATAAAGGCGTTAGTCGCAGCAACTGTTAGCTCAGAGCTGGTCGGGGAATGTAAACAAATAATATCCGCACTAACTACCAACCTCGAAGTATCAGTTATCCGTGGTTTCCAGCACACAGGGGAATCGCAGTTAACGAAAATGCTGATGAGCTAACCCATAGGGGTTCATCTGCAGACAATGAACGAACAACCAATGCCGAGGTGGGCGTTCCCCAAGCCGAAGTCAAGGGGGTTATTCCAAAAAAAAAAAAAAAAAACCTAAGCAAAGCGCAGCGGAAATGGATGAGCACCACAACCTGCGCAATTTCATAAGCTACCTGGCCAGACTACAATGAGAAGAGAACAAGGAGCCTTCTGAGTAGATCTAGGGCCTTCCATACAAAAACTAATAGCAGTATGCACAGGACACTCTGCCATTGGTACAGTGGTACAGAGAAAATGGGTATTCCACACAACGACCATTGCAGAGGCTGTAACGACATAGCTGCTAAGGAGACTGTGGATCATTTCTTGTGTAACTGCCTGGCCTTAGCCAGAAACCGATTAACAACCTTAGGTAGCTCTTTCTTTGATAACCTAAGACTATCTAAAATCAATTTATAAACAACTCCGGCTGGTTGTAACATATTCTTTAACACTCAGTAGGACTCTTAGCGAGATTTATGATTCTATCTACCTACCTAAAGGTGTATTATTATTTTTTTTTTATAACTTTGTTATTATGAAGGAAAATTCAAAAAATAAAAAAAAGGAAATTGTTACACCAAAGAAATTTTGCTTTGTCTAAAGAAGGTGGAAGCAAACGGTAGCCGCCAGCCTTCTTTTATGTATAGAAATATTTTGAAAGACGTTTCATTCAAAGCATTGCTAATAGTGAGTATAAATTCTGGATGAGATCAAATAGATATTTTATAGCTTTTAACACTTTTTTGCAATACGGAAGAAAACCCGCTCAACATTCTGAAATGAATACTTAAATGCTTAAATTATGGTTTGCAAATGAATGAATGCATAAATAAATAAATAAATACAAATGTTTTGAATGTACTGCATATTCAAAACGTTTGTCGCTCTACTTCTGAAATCTAGAATAGTGATCTAATTTAAGGTAGATGGATATTATATAATGTTATATGTATTAGGACCACAATTGTTACTACGTTGGTTCTTATTGTTGTTGTTGTTGTTGTTGTTTACCTCTATTATAAAAATATAATTGCTTCTCTTTTCAAATCTACATACTTATGTAAGCAAATAAATATTATTATGCATATATAGAAGCATCTTTCATATATGTATGTATCTACATATTCTATAGGAACCCGCACATACAAGGCACTTCACTCCTTTTGCTACGTAACTGCTACTATTTAGAATGTAATGAATGACTTTATGTACTAGTTCAGAATGAAGACAATGGGGTAAAGTGCATAATAGTACATCTTGAAGGCAAAATATAGAAAATATGGCAAAGCAATTGCGGATGCACGCATATACAATATATATATATATATATATATATATATATATATATATATATATATATATATATATATATATATATATATATATATATATATATATATATATATATGTATATTAGACTTGTTCATAAATTTATGGAAATTTGATAATATGATTTTTTTTCTTTTGGTAATTTTCATATCATATTTTGAATTTTGTAAAAAGACAAAAATCACAGATGTTAATTATGAGCACAAAATTTCGAATGTAATCAAAAAAGTTTACAATATAATATAATATTATTCCTAAAATTAAGAACGGGACTATTGTGTATATATATATAACATACATACTCAGCAGGATATGTGCAAGTATTTACGTATATATACATATACACTATACACTATATTAATAATAAGGATTGTGTTGACGATGACAACAATAGCCCGGAAGAGAAATTTTTCGAACAAAAGCAATTTCAATTCATTCATTCACTCTTTTTTTTTTTCGTTTTTACTCTAACTAGCAGCATTTCTATTTAGTGTGTTCTTCAGAGAAACTATTATGCGAATTGCTACTTGTGGCAATGACAAGTATACAAAGGGTTAATACCACTACTAAACAAAAGTCGTATATAGAAAATTTACAAAGCCATTAACATTAACTTACTTTAATAAATATATCTATTTTTTTTTTATTATACTTTAAAAGCATTTTTATAGCATTTTCTTAGCTTCGAAACAAAATGATAAATTTATTCGATTATCCGTCCGTCAGTATTTCAATTTTGAATTTATTCATAAGCCTATCGCCTATGATAGATATTATCATAATTTTCATCATTAATTATTTTCTATTTTAATATCTTAATTATCACTTGAAAAGTGATAATACTTAAAAATTTGTTGAAATACAAAAAATTATAAAGAATTTGAAATTTTAGATTTATAACAAAGTATTAAATTACTAGATATTTATAATAATTTCATTGAAGCAACTCTTTAACATTTTAACATTTAATTAATTTGTTTTGAAAGCGTAAAAAAACAAGAAATTTATTTCTTCTATGAAAAATGATCATTAATTTATAATATTGGAAATTTAATATCAAATCAAATAGGAAAAAGAAAAAAAGATGGAAAAATTTTTTCGGAAAAATATTTTGAAAATGTTCATGGGTTATTAAACAAAAACGCAATATGATCTAAAGTGTATGATATGCCAACCCAACCCAACATATATACATACACATACAAAATCGACCATAGTATAAAGTAAGCTGTAAAGTTAATCAACCTAATCAGTTAAGCGGTTTAAATTCAAAGAATGTTACAGAAATTTACTGTAGTAACAACAGACATGGAAGAAATGGAAGAGAGAACAGCAAACTCTTTGAATGTTTACATATTAGACTGTCTTTTATCTTAATCTCCATGTAAGATAGGTGTTATATAAAATATCATAGAAGAACGTTTATATAAGTTATCTAAATATATGAGTATTAATATATTTACAATATATATTGTAATGACATATTTTGATTTGAGTGGATAATATAGGTATATACTTTATGATTATATAATAAATGTATACATGTCTTGTTATATAATATATGTATTTATTATATTTTAGTCATTGTTCTTGATAGTGGCATAGGTCTCGTTGTTGAAATAAATAAATAAATAGTGATATTTTTAGTGGTTTAATGCAGTGGAACTAAAAAATGTGTCGGCATTTCTTACATCAATTGCATAAATTATAATAAAGAATAGTATTAGTTTAAAAAATCTATTAGATTTTATTATTGTAATAGATTTTTGTTAATATTTCAATCAAATTTATTAAAAAATATAATTGTTAATAAGATCGAATAATTTATAGAGAAATTTTATTAAGTTAATTCTTATTAAGTTAAGTTTATAGACTAAAAATTATATAATCATGAATTGAAACATTGTAATAAATAATTCTAAATAATATTATACATTATATCGGTGCCTTTAAAATGCTCAATTATAATTCAATAATTATTTTTTGATTAATCCATTTAAAGCATGTATTAAAACACTTTTATTACTTTTAAAAATTGCAGTAGAGTGTTAGTAAACATTGAATACTTCGCAGTAATTTATAAAATATACTTCGGCAACCATAAAAAATTGTAATAGATCAGAATTGAAAATTCAATTTAAACTTGAAATATCTAATTATGGTTTATTAACCTTTTTTTATTAATATATGTAGAATACATAATTAACAATTCTTTATAATAGTAGAATATATATATGTAAATAATCTCAATCTTTTAAAAATTGTAATAGAACATGACAAAAAATTCAATGAAAATAAAATAAAATTAATTTTTGCTTATCATAAGAAATTATTTATTAAATATATTTTTCTAACACAGAATTATAAACATATTTTGTCAAAAAATTATGAAAACATTGTAATAGATTTTTAGTAAATCTTATATAGTTTTGTTTAAAATATATCAACATTTTTAGTTGACACAAATCGAATAGAGAATCATTACTTGATTGAGAACAGTTTTTAAGTGGAGCTTGAAAAAATAAATGGGTAATGGTTTAAATTTTTCAAAAATTGTAATAGAACATGACAAAAAATTAAATTAAACTTAAAAAAAATTAACGATTGCTATTTATGAAATATATTTTGCTAACAACGCATAATTATAAACACATTTTGTCACAAATTTATGAATATATTGTAATAGATTTTTAGTAAATTGTATATGGTTTCAACATTTTTAGTTGAAACAAATCGAACAAAGAATTATTACTTAATCGAGACAAGTTTTCAAGTTGAGCTTGAAAACATAAATTGATAAATCATTAAAATTTTTCAAAAATTGTAATAGAACATGACAAAAAATTCAATTAAAATGAAACAAAATTAACTATTGCTTATCATAAGAAATTATTTAATAAATATACTTCGCTTACGCATAATTATAGACATTTTGTCACAAATTTATAAATATATTGTAATAGATTTTTAGTAAATTTTATAAGGTTTTGATGAAAATATATCAATATTTTTAATTGACACAAATCGAATAGAGAATCATTACTTGATAATTTTTAGCTGCATTTCTTCGAAAACCTTTTACTATTTTAATAGATTTATTACATTGCAGAGAATGCAGAAAATTCAGAGGCTTAGAGCTGACTATATCTATACTTTTGACACAAGATTCTTGTAAGAAAATTTAATATTTCTTTGTTACTGAAAAATATTGCACAAATATTATTTCACAATTATTTATTTTCCGTTTGTGTGCTTGGTTTGATCTATTACAAATTCTTTTATAATTTTCACAATTTTAATTTATATAAATTTCAATTAAATATTTTTATAACTGGCTGAAAGAAAATTAAATGCTTTTTTCAATAATGACAATATATTTTGTCTCCATTTTCTTGATAAACCGAATTGTAACTCAGATCACGTATAATTTGTTGCTTGCTATTTAAATCCTTTTTTCTTGTGTATTTTAAATTTCAATGTCAAATGTTTATTTTGAATTTACTTCAAGCTGATTAAAAATTCAGTATTGCAATAGAAGGTAAACGTATGTTGTAAAGAGTTGCCTCAAATTAGGCAAGACTTTGAATATTTTTTAATACTCTAGGTAAGCCTAAAGAAAAACAAAAAAAAACCCAATGTGTGTATATATAGCCTGCATTAATAATGTGTAAAACAACAATATATTATTGTACCAACAACATGCTTTACACTCGTGGCATATGTTTAACGCATTAAACCCGCATTAACCTTCAGCTCAAATTAGAATCCGATTAACATATGACGATGAACTTCCTTTTTTTTTCTCAATTTTTTGGATTTCTTTTTTATTTCTATTTGAATTTTTCAATTGCCGATTTCTATCTTTAGATATTTAATTTATATATACAATACTTTATGGATAGGTAACCAGACATGGTTAATATGGTTCAGTCAATGTTAAGTGTAGAACTCCAGCGTTGTTGTCACTATGTGGCTACTATTGTCTTATAAATTACCTATGCATATATGGTAGGTATAATAAATTATCTATTATGTGCGCATATTTGACAGTTTATTAAACGCCCTTCATTAGTGCGTTCCTATGATTCGTCTTTTTTAAATACATTTTGTTTTTTTACAGCACCTTTGAGATGATCTTTTTCTTTCGAAGTACACTTTTATATATTTTTTTTTTCATTTTTCTATTTTAATATTAATTAAACCATAAAAACTGAATTAATTTGTAATTAATGTCTTTCGAATTAATTGAGACTGACATTAATTAAAACTCCACACCACAGAAGCAAACAAAAAAAAAAAATGCCATCGATGATTCCAAGAAAATTGAATGAAAAAACGAATTGAATTGAAAGCACGCATCGTAATGATGAGAAGAAAAGTCGAAAAAATTGATTCTTGAACTGATTTTAAGTGGTCTTTATGCCATCAACAACAATGGCTAATGACAATTGAGTGCCAATAACACCATTATTGTATTATGTGAATACTGAATGAGAGTGAATGGTACCGAATGGAAATCATATTGAAATAGTATGTAGCATGATGCCTGTGAATGGTATGGTGTTGTGGCATCAAAAAATGTGAAACCAAAAAACCAATTGAAATTTATTTTTGAGAAAAAAAAAAAAAACAAATGAGAAACAGGCACCAAATAATGGCTGATTAGTTACTTGAACATATAAGCATGACATTCCATTATATAGGTATGGTGTCTATATAATGATGAGCGGTTGTAACGCACGTATTACGTCAGTTCAGCATTCCCCCAAAAATTGACATTTATTATGAATACCTATTGATACTTGAATTTTATTATTATTTTAAAGTAGTAGTTTCTTTTATAAATATTATATGAAATTTACGCGTGGGTTTCACTACATCTATATGCACTTACTTCACCCTTTTATCATTTGTGTTGTGTAGCGAAAAAATACAAAAACATCACAAATGTCATATATTATAGTAAATTGACAATTATGTAAATTTGAACAAAATTTTAAATATACATTTAAGTACACTTTATATGTAAATTAAGGCAAAAATATGTTAGCAATATGATGTTCGCACGCTGGCTTATGGTATACAACTACATGGTATATATCTACAGATGATAAATATGATGATGAACATAATAAATGTTCATATTTTATGCATAATTTTTTTTGCTGGTTTTTGTTATTATTTATTTTTGGATATTACAACATTTTCAAGTACAATATTTTATAATATTTTTTTATATAAAAATACGTTTTTTTTTTATAGTTATTTTGGCGATTTGATATAATATTTCCGTATTAGGTATTGTATTGTAATAGAATATTTTGATGTATTTTTTTTGTATCTATTGAAACTGTTCAATTAATGAAACATAATGGGGCATCAGTCATGCTCGTTTTATTTTTTATATTAGTAATTTTATATTTTTATTATATTTCCATATTAGGTACATATGTAATGTATTGTAATAGAATATTGAAATGTTTTAATAGATTTCTGTCTAAATTGTCTACATATATCTTATTAAAATTTTGAGAAGCAAACTTAAATTGTATCTTATTTGTTCTGAACTAGATTAAAATGCAAACAGTTCACGTGAATCTAATCAAATCTATTACAATTTGCACTTTTTTCATATGCATTTTCTTACAATTGCTAAGGATGCTATAAAAATGATACATTGATATAGATTTATTTTGAATTTATTTATATTCTCAATATAAATAATTCTTCAACAAATTTGTCGTAAAAATTGAATTTGAAGTGTAATAGATTTTTGAAAAATATTTTAATATATGTACCTAATTTAACTTGAACGGGTAAATTTGGAAATATAATATACCTTTCGGTGATAATTACTAATAGACAAATAATAATACTAATTGACCTTGTGATGAATATTTGATTTTGTAATAGATTTTATTGATAATTTGCAAAGGATTAGAAATACTTTAGTTGGTGTTATTGAAAATTCAGTGTAATTTGTAGACAATAAAACTCCAAAATTAAACCAAATATTTTAAAAATTGTAATAGATTTTCTACAAATACATAAACAGACCAATTACAAATAGAATTTCATAATTATGCTTTGATTTTCTGTTAATAACAATTCTTTTTTATTCAAGAATTTTTTTGTTTAAAGAAAAACAGAGTCTAATTCATTTGCTTATGCATATCTTCATAATTAAATGAAAATATTTTACATTAATTAAAAGTTTTAACCAAAAATGCACTTCACGGTGGTCATGTAAAAGGTAAATATATAAATATTAATATTGTATATAAACATTTATTTACAAAACTTTTTAAAATAGTGCCTTATATTAGAAATTGTAATAGATTTATGAAAGAACAGTAAAACACTATAATAAAATTAGAAAAAATCCATTATCCCAAAGTATCTACTAAAAAAACCATTTCGCTCATAACATTTTAAAAAAACTTTTACATTTACTATTATTATTATTGTTATTTATATCGTATTATTACCATCATGATAATAATCATTATCATCAGCATTGCACGTACCATAATAATTACCTATAGAAATACTTGAAAAAAATTTAACTTTTATACGAGTTTTTATATAAAAATGCATTTATTTTAATTTATTACTCAATCAAAATTAAACAAAAGTAAAGTGACGTTAAGAAAAAAAAAAATTACACAAACATAAGTAATAATAATAAAAAGCGTGAGTAGAATTACAAAAAAAAAAAAAAAAAGAAAAAATTGAAATGATTATTATTTTGCATTAACTTCACGTTGAATATAAAATTTATATATATATATTTTTCTCTTTTGTTGCATTTCCAGCCATCAAAATGTATCTACCATCTCAATGCAATGTAGATTCTATTATGCGTATTCATAAGTAGAATATACACTATAAATATTTTTTGTACGCTCCTACTATGTTGGCTTCTTATTCATTCGTTGCTCGTATTTAACACCTGTGTTTTTTCCACTTCCAACTACCTATATTCCACTTTTCTTCATAATGTTGCTGGTACTGCAGTATTCGTTATATTAAAAAAAAATACAACAATATAGTCAACAACAAACAAAATAAACCGCTGATAATATTTAAACTGCTATCATAGCTTTACCTTGTGTTATGTGGGTGTATCTTAAGGTGCACTACATATTCCCGCAAAGGAGTAGTCATAGTGGTGGGCGATTTTACAGCTAGGTTGTTGCTTGGAAATGAGTGCAATTTTTATGCAAATATTTTATATGTTAAGTAACTGTAAACAAACGACCAGCCAGCCAACCAAACAACCGAACGATTGCTAAACGTCGCCACTGTTATCATCATCATCATCGCATCTCTTAACTTTTACTGGATATTTTGAGAAAGGACATTCAGACTAAATGCAACAACTGCTTATTTTCCAACACCCACAAAATCCCAGAATGCATTAAGAATAAATCTGTACAAATATTCAATGGAATTTTTCAGAATATAAAAACGAAATTAAAAAAAAAAATTGCAAAAGACAGTGATTGAGATAGTTTTCCTAATCTCTGTAAATTCTTGTATTTTTAGTGCCCAAAGAAAAATAAACCTGATCAGAAAATCTCATGAATTTTCTGGTACGATCTAATAAACATATATAAAAGAATGTAGTAAAGCACTTAAGAAGCGTTAAAATGTTTTGCTTACAACAATAACAATAACAATGGCAACCCTTACGATAGTAAAATAATATTACCATACTACCATCTACTTTTTTTTTAACCACCTTAATGCTGAGCACTGAACTCAAGTGTAAATATACATTTTTTTATAGTGAAAAGAAAAATAAAAAATATTGAAAATGAAAATAAGAATGTAAAAATAAAATTCTTAAAGCTTCTTCGTCATCGTCATTGTGATTGTTATTGTCGCTGAAATATATGTTAGTGACGCCAACCAAGTAGTGCACCACCAACAGCATTTGTAGGTGAATGCACTCACTATGCACTTTATTACTACACAGTTTAACCTAAAAGTAGCTGCTGCTGTTGCTGCAACAGTTGCCAAGTTTGCCGGTGCTGGTGTCATCGCAACAACCACTACTACTACTACACATGCAACTGTATGCCATTACAAGTGGCGACTTTTTGTATGAAAATGAAGAAAAAACAAACAAACAATTTACGTGCAAAAAAAAAAATAAAAAAAAAAAGACTATAGTAAAAGTGTAGCAAACTTGACTAAAATTGTATTCAAGTTCTTACTTCTTTTATTTTTTTTCACTTTTTTTCTTCATACTGAAAGTCATTGGAACGCTTTGTACGTTCTAGTAGAGTAAGTGAAATAGAAATTTAATATAAAAGCGCGAGCATAAAAATGAAAAATGAAAATGAAAATAATATCATAAAAAAAAAAAAAAATTTTTAATAATCTAGTACAATTGTGTATGCGCATCTTTTATGACGTTGGTCATGGACCTATATTTATGGTATTGTTGCTCTTGCAATGATACTATGATACAGCTGATGCTCCTGTTGTTGACCGATTCTTACATTCTATTTACATATGGAGTGTAGCATTTCGATTTTTTATTTTTTCTACCGTCTTTTATACCTTTACTTTTGCTACTTTTTTTCTACTACTGAGCTATATTTACTAAGAGAGCCACCAACTCAGCTACCTTATAGATACTACAATAATATTCCTACTTTCTCTATAGGTTTGCAATTTTATTGGAATGTTTACAAGCACTCAAATGCAGAAAGAATGGTTGACTTATGCAAATTGTACTAGATCCATAAAAAGATGTTGGTAATGATAGTTAATATGTTTAGTTAATATGAGCAATTAAAATCTAAGAATGTTAGAATGTGAGTTAATATACGTAGTAAAATGAAATGAGTAATTAATATATTCACATTCAATGCTATCAGGTAAATTGTAATAGATTTCATTGGATTTAATCGATTTTGGGATGGTGGGATACGATGTTCTTATTGATAAAAAACGTGCGTGTGTTAAAAGTACCACATGCCATATTTTATTTTGTTGCATATTGGAAAAATGTTAAGAAATTGTAATAGATTTTATACAACTAATTTGCTATCTAGTTTAATTTTTTAAAATTCTTTAATTTGAATATCACAAATCATGAAATGAATATGCTCTATATTCTATTTTGTCGCATATTGGATAAATTGTAAGAATTTGTAATAGATTTAATACATTTAATTAAAGTTGTTGAGTAATTTTGGAAATTTTTTAATTCTGTGCAATATCTGATGTTGAAAAGGTCAAGGTATTAGAGAAATTGTACTAGATTCCTTAAAATTTATTAGGTTTTTTAGTATTGTCGAGGAATTTGGAATGATGTTTGGAATAAGAGATGTGGCGATGATATAAAATATTGTGCCAAATGCAGAGAAAATATATTTCATTGTATATTTCTAAAAACTATACTAATTTCTTTTATAATTAAATTTAACTCAATCATTTAATTCACACAAATTAAATATTGTAATAGATTTAATTATTTTTCCCGCTAACAAATTAACTGCTTTATACACTAGTAATAAATATAAGATGTAAATTTATATATGCAATTGGAATACAATATTGCTTTAGAATTTATTTGATTAACTATTGTAATAGATTTGATTAGTTTTGCTTACACACAAATATACTTGCGCGCTTGCATCTAATAACTGAATGTAAAATTAGTAGCTGTTAAGAGATTCTATACAATTTGTAGATTTTTTTTTTTTGGAAATGTTAGTCGAATTAGCAGATATTGTAAAAGTAATAGATTTAAGTTGACTAAATTTTGGATTTCATAAAAAGTGTAATATGTTATAAATAATGTTTATGTTTAAAATATTTTACTTGAAATTTGAAAAATAATTGTACTAGATTTGTATTAAATATCCTTTAAATAGGTAGAATTCAATATAGATTTAAAGTAAAATTAATTTATTGGTAATATTATGCAGTTTAAAAGAAAATTGTAATAGATTTGTTAGCATGTATATTTACTTTTGTAGCTCGATTCCAACTCAAGCATTTTACGCTTAACTAAAACATTTTTGGAATTACGAGAAGAAAAGTTTATACTTTATATAACAAAGAAGCGCTACAACTTATATTCGATGCTATATTTATAGTACATATACTTTAAGTAGAAAATTGCAATACACATTTCACATAAAATTTATTTATAGGTAATATTATGCACCTTCAAATAAAAGAAAATTGTAGTAGATTTTTTTATAAATACATTAATTTTCCACTACAAGCATTTTATGCTGAATGAAAGTTTTCACAAATATTTTTTTGTTCGAATATATATTAAAAAAAAAAAAAATAAGAGGAATCAACAACCTAAAAATTAATTGAAAATATTATTTATTTTTATTGCATGGCGGTATTTTCAACAACTACGTTGCACATACAACCACACATACAAACATATTTCGATGGTGGCCCAAGCGTAAGCAAAAAATATAATCAAGAAGCATTAAATGTTTAAGAAACACCCTCACAATGGAGTAGGTAACTTGAAGCTTGCTTGGTTGCCTAAAATGAAAAAAAAAACAAAACCCTCACATACGAACTCTACAAATAATTTTTAATTAAATTATAAACTAATAAAGTTTATTACTACTCCATCGTACTACTACTAATACTAGTACATATAGCTATTACTAGCTGCTTTCGCTGCTATATGAGCAGTATAACAACACGCATCATCATAAGAATAGCAGCAGCAGCGGCAGCAGCAAAATGTCATAAAAATAAAATCATAGTCGATTTTACTACCGACTAGTATAGTTGTTGTAAACGAAAGACCAAAAAAAAAAAACTCTCCAAAAAGCTTTAGCAAGGGTGTCTATGTATATAAAGTATATGTATGGTATGCATGTATGTATGATATACTAATAAAAAATAATGTTTGTAGTGGTTATTTTCGAAAAAAAGCCAAAAAAAAAAAAAAATTGTTTTTAAGTGGCAAAGCTCTCACATAAACCGCTGAGAGAACTTTAAATTAAATACGCCTTCATAAACAACACCAACAATAGCTCCAGGATGGAGTTATATGGTATATAAACATTATTATCAAGTAGCGGTAATTTAACGTATAAACACTGAAAATAAAGTTGCTCTCTGACAGCCAGTCAGCCAGAATCTAACGAACCAAAAATCCCAACTGAAGTAAAAGCAGCTATATAGAGTATACTAGATTTTTGGTAAAAAAAAAAAAATACATATACTATAAAAAATACTATATGCGTGTGTGTGTAGTAATATAGTAATATATAGCAAAAAAATTTTGTTCCCTTATTTACACATAAAATGTATTATGTAAATGCTTAGTCAAATTTTAATGTGTGAACAACAATATTTTTTTTACTCCTAAAAAAAAAACTCTCTTTGGTTTTCAGCGTTAGCTACACCCGTCTCATATTCCACTATATGTGTACTTACATATATAAATATGAGGGATATATGCTTACATAAATTTTCATAATAAATATCAACCTTTTGTAAAACAAAATCTTATTAAAACTGACTCTTCTTTGAGTATTTAAAACAGGTACTGATATTGCATATAATTAATAAATTTTCATTTTAGTAAAATTTTCATAGTATTGAGAAAAAATGTCCAAGATTTTATTTAAAAAATAAAATAACAAGGTCGCATTGACAAAAAATAGTACTTTTGAATAAAGCTAGATGCATTTTTGATTATCATTATAGTAGGTGTAATTAGATGTTTATAAACATGTATGTATTCATGTATCTATACATTGTTATATTGATAGAACTTCATTTTTGTACAATTTTCACAGGACTTTAAAAATGTTTTAACGAAGATCTAAAAAAAATCTAATAATGAGGTTATATTCTTAAAATATTGTAGATTTTACGGAAAATAATTTTTCTACCAGGAACTTTATAACACCCGGAATGAGAGTCTTTCAAATTCAGTGTTATGTGCCTATGGTTTTTTCACTCGGTTTTTCTGGAATTTCATATTATTGCGAAAAAATGTGTATAAAGTTTTTCAAAAATTTAATAATAAGGTTGTATTTCAAGAACATTTTAGTTTTTACGAAAAATAAGTGTTTTGTCCATAATATTACAATAGAAGGCATGAGAGTCCTAAAAGATTAGTTTCTATAGGATGAATTTTTTAATGATAAATATTAATTTCTGTTGAAGATTTGACGATGTTTTTTTTAAAATCTGATAATCAGGTTGTATTTTTAAAAGATTCATGTGTTGACGAATGTAAGTAATTTTTCCAAATCATCACAATGAACAACATGAGAGGCAAAGCAAACTTGATGTCATAAATATGAAATTTATATGGATAAAACTCAATGGTTGTACAATTTTCATAGTATTGTAAAAAAAAAAAATATTGAACTCATTTTTAAAAAAATCACGTTCTATTCGAAAACATGCTTTACTTATGTGTTGTTCTATGGCATATGTTTAGAAACGCACCTATACTCAATCCTAATATCCTTTTGCATAGCCCCTATATACATGTATACCACTAGAGTGCTTGAAGTGTGCTTTTATATTTTTATGTAAGAGAAAACTTTTTCGAGTATTCATTTTAGAAAAAAAATTGTTTTTTTTTTTTTATAAAATTCAAAATAGAAAGATCGTCCTTTTCATGCGTTTTGTTCTTCAGTTAGTTGTTTGACATGTGCAAGGCATAAAGGTATATACATGGTAGCATACAAGTGTATGATACTTCATTCTCTACATACGAGTATGAGTCTAAGCTTACGGTAATTCGATTGAAATTCTGTCATGCTGCGCAACCAACCAACCAACCAACCAGAGTATGTTGCTTAGTGCTTGTATGTTTACGTACCTGTAAATAGAAAAGAGCAAAATGAAAAGTTTAAAATTAGTATTTTGTTGTTGTTGTTGTTGTTGTTGTTTATTTTATATTCTTCTTCTTTTTCAACTTGCATCACTCATGCGTTATGATGTACGTAGTGTGTGTATGTGTGTACATAGTTTTTATTTACGAGTATAAAATAAATTTTATATTTTTTATGGTAGTAAAAGATTTTATTAAATAAAAAATTTTTTTTTTTTTATTTTCTATAAAAAGCAAAATAATACTTGATAATAAAACTATAAAGAAAAATAGAAAAAAAGAAAAAATGTGGCATGCAAAAAAACAAAAAACACATTGAGGAAGGAAGTATGCTTGCTGTGACAACAAACAACAAGCGTTTTTTTTTTTTTGCTGATTATACGCTTGAGTGCAGTTATTTTATTTAATTTAATTAAAATACAGGGCAAGTGAGCATGAATGCCATACTTTATTTGGCCTCACAATGCACGCACACATTCAAAAAGAAAAAAAGAAAAAAAAAACAAATCCTCCTATTAGAGCACTGATACTCATGCTGATACTTGTATCATGTATTAAGTGTATGTCAGCACATTATTATAAATTGTAATAGATTGTATTATTTTTTTTTCCATTTTCATTTGCATTTATGTACAACTATGCTATGCTGTTTCTATGCTAAGTACCTATTTAAATAGATGTATTATATGAGCATCATACAATGCATTAATTTAAAATAACAAGCAGCAAATATTAGCAATTGAGATCTATTACTATCATATGTATACATAAGTATATAGAATGTATGTAAGCAATTTTCCACCCATACATATATTAATATGAACCATATATATGTAGTTTAAGTGCAAATTATGACAACGTTTTTAATTTAATTGGCAACAAATTGTTGCACATAAAGAGGTTATTTTAATTATATAATAAAAACTTGTAATAGATTAAAATTTATTGGAGAATATTTATGTTGAATATATATGTAGCTCGAATATTTTATAATAAATTTCATATACAATATAATAAATTGTTAATAGTTGTATGAAGCATGAAGTCAAGATTTACAAGCAATTTGTAATAGATCGTTGCAGAAATTGTATGCTATAATAAAATTTCAACATGAATATAATGATATTGTTAAGTAGAATTATATTAAGAATGTCAATTATAACTTTTAAAATTTTTAAGTATATTTTTATAATAGATTTTTTGCATAATCACTTCTGCATACATACAGATTTTTTGTTAGAATCAGTTCCACTAGAATTTAATAATGTAATTTATTTTGTCTTTAAAAAGAAAATGAGTTTATATTTTAATTCAGGCTTATTTATATTCAAAGGTGGATTTTTAAGTAAGAGCAACTAAAATTTTTATACATAATTTGGAAACTATTTTCATATTCGTGTCATTTTTTGAATATTTAAAAATTTTATCTCAAAATTATAAAAAAAAAGTATAGGAAATTATAGACATATTTCTTATATCATCCGACATAAATCCCCATGGTTATCGTTTCAAGTTTCAGTTATTAGTACAGTAATTTCTATATTGTAATCGAATTTTTATAATCGATTTAAAATGTATAAATATCATGTACATATATCTTGTATATATCTTAATACCAAGGCTATTGGGCAACTGGTTAAATATAAAAAGTTTAAATCTTATAAGAATTGTTAACAAACATAGGTTTACCCCATTTAAGTAATAGATTATTAACAATATTTTTAAGCCAAACTTTAAGATGATTTTGTCGGTCAATTTAAATTAAAAATAATTGATAGTAATCTCGAACAATTATTAATTCTCATAACGCCGAGCTCAAGATTTTTGCAGAAAACTTTACTGTAGAAGCATAAAATTTTAAGAATTTTATTAAAAATATATAAAAAATTCAGTCATTTTTAAATTTTATTACGATTCGATTTAATTTCAAATAATTTAAATTTATTTTGTAATAGATTTTTTTACAACATCAATATATCTGACATTAGTGAATAATTTTAGTAATAGATTTTAGTAAAATATACTATAATTACATTTTATTTAATGAAATTTTTAATTTAAATACTACTAATGCCAATATAAATTTTTTCATTTATGTAAATAATTGTAATTATTTCAACTTTTTGTATTCATTTATTTGTAATTTGTTGATGTAAATTTTCTCAAATATATATGGAGTATGTACTAACAAAGTAAATAAAATAACATCAACTTTCATTTATTTACTTTCAAATATTCATATATACAAAAACATTTACAGTATGTTGTTGTTGTAATTAGAATTAAATCAAATATAAGAAAATGTTTATAGTAATTTGCAACAGTAATTGCCAAAAAACACAAAATACTAATAATAAACCGCAAATGTAAACTTATACACCCACTAGGCCACACCAAGGAGAGTGTGGTTTGAAAACAGCACCAAATTAATTAAGTTTATTCAGTACACGAATGTTTTATTTGAATGTTTCTGCATGTGTCCACTTTTCTAGTTTCCTAGTTGTAATCATGCACCTCAGTACACATACTACTACATACTAAATATCTCCAAAGGTATGAGAGCCTGTATTGTACTTTTCATTTAATTTTTAATTCATTAAAATTTCATGTTAATACACTCTCTTCTTCACCATCTTTTTTTATGGTTATACTATGGAGCTACAACGAAAATTGGATTTGACCTTCGACTTGCTTCTTTTGTCCTCAATACTACTCAACAACAATATGTACATGCATGTATTTTTATACGTATTGTGTTGTATAGTGCAAGTGCGTGTATGTAGTTTGTTACCATTTTCTTTTGCCCCCACCCCTTCTTCAATGTGATACAATGTGGATTTCATTTTACTTGCAAACTTTTGTATTATTACATTTAATCTCATCTCACGCCATATTCCCTCCAAACACCACAATAACCATATCTTACTGTACACTTGTTGGGGAACATTTTACTCGTTCATTCTTCATTCGATGTCAACACGTTTGTTGCCGTTGGCATTTGAAGTGGTGCCATGTATGTGTGAATGAGTGTGTTTGTGTGTGTATGTATATCATTGCAGTTCCTGTTGACGTTGTCATTGTTTATGTTGCTCATGTTATTATTACATATACTTTGTACGATTGTCTTGCCAAAAAGAGACAATATTCGAATATATACAGGTGGAAGGATTCATATATATTTTTTTTGGCTAATCCTACAGTGTTCTTTCAATATTGTGATAACAAACAGAATTGTACTAAAGAATATTTTACTCTTTAATTATCCAAGCGCAAGCTTCACAAAAAAAAAAAAAAGTATTATTGTTTACTATTGTTGAAAGAGCATAAAAATATTGTTATAATATAGCTTCAATAATAATACTTAATATTATTAGAGACTAAAAATTAAAAATGTACTAGATTTTTTTAAATACCACATTTTCTCTACCAGCAATACAAGTATTTGGCATTTACTACAAAACGATGGAATTGACTTTACATTTATAAAAAGTTCAATTAATTTTTTTTTGCACATGTAAAATAAACGCTAAAAATGTAATAGATTTTTGCGTGTAACACATTTTCCTACAAATATTGTATCGAAAATCGTACAGAAAATGCTAATAACAAAATTTCCACCAAATCGGCCATAAAAGACACATGTTTGCCTAATAAATTGTAATAGATTTGCCTTCGAATTATGATATGTTGCAATATTCAGTGCATATAATCAACATTACTATTAAAATATCGTACAGGAATGATATCAAATGACTAAAAATTTATTATCAGCCTATATAAAATTATTTAGAGTGAAAAATGTAATAGATTATCACAAGTATTACATCTCAAAAGCACTATCAGTATATTCAATGAATAAGAACTCTAATTATTATCATTATTTTTTAGTAGAAGATTTAAAAAAGCATATAGAATTAAAGAAAAGTATAAATAGAATGGTAATAAGACATAAATATATGATATTATTATTCTTATTAAATTGTAGCAGATTCATGTAAAGATGGTGATATCATTTTGTCATATTTTATACGAAAGTGTCGATCTTGTATCTTGAGCAGGAAATAACAAAAAATGTGATAAAATATTTTTAAATATTATATTTAGCTATAATCGAACTATTGCAATTTAATAAAATTTTATGAAATTATTTTTATGCCATAATTATTAATTAAAACTCATTAAGCATGATAACAGAAAATTAAAAATCGCATTAAATATATTAAAGTTTGCCGTTCTAAGTAAAATCTAGTACAATTTGATGTACAAGAACATCTATGCATGTTGTTATTTAAGAGACTTTCTTTTTAAAATTAGTTTAATTGGCTCAATTGAAAATAAAAAACTAAAATCAAGCATTATTAAAGAAAATCTACTACAATTTGTTATATTAATTTGTTTTATTTCAAGTTCCATTCTTGTTATTAGCACAAATATTAAATACGCTGACATGATATAAGAAATCCCTTTAAAACATAGTAAAATTAGTCTTTGTCTTTCAATGAATTCTATTACAATTTATTATTATACTCTATTTGGTTACATATTCTCATATTTACTACCAGAGAATATTATAAATATTAATAAATGACCATTTTAAGTCACGTTAAATAAAGAAAAATCAGCTAAAATGTATTAAAAAGCGTTTTTTTGCCATTAAACATGCATCATTGGTGATTTATAATCGCATATATGCATTTTTTCGTCATACTTAATCGAACATCTCAATAAATTCTACAACTAAATTGGATTCTTGTACAGTGAAGAGTTATGTACATGAAAATATTTATGTATTGACATTGGAAAAATCATTACAATTAATTATTTTTCAATATAACAAAGAATTTAAGAATTTCATAAAGAAAATGGACAAAAGAAAAAGAAAACTAATAAAATTCAAGATAAATAAAAACAATTAACTTTTGTGGACATACGTAAAACAAAGTAGAGGGAAAAAGAAAAAAAAAAAAAACGAGTTAACAAATTGTTGGTAAGAATTTACACGAATAAATCGGATGCATCGTAATGCGGCCATACACAAGAGAATTTATGTCATTACAAATGTACAATTGTACTAGAACATGTGTCATGACGATAAACGTGATGTACATCGTAAACGACGTAAACGACGACACGGCTGCAACGATGAACGATCGAACAAAGCTTAAGGATCTTATGAAATGAACTCTACATTGTCAATGATCATTGCCAATGGAAATAAATAAATTATTGACATAATGTTTTGTGTATTACATAGACACCTTTTTACCTATCTTACCTACCCAATAACTAACCTATCTACATTATGGATGCTTGGATAAGCTGCAATACTGCAGCAGATCATAGGCATACATACTACAAACTGTAAAGCAACTCAGCAAGCCTTGATCATGCGAATTCATACACATATATGTATATTGTATGTGACAACTCTTGAGAACGTGTAGAGTTGAAGCATGAAAAAAAAGTGGAGAAAAAAATATATAAGTAAAATAATAATAAAAAATGGCAGCTAATAATTGATTTTCAAAGCATAATAAATGACCATAAATTGATGATGTTTTCTCTTGCCTTTGTGTCGATATCATTGCTTTCGACTAGCAGCATAACAAATAAGCAAATAAATGTAAAGGAGGATGTTGAAGTAGAGGACAAAGAAGAAAAAAAAATACGCCTGCTTTGACATGTTCTTTTTTTCTTCTTCTTCATGTTGTCATATCACTTGTGAACATCATATTGTTTGTAATACTAGAAGTTACCATACAAAAGCCCTAAGGAAATGCTTAGGCAATGCTTACTCGCGATAGAATTTTAGGTGAGTCGACTTTAGTAAAAAAAAAAATATTTTTATAATTGTACTTTAAAACTGAAGTAAATGAAGTCAAGCCCCTAAGTACGACAAAATTTTCCTACAGGGTAGGCATATCGCATATATACAATCATATCGACGTCAGCTAAACAATTGTAATTGCAAACGAAGCAATAGCATCATCATCATCATCATCAGCAACAGATCAAAGGATAGACATATGTATGCATGGATATTATTCGGTACATACATATGTACTACAATCAATATCAACAGCAGCAAATAATGTGAAAATTTCGATGAGAATGGCGCGCGCATTGATGTACTATGTAGTATATATATATTTACTATGGCCAGAGAAAAACTTCTCAGAGCCTCAGTCTCAATCAATATCACAATAGGCATATGATACGTACGTATAGACGTGAAGTGCAGAAGAGTACGTACATACGATACGATACATTGTGATAGTATAGGAAGTAATAAGGGGATATAAAGCTTGATTTGATGCATAGGGAATTGAAAAAAAAAAAAAAATTACAAATAATATATAAAAATTGAAAATATTTAGTTTGTACAATGTATCTACAAGTCAATATTAACAATGATTCAGACATTTGTTGGTCGAACAGTATGACAAGTAAATAGCTACTATATAAATATAATTTTATGCCAGTAAAGTTTCATTAAATTGAAGGCTTTATATTCAAGAGTCAACTTGAACATTTATTTTGTTTTAATCAAATTTGTTGAATTCATTTAACAAAGTACTTAAATCAACCATGGAACAAGGAGTTAAGTCATTCGATTCAATAATTTTAGAACTCTATAGATCTATAATGTAAATTTGTTAAACAACGCTATACTTAATTTCACACTTTAATCAAATAAATCTATTACTTTTTTTAGTTTTCCCTAAATCATTTTAGTTTTCGTTTACATTTATGTAAAAACAGTTTTTTTTATAATTTTTTTTGATTACTTTCCTATTATATTCATACTAATTGATATTTAATCTATTACTTTATTCAATTCATATACAGTATTTATGTGATGTGACCGTAAATTGTGCTAATTGAGTGCTACTATACAATATTATACTCAAGTTCATATTTTAATAAAACAAATCTATTACTTTGTTGAATTTTTTTTTAAATCATTGGTTTCATCTGGATATACAAAAAACAAAACATATTTTAAGTAAAATTTCTGATAATTTTTCTATTACATTTATGCTAACATACATAAAATCTATTACTTTTTTGAATTTATTATGAATATTTACGTGAATTTTCATAAGAACGGTTGTTTTTGTATATATTTTTTGTTGCTTTAATGTCAAATGGATTGAAGATGGTCATTCTGAATATTATGTTTCTTAAATCTATTACTTTTCATTTAAAATTTTCATTTTTTTTTAGATAATAATTTATATACATTTTAAAGTAATCTCTATATGTGAACAGTGACAAACAATTTACATTTTTTGTACTGTTTTTGTTTATGTACACATAATCTTTTACAATTTTCTTTGAAATTGAATATGCTATGGTATATTTTAAATAATTTGATTCTAAAATTTAATTAAAAATAATAAAATTTACTTCCAATCCTATATCGGTCACATAGCTATATAAAAGTTTGTCAATTTATTAAATCTATTAATCTATTACCTTTACGTCTAAAATAGGTAGTATTTATTTATGTATATTTTCGCTAGAATTTGCAACTTTTAACTTTTTCGTATCTCTTTCAATTGTTTTGTGATTAAATTCATTGAATTCATTGAAATCTACTACATTTTGAAATGAAATTGCACTAAATTTATATTTTATTTTATATTTGTGCTTGTTATGATACAAATTTTAACCAAAATTATATCTTTTTATTGTATAGACTATTTCATTTACAATATTCTATTACATTTCGCCCTGGAATTACAATAAATTTATATATTTTCGGAATTTACGTTTAATTTTATATCATCTTTGCAAAAATGTGTACACTGAAATAATGAAAATACATAATAATTCAATATAAAAATAATTCGTATGCAATAATCTATTACAATGTAATCTTAATTTTATTTTTGAGCATATTTTATATAAATTATCTGAAAGGATGAATCAAGTTAGTCTCGAAATTACATACCTTATAAGCCAATAAATTATGTATAAGTTGCTTCGACATTTTCTAAAAAATCTATTACATTTTTGTTGAATTTTTAGAAAGAATTTCGCTATAATTCTGATTTACAACAACATAAGTTATCTGTCGGTAAAATTATATTCTTCTATTGTACCACACAACAAAAATTCTATAATTTTCTAATTCAAATAATGACTATTACATTATGTATTTTTACTCATACATTCTTATTCTACCATATGTTTATTCTACTTGTACATAATATGCATTATATCACATATCAATATGACGGTGATAGTTAATGATATTTTATGAACTCGAAGTATCTAAACTATGAGAAAAATATTTTTTTTTGTATTATATGCGCATAGAAAATTGAAAATGCCGCATAATGTATGCCAAAAAAAAAAAAAAAAACAAACAAACAAAAAAAAAAAGAAAACAAAAAGGGAAGAAAAAAGAAAAATGCATATAATAAATTGTGAATAAATACAGAAGCATAAGTTCTTTCTCCAACTACATACATCAGCGACTATCACTTATGCTGACTACATTGAACGGGCAATCACTTATGAGCCAGAAAAGTATAAGATGAAAACGGAAAAATCCGATAAAAATCTTTACGTATTTTGCTAGTTTCAATAAAAGTTTTTAAAACGTCCCTTTGACTCCAAAACTTTATTTTCTCCTCTTTTTATGGCTCATATTCGACTGATCCATTATTGTTCATATCGAAGAAAGGTTTTATATGTACGAGTATGTACTCGTAAGTAGTATACAAACGTCAAGATGTATGCTTTATTAGACATTTATGGATATGAATATAGAAAGAAGATATCGACATCCTATGTATATGTCCATCTGTTGTCATCATCATCATCATCATCATCATCATCATCATCATCATCATCATATGTTTCCCCATCAGAGATGGACGTCACACATATGTATGTATAAACGTAATGCACAAAGCTAGTACAATATGCACTTATTTGTATATATATATATATATTGTTGTTTAGCTGCTGTTATTATACGATGATACTCCACGGACATCGATCAGTAATGGAAGTAAAGAAAACAACAGTCTATCAATATGAAAATATAAAGAAGGAGAAGAAAAAATTGACACAATCGATACACACACACATATGCGGAATAGATTTGAACTTATATGGGCACAACAAAGCAACTATCTATTCATTTTGCAACTCAGATAGATAGTCGACCAAACCAAAGACAGTCAATGAGAGACATTGGAGAATAAATAGAAAAAAAAAAAAGAATCTAGCAAAAAATGCATGCAATATTAGCAAATATGGCATATGCATATACTCGTACGTAGATGATGATGATTGCAAGAAAAGAAATAATCTGCAGAGGTCATCATCAAAACTGATTATGTGGCATAAAATACTCGTACTATAAAAAAAAAAGAAGAAATTGCGATGTTTGAAAAAAAAAAAAGTATTTCTTCCACATGTAGAAGCAAAAATACGAAAACGAAAGAAAAATTACATTTTTATTGCAACATTTTTATATCAATCTATTTCATATTGTTACATTCTTAACATTTTATTAATACAACATTTGACTAGCAAAACAATATTACAATCAATATTTACTACCTTGTTTATAGCATAAATTTTTCATAATGTTAGTATTTTATTATGTACCAGTCTTCTGCATATTAATCTATTACCTTTATAGCATATGTATTTGTCATATCGTTAAATATTGATAATATAATTTTTATGCGAAAAATGAAAACAGATATTGAATCGGGGAAAGAAATGTTGATTCACATGCAAAAAGTGATAAGTGTAAAATTTCCCATTTTTTATATAAATCTCTTACAATTTATTATGTAGACACTTCTACGTTTTCATGGCAAAGTGTTTTTGCCGGAAGAACTGTCAATTGATTGCCGACTGTTGGATATTATTCAAAAGCAAACTCTTTTGTATATTAAAGTTGTGCTTCAGCCGAGGATTGAGCCTATGAACTATAGATCCGAAAGCCAACACACTAACTACTGAGCTATGACATGCACATTATACAAGTTAATAAATATATTAAATGTATTTGTGGAAATTTGAAAATACCAAAAATTCAATATAATCTCTATGCATTTCAAGAATTGTAATAGATTTGAATTTCATCTGCAGGCCATTATGTGTAATTTGGTTGTTTAGGACTTATTGCAAAATTACAAAAAATATCTACTTAAATAAAATGTAGAAATTGTAGTAGATTTTCAATATATAGTACATAACATTTAAAATTTAAATAATTTAGTTCAACATTTTGCTGCAACTGCAATGCATAATTAGGACAAAAAAACTCTCTAAGAATTACGAACTAAATTTGTACAAATTATCATTCTAAATTGTAATAGATTTTTCTTTTAAATGCATATAACCAAAATTTGTTATAGAATTTTCAACATAACAATGGTTTGAAGTGGGTATTTGCAAATTATACATCAATAAGATGTTTTCTGTGATATTGTAATAGATTTTTCAAACAGAATAGGTTTTGATTCATCCAGTTTAATTCAATTTATAGCAACAAATGCATCTAAAAACAGCGTATTGCTTCAGAATAATTAAAAGTGCAAAAAGTAGAAATCTTATTACATTAGCATTGAATGAAATTGTAGTAGATTAAATTAAATTATAATGCACAATGTCCGATGCTGGAACAAGTGATGTGAAATCTTTTTAACATTTTTTTTTTTCAAATTGTTTTTGCATCTTTTTGTTTTGTTTCTTAACTTCTTTTCATTTTCTACTAACTTAATTTCTTTAGGAGAACATTAAAATGACACCTTTCGTTATATCGTATATACGCGTTTGTATAGAGACAAAGGAAAGCAAAAACAAAAAAAGTGAAGAAATAATGAAAAATGGCAATGAACTAAGTAAGAAGAAAAGAAAACAGTAACAAAATCAAGAATATTACTACAAAACTAAAAGTAAAACTTTATTTGGTTAGGGGCGAAAATTTTAGGAGTTAGTTGTTACACGTACATAACAATAATAATATTATATAATATAATATATACTCATTTTACAATATACATATAGTTTGGACATACTTAAAATCTATTCTCTACAAAGAACTTGTAGTGAAATAAAGGTAGTTGAAGTTAGTTTTCCGCAAAAAGAAGAAAATTATAACAAAAGCAGCACGAATGAAAATTGGAAGAAATGCACTAACAAATGACAGAATGACTGACATTCTTGACAAAAGTGGAAAGGACATGACAATGTATCTTGTATAAATATAAGTAATTGTACTAGAATTATAGTAGTGTGTGGGTAAACAATTTATTGGATATACAACTTTTATGAAAAGGGCAAAATATAATTTAAAACTATTATGTTAATTAATTGTAGAGGGTATAAAAATGTAATAGATTAATATGCAAAATATGCAAATGAGTGTCATAAAGAAAAAACTAAAGCAATTACCTTGCGCTAACAATTGAATTTATTGTTTAAGTAATAGATTTTTGACCTCCTTTTTAATAAGGAGGTCAGAGTAACGATGAAGATCTTACTATGAAATAGTATGTCTCTTTATAATTTTTTTTTGGCTAAATTAAGGTGAACTTCAGAGGTTGTTTTTCAAACTATCCAAAGCACGATTGAGTACAGTTAAAGCCGAAGTATGGTAATATTAATTTCTATGTAAGAACAGCTGCAGTTTTAATTGCGAATCATTTAAAATGCATACATCAACAAAAATATACCTACATATAGAGTAATGAAAAAAAAATCTATTACATTTAGTATTATATACCAAAAACAGAAACTTGCATCATAAATGATTTGTGTGGGCCATTCTTCTCTAATTTATTTTTTTCATAGCTCATCATCTATTATATTTATTGTAGGTACACATGTGTCGCCTTGTATGGTCATATAATTCTGAAATCTTTTACTTTTTTTCTTTTGTAGAGGGCAGCACATAAAAAATAAAAAATTCTTTAGATTATGATTTTTTTCTCTTACTCTTTTCAGCCTTAGCCTTTATCCTAAGTTCGTATAAGATTGTTTTATTTATTTTTTGTTTTTTTTTATTATATTATTTTCTGCCTTTATTAAGAGGGCACATTTGGTGATTGCCATTGGCTAAACACATTGCAAATAAGTTTGGCGTATGTGCTGTAACAACAACAACAACAACAACAACAACAACAACAACAGAACTAACCAAAAGATTGCTTCTCATTTCTTTTATATTACTCTATTTTGTTGTTGCCATAGAAGTTAAATTGTTGTTGTTGCTGTTGTTGTGCCGCTATTATTGTTGCGTTTAACATGAAAATGCCTTTAGGCCTTAAGTTACTTACATACGATGCTATTGTGATCCTCATACATAAGTGGCAACGGAGGCGGTAATGGTAAAAAGTTTATTGGATTGGTGAAAAAGTACTGACCCTCTATTTTAGTTGAAATACAACGGATTTTTCTTATATTTATTCGTTAAAGTGGCAAAAGAAAATCCCATAAAACTGAAAGATGAGTAGGAGTTTTAAGGAGTAGCTAAAAGTTGGGCCAAATGGAATTTTATATTGGAAAACTAATCCATGTCCTTTTTATATAGGCGTTTTTTGAAGTAAACTTTATATTATGGTAGAAGAAGAATGTGTGACGAGATTAATGTGGCACACAAATGATCAGTTTTTCTCTATACTCAGTTTTGATGAAGTTGACATTGCTCAATTTGTTCCAATACCTCATCAATAATTGCTCTGATTGGTTGACATGAGCGTTGAACATTATCAAAACTAAATCATACTTGCAACTAAAAATCCTCCATTTATCAGATACATCAGAAATTGAGAAATATCTCGATAGTTTTTCTCCAAAAACAATATATAGTACTATAATATTGTGTGGGTACATTTGCTGTTCCTCAATAGATAAATAATCATTTTTGGTCATGAGTTGCAATAACAAAACCTAATACCTTTCCATATAATAGGAGCACTCGTATGTGGGTAGGAATGAGTACAGTACAGCTCTGTCTAACTGGAAATTTAAGTTGAATATCTATTGTGTGTGCATGTGTACGTGTGTAGGTGGTTAAATGAAAAGGAGAAGACAACGACGACGACGACGACGACGAAGAAAAGGAGTAGATATGCGTCTATTGTTGTGCTCAATATTGTTTAGTAATTGTATTGCTATGCATGTATGTTTGTAAAGCTACATTGATATGTTCTATAGCTATTTTCCTTGACTTTTTCCAATTCCTCTTGCCCCTGCATGTACCTATTAGATGTTTCTTATGTGAAGGAAAGACAACGCGTACCAAGCACCATCGTATATGTATGCTCATTATGGACGAGCACATATACAGACATAAATGGCAAAAAAAAAAACAACAACCACAATTACATTTTTTTTTTTGTTACCTTTATCATGCACGCATTCATACATATTACATACACACTTATCGTAAAGCTTGATGGGAAACTTTTGCGGCTTCGAGCACCATGTATGTATATGGCTCTGTGTGAGAGTTGCTCATATGCGATTGCTTGGTTATGCGGAAAATTGCGTGTGGTTGTGTGTGTGTGTGTATGAGTGTGTAGATGTGTAAGTGTCAGTATATGTATATGTCTGCATTAAAGAATTTCAAAATGAAAGAAGAAAAAAAAATTACAATTTTCTTTCTTGTCGATTTATTTATTTCTATAATTTTTTCTTTTTTCTATTTTCTTTATTTCTTTAATTTATCGGAAATTGGCAGCACCAAACAATAACATCACACATGCATGCGCATTAATAAACAAAAAATACAGAAAATGCTTTTTTTTTATATATAAAAGATAATAAAGAAAAAGTTATTTGTTGTTAGGCAATTTAAAACCAACAACAACACTGATTACGAGTGAAGTATGTATGTATATTGAATATTGGTTGGTTAGTTGCTGGTTACATGTCTTAATGCATATAGCAACTTGAATAATAGTTGCAGTTTCTTTTATTTCTTCATCATTATCATCATTTTCAACATCATCATCATCATCATCGTCTTATCTTTGTTTGATAATAGATTATCAATAGATTGCATAAAATTAACCAAAACATACAATGAAAGTAGTAGAGAAATGAATTTAACAACGATTTGCTTACTGTTAACTATTCTCATGTGGGCGAATATGTAGTCTAGCAAAGATAATGTCAATTTTAATGTAGGTACATATTATACCGAATATTTTTTAATTCATTTTAAAGTACGTACATTCACTTTGAACCACAATCTATTACAATTTTTCTTAATTGACTTGAACAATCTGAATATATAGAATTGTGATATTGTATCTATTTTCATATCTTTCAATCTAGTACAATTTGAGTGTTCTTTAAATATCAACTTAAATAAAGCTAATATCTACATCTTCTATACAATTTTTTTATAAAGGTTTGAAAATTTTGCAATTTCAGCGGCAGAATAAATGTGAAATTTTGCAAATTATTTAAATATATTAGAAATCTATTACAAATTTTGTTGCCAATTCTATATTTGCGTTGTATTTAATATTGATTTTAATTTATCAAATGGATACATAAAAAATTTGACATTACTTTCGATTAAAAAAAATTTATTTTCAATATTTATTGCAATTTTATATATATTAGACAAAATTAAGTTCAATAGTACAAATTTTAAACAAAATTCTATTATAGTTTATATTAATTTAATTAAGTAATTCCTTACCAAATTGGAGCACTTTGCTATGGAACTCAATTGAATTAAATTTAAAATAACTATTTGATTATTGTTTTTTATAAGACTTTGCAAAATAATCAACAACGATCTATTACAATAACATTTAATCCGATTTTAAAAACATTATTAAAAATTGTGATAATAGCAATAACTAATTGAAAAATAATGAAAAACAATCTGTAGAAATATTATATTCAAATTGCTTTCAAAATTTAGCAAGTCTTGCAGATTTATATAATATTCTATTACAATTCACATAGTTAGTTTTCACTGAAAAAGTAAATAACACTACTATCACAGATTTATGGTATTGTGGTAAATATGGTAGAACAAATTTACATTTATTTTTAAACAAATATACTTTTCATTCAAAATATTAAAAAACAAACTTTTGTATTATGTTGAGTAGGGGCTGAAAATATTGAAACAAAATCTATTACAATTCATATGTGTACATTAACACTATCTAGTTTGCCTAAGAAAAGTGTTAATTTTCACAAAAGCAATTTAACGAATGGAAATTTTTAGTCTTTATTCAAAATTAAAAAAAAAATCTATTACAACTTTATGCAAATCTACATAATTTGTGATATAAAATCTTTAAGCATTATAGTGTTTACAAAAGTTTCACATTTTTGATCTTTATATAGTAAATTTTGATTTCAATTCTATTACAATTTTCTAGAATTTTTCATTACTGAGGATACTGTCGTGAGCCGTTCAGGAATTTAAGAATATGAATTTTGAAATGTTTCTCTACTGCAAATATTGAAGCACAACCACTTTCAAATCATACGCACAAATACCATCTCGTTTCCACAAGAAAAGTGATAATTTGGATGTATGAATTAATTAAGATCTATTACAATTTTATGTAAATTTTACGCCAAATCTTTTAAAATTTATATTTAGATAGTAAATTTTAATGAATATGCTATTATAATTTTTTGGAAAAATGAATTCCTTGACACGTTAATAATTCAACTCAAATCATGAAAATTTGAAAATATCGTATTTAAAGATACTCACGCATGTGTTGACGATTCAAGTTCAAGTTTTTATACGAATAGTGTCAGTTTCCACAAACGTAATGCGGCGAGTACGAATTTTTAATCTCTTTTTAAGAAAAATGAAATTAAATCTTTTACAATTATTTGTAAATGTTACACAATATATAATTTGTAGTACAGCAATATATTAAGAATTTTACGTTTTACAATATGTTCAACTTTTCGGCCTTTAAATAGCAGATTTTTTAAAAAATTCTTTTACAATTTCACGGAAATATAATGTGTACAATGTGTATTAGAACATGTCTCGTATCCTTTTTTTTATAAAGAACCAAATTTTATTCCTTATCAATTTATTCAAACTGATCTTATAATCTGGCAATTTATTTTATATAATTCAAATCTATTACAATTTTTCTTCGTGTTACTAATTACGACACTATTTTGAAAATGTGATATTAAAATTTTAAAGATTTTTCAATTTGATTACACAACAGTGCATTATTACTAATCAAAATCTAGTACAATTTTCAATAAATATCTTCATTTAACTATGCTAGGTAATAAATATTAATTTAAAGCTTTAGAAATAGCTAGCATTGTATTTTGTATTTGCAAAAAATTTATATCTATATATATGTAATATACCATACAGATAAATAGATGTTGTAATAAATTGCACAACACAATAAATTTGTGAATAGAAGAAAACAATTTGTTATTGCTGTTGGTAGCTTCTGTTACACAACAGTGGTTTTACAAGATGTATACTATTTGTTATAGCCAACAAAATATACCATATAGTTACAAGTAAGTACAAATCTATCTGCTTGCAAGAATCTATTACAATTTTACTTAAGAATTCACCAGCAAATTGTATTTTGAATTTCTATTTTGTAGATACTAAAGGTAGCTACATACATACTACAATATATATTATATTGCATACCTGATCATAAATAAAATACAAATAAGGAAAAGTATGTATGTTATTTACCTACTCATACGTATAGTGGAAGACAACAAAGGATAACAAGCAAGAAACTAACCAACAAACCAACCACCATCACAATAATACAAAAGATATAAATAAATAAGTCATTGCAATTTCACTCACATTGCTCGTACTATGTACGAGTATAATATTTTTTACTATCTACCTATATTACGTTTCTATGACTTTTGTAGTAGAATTGTAAAAAACCAGCATATTTCTTTTGGCTCGTTAGGAATATAACACATTTATACACGAATATATCCTGACTATGGATATTATGGATAGTAGAAGGAAGAAAATAGAATAAATAATATGTATATGTTACATATGTGAAGGAGTGAATTGAAGCCATAAAAAGGACGATTCTCTGTTTGCTATGATTTTTTTGTTTTTTCTATATTTTATTTTTATTTCTTTCACTACGCTACACTACACTAGATAGAGTAGTAAACAAAGTATGTAAGAGCACAGCAAAAAGAGTACTTGAGGAATTCCTTTTTATATACACACACATACACACTACACTCATAGGAAAAATTGTGTTGTTATATATTTTAAAATTTTGTTCTATGTTTTATTTTTTATTAACCCTACTCCTCCTCGTAATATTATTTCCTTTTGTATTGCACTCCTACATGTCCACATTCATATGCTTTGTAGAAGATTTTTTATTTTTTTTTTTTAATTTTCCACTCAACTCACTCCTGTTACGCTATAGACACATACACACACACACACACATACACTCGAACACATATTTATTTATGTGTTGCTATTTTTATTTTCAACAATTGCGTGCTTTATCGTCTTTGACTTTTTCAGAAATGAGAACACTAGTACTATGCTAGTTGTATGCTTTTTTTGTGCATATCCATATTATGCATATGTATAATATTTGAGAGAGTGAATGTTATGCGTATGTGAATGTATGCGTAAAATAAAATAATAATAATACAAAAATATGTACATATATAAAATAGCAAAACTATGGCAATGTGAAGTATGGATTTTACTTAGTATTTCAGCTTTTTCTGTGCCCATCCCCCTCTCTGTTAAACCTTTATTTATATGTGAACATTTTTCTATATATCCTCTTTGTAGCATAGTGGCATAGCATAGTTGCTTTGTGTTGGTAAATAGGTAAAAAATAGCGAAAAAGAGCACGGCTTTAGAAAAGTTTTTAAAACAATTTACACACTACTCATTCCTTGCCCCTTTTGAATATTTATATGTCATATTTTTAGCAATATAATTTGATATGCAAACATACACGGTCCGACAATTATGTATTAAGACTGCCTCTAGAAAACACAATTAAAACACGATATCTGCTAATTTTTCGGTATATTTCTTCGAAATATTCTCCTCCTGATTCAATACATTTGTTACATCGATTTAATAGTAATTCAAACGCGTGTTCCAGCTCATTTTTCGGAATTGCCTCCAGTGCCCTCGTCGAAGCCCGTTGTATGGTCTGAATGTCATCAAAAAAGCATCCTTTCAACTTCAATTTCACTTTTGGGAACAAAAAGAAGTCGTACGGTGCCAAATCAGGTGAATACGGCGGGTGATTCAACACACAGACCTGATTCCGAGCCAAAAATTGACGAACAATGAGTGCTGTGTGACTTTTTTCTCTCTTTGGTCCATGTTAAAATTTCAACATCAAACGAACATGTGTTTTGTAAAATGAATGCCAATAAACATTAAATGTCAACCAAATGCCATGAAATTTTGACAATTAGTAGAGGAAGGTTGAAGCTTCAAAACGCATGTGCTCACACATAGATGGCACTCTTGGTTGCTGAGATATGGTTCGAGTCTTAATACATATTTGTCGTACCTTGTAAGGGGTGATTTTTAGAAGTCTTAATTTTGAATGGATGTTATGCTCACTGATAAATTAATCCAATCGACTATTCTATATTATTTAATTATAATTTTGCGCTGACAAGAGCTGTGGCTGGCCCAAAATTGAGGCTACCTGGAAATTCGATTTTCTAGAATTTTGCAGCAATAGCTGACTGACCATACTCAATTTTGTGAAAGTATGACTTCTTCACATGAAATATGTCAACTCTTAATGCATATAGCTTTCAATCGAAATAGAAGATCTTAGTCGTGAAACTAGATCATCTGCTGTAGCCGACCGTCTACAATTCTGAAAAAGTACGATCGTACGACATCTCCAGCTTATGAAGTACCCAAACCAGTAGAACTTTCATTTCGAAAGACGTCTGTGAATTACATTCCTTCTAAATGGGACAGCTTTGTTTATTAACATAGCCAAAAATTAGCATCTTTCTTGAAGAACATTTTGCAGGGGAAACCTTAGATCATTGGCCAGCTGGATTCTTTTATGATTATTATTAGAATTGTTGATCCAAAATTCAAGTTACTTACTTACTTATGTGGCCATAACAACCGAATATCGATTTAGGCCGAAAATAACATGCTTCACCAGCCATCTCTGTTCTTCGCTAGCTGGCGCCAGTTAGAAATTCCAAGCGCCGTCAGGTTCTCCAGTACTTGGTATTTCCACCGGAGGTTTGGTCTTCCTCTTTTTCGTCGTCCTCCAGCTGGTTCCGAATATAACACCTTCTTAGCTGGAGCGTGTTCTTCCATTCGCTCGACATGACCTAGCCAGCGCAGCCGCTGGATTTTGATGCGCTTTACTATGTCAATATCGGCATACAGCTCGTACAGCTCATGGTTGTACCTTATTCGGTACTCGCCACCAACGCAAATAGGTCCAAAGATCTTGCGTAGGACTTTTCTCTCGAAAATTCGCTCATCCGAGGTGGAAATTGTCCAGGCTTCAGCGCCATATGTTAGGACAGGCATGGTGAGAGACTTGTAGAGTGTAGTTTTCGTTCTTCGAGAGAGGGCTCGACTTCTCAATTGCTTACTCAGCCCAAAGTAACACCTGTCAAGTTACGTAGTATTAAATATCTATTTTAAAGGTGCCCGCAAAAGTCAAGCAGGGCTTAACCAAAAGAAAAACGCTGCTATCTAAAAAATCCTCTATTTAGGCTCTGCTTTAGTAGCAACTCCATTGAGATAGCTTTAATATGCTTTCCTGAAGTGGATTAATAATATTCGTGCTGAATACTTTTCTTCCAGCATTCTTAAATCAAATTTGGTCAAAACTATGAGATAAGAAACTGTGTTTGTTCTGGTGAACCATTTTCTTTGCCCAACACAAGAAATATTTTAATGATTCCGTAACCTATAAAAATAAATATAAGAAACATGTAGCATTTATAAGACCTAAAGGGCTCTTTGGCCACGTCTCTCTTCCATTACTGTTGTGTGTGTTAAATTTTGGACAGTATTAGAAGGGACCTACTTATTTTGGCCGATTCCGAACGGCAGAACTCTTGCGACATCACTTTTTCTAAGCTTTGTCAC
Organism: Megamerina dolium; assembly: GCA_963854835.1. Classification (NCBI taxonomy): domain Eukaryota; kingdom Metazoa; phylum Arthropoda; class Insecta; order Diptera; family Megamerinidae; genus Megamerina; species Megamerina dolium. The sequence continues at coordinate 18,860,182 of OY978528.1, forward strand.
AGAGTTCGTTTAGAATCTTTTCCATGGCAAATTGTTACTGCCGGAAGAATTGCCAATTGCTTGCCGACAGGTGAGTACCGTTCGAAAAAAAAAAAATCTTTTCAATATGAATTTTGTTATGCTTCAGCCGGGGATTGAGCCCACGACCTATAGATCAGAAGGTCAACACACTAACCACGGAGCTACGGCTAATGCTAGTGCTGAGCTAGTAAAAAATACATTTACCATTATAACGGTTAATTGCTGTCACTTTTTGATACAAACATTCTGTCAATTCGAATCTTTTTCAATATTCTTTCAAATATTTTTTGTTAACGAAAAAATTTGATTATCAGCTTAGAATTGCCAAAATACGATAAAAATTTTGATTCTGAGACCCATCCTTTTAGAAATCCGTTGATAGGAAGTAAAAATTATTTCCATAATCCATCCGTGATTATAAATTACCCAAAAGCTATGAGAAAGCTTATTCGCCAAAAATGCTGCACTAATAGACGATTGTCTTCCCTAAATGCCTGAATAGTCTCAGAAAAGGTATTTTATAGTTTGTATTCCCTCCCTCTCCTCAAACTGTTACTAAAAAGATATAGTCAAGATTTCTTTACAGGATTTTCCATATACACATTTTCCGCATTCACCTAATTGTTGCACCCAATGTAAATTTATTGAGATTATCCGCCATTCCAATAGATTTTCAGAGTAGGATAGAGTATTACACGCAAAAAGGGATTTACACTTTTGATGAACATTTAAAGTGAATCGCATGAAATATCCATTGCATCAATTTTGTGTTTTCACCTTTCAATGTCACTAAATAGTGAAAGGGATTGAAATGAACATAACAATTATTTATATTTTATCCTTGTTTATATAGTTGCATCCATTTTGTGGTTTCACCTTTCACTGTCACTAAATAGTGAAAGGGATTGAAATGAAGATATCAATTGTTTATCGTTTTACATTGCGTTCCAACTTTGAATGGATCATCATCGGTAAGGCGAAAAAGTGTTTCATTAAAGAAAAAAAACAATAAAATCTGAGCAGCTATCATTTATTGCGAAAAATCACAATAGATAATATAGTTTTAGCTAGCATGAAGCCGATATGTTATGGAGCTGTACAGTACAGATTACTGTCAAAGCTGTATACAAACGAAAGCAAGGTTTCTTTTTTCCAAGATGATCAGCTGGCAAAAAAAAAGGAACTCAAATAAAATGTGTAATAAATGTTGACATTATTGTCATTATTATTGAATGTTGGTGTCCTATGAATAGTTATAATACTATCACTTATATCATTTTATTACTTGTGGTCGATCATATCAAGCATCATAAGCAAAGTATACAACACATATGAGTGAGTGATCTCATTTATAAGTCGGTTAAAAATTTCTACGAATGCCCATAGTATTGCGATAATGGTTACCAAGAAAAAGGACAAACTAAAGAGAGAGATTAGGTGCAATGGACTTTTGCAGAATGCTGCAAGAAATGGTTAACAATGACAACAATATCAATTTAAGATCGCATATTCGTTGCACTTTAAAGTGACACACCTACGCTACACGCTCAGTCACATTCAATTGCATACGATTACATACTATCAGTGATGTTGATCATCTTGGTGGGGGTTTTTTAGTTTACTTAGCTAGCCGATTGCTTGGTTGGTTGGTTTGTTTTTTTGTTGATCCCTGGTCATTATTGCCATTATTGTCATCGCCAACGACGTTATTGTCGCCATCAATGTTGTTGTTAATATTGTTGTTGTTGTTGCTTTTGCCTGTCTCTTGTACCTATTTTTAATACGGTTCATTATTTTAAGTGCTGTTGCAAATCAATTTTGCATTTTATATCTTTTTAAGTTGTCATTTAATAGTGATTTTTATTAACAACATTTTTTTTTTTACACAATTTTCTTACAATTTTTATATCGAATAGACTATATAAACTCAACAATATATTAAGCTTGTTGGTCAAAGGTGTTATTTATATGGGAATATATGTATGAAAAATAAATAAAAATACATTTTAAAATAAAAAGTATCGCTAAGAGAATTATATTTCAAATAAAAACGAATATAGAGTTAAGCTGAATCCATGCGAAGGGCATAATGCTAAATGGTGATGGGTTCATAAATGAGTCCATATTATCTAGGAATTCATTGTGAGTCATTTTATCTTAATATCGACAACTTAATATGTAGGAATGATATCTCATATTCTTATTTCTATAGCCCTATTGAAAAGGTTTGGGGTAGTAGTATGTGGTCTAAGGCATTTGAAGTTTTCTGATTCCAAAAATATTGGAAACAACTTACTACTAAGACCTTTTAGAACTCTTTGAACGTTCACCCCATGAATTGTAAAATATTCATTACTCATTACTGCCTTAATCAATGTGTTTTTGTATTTTAATTAACATTACTTTAATTTCTCCCCATTAATATGAGGATTTTATTACATAAAAAAAAATAAAAAATTTTTTTTTTTTGCAATTTCAATTCACCACAATAAACCCACACAAGTTGACTTTTCATTTTTTTTTTATTACTTTTAGTACCTACATACATGTACAAATAGATGGCACATACATAAGTATTGTATGGAGTACGTACATAGTTGTTTAGTTCACTCCTTCATTTCAATCGGGGAGTATTTCTTTTTTTTTTTTTTGTGTTTGCATCTTTAAATTAACTTCTTGTATGCAGTGAATGTATGTATCTTGTTGTTCTGAAGAAAAATGTTGTTAATACACGCAAAATGAATGCAATGCTTCGACAAAAGAACTACAACAACAACAGCAACAACAAATACGAAATCATATTAAAACCACCAAACAAACATACATGCACGCAGCATATACAAAACGAAGAAAATCACAAATGAAATGAAAAAAAAAAAACAAAAAAGTAGAAATCTTAAAATTCGTTAAAACCACACATACACACACAAACACAAGCACGATGATGATTATGATGCCAAAGAAGCTCAAGAGGGTGGTTAAGAAGGCAAGTGCATGTCATACAGAGTACCACCATGCCATCACACCGAAATGGCGGTGTGCCTCAATAGAGTGAGCCTTTGTCATACCCATACAATGCGATGTATGCGTGCCATCATCATCATCAGCAGCCACAATAGCAGCAGCAGCACCGGCAGCAGCAGCAGCAGCTATGGCAACGGCAACGTATGCGACAACGCATTGTTACTATTGAAGCGACGATGTGATACAACGACAAAGGAAATGGCAACAACAACGATGGCGGGAGTACATCATCTCTACGACCGTGACTTCGTATAGCAATAAAATGTATGGTGAAGCGAGCGAGGAGGGGGAAAAAAAAAATACATTTGTACCGAAAATAACCAAGAAGAATTGTAATGAATGTGGATTTTAGTATATATTGTTGTTCATATTATTGCAATGAACTTCGCAATATATTTCCACTACCTATGTATGAGCATGCATGAAAGTGTATATGTATGTATGTGTATGAATTCAGTTGGTTGCTCTGGCGGTTAATTGAAGGAAATTAATTATTTATTTAAATTGGTTTGCGCGCATTCGAACAACAACAACAACAACACAAGAACAATTGTAGATGAAAAAAAAATAGCATTTCTTATGTAAAACAACAACAACAACAACAATAAAATAAGTACGAGAGTGCAACAAATTGCGTGTTGAAAACAGTTTCGAAAGGAAATGAGGATGGACAATATTTAGTATAGCAAACAAATTTAGGCAGCAGAAGCAGCAGCATGAAAAGTGGCGGTAGCAAAAAATAGAACAACAACAAAAATATGCATTTAAATTATTTGATATGAAATCAAGCTACACTGACGCCTTAGATACTCTACACTATTGCAAAACTTAATTCATAAAAACATTCGAAATTGTACTTTTGTATGAAAAATAGATATAGTTTTCATCCAATTATAGCTTTTCTATGCATGAGTAGTTTTTTTTAGCGACAAATAATACATATAACAAGTTTTAGCTTTATCATTTAATGTTTATGAATGCAAAAATTAGAAAATATATTTTCGAAAACATACTTTTGTATGGAAAGTATTGCTAATTTTTATCTAATTACGGTTTATTCTCCGTTAATTTATAAAAATGATTAAAAGCATTGAATTGCAGCTCAAAAACTATATGTTTCAGTGCTTTCAATAAAAAAATATACATTCGAAAATATATTTTTATATGGAAGGTATGTATAGTTTTCACTTGATTACGTAAATAAAAATTCTTCCAATTTGTGGGTACAAAATAATTTCACTTAACAAATTTCAGTTCAATAGCAGTACATTTCATTGCAAAAAGCCAAAAAAACTATTTTCGAAAACATACTTTTGTATGAAAAGTATACATAGTTTTCATTCGATTACACTCATTTTTAATTTCGTTCATAGCTTGGTAAAAATAACTTCATACACCGAGTTACAACTTGATAGATTTATATTTTAGAGCGGAAAGTTCGTAAATATACGTTTATAAACATATTTTGGTATGGGAGGTACATGTATTTGTCATCCAATAATATTTGTTGTCACTTTTTTCAATTTGCTAATCTCAAATAATTGTACTTGTAAAATTTCAGCTCAATAGCTATACATTTCCTTGTCAAAAAACTAGAAAATCTATTTTCGAAAATATACTTTTGTATGGGAGATAGGCATATATTTCATTCGATTTCATATATTTTCAAATATTATTTATTTGCTATCAAAAATAGTTTTGAATATCAAATTTCAGCTTTATATATTGTTATTTATTTTCACAAAGTTAGAAAATACAATTTCGAAAATATATTTTTGTATGGGAGGTATGTTTGAAATGTATCTAATTAAGATAATTTTCAAACGTGACGAGTTCGTTGGTCTAAATAATCTCTTGTGTTGAGTTTCAACTTGCTAGCTTTATATTCAGGTGTCTAAAACGGAAAAATCGAAATTCGAAGACATACTTTTATATGACAAGTAGGTTTAATTTTCAGCCGATTATATCTATTTTCGGACTCATTCAATTTTTGCTAAACATAATATAATTTACAGAATTTCACTTTGATAGTTTCAACTTTACGGTATTTTTCATCGATTTAGACCTTATATCAGCCTCGTGACTCTATTGGTTGTTACAAACGGAAGCACTTAATCCACATACTCTTGACTAATTTGATGGAGGGTATAAAAAAAAAAAATTGCGAAACAACAAACTTTTCCCAAAGCAACATTTTTTGTTTTGATAAATCAACCCAACATGTTCGATGGCCGCTATTTAGGATAGACGACATGTTGGCACGCACATGCATATGGTACAGTGATTTGTATTGTTGTTATGTATTTATTACGCTTAAATGTTGGCTGTGATTTTTGTTGTCACTATTGTTTGTTGTTGTTGTTGTTGTTGTTGTTGTGATTTCAACTAAAAATTAGTATGTGTCGGGAAACGAAACAAACAAAAAAATCACAATTGCCTCCGTCTTTGGCATTGATGATCGCCAGCCAGCCAACCAGCCAGCTAGCACGCACGCAACATTAGCATCATTGTTGTTGTTGTTGTTCTTGTAATTGTGCATGTTAGCTGTTGTTGTTACGACGATGTCTTGTTTGTTATACAACATTAAGCATCTTTTTTTTTCATTCTTCTACAATTTCTTGCATGTTCCTATAGTCAATAGTTGTTATTGTTTTTTTTTATTTGCTCTTATTTTCTGTTTATGCCAAATGCGTGGGTGTTATCATTGTCGTTAATGCTAAGTTCGCCATTTGATGGAGAAAAAATTACTTGTATGTCGTCGATCTCTTAAATTGCATGATTGTATTTGCTGTTGTTGTTGTTGCAATTGTCGTTACCTTAATTGTGACTATTTTTTGTTTGTTTGTGACTTGTTTTTTTGTTTTTTTGCAGTAAATTGCTTCTATTAACAACATTTCAGCCTTTTTAAGTGCAATCTTTAAAGAAAATGTAGCCAAACACACATGTATGGTATACCCAATGGGGAAAATGGACAATGAGAAGGTCAATGGTAAGCAAAATTAATAGAATAATATTTACAATACTACAGCAAAGGACACTTTAACTTTCCTAAGATAGATGATTCATACTTTGATGAAGTTTATGCATTACCCGTTTGTATACCAGTAAACAATAGGGTAATAAGTACATATGATGATAGCTACAATATAATAGATGCTTATCGTTTGGATAAAGTTTAACTATTGTGATGTCATAATAAATTCATGCATTACATGTTTGTATACCTGGTAAGCAATGAGGTGGTAGTGGTAAGTGATAAAGAAATAAATATTTAAATTTCGTAATGTACACAGTGATCAATTTCCTATTGGCTTGACATAGATCATTTTATGTACGCACACTAACATATAAGTTTGCACATATATTCGCATTATCAAATGAATTTTAATGACAATGTTTATTTTGTTTGCTTCAATTAAATATCCGTTTTTTTTATTCTAGATATATATATTTTTTGTTTGGGGCCATTATTGGGTATTTTATTAGAGTATGTTTGAAATTTTTTATTTTTTAAAAAGTGTAGTGAGAAAGAATTTTTTTTTTTACCTCTCCTATTATATTGCATCGTCATTGAATAGCTTCAATATAAGGCATTTTACATACATATGTATGTGTGAGTATGTTTTGCCTAAGGTTATACATAATAGCTTCAAGCCAATGTTGTAGTAGTAATCACTGTTGTTACCAAGCTCTTATACATTGATGCTTTGTATTTGTTTGTTTGTTTTTCGTTTTTTGTTTTGTAGTTTGCTTGGCTTTAGTCATTTGTAATTTATTTATGTCTGTTTTGCGTAGGTGTCTTTTTTAAAGAAATGATGTTTCGTTTTTCTCGAGTCTTAATAGTGGCTTGAAATAAATTACGACAGACTAGAAAGGAGTGCTAAGGTAGAGGTAAAGATATTGAAGATGTAATGTTAACTACTTGCTACATACTTCACATATGTCTGTGCCTATACTTCCACACACATATGCATGTGGGAGGTACTCAAGCTACATTTTGTTAATATTGCTAAATTAAGGAGATGAATATTTTATTAAGGTGTGGCATTAATTTAGCAAAGATGTACATATATGTTTGTATATAAATAATAATCATAATAAAAAGAAATATGTTAAATTATAAAGTGCTACACCTAGCTCAACTATATATGGTACATATGTACAAGTTGATGTGCTCATATGAACCTTCACATATTGATAGAGGTATATGTACAACACTTGAATGAATCGTCTATAATTAAGTTGAAAATAAAAATGAAAAAGAAATATTAAAAGAAATATTTTATAATTTTTTTAATATGAACCAAATATTGTAAGGGCTAGGTAAAGTTAATTATATTTTTTAAATATTTCATATTGTATCATCCTATTATCCTTGATCGTCTATTTCATCAATATCTTATGAGACAAAATTCATTATTTTTACTCAATACCGCATACATATAAGTTAATTTAAGAAAAATTTAAGTGATTCAATTTTTATCGATTTTAAATTCAAATTAATGCATGCTTTTCATTGCGAAATTTACTTTCAACGCATATTTTAACCTTCTAGCTTTCATAGAGAAGCTCGGTTTAAATTAATCGAAATATATTTTAGTTCCTATGGAACACGATAATATTAAAAAAATCTCCTTACAGTCGGCTGGGGCCGACCAAACTATACCCTGCATATGTAGATTTGTATATAAAAAGTTTCCTCGAATATCCAACTTTTCTTTTATTTCCACTTTTCGAGAAACAATTTTTGCATATACTACTAATTTACACCCGAAATATGGTTGACTTTGACGAAGTAAAAGGATTTTAAGATAATTCCGAGGCTTAGTATGGGAGCTATATAAAAAGTGGGCGTGGCTTACCACTTTCTAGTAAATCCAATTATTTTTTCAATGTTAATCCACATTCTAATTCTAAGTTATGGTGGTTAACATTTTTGTTTAATTTCCTCAACTTTGTATGGGAGCCCTAATAAGAAGTTGGCGTGGTACGCAGATTTTTCGCCAGATTATTTCCGACTACGATATTAATTTAAGTGTCAATTATGGTTATTGTAGACATAAGATTGCCTAAGTTACAGCTGTTTCAATTTAAAATTTGTATGGGGGCTACGATAAACACTGGGCGTGGTGCGCCCATTTTCTGTGAGCCTAGTTGCTCGTACAATACTAATCCATACCCTAAGTCTCGTTGTCCTAGGCTAAATGGTTTGTAAGCTATGGAGCTTAAAATTTTAGTTTAATTCACTCGACTTTGTATGGGAGACCCATGAAGGAGTGGGCGTGGCACACTGATTTTCTGCCAGTTTTTTGCCGACTACGATATTAATTTAAGTGTCAATTATGGTTATTCTAGACAGAAGATTGCCGAAGTTACAGCTGTTTCAATTTACAATTTGTATGGGGGCTACGATAAACACTGGGCGTGGTGCGCCCATTTGCTGTGAGCCTAGTTGCTCGTACAATACTAATCCACACCTTAAATCTCGTTATTCTACGCTGAATAGTTTGCAAGTTATAACCGGTAACATTTTTTTAATTTCCGCAACTTTGTATGGGAGACCCAAAAAGGAGTGGGCGTGGCACACTGATTTTCTGCCATATTATTTCCGACTACCATGTTAATCTAAGTGTCAATTATGGTAATTCTGGACAGAAGATTGTAGAAGTTACAGCTGTTTCAATTTAAAAGAAGTACAGACACTTTGTATGAGAGCTACGCTAAAAAGTAGGCGTGGCTCAACCACTTTTGGCGAGGTTATATAGTAGTATAATATAAGTCTATGTGCCAAATATTGTTGTCCCAAGTGGTATATTATGTGAGTTATAGCAAGTTAAAGATTTTGAAAATTTCGATGTTGGTCGCTTTGAATGCTTGGTGTGGGCGTGGTTATTGACCGATCATGCCCAATATCAATCCCCTCCGTACTCTTGGATCATAGATTACTTATGCCAAATTTCATCGAAATAGCTCAATATTTACTCAAGTTATCGTGCGAACCAGCCAGGTGACAGACAGACGGACGGACGGACATCGTTAAATCGAAAATTTAATCGACGCTGATCACGAATATATGTATATCCATGTCTATATCTCCGGAGATTCCTTCAAGTGGACACAAACATCTGACCGAAATGAATATACCATGCATATTGCATTATGCAGGGTATAAAAACTAAAGAAATAAATAAAAATCTCCTTACAGTCGGCTGGGGCCGACCAAACTATACCCTGCATATGTAGATTTATATTTAAAAAGTTTACTCGAATATCCAACTTTTCTTTTATTTCCACTTTTCGAGAAACAATTTTTGCATATACTACTAATTTACACCCGAAATATGGTTGACTTTGACGAAGTAAAAGGATTTTAAGATAATTCCGAGGCTTAGTATGGGAGCTATATAAAAAGTGGGCGTGGCTTACCACTTTCTAGTAAATCCAATTAATTTTTCAATGTTAATCCACACCTTAAATTTGGTGTCCTACGTTGAATAGTTTCTAAGTTATGGTGGTTAACATTTTTGTTTAATTTCCTCAACTTTGTATGGGAGCCCCAATAAGAAGTGGGCGTGGTACGCTGATTTTTCGCCAGATTATTTCCGACTACGATATTAATTTAAGTGTCAATTATGGTTATTGTAGACATAAGATTGCCTAAGTTACAGCTGTTTCAATTTAAAATTTGTATGGGGGCTACGATAAACACTGGGTGTGGTGCGCCCATTTTCTGTGAGCCTAGTTGCTCGTACAATACTAATCCATACCCTAAGTCTCGTTGTCCTAGGCTAAATGGTTTGTAAGCTATGGAGCTTAAAATTTTAGTTTAATTCACTCGACTTTGTATGGGAGACCCATGAAGGAGTGGGCGTGGCACACTGATTTTCTGCCAGATTTTTGCCGACTACGATATTAATTTAAGTGTCAATTATGGTTATTCTAGACAGAAGATTGCCGAAGTTACAGCTGTTTCAATTTAAAATTTGTATGGGGGCTACGATAAACACTGGGCGTGGTGCGCCCATTTTCTGTGAGCCTAGTTGCTCGTACAATACTAATCCACACCTTAAATCTCGTTATTCTACGCTGAATAGTTTGCAAGTTATAACCGGTAACATTTTTTTTAATTTCCGCAACTTTGTATGGGAGACCCATGAAGGAGTGGGCGTGGCACACTGATTTTCTGCCAGATTTTTGCCGACTACGATATTAATTTAAGTGTCAATTATGGTTATTCTAGACAGAAGATTGCCGAAGTTACAGCTGTTTCAATTTAAAATTTGTATGGGGGCTACGATAAACACTGGTCGTGGTGCGCCCATTTTCTGTGAGCCTAGTTGCTCGTACAATACTAATCCACACCTTAAATCTCGTTATTCTACGCTGAATAGTTTGCAAGTTATAACCGGTAACATTTTTTTTAATTTCCGCAACTTTGTATGGGAGACCCAAAAAGGAGTGGGCGTGGCACATTGATTTGCTGCCATATTATTTCTGACTACCATGTTAATCTAAATGTCAATTATGGTTATTCTGGACAGAAGATTGTAGAAGTTACAGCTGTTTCAATTTAAAAGAAGTACAGACACTTTGTATGAGAGCTACGCTAAAAAGTAGGCGTGGCTCAACCACTTTTGGCGTGGCTATATAGTAGTATAATATAAGTCTAAGTGCCAAATATTGTTGTCCCAAGTGGTATATTATGTGAGTTATAGCAAGTTAAAGATTTTGAAAATTTCGAGGTTAGTCGCTTTGAATGCTTGGTGTGGGCGTGGTTATTGACCGATCATGCCCAATATCAATCCCCTCCGTACCCTTGGATCGTAGATTACTTATGCCAAATTTCATCGAAATAGCTCAATATTTACTCAAGTTATCGTGCGAACCAGCCAGGTGACAGACAGACGGACGGACGGACATCGTTAAATCGAAAATTTAATCGACGCTGATCACGAATATATATCCATGTCTATATCTCCGGAGATTCCTTCACGTGGACACAAACATCTGACCGAAATGAATATACCATGCATATTGCATTATGCAGGGTATAATTATCTCTAGATTCATTCTAAATAATATTATTGACTTGAATGTCATATGTTTGCTCGTCAATAGAAATATTTGAAGGATGAGTGGATTAAAATATGAAAAGTAATATTACTCTTAAAATTCGTCTTCTTATTTATCGATAATACTAAATATTAATACTAAATACTCAAAATAAAAAGGGATACTTTTTCAATTTATCCACTCATATGGACATTTTTTAACATTGTGAGCTTACGTGTTATATTTGTGACAAAATTATTATCGATTTATTATTGATAATACTAAATACTAATATTAAATACTCAAAATAAAAATGGGTACTTTTTCAATTTATCCACACCTATGTACATTTTTTAACATTTTCAGCTTATGTGTTATATTTGTGAAAAATTTCTCATCGATCAATTTATCGATTTATTATCGATATATTTATCGATTTGTTACCGATTTATTTATCGATTTATTTATCGATAACACTGAAGTTTTGATACCTTACAGCAAGAGATAGAAATACTTTTGAAAATATTATACACATTTGGTGCTGTAGGTAGGTGTGGTTTGAATTGGGACCATTCTCAAGTATAGTACTCACACGTTGATGAAAGGTATTCGAATGTAAAGAGCTTCAGTCTTATAGTACATACCTGTAAGAAAAAGAGGAAAAATATATTTGTTAATAAATTGCATATATTATATATTAAATATTGAATTCAAATTAATTAATATTGAATTATATTACAATAAAAAAAAAAAATATATAAATATATCTTATTCAATAACAACGTTATTTGTTTGTATAAATTACTAAAAATATTTTAAAATAGTTTCTAAACGCCCAATAATATGCTTCTGAATAGGCAAAAATTTCTAAAAATTTATCGAGAGTTGTCAAAGTCATCATTAGGTAGTAAATTTATGAAGAATAAACAAAAAACAATTGTTGTATTTGAAGAAAAGTCAAATTCATAAAGAAACATATAAGGAAATTTATTACGAAATAAGAAAAATGTTGGAGTATAAGATAGAGAGATTACAAATCAAATTCATAAAGAAACATATAAGGAAATTTATTACAAAATAAGAAAAATGTTGGAGTATAAGATAGAGAGATTACAAATACGATTTCTTTAACCCAAATTTTTTATAAAAATCGAACAAAAGTTCTATGCACATATAATTTTTTCATTTAGCAGTCAAGCATAACAAAGGGTTAAGAAAGAAAACACTTCAATTTAACCTCAATCACTAAAACGCTTAACTTTAATTAATTTATAGTTAATGCATCATAAGCACTTACAAGTATTCTACGATATATATGAGTACGTATAGAGCCACAGACATCCATATGACGCCATAACCACACCTCTTATGACGATTTTACTTATAAAAAAAAATACTCATCTATTTTAATCCACTCCCAATCAATTTATCCATTTTTTTTTACTATTTTTTATTGTTTCTTTTGTCTTGTCCAATATATTTAGTGTAAATTAAATTAAGTGAAATTTATTTCAGTTCCATTTTATTGACTTGTACACTTTACTTTAAGTTTTTATAAATAACTTCAGAATAAATTTCTTAAAAGAAAACAAAAAAGAGGGCGAAAATATCGAAAACAAACAAGCCAACACTTTATTCTTGCCTGGTCACTTGGATTATGGCCAAAAGGCAGTTGTTATTTGGCCGATTTATTTATTTATGCAATGACATGCATACATGCAATATACCCTAGTACATCATTAACATATACAAACACATAGAAATTTATGTATTCTACATGCAAGTAGAGACAGACATGAGATTTTTTGTATTCATCGTCGTTAAAGTCGCGACGCGTCAAGAAAACGTTGTCGCACCCACACGCATCCATATTAATGGCAAAAATTGTATGGTGTAGGAGAAGGAATTGAAATAGGAAGACGAAATATGCGGTTGGCAACACAATTTAATGCAGGAAGGTCATATAGAAACAGCACCAGCGACAGCAGTTGAAAGAAGTGCAAAGGAAAAATAAGCCGGACGAGTATGTAATGCATCATGAAAAGACGCGATAGCATTAAATAATGTAGTAAAGTGGTAAACGTACCAAAGCGCAGCAAAGTATGCAATTAATTTTATGTAAACATAGACACTAACGCACACACACACATATACCACACACCACATTTATAATAAAGTAATATATTTTTTTACACATATGAAAGAGCCTTCGAGTCAAAGAAAAATCAAGCGCATTATCATATACTCATATATCTTATGTATGAGGATTGAAATAATAATCATAATAAACAAAAAAAAAAAAATGCATTTCTACTCGCCTCGCGGGTATTTAGCTGGTTGACGACCAAAGACAAGACACATAGAGAGACAGCAAAGTCACATGCAAAGAATTTCAAAATAAAAAGGGGTACTTTTTCAATTAAACATGAACAAACAACAACAAATTACCATTAGTCGCAACAAAGCAGATAACGAAGAAGAGGAAGAAGAAAAAAGCATAGAAAGACAAGGAGGAGAATAAAAAAATGTCTATATAAAAATGAAAAAAGTGACAACACTTTGGTGCGTCGCGTACACATTTGTACTTTGGTCGCCTCGAACAAAAGGCACATGCATACATACATTCGCTCATACATATGTATACATACAAGTATATTAGATAGGGAACGGATGGATGGATAAACGTTTGAACGGATTCATCCGTTGTTGTCGTTTGACGAGGAGTAAATGTTGCATGCGTGTATTGAATTTAAAATTAGCTAATGTAATGTATGGGTATATATTAAACAGTGGGCTCGTGCGAATAGAATAGCAAACATATTTAATTGCTGTAAAATATAATGAGCTGAAATTATGGTTAAGAGTTATTCGAGAGCTGTAAATGTATTTGGTTGAATATGCGAATTTTTTATTTTTATTTTTTTGGATACTTGCCACGCCTAAAAACAATTTTTATAACAAATTCTCGGTTATCCAAATATTCTTGGAAAAGTCATGAAATTTGTTTCATAATATTTTTATATCTTAGTTATCGATTTGGCACCGAAAGAAACATGCCATAAAAATAGTATACTACACAAATTTGGTATAATAAAATTTTTAATAAAATTATTGATTATAAATGCCCTAATTACATATGGGATATAAATAATATGTCTGGCTCTTATCGCCCATGCTGTAAAAATGAAAAATGAAAGGTGCTATAAAAGTTACTATAATTTGAAAATCCAAATATAACTTAAGCTATGATATTTTACAGAAAAAGAACGATATCACACTAATAAAAACGTTGTCTAATAACAAGCACGCCAATAAAACCTTGCTATAAAATGTTATAAACAACGCCATTATATAATATTAAGAAATATATTGAACTAAAATTATGGTAATAAATTTCTGACAATGACAAATGTATTTTATCAAAAAATTACCATCATTTTCAATTTATAAAAGAAGAAATAGAAAGATGCTATAAAAATTATAGTAGCGAAAATCACGAGTTAAGATAAAAAAATATATATTTGATGATTTAGCAATATTAGCACGTGAAATATGAATAACTGCGATATCTATTCTGAAGTAATTAACAAATGTGGGATGCCATAATAGAGAATAGAGATAATTGTGATCATGCAATTATTGTGAATGTACAAATATTATGAATCAAAGAGTGAGATGAAATAGCATTTTTCTTAATCCTATGATCAATTTATAATTGAAGATGCTTTAAAAGGTGCTATAAAAAATATTTGAGTTTAGTTTTGATAGAAGAATGTGGAACTATAATTCTCAATACAATGGAAATAAATAATATATTGCATTTTTCTCAATCCTATGTCAATATAATTTTATAATTGAAGATGCTATAAAAAGTGCCATAAAAATTTTTTAAGGTTTAGTATTGATAGAAGAATGTGGAATAATAATTCTCAATACCAAGCAAATGAATAATCCTATAAAGACGCTACTATGTTGCTATAAAGGTGATATAAAGTCAAAAACAAACAAAACAAAAAAAATTTTTAATAAATTCAAAAATTACCAAAAGCAAAAATATATTGTTCTTTGTCAATTCAAATTGACAGCTAGCACCACTGTGCATGCTGGTGCATTCGCTTATAAATTCACTGGCATCGTTGGCGTCTACGATGACAGTAAAGTAGTAGTAGTAGTAGTAGTAGCAAGTAGCTAGTGGCTTAAATCGCCAATTATGACGATGATGACGGTGACGACGGCGAGGACGACCAAGATATTTATGCCCATGAGAAATGTTGCATTCACTGAATAATGATGATCACGATGACGATAATGATGATGATGATGATGTTTGCTATTAAGCACACTGTCATCATTGCCTTCAGTGAATACAATAGTTAATTATTAGAATATTGGTCATAATTATGAATAACATATTCATGAAAGTTCCGCAGATAGAATAACCTACACGTTCGGAGAGGCCAAACCTATCCCAACCTATCGAAAATTCCCTTAAATGTTTGACTGTACGTGTCATTTATTTGCCTAACACAATGGTGTCGTCAACTTTCACCACTTTCATGGTAAGAATGCAAAACTAAGACGAAAGGAAATTTCTCAAGGAATATTCATTTTGGACTTACAACACTCGTCGAACAATGAATTCCACGCACAAATATGCGCGACGCATGGAAATTCTTGATAATCGTTGTCGCCGTCACTGTCATCGTGATATTCATTGTCGCCACCATTATGAACGACATTGCTTGCATACATTAACAGTAGCAATAATCAGACAGCAAGACAACAGTCAACCAAAGCCAGTCGTCAGTAGAAAAAAGCGCCAACCAAGCCAAAGGGATCTAAATGTCTGATTTCTGATTTTTTTTTTAACAGATTTTTTTCTCTATCTCATTGACAGGCTCACGTACGCAAAGTATTGACTATTGTCATTGTTGTGAAATATGATAAAATATATGTAAGCATTTATATCAGAGCTGTCTAAAGAATATGAATATAATTTCTTCTAAATTAACGATATACTTTACACCGTTTTTTAATTTGAAAATTTTTTTTTGGACAACCCTAATGGACATGTGTCTATAAATCTTAAAAGATTAATTGTCAAATTCTTATATAAAAAATATTAACATAAAAAAAATATCTAAGTATAAGTGGGTGGCCAAAAATATGAACCCTTGATCTTTTTCCGTAAAAAAAAAAAAATGTAATATTTGAAAAAAAATTTGTAATAAATTGGAGATACAAATTAAATAAATTATAATCATGAAAACCTCATTCTCACTCAATATTCAATTAATCAAACTGTTACATCGACATCGAGTATAGCAACACAAATCACTTCAGTATGAAAAAAATGAAGAATGTGACTATGAAAAGAGAATGTGAAAGCGCACTTGAGCTCATCATCATCATCATCATGATCATCATTATTATTATTATTGTGATTATGGCCATGACTATGAAGAATTAACAATTTGTTACAAGTAGCTGCCTTAGGCATGAAATTTATACAAAATGCAACATACAACAGGTATTGGGGGCGCGAAAAGTATTCTGTGTGCATTCCCATGATCATTACATACTCATAGCTATATATTTCTTTTTTTTTTGCACTTTAACCTTTATATACATATATTTGTATATAAATATTCATATCAAGTGATATGAAATATAATGAAGCTTCCTCTCTACAAATTTTCTAATAGAAATAGCTAAAGAACGAACAATACTTGTAAGAAGATGCACCCAACCTAAATAATGGAAGCAGTGATGCATGCATAGTAATGCATAGTGATGTATGAAGGAATCAAGCAGCAAAAAAATTTTAAAGTAACACGCATGAAGATCGGCACTCAATCAAATGGGTTATAAAAACTTTAGAGAACTCCAACGGACGTTCGATGGACCAGAATAATCACATTTTATGGATTTTGGGTACCTTAATCCGAGTCTGTGGTCGGATTTCCGTCAACACCCTCAGTCTTCGAACTCGGATATAATTACCAAGTTTTTAGTGATCAGAAAGAAATATGAAGCAGTTGGTATAATATGGATACATTGATCCCTCCGACATACTTATTAATACTTATTTTGTGGGGCTGCTAAATTAGAGGGATCTCCTACAAATTTTTATGGACAATTTTTTTTAGATATCAATGAAAATCAATAAATTCATGGCACTTATATGCCCCGAAGGGTTCTCGGGCCGAGCTTTTCTTCCTACCTACTTATTTTAGCCGATTTCGAACGGCAGAACCCTTGTGACATCACTTTGTCATAAAGTTCTTTTAGAAGCTATTCCATTTCTACCGTAAGAATTGTCAAATGCTTGCCGACAGGTAGGTACCGTTCTAAAGAAATATCTTTATGATATTAAAGTTGTGCTTCAGCTGGGAATTGAACCTATGAGCTACAGATCAGAATGCCAACGCACTAACCACTGATCTACGGCATCCACTTTTTAGTAAAAAAATGAAAAAAAAAAAAAAAAAGTAGCTTTAGAACAAAAACGGAACATCACAACGCGGACGGGATCATCTCTTGATGCACCCTTTGAGGTATCATCTCTAAGGGTTTCCAGCCATGGAAACATTGAGGGTAATAAGAAGGCAGATGAGTTAACACGGGCGGGATCCTTTTTTGATGCATCCCTTGAGGTATTAGTTAGGAGGGTTATAAAAACAGGCACGTATTTGCATTACTTTGAGGCAAATCGAAGATTCAAGTCACTAACTTTTTGGTGCTCATATAGGCACAGGAATTCTTTACTAGAGACCGTTGCGATGTTGCAAGGCTTACTGGCAAGCTGGTTTGGGCCACAGGTTCATGGGTATTTACAATGTCCAGCTTTGGCAGCCACAAGAAATAGATTTCTGAGAAAAAAGTTCCGTGTTTATCAAACTGCTCAGCATACAATTCCAAAAATTTTCTAGGATAGTAAGCCAAGTTGATTAACCGGCAACGGTCGTATGAAGATACCAAAACCACAAAAACTGTTTGTTCCTGCTACTCGCACGATTGCTGGCTGATGATAACGTTGGTACTACTGGAGTTGTTACAGCAAACCGATGGAGTAAAATTAGTAAAAAGTATAAGAATCACAAATAGCAAATATTCACATTCATCACCATCATCATCATCATCATCGCCAACGTCAACAATTTCGAGAGAGATGGAAATTGATCAAATCGCACAAAACAAAACAAAAAATGTTGTAAAAGGAAGAAAAACAAATAAAAAATCATTCTATAAAGAAAGAAAGAAAGTGAAAAAGGTCACAAAAAAAAATCGATTTGCTTCAAAGAAAGACAAACGACAAACGAACATCATCATCATCATCATCATTATCAAAATTTTCATCGATTTGGTCTAGACTGGTAAGTACTTCATATACTCTCGCTCTCTCACATTGTGAGGGTGCAAAATACATTGCTCATCAACTACTACATATTTCCACGTATGCATGCTACAGTGCAAATTTGTCTGTTGATAATTATCCTATGTGGAGTATACTATGCACTTGGCTATGTTTGTACGATATTAGTGCAAGTATTTTTTCTTTACATTTTAATTTTAGAAAATTCTTAAGGGAATTTTATTTTTTTTATCCATACATTTGATTTAGTGTACAATTTTATATGACCACATCGAAATTAGTGTTACTTCCTAAGAAATCTTTACATGTACGTTTGTACTACATACATAAAAGTGGAAGACACAAGGCGCCATCATTTTACTAAATACACATTTGTACTTGCCAATCCTGTGTGTTTTTGCTTTTATTTTTGTTACTTACTACATATAAAAAACATGTGTTATTTCCTCGTAAATACAAAATGTGCATAATGGTATAGTGTTTAGGATGTGCTCATAAAGTTAGCGGAATTTTTCTAAACATTTTTGTAAGGTTTAAATTTTTTGGCATTTATTTTTAAGTTGCTTAATAGTTAGTAGAACTAAAATTAATTTGAGCAAATTCCTAAAGTCTTTCAATATGATTTTTTCGCCATACAAACTGTTTAGCATAATTTCTATCACGATCACTATCTGGATATCCCTTTGTTCGATAGCTGCCACAATTATAAAACAATTATATTGAAAATTGCTACATCACAATATATTTTGTAAGGAACGAATATGTGCGTAAATGATCGAAATCGCATAAAAACTTCATCCATCTCCCATACAAAATTATGAGTTCGAATTTATATTTTCATACTTTTTGCATGAAAATACAAAGTTCTTGCACTGAAACTTAGAGAATAAGCTAGTTTTGACTATATAATAGATTACTATGAGAATGAACGAAATCGAATGAAAACGAAACGTACCTCTCATATAAAAGTATCTTTTCGAAATTATATTTTAACAATTTTCGCACTTATATATAAAGCTATCAAGTCGAAATTTAACACGCGCATTTATAGTAACTATTATATGAGCCAGATAAAAATTCAATGTATTTGGATAAAAATAACGTATACCTCCCATACAAAAGTATGTTTTCAAATGCATATTTTTACAATTTTCGCTTGAAAATATAAAGTTATCAAGTTGAAACTTGGCACATACGATTATAATAGTCATTGTATGAGTGAGTGAGGAAATCGTCAAATTCGGATAAAAGCCACGCCTACCTGCCATACAAAATTATGTGTCGAATATATGTTTAAAGGCTTTGTGGGCAAATATATATAAAGCTATGGAACAGAAACTTGGCAGAGGAAATTCTTTTTATCGTCTTCGTCTACCTTTCATACAAAAGATTGTTTTTTTTTTTCAAACATAAGTTTCGAAGTACGGTTAAAATAAATAAATAAATAATAATAATAAATAAATAATTAAATTTCATAATGAATGTCATTTCAAATTGATTATATTTATTATTATTTAATCTTTTTTTTATATATATGCCTTCATCGTAATTCAATTTTGCACAGCTGTTACTTACTAAGTACTTTCGAAAGTGTGGTTGCTTATATGTAATTATACACATGTATCTACAAATTTATTCTTCTTCTTCTTCTTCTTTAACACAAAAATTTTCTTCATTCACTTTCTATACATTATCGTCAAAATATGTACATCATCATTTTCATCCTTTAAGCTTTTAATCCTTTCCTTTTTTATTACACCCAGCCTCATCCCCATAATGATAATTAAAATGTAAATCTCTTTAGCGGGAAAAGTGACACAGTCAGACAGACAGACAGACAGATAGACAAACAACCAGACATATACACCAGCATATACAGTTTTACCATTAGCCCACATGTCATTATTATTTGTATGAACGAAGTAAGTGGTAGGTAGGTAGGTAGGAACAACAAGCGAATGAATGAATGGTTGTTAGAAATTTTTTTTTTCTTTCAACACTGTGATGATGATGAGACACTGCACGAGGCAACCAGCAGCGGTAGCAGCAAACAACCCAATCAGTCAAGCAAATAACACTTTAAATTGTCATTTACACATTTACGCAGTTAAGGAGTTAAACTCGTACATTTGTACACAAATACATGTTAGAATAATGTTCACATACACTGTAATTCTATTCTATATCGTTCATATTGAATTTGTTGAATTGATTTCATCCAACTGTGGAAGAAAACCGCATAAATACATACACACACACACACATAGATACACATTTGGAATAATAATACCCACACTCAATATCATCAACGTATTATGAAAGAAATAGACATATAGAGCAAGAGTGAGAGAGAGAGAGAGAGAGGGAGAGAAAAAAATGAATTAAATCTTTTAAACCACACAACCACAGGAACAATTCTGGGGCACACATCGATCATTTGACACCTCATAAAGACAGCAACAACAAACACAAAGACAAAATACCAACAACAACAACAATATTAATAACCATCATCATCATCATCATCATCATCATCATCATCATCATAATCACAACAACAACAATATTAGAGACAAATTTTCAATTTGCTTCATTTTTGTGTGCTGTCATTGAAGGTATTAACTATGAGAACGCGGGTGCATATTCAATATTAATCTGCTTTGGATTTTTTTTTTGTTCACCCCGGTTTAATAATATATTTGTTTGTTCTATTAATTCCAGTCATTTATTGTACTATGTATTTATATTGCAAAATTTTTTAAATCCCTTTTAATAGTGAGTATAATGAATTATGAGCAATCTTGTTATAGGGTTATATTACTACTGATCTTACATTTACTCTCTGTCCCTCTTCCTAGGTCTCTGACCTTTTCTATTTTTTCTTTAATACTTTGATTCATCTGACTCATTATCCTTATACAAAGAATGTGCAATGGACCTACCATATGGGCGAAATATGAGTTCTAATATAATGAATGGAATTAATTCTTAGAGTGCCATTACTTTCAATCGCGAGTGAGAATATAAATAAATACATAAGTTAGCTTTACGAAAACTAATGACAAACTAGATTTAATATTTTAGACCCTTTCACTAATATATTTCATAATTTTACCAACTTTCAACTGAATGAATTTTGAAACTTTAGCCATCTTCATAATAGTCGATCTTCTAAAATATTGACTATGTGTTTGCGCACTTAAATATACAACTATACAAATTATTATAAGCCGAAGAAATTATCTATAAAATTAAAGCTCAAAATATATGCTTTTCGAAAATATTTAATATTATCCATATAATATTTATAAATTTTGTAAAATTATAAGTTATCAAAGAAATCCTTTTATATATTCGACCATTTAATGCAAGCTCTTTTAAATAAAGAATTCAACAAGCTAAATATAAAAAAGTATACATTGAATTAAAGCCATAAATACAAGCTTTTAAAAAATATACATGTGGTATATACAAATCAGGATAATTTCAAAATTTTTGTTGATTTTCTCAATCACCTAAAAAATCTAAAATCTCGTCTACTTCATTAGCTATACCATAAGTTGCTTATAGCGAACAAAATATAAAAATTTGAAAGAAAAAAGTGTACATAAAAGTAAAGCTTGAAGTAAAAGCTTTTAAAAAATATATGCTTTTTTCTATCACTACACAGAAAAATTTCGAAACTTTAATGATTTGTTGCATCACCTACATGTGACTGAATTTCAACTACTTTCGTAAGCATCTAGTAAAACTCCTTATAGCGCACAAAATATATAAATTTGAAATGAAGAAGTATATATAAAAGTAAAGCCTTAAATAAGAGCTTTTAAAAAATTATTGCTTTTTTTTATCACTATATAGAAAAATTTTAAAACTTTAATCATTTGTTCCATTACCTAAATGTGATTGAATTCCAACTACTTTCGTAAATATCTAGTAAAACTCCTTATAGCGCACAAAATATATAAATTTGAAATGAAGAAGTATATATAAAAGTAAAGCCTTAAATAAGAGCTTTTAAAAAATATATGCTTTTTTATATCACTACATAGAAAAATGTTGAAACTTTAATGATTTGTTACATCACCCAAATGTGATTGAATTTCAACTACTTTAGTAAACATCTAGTAAAACTCCTTATAGCGCACAAAATATAGAAATTTGAAATAAAGAACCATACATTAAAATAAAGCTTTAAATAAGAGCTTTTAAAAAATATATGCTTTTTCCTATCATGACATAGAAAAATTTCGAAACTTTAATGATTTGTTGCATCACCTACATGTGACTGAATTTCAACTACTTTCGTAAGCATCTAGTAAAACTCCTTATAGCGCTCAAAATATAAAAATTTGAAATGAAGAAGTATATATAAAAGTAAAGCTTTAAATAAAACCTTTTAAAAAATAAATGCTTTTTTTTTATCACTATATAGAAAAATTTTGAAACTTTAATGATTTCTTAAATTACCTACAATATTTGTTATTAAATCTTTACTACGCTTGTGAGTAGGTAAAACAGCATCATATAGAAAGAAAAATATACAAGCTGGATATAAGAAATTATACCGAAATTGAAAGACAGAAATGTAAGCTTTTAGAAAATATGAAAATCTTTATATCTTGTATTGAAAAAAATTTGAGTTTTCAAGGATTTTACTTACTTTAACAAAAAATCGATTTATTATTGCGATCAAATTTCTTCTAAATTTTATATTATTATATTAAGAAAAAATTCTTTTATGAACATATATTATCATATTCAATATAAAAATAATGAACTTTTATATTTTTTGTAAAAATATTACTACGGTAATTTGCATGTTTTCATACTTTTGCCCCTTCTATTACATATGTACTCATATCGTAATTCCTAACAAGCAATGCATTGAGGGCGGCAATAAATAAAATACTGTTCAATGTGCATAAAATACTATTTGAAAAATACAAAAATCATTTAAAAAATTTTCATATTAATCTATAATATAGCAATATGAACCATCATCCCTCGTTGACGTGTCACCATCGAATTATGCTATTATTAGTAAACGTGTCAGACAAATAAGTTCATTAATTCAATCGAGAGTACTCTATATCGTAGAGCACATAAACATAAATGCACCTTTTGTGATTCTGTGACATTTAAACTTCTCAATTATTGTTAGACGCACATTAAAATGCACCCTTCCTATGGTCAATGCTCCTATCATACAATTAATTGTTTTACTGATGAAAAGTGAAGTACAATAGTAATAGTAGTAGCAATAACAGTAGCAAGTGCTAATAATAATGAGAATAATGTCAGCATAACAAAAATAGCAATAACAACAACAACAATTATAATACTCTAGCCATATGTTACACTATCGTAGTTAGATAGAGTATACTTGCAATACATAATTGCAATTGCATGCAACATTTGTGTCAAATGCAATTTTCAACCCCGAAAAAAAACAAATGAAATAAAATAAAATACATAAAAATAAAAATAAACATTCATTGTTAAGGACAACCCTCACTCCTTATAGGTCTTGTTGTTACTAGACAAAATAGACAATAGACAAAAAGTATGTCACCCTTACATGCATAGTTGCCCTCATTCAATAACAATATATCGTGTCAAGGGAAACATAGCTTTATGGCTTCTGTTATATTTAAGGTTTTTTTTTTTGTTGCTTTGACTGCACTTTTATTCTTATATTTTTTTGTTCAGCATGTTGCATTACCATTAACAATTTACCCAAATAAATGCCCACTGTACTGAATGTCTGTTAATGTCAATCCAATGTGACACAAAAATAAAAAAGCAGCAATAATAAAAAAAAACACGTAATTTGTCTTTTTGACACTTTGGTTGGTCATAAGTACAATCGAATGTATGTGTATTATGAGAATATGCGTGTATACATTTGCTCATGACATTGACAAATAATATGATTTTTATTGTATATATTATTTGGAACAGATACATATTATTATTTTCTTTTGGCGATGATAATATGTTGTTGTTGTAGATACTACTGGCCATCATTTGAGTAATTTAAATCACATATTAGTGGAAAAGAGAATATTGGAATGATGCTCGTATCAATGATGCTACTGCTAGGGTCATTTCTGAATAGGGTTTAAAGAGTTTTTCTCTCCAATTTCGTTGAAAATTGATATATAGCATTTTTTTAGTCAATGGACAACCCATTTTAAAAATGGGCCAAATCGTATAAAAATTATGCCTACGTCCCACACAAAATTCTATTTTCGTATGTATGTTTTTACATTTTTCGCATGAAAATATAAAGCTAGGAAGCAGAAAATAAGCTAATATGATTATATTTGCCATTAAATGCTAAATGTAGAAAAAAGGCATGATCGAATGAAAATTACTTCTACCTCTCATACAAAAGTATGCTTACGCAGGTATGTTTTCACATTTTCGCACGAAAATATAAAGCTATCAAGCTGAAACTTAGCATATACAAATAGATTCACTAATGTATAAGAAAGACTGAAAATGTTCGTAATCCATTAAAACCACGCCTACATCTTATACAAAAGTATAAGTGAAAAACAGGTTATTTCTTCTAAATTTTCCACTGCACTGGAAAAAAAATTATAATTGAATATAATCAAACAAAAATTTAACAAATATCTGATCACTATATGCTCCAAATAGAAAAAAAATTTTTCTGCGTGAAAAAAGTAATTTTGGAGTTAACCGAAAAAATGAACACAGAACTGTAGCTTCTCCAAATTTGATTAAATTTTCGAAAGCAACAAATATACATATTTTTTTTTTCTTTACTTCCATAATCATCAATCCAATATTCACCACATTAAGTAAACCAGCATTTGCAAACGTTTTAGATTTTCAGCAAGCAAAAAAAAAAATTGTTTTATTTGTACGAAAAAAAATGAAAGAAATGAAAAACAACAAAACTAATGCTTCTTACATTTGAGAAATATGAAAAATTACATAGCTTTCATCTGGTTTTCTTCACTATTCAGCAGAAAATGTTAAATAAATAATATCATAAAAAAAACGCACACACACACACACAGAAATAAAAGAAGGAAGTGGAAGTAGGAGGTTTGTCTGAAGCGCCAAAAGGATAAGGATACAATACAGAAAGAAAAAACAACGTATTGCAAGCAAAAACAACAAAAAAAAAATGCTACCGCTTACAAGCAGATGACGAATTGGCATTACAAAAAGCTTCAAAGCAAATCATGAAAAGAGAAAAATTGTAATAAAATAAAATAAAATGAATTGAAATAAAAGAAAATATACAAAACAAAAAAATGAACGACAGTGAAAGATAGAATGTAAAAGAACTAAAGGAAATTTGTGAAATGAAAGCTTATATGAATAGAAGAATGAATGAACGGGATGAAGTTTTCCTGTAGAGAAAATCTACATACAAATTTAAAACTAACGACTTTCTGAGTTGGAAAACAACTATTTTCAATTGTATTTTATAGAAGCAAATGACTGATCATCTTAATGTCGTGATTATCTAAAATCTTTTTATTTGAAATTTCAAATTTTTTTTGTATTTTCAATTATTTTAGACTAGCAATTAGCTAGGGTAATTATTATTGCATTTAAATATTCCAAAAGGCAACTTTTTTTCGAAATTGAGTTTTTATGTTTAATTTTTTTATAAAAATTTAATTTCTTTCGCTATTTAATGTTAATTAATAAAAATAAATATTATTATGACATATTGCATTCCCATATTTTGGAAAATTCAAAAGTTGCAAAAATAGATTTAGCATATTTTGCCTAGTTACTCCTCATTTGTCTCATTTGCTTTTTAATGTCCCGACAAATGAGCATTGTAATAGATCAGGTTGTATTTATTTCCAAAACATTATATTTGAACTACTTCGGAACTAGTTATCGAGTAGTTAATTTCATATTTAATTTTAGAATTGAAGAGATCAAATAATATATATTTTAAATTGGTGAATATTTATTATCTGTTATAACGAAAATTCGGCACAACTCATTACTAAATCACTAGTTCAGATTTAGTTAGCAAGCAATTGATATTAAGTTGAACAATTTAGGAGGAACAAGTAAATGAGAATTATTACCCACATGTGTTTTAAATATTAATTGTTAATTAATGTGTTTGAATTTTCAACAATTTAACAAAATTTTTTCAGAAAAACAAAAAATTATCAAAATAATTGACATTAGTTTCAAAAAAAAAAAAAAAAATACAAATAAAAATATATAATTATTTTTAGTGATGCCAAACTAATTTCGAATTATATTTGCCATCGATATTTAACCATGAACTGATTCAATTTCCAATATATAAACTTTTGATCTAAATCCAAATATTTCCTACAGGATAATCCATAATTGCAAATATATGCAAATATTAAGTCAAAATGAAAGAGCTAAATTCCAAAAAAAAAATATATATATATATATATTTACCATAACCACCAAAATAGCTTCCTTATTTCCTACTGGGTTAACAAATAGTTACAAGATGTTTGTTCATACATAAAAAATCCTATGACAGTGGAAGAGGAAGTAAAATGAATGAAAAAAATAAAAAAATAAAATAAAAATAAAACAAAAAAATTTAAAATAAATAAGTAAAAAAATTTAAGGAACAAAAAAAAAAAATAATAAATATAAAAATAGGACGAGAAAGAAAAGCGTCAAAGCACAACATGGCTTGTCATTCACATTTTTCACAAACAGATTTTTTTTTATTCAACATACAAATACAGTTCACACACATACCATGGGACGCATTCAATTTTTGTGGAGGACTAACCAATCCAAATGCCCACCCATACTTGAAGCTTTTTTTGTATTTATCTCTTTAGTACAGAGTTACATATCGTACATACATACATATATATGTATTTAGGTATGTACAATAACTAATAGGTTCATCATTTAGCTTTGAATGAAAGATGAAGAAAGTATTGCAGCACTATGAGTAGTGTGATGGTAGTAGAAAAGTGGCAGATGATCGATGGTGTATATGTACATATCTATGTATGTATGTATGGACATTGAGTCGATGATATATTTTGTACTAATTTAAGCGTTAATATGCTTACTAAAGCATATGTTCACTCTCTCTCTCTCTCTCTCTTTTATGGATGCTACTGCTGGTATTGTGGCTGTCATATGTACTTGTATATCCATCTATTTTCATTTTTGTTATAGTTTTTTTTGCTTCCTTCTGTTCTACTGCTTTTTATTGTTTTTGTTATTATTCTTAATGGTCAACATCATTATTGTAGCAATACTTGCTTGCTATCCTATCCTTACTTCCCTCATTTTCACTCATTTCTTAGTGTTGTACGTACTCCTTCTTGAGTGTGTTGGTATGCTATTATTTCTCCCCAAAAATAGTCTTTATTTAAGTTCTTGGTACCCCTTAAATATTTTTTTTTTTTGGAGACTTACAAACGCATTATTTAATGTCAGAAAGTGGCAAAGCAACTGCAAAAAGTGTTAATAGTACTGGTATTCATACACTCTTGTGTAGTTAATGTGGCATTATGCGTAGCTCGGTAGTAGGGGGGGGGGTGGTGTAAGGCTGTGCGAGTGTTGCGTAGAACATCATCATCACCATAACCTCTTTAAATGTCAACTGTTGTATTGTGAGTGGTATGGTATTGTATGAGTAAATCGATATAAACTGCTTAGATAGCCAACCCAATGGGGAAAGTGGGTAATCAATTGCAGAGAATACTTTTCTCTTACAAATCGAAAATAGGCAAATTATCACAGGGCGCTATTAAAAATTTATGTAAAAGCTTCAAAAAATATATTATTGAATTGAAAATAATAATAGTTGGAAGTATAAGCTCTAAGGAATCTGTTTTTTTTTTTTAATTGTTAACATTATTATAGGGGACTTGTATTAGGCGATTCGAAACATACATTTCTGAATAGAGCTTTCACACAAAGCTTTCTCAGAAGCTTTTTCATAACAACATACATACTTGCGGGCAATTGAGCACAATATGAAAAAAATTGTCTCTCTGTAAAGGCTATTTTTCGTAAAACTCCCTGGCATTCTATATCGTTATATTAGAAAGCACTTATTTTTTTCATAAAAATCGTTTTAGATGATTCGAAACATACATTTTTGAATAGAGCTTTCTCACAAAGCTTTCTCAGAAGCTTTTTTCATAACAACATACATACTTGCGGGCAGTTGAGCACAGTATGAAAAAAAATTCTTTCTGTAAAAAAGGGCTTTTCTTAAAAAACTCCCCAATTTTCTATATCGCTATTTTTGAAAGCACATAATTTTTTCATAAAAATCGTTATATTCACACAATCTTTAAATGACTTGCCATGGTTTCCTTTTTTTCTACTGGGTACTCGTACATATATATTGTACTATATTGCTCTATTATGCTTCGTTTGATTTTGTGGCTATTGTTGTACCTACTCCTTGTTCTCTATTTTTTTTTTGTACTTTTTTTTTTTGGTTTGTTTGTTGCCATTCCTATCATTATAGTAGTATGCGTCGGGTATGCGTTTGGTTAATGACAGTGTACATAAATCATTTTGGAGCATTTGTATACGTAAATTTTTGACAACTGAAAAAGAACATACAAATACAAAGTACAAAGTTGGTATATCGTATAAGCATCCATACGATAAATGCTTTTAAGAGTTAAAACATACTTTTGGTTGAGTCCTTAGCCATTGTCCCACTACAATAACGCATATGGTAGGTAGCATTCTAGTTAGAATGCTTCCTTTTTCTTTCACTCTCTCTCTCTCTCTCTTGCATTCTTTGGCAAAGGAATTAGTTGCTCCCATTTTTTAGTAGTACACTTAATCATTCATTATGACTTATGTTATGTGGCCAAAAAATAGTTTTAGCCATGTTCAATGTTATTCCAAAATATTGTAGTATTAATAATAATAATAAAAACACTTGTAGTTAGTAAATAAGTAACAATGTAAAAAAAAAAATAGAAGAACAAAAATTATATAAAAATTCCACTCTCTAACTGTGCCTATTTTGCTGCTCCTGCTGCTGCTGCTATCATTATGATTCTTGTTGTTTGAATGTCTTTAATATTTACACATATTTAGCATATTTTCTCAAAGCCATAAAATATACAACACACATACATATGAATGTGAATATGTATTTACATTCCAACTTATTCACGTAAAAGTTCTATAGATCCAAGATCCCATACGCACATGTGCACATACAGTCAAAAAAATAAAATTATTATTAATATTAATAAATTATAAAATATTGTTGACATGCAAAAGTGTTTGTGGAGGGTTAAGGAGTTGAGGACAACAAGCAAAATATTGCGTAAAATCAAATTACGAGGGCGGTCCCATAACTACCCGACCTAACAAAGAAAACACAAGAAAATTTTTTCTCTATTTCTCAACATAATCTTCTTTTAGCTCGATACACTTTTTCCAGCAATATTCTATAGCTTCGATACTCTGTTTATAGTATGAACTGTTTAGCTCATTAAAATAGCCATCTAACGAAGACTCCACCTCTTCATTGTTTGAAAATCTTCTACCACCGAGCCATTTTTTCAAATCTAGAAATAAAAAATAATCCGTAGGAGTTAAATCTGGCAAATAAGGTGCGTGCTGGTATTTTTGATCTATTGTTAGCAAACGCGGCACCCATCTTGCACACAGCTTTTTCTACTAAACAGTGTGGCGTTATGAAACTTAAGGTTGCCACTTTTCACCAAAGTAATTTTTTTTCAAACTACTGCCGCCATCTCTATGTTAGGTCAAGTAGTTCTGGGACCCACCTCGTAATAATGATGTGTCATAAAGGCTAGTTAGTACACTTAAAGTTCAACTGGACTCGAAGTTCAACTGGACCAAAACTTCTCACTTTAGAAAAATAAAACATGTTGAGCTTGAAATTTGATCTTCACGCTTACTGAGCTATTTATTTCGAGAGATTGTTAAAGCCTGTTTGCAATTATCACTTTGAATATTCATTGAGCATTGAGTATCATCCAAAGTGATAAGTGTAATATACTTTTCATTTTTGTTTCATCCAAAAATGAATGATGAAATAGTCTTTCATCGAATCGATATTTTATCCAAAATGAAGGTGTAGTAAAAAGTGAAAACGAATGGTCTATTCATTTTACTACATTTCACTATTTAGTGAGAGTGATGTGTGAAAGGTGATACTATACAATTGATGAAAAAATATCAACTCGGCATGATTTTAGTAGTCCTAGGTTAGTTATCTGAAATAAGCTCTTTAAAAACATATTCAAGACATTAAAGTGTTCTCACATACAGCGTGCTCACATATAAATTTTTTCACGAACATAAATGATATACAGAATGAAATGTGTCTTCATATATGAGTATGTGTAGTATATGAAAATCGAAAGTCCTGCCTTCTCGTTCGATATGCTCAACAAAACCACCACAAAGCAATTTAAATATGTGTCCTCATTCTTTCACTGGTTTCTTTTTTTTTTGTTGTTGCAAACAATTTCATACAGTAGTTTGTTCCTGTTGCTATTGTACAATATTAATTCATATTTCATATTATTATTTTTTTGTCCTGTGTGCCATTTTCGTACCATGGTCAACAATGGATTCTTTATTTTTTTATTATTATTTTTTTTTCTGTATTTGTTTCATTTTGATTACAAAACCACAGTCATCAGCAACTTTTACTCCTTCACTTCTCTCTTGCTTCACAACTTTTTATTTTAACCATTTCTCTCTCACTCTCTGATGTGATGTGTTGCATTTAGGAACTCGTATGCTCTCTTTCATACTTGAACTTATAAGTATCTCATATAACTACGAGTATATCAGATGTATTTAGATAGACAAAAATATATATTTGTAAATATTTATGTGTTCACATATTCAATTGTTTTTGGCATTTTTAGGTCATGACCTAAGTAGAAGAATTTTTTATAGCAAAAACATACAATCAGAAAATGTAACAGTGCGAGTGAGACCACAATAGAATCATGTATGGATAGAGAAGGAGATTATTTGTAGCGGTATAATTGTATGTACATATATCTTGTCTATTCTTCCTTAAGCAGGTATATCTTCTGCTTTTACACATGCAGTAAGTGTCATTGAACTTAATGTACTCGTAAATAATAATATTATAGAAATGGAGGGAAATAAGTATATAGATGTACGTATAATTGTGCTATAAAAATATTAATGTTAGCGACTCCCACTATAGTACGATACTTTGTTGTTTTACTACATCATGCCGAGTGCGTGTGTGCAAAGTAATATGCTATAAATTGATATTAATTCTATAATAATTTATAATCTTTGCATTTTGTTTCGTGTAATCTGTAATTTCAAATGACATTACTTTCATTAATAGAAATAACAAATAACATTGGCGCATACCATATTGTTATTGTGTGTGTGGTTGTGTAGAATACAAAAATAGATCTATCTAAAAATAAAATAAATATGTGGCACTTAAAAGCCCCAAAGGGATCATTGGCCGAGCTTCTCTTCCATTACTGTTTGTGCGTCTTAAATTTTGGACAATATTAGAATGGACCTACTTATTTTAGCCGGTTCCGAACGGCAGAACACTTGTGACATCACTTTTTTCTGAGCTTTGTCACAGAGTTCTTTTTAGAAGCTTTTTCATGGCAAGTTGTTACTGTCGGAAGAATTGCCAATTGCTTGCCGACAGGTGGATACCGTTCGAAAGAAAAATCTTTTCGATATTAAATTTGTTATGCATCAGCCGGGTATTGAACCACGACCTACAGATCAGAAGGCGAACACACTAACCACTGAGCTACGGCACCCAAATAGATCTATCTAATTATCATAAATCTATTTAAATGTTTAGCCATTTGACATACAAAAAATTTTCTACAACCATCTATATACTATTATAAAATCGTGTTGACATTTTTATTGATGATTATTATATATTGAATGTGTAAGTATTTGCAAACAATTCGACGATATTTGAAATTAGATTTATATGCAGATATATTTGTAAGTATATTTATTGGAATGTGTCGATAATAACTAAGGAATCTTTAATGGAATAATGGAACTGGTGTGTCATTAGTCAACGAAGATAATTGTTTTGCAGAAATCATGCAAAATTTTATGATGAAAAAGAAACATATAATGTTTGAGCATTTTTAAGACAGGTAACTACTTCTGAACTAGTTTATATATGCACTGATTACAAAGTAACTAGTTTGTAACTAGAACCATGTGTTGCTATTTATGCCTAATTTGTTAATATTATAGGCTAAATTCAAAGTGTCATTAATGACTGAAAGATTTTCTAATTTAATGATAATGGAACTAGTGTCAATTACGTCAACAGAAGAGGTGACAGACAATCTTTTTGGTAAAAATTATAGAAAATCTAATGACATAGCGAAAATAAAACAAAACATGAATTTCTAGTTTTTTTGTAACTAATAACTAGATCCCGACTAGTTTATGAATGAACTACTTACAATGTAACTAGTCAAAATCTAGTCCAAGCTAATTTAAGAGTTCTGACAAAACGAAATTTCATATATTATTAAAGAAAAACTACAAATATAGTTTTTCTGAATGCTCAAAGAAAATATTAACAATGTTGTGGTATCCCAGCAAAGAACTAAGTTGGGAATAAATTAGGATAAATGCTTGAAGAGATATGTTTTTTAAAACTACTTACTTCAAAATTGTTTAAGTTAAAAAAAAATCATTTAAACCAATTTTCGTGAATTTTTTTACACTATTTTCTCCTAATGGGCATGTTCAGAAATTCATGTAATCTACAATACACTATATTCACACACTAAATATGCTCGTATAAAAGAGATATTTATGTACAATAATGAATATGTGTCAAAGGAATTTTCTAATTAAATTCTTTACACAATTTAAGTGAATTAATTGAATTTTAAGATGTCCAAAATATGTGCAAGAGAAGATTTTAAACATTTAAGAAATTTAAGAAATTTGTATTTATTTAAATATACATATAAATATATTAAATATATTTAAAAACAAATATGTGTTAAATAATTTCATAATTAAGGATGATTGAAAAAGCTCCCACAAAATATACAAAACAAAAGGAAATATTTTCGAAGTAATTAAGCGTTTAGTCATTTGAGTGAAGTGTATTTTTAAAATATCTATATTATAATTTTTCAAAGTATTTATCCCAATTACAATGCAGTTTCATTATAATTCGAATGAATTCATTCTCATTATTGTTACCATTGTGCATTGTGGCATACAAAATTTCTTCTCTCTCCCCCTATCTGAATGTACTCGTGTAGTAGATGAAGATGTAAATGACAGTTACTTTAATAACGATCTGTCATTTTTGACACTTTTTGTTATATTATACTATATGTGAATATAATCATATAAATATGTTTGTGATGATGATACATAAATGCCCATATATGATGGCTTTAGATGACCCAATAGGAAATTACATTATTGAAGATGAAAATATATTCGAATACTAAAACTTTGTCTGCAGAGGCCTTTAGTGAATGGAAGCGTGGACCACATAGTACTGTATAAGAGAGATTTTATAGATTTTTATTTTTCAAAAAATATTCTAAAATGGTCAAATATGCAATAATTACTTTGGTACGGTACCCATTAATATGGAAGTATTTATGAAATATTTATAGAGAATTTAGGCGTCATTGCGTTAAAGAAACGATATCTTCTACAGCAGCAATCTTCAAAGATGAACTCATATTTTTCCTACTGGGCCATTTATTACACATATTGTATTGGAGTATGTATTGGTTAATAGGTATTTTGGATTAACATTTTTTTTTTTGCAAAATTCGACATATTAGTAGAGTTGCGCATGGAAGCGATGGAGGACTATTTAGGCAGTATTTTAATGATGATCAAAAAGGGTATTAAACCTACACTTGATTATATTTAATAATACAAATAATGATGAGAATATTAATAATAATAATATTAATAATATCACTAACACCGTTTAACACATGTGAGTGTATAAATTTAATATCAATAAGTGTCTATTTAAAGCATCACATTGAGAGAGATTTTCTTTAAAATAATATCATGGGGGTTGGAATAATGCAATTGCAATAAATCAAAAATACATCTTTTTTTTTTTGCAATTTTTAATATTTTTTATTAAAATTTTTAATTTTTTTTTTTTACTATTACACAATTTAATTCTTTGCATATTTTTATACAATTTTATAAATGATGAGTGTACCAACTGTTGGAAGCAACGATAGAAAGAAATAAATGTGAAATTGCTGGCAAAAATAAAATAAAATAAAAGGCTAAATGCCACACAGTCAGATTATGTTAACCCTAGGAGCATATGTATATAGAAATATGTATATATTTATGTAAAAAAGCAGGGAGTGCTACTTCATATATATTTCTGCGTACACATATCAACTGTTATAAGCACACCCAAAAAAAAAATAAAAATAAAAATAAAGTAGCAATCGTAGTTGTGTTCAGTGGGAAAATATTGCACATGTGCATTTTTGCTTTGATGTTTTTTCTTTTTTATTTTCTATATATAATGAATACTTTTGTAATGGTTTGGGGACAAAAGTTTTGGAGACATTTTTTCATTCGATGATTTTGATGCAAGAAATTAAGTAAATTATTTTTTCTTTTTATTATTTTAATTTAGTATTTTCTCATTCAAATTTCATGCCTTGTATTTGAAATAAAACCGTCTTTTACGATTAAAAAAAGTCATTTGAAAATACCTCTAAAAAAAGGATTGAAAAATATTTAAAGAAATATTCCTCTTTTCGTCGGGTCTTTATTCTAATAACATAAAGAAAATTATATATTCTAAAAATGCAATTTTTAAGCCAACAAATGTGAAAATCATGCCTCATTTAAATTTTTCAAATATCTTTTAAATTAGATTTTTAACAATTTTTCAAAAATTGATTAATATTAATTTGGATAGAGTCAAATGTAGCAGTAATTGATTATACTTTCACCAAATATATCAATACTTTTTCCCCCCACTACAAAAAATACTACATACAAAAATATGCATTGTGAATATTTTAAAGATTAACATATGTATATGTACATGCTAGCGCGAAAAAAAAATTCAAAAGAAAAGGGCAAATCATATTTCCATATTTTTTGCTTGTTATTCTCTTTATTTTCTGGTGATGAATTACAATATGCGAGCGTCAGAAATTTGCATTACATCATTTCGAGAATGCAATTGCCATATTAATAACAACAACAACAACAACAACAACAATGGAAATGATTTAGCAAATGCATCAGTCATATTGGATCATCAACAAACGTCATAGTTGAGGACAACATTTGAAGGGGACTCTCACCTTTCATGATCAACATCGATTTTCTTTTGTAGAACTATCGATCATCGATCATCTATTTATTGCAAATATTTTATTTTAAGCATAAAACCTCAACAATACTTTAAATCAAAGAAATTTGTGTACTTTGCTTGTGGTGATACGATATAATCAGGCCATGTGGATCATGGTACTCATGGTGGTGATAATGGTGATGGTGGTGGGTGCACTTGATGATGATGATGATGATGATGTTGATATTATTTTCATATTTTTATTTTTTTGTTATATATGTAACGTACAATATTATCGACTCCCCCCCAAAAAATATGTTCAAACAAAATTAACCAAAAAGTACTTGGGAGGGACGACAAAAGTCAGATCAAACAAGCAGCATCCTCTTTAATCTCATTATGTGTGTGTACTACTATACATATACAGCAGGCTGTTAAGAAGTGATCAATCAAACTTTTTCTAGACATTTTTGACATTTTAAACAGAGCGAGAGAACAGAGAGAAACCAAAAAAACACATTCTTCATTGTTATGATTATTTTTGTATGTCGATACACAAAGTACATACGAGTACATGTTGCATACATACATCATTGTTATAAGTACAAAAATTTATACAAGTCGCATATACAAAAGGTTAAAGTTTTTATACATAGTTTTGTATCAAAATATAGTGAAAAACAAAAAAAAAAAAAAAAAAACTCAAAAATAAAATTGAAAACCAAAAATAATGAGAATACGAAAAAGAAGAATTTGTTCGTTTTGATTGGTGTGGTAATTAGAAACGCATCATAACAAAGTAGTAAACACAGCAGGGATGTGTTGTTTGCTGTCAATGCTGTTAATGATGACGACGACGATGACTATGACGATGAAGATGATGGCAAATGGTAAAGCATAAATGGTAAATGATAAATACTGATGCTGTTGATAATAATGATGGTACCGATAATGATGATGATGATGATGATTATGATGATGGGTGATGGATATGAAAATTTTTGTAAAAAATTATGAATATGAGACAACAAAGAAATGATGATCATCAAAGGTCAATTGGGATGATAACGAACATATGAAGATATGAACGGATATAAAGTGAAAAGGAGTCAGAGCGACAGAGGAAAAGAAAATTTAATTATAATGATCCAGAGATCATAATGATCGAGACATCATAATAATCGCGTAATTCCTACTCTGATCATTATTACTCATAAATTTCCGTTTGATCAAAAGGCTTAGGTCTTATTATTGTATTAAAAATGATAATGATGATATTGACAAATTATCATAATGATCTTGAAAAACGATAACAGTTATAAAAAACCAAAATAAGATGTTTAGTTGTTGACAAAAATCGTAACAAAGAAAAGAGTGAAGATCAGTTAGATCGTGGTAAGTAAATGTACCTAAAAAATGCGAAACTTGTAAAATGATCATCATAATCATGAAAATAATCATCAGTAGTTTCAAATATGGTCATAACTCATTTTCAAAACTCTCTTAAATCAATATAAATTGAATTGTAGGAAGTGAGTGCATCTGAAAAATATAAAACCTGAAAATGCATTGCAGTGATCATGGAAATACTCTCAAACAATTTCAAATATGTGTCTTAATTCGTTTTTAACCTCTACTGATCAGAAAAGGGAATTATTAACAATTATTTGGTCTTAACCTTACAAATAATCGTTCTGATCGCAGACATGATCACGAATAGTTTCAAAGCGATCTTCATTTCTTTTCCAGATCATATTAATCAAAGCGAATAGTTTTTAGTACTCAGCGAATCTATATTCCTCTTCCTTCATACTTTATGTGAGCTAAAATCTAAAAACAGTATTATAAAAATAATCATTATGATCTAAAGAACTTATCGTAATTATGCAAAGTAAAGCATGATCATTTGCGATTAAAATTTCTGACTGGAAAAGTAATTTACTGTCGTTTTAAGTTCTATCACTTGAACAAATTTATAATGATCAAGATGATCTAGTTTAATCACGACAAACAAATAATACTGATTATGACGATTATGATCGTGATGATCGTAATTACGACATATAAGCAATGGAAATAATAATCTTTGCCATAATGATCCTGTGATCGTGTGAGTATAAGTATTAAAAAAATTAATTAAGAATAATTTTTGAATATTCCTTGCTTTATGTCTTTTTATTTATGATCAGATCTTGTAATATTAAGATTAAATATATAATGATGATGCTTTAAAAAAGGATCATAAAGAAGTGTGGAAAAAGATTAAGATGGATGGTCAACGAGCAAAAACATCCATATTAGGATCTATAACCGTAATTTCATATTATCGATTATGGGGATCATAAAAGTGATCTCGAAAAAGGATCTAAAAGATCATTGATGTGAATTGTCAAAAATTATTGTGAAAAGAATAAAAAAGCATTATAAAGATAAAAGCAATGCTCTGTAATCGTGGTATTAAAATATAAAAAAGGATCATGGCGATCATAGAAGTGATCACGAAACAGAATCATGACCATAAGAGTGCTGAAATCGCAAAGATAATTTTGCAAAATCATGAAAAAGGATCACATTAAGCATAGAATTGCTTATTATAATAACGTGATCGCCGTAATAAAATATGAAAAAGGATCATGGCGATCATAGAAGTGATCATGAAACAGAATCATGGTAATCATACAGATGAAATAGTAAAACCGATTGTGAAATTATATGAAAAAAAATAAAATAATAATGAACATAAAAATATGAAAAACCAATCATGATTATCATCAAAGTAATCATGGAAAAGGATCTTGGTAATCATAGAGGTGGTGTGCTATAAATAATTGCGTAAGAATACAATAGAGTATCGTAATAATTAAAGAAATTGATATTATCTAGTAGTTTCTAATATTTAGCAGTAAGAAAATTGTGAAAAATGATGAGAAATGCAAAAATGGAAAACGTGCATGGTAATCATCAAAGTGATCATAAAAATAACAGTGATCATGATAATCTGTCAATACAATGACAGTGTACTTTTGTGAAAATATTCATCATGAAAAGTAAATACAACATTTTGAGATCTGTTATTATCAACAGATAAAAATTATTTAATGACCATGATAATGACATTTAGATAAATGACAAGTACTCATGATAGAGAAATAAAATTCTC
The DNA here is from genome assembly GCA_963854835.1 of Megamerina dolium. Taxonomy (NCBI): domain Eukaryota; kingdom Metazoa; phylum Arthropoda; class Insecta; order Diptera; family Megamerinidae; genus Megamerina; species Megamerina dolium. Next base: position 18,899,164 of record OY978528.1, read on the forward strand.
AGAGAATATTTGTAATATCTCTGATGAAGTTGAGTATGAAATATAAATTAATATAACTGAGAATTAAATTTGGAAGATATATAATTAATGACTTTGGAAAAAAATTTGAATATTTTCATATTATCCACGTCCCAAATACATATATCTACACACCTAGTACGAGCGTAAACATCTGTAAGCACACCTTAATTGCATTTCTTTAACGATTTTAAATATTTACAAATCTAAAGACACACATGTGAATATGTTTACAAATTTTTTTTCTTTGTAAAAGGCCATGTAGTTCAACGAGTGACAGCTGTACATACAATATTTGGGTGTACATATATGTGAGGTACTATGTGTAGGAGGGAGTATTATGTTTACAATGGCAACACATTGTGCTAAAAACGGTAGCTACTAACTAATATATGCATATAGTATGCCTTTCACCATTTTACTGTCAACTTGTTACTATTAAAATATGCATTTTGACACAAGCCCCAGACGCATGAGCAATCAACTTTAATAATAAGAATATGTGTATATGTGCATGTATTAGTGTGTTGTGGGTGAGATACAAAAATATCAGATAACTAGATGTGGGAGCATATGGATGGAATTACAAATTTCTATTGGTTGAAAACGAATAGTTTTTGATTTTTTTTTTGTAAGATTTTCAAGAATTATTCCCGATTTTACATAGATATTTGGAATCAATTTCGACAAAATTTTTTTATACAAATTATTTAAATATTCTGTTTAAATTTCATAAAAATAATTAAAAAAAATCTCCTTACAGTCGGCTGGGGCCGACCAAACTATACCCTGCATATGTAGATTTATATATAAAAAGTTTACTCGAATATCCAACTTTTCTTTTATTTCCACTTTTCGAGAAACAATTTTTGCATATACTACTAATTTACACCCGAAATATGGTTGACTTTGACGAAGTAAAAGGATTTTAAGATAATTCCGAGGCTTAGTATGGGAGCTATATAAAAAATGGGCGTGGCTTACCACTTTCTAGTAAATCCAATTAATTTTTCCACACCTTAAATATGGTGTCCTACGTTGAATAGTTTCTAAGTTATGGTGGTTAACATTTTTGTTTAATTTCCTCAACTTTGTATGGGAGCCCCAATAAGAAGTGGGCGTGGTACGCTGATTTTTTGCCAGATTATTTCCGACTACCATATTAACCTAAGTGTTAATTATGATTGTTCTAGACAGAAGGATGCAGAAGTTACAGCTGTTTCAATTTAAAATTTCTATGGGGGCTACGATAAACAGTTGGCGTGGTGCGCCCATTTCCTGTGAGTTTAATTGCTTGTACAATACTAATCCATACCTTAAATCTCGTTGTCCTAGGCTAAATGGTTTGTAAGCTATGGAGCTTACAATTTTAGTTTAATTCCCACGACTTTGTATGGGAGACCCATGAAGGAGTAGGCCTGGCACACTGATTTTCTGCCAGATTTTTGCCGACTACGATATTAATTTAAGTATCAATTATGGTTATTCTAGACAGAAGATTGCCGAAGTTACAGCTGTTTCAATTTAAAAGAAGTACATACACTTTGTATGAGAGCTACGCTAAAAAGTAGGCGTGGCTCAACGACTTTTGGCGAGGTTATATAGTAGTATAATATAAGTCTATGTGCCAAATATTGTTGTCCCAAGTGGTATATTATGTGAGTTATAGCAAGTTAAAGATTTTGAAAATTTCGAGGTTAGTCGTTTTGAATGCTTGGTGTGGGCGTGGTTATTGACCGATCATGCCCAATATCAATCCCCTCCGTACCCTTGGATCATAGGTTACTTGTGCCAAATTTCATCGAAATAGCTCAATATTTACTCAAGTTATCGTGCGAACCAGCCAGGTGACAGACAGACGGACGGACGGACGGACGGACGGACGGACATCGTTAAATCGAAAATTTAATCGACGCTGATCACGAATATATATCTATGTCTATATCTCCGGAGATTCCTTCACGGACGGACGGACGGACGGACGGACGGACGGACATCGTTAAATCGAAAATTTAATCGACGCTGATCACGAATATATATCTATGTTTATATCTCCGGAGATTCCTTCAAGTGGACACAAACATCTGACCGAAATGAATATACCATGCATATTGCATTATGCAGGGTATAAAAAAAATTAAACAGAGAGACCGATGCTTTATCGTAGCTAAATATGCATTTAATATTTTTGAGAATTTTAATTGACTCATTTCATATAATTCGAAAATGCTATTTTAATGAGATTTCTCTTTTTTTTTTCTCATAAATACAATTTTTTTTTTGTTACTAATTTGCTAAAGCATTTGCATTTGCATTACAAATTCAAAATTGTGCATTTTATATTTTAAATATGCATGTTACTGTTGACATATGTCAGCTTATGCAGCATTTTCGTTGAGTATTTTTTTTTTTAAATTTTTTGTACGCGAAATATCCAATATGTTTATATACGTTTGCTGTCAAGTTTATCGCATTAGCGAGTCATACATACACAAACAAAAAAAAAAAAAAAATGTTGAGTGTTAACAATTGTTGTTGTTGCGAAATGCATTTAAATTGACAGCTCAGTAGCAGCACCTTGATGGCAACATGTTTATTTATGATACGATATAAACTGAAACACGCTAGAAGCATTTAGTTTTTGTCAGTAAATAATTGCATTTATGAATGGATATTATTGGATAACAATTAGACTTATCTTCCATACAAAAGTATGTTTTCGAACAACTGTTTTCACAATTTGTGATCATAATTATTGAGCTACTGAAGAAAAATTTCGTATAATTGATTATTTTTATCAAAGAATTAATATGTTTGATAATGAGCATGAATTGCATTAAATTCACGGTTATCCTTCATACAAATGTATGTTTTCGAACATATATTTTTAGAATTTGCGCATGTAAATATAAATCTATTGAACTAAAATTTGGTGTTTACAATTATTTTTAGGAGAGAATTGATTATCTTAAAAATGGTTGTAGTCGAATGAAAATTACGACCACCTTTCATACAAATGCATGCTTTCGAACATATGTTTTCTGCATTTACGCGCGTAAATACAACGCTATTGAAATCAAATTTGGTGTCTAAGATTGTTTTTAGGAGAAAACTAACCATCTTAAAAATGGTCGTAATCGCATGAAAATCTCGACCACCTTTCATACAAAATCATGCTTTCGAACATATATTTTCTGCATTTACGCATGTAAATATAGAGTTATTGAGCTAAAACTTTGTATACTTTTTTAGTTTTTATTTATAAATTATTATTTAAAAAATAATCGCTGTCAAATGAAAATTACGCCTACTTTCTATATAAATTATATTTTCGAACATTTGTTTCGGTACGATCGTAACTAATTTTTGACTGGTATTTTATTTTGTGCTAACTAAAACACAATTATTTATAATTTTTTACATTTTCTGCAATTATTAAGAACCCAGATTTCAATTTGAAATGCATTTATATGGTAAAATTGCAAAACTCCTACTTTCTAATGCACACTATGAATATTTATATTATAAACGGATGAGTTGCATTTGCACAAGTATCCTCATTTGATAATTGTCTATTAAAATAAATTAGAAAATTGCAAAGAAGAAGACACACAGAGAAAGAGAGAGAGAGAGAGAAAGTACATCTTTTGCACGCATTAGCCTATGCAATGCAATGTGAGTGATGCAATGCAATTTTTCTATTTTCCCACATATTTAAATACAAAACAATTATGAATTTATTAATTTGCATTCAGCATATAAACGAGTAGGATTACAACATTAAGAATAGCATCAGTAGCAAGCAGCAACAGCAGTAGCAGCAGCATGTTGTTGGCAACTAATCAAGCATGTACTCGTCAGTAGTGTATTGTTAAAATGCAATTAAGCAAGTCGAATCGTTAGCATCATAATCATCATCATCATTATCATTATCATCATCATCATCATCATCATCGTCAAATTGGTAAAAGTAAAAATAGAATCATCATTATTATTATTTTAATTAGCATTGTGCCATCAATTCCATCATCATCATCATCATCATCATTGGCAATGAAATATGAGTAGAGTAACAATGCTGTTAAAATCGATTACCCAAGTAATAGTTGAATGAACGTCAAATGAATCGAATGAATGTTATGAAAATTCTACAGAAATCATCTTTTCCAATGAATGGATATGAAATCTGTATACATACATATGTATGTGTGTATGTAATAAAGTTATTATAACACACACACATATGTAAGCCGATCAACGAAAAAATAAAGAATCTGCAGCATTCTTGTGGCCACTTATTGCCACCATTCCCAATGCAATTGATGAATGAAAATAGTAGTTGTACTAAAAAAAAAAACAACAACAACATACTACATGCAGAACACAACTGTACTATGTATGTATTGAATATAAGAACAAAAGGTCAAATATCATCAACATCATCAGCATCACCATCATCATCATAATCATATTTCTTCTCATAGTCATAGTAATCAAGCGATTATTCATATTCAGAAAGGCTCAAAGAAGTGAAAATGTATAGCCCCCAGAATATAAAAATGAAATAAATGCAATAAAATTTTGCAATATTAATAATAAACAGGGTGAATCAATTATAAAATTACAAACCAAATTCAAAATTTTTTTGTTATTAAAATTAAAATAGTTTTTTAGCGATTAAAATTCGCAATTCACAAAAATTAATGAAGACTTCGAAAATCCTTGACTAAGGTCTACTTTTATCACTCTAGTATGCGTTAAATAAGATTGTATTGAGAAAGACAGGTTTATATACATAGTAGACGATTCCGAATGTCAGTACTTTAATTCTCAGCTTTCACACACACACAAGGGTCATCGTTGGGTTAAGTATGTCAGAAGCATTATTCGCCTAATGAGTAAGTGAGTGTGAACATGATGAGTATTATGGTGATTAGTAATACCTAAAGGTTTTATTAAAAAATATTACAAAAATTATATTTTCTCCTTAATTTTATTTTTCCTTAACCCCAATACCATCTATTTCCTAACTAAGAGCATATAGACGCATAGATTATTTTTCATACTTGAATAACAACTATTAAGGTCTTGCTGATTGTTGTTGCTATTTATTATTGCATGGTTTGCTATATGATTGTTATTAGGGGCATATATGTGTATATTAGATCTGTGCAGAAAATGTATGGAGTTACTAAATATAATATATATGGAGTTATTAAATATAAGACTGTTTGTTTAATGGTAATTAACATAATTATAGGATCAATGAGCTAAAAATTGCTGTATAAAATTATTTTTCACCAATGAATATATGAATAGATTATTTTCGAAATCGCTCAACTATTTTTTGGACAAGTCTAATATATTTACATATACGTATATTGATTAAATAGCAATAGCATAAACTTTGGATAGTACATTAGCGTATTCGTTGTCGACAACGTTGTCGATTCTGATGAATCGTTCTTTTGTATTGGCAATCATCACAACGGTTTTTACTTCTTACTTCTTCCGTCTGCTGTTGGCATAGAGATTGACTATGGGAAGACGTTGTTGTTGTTCTTGTTGTTGCTGTTGTTACTGCAGCAATAAGCAGTTACTTATTGGACACATGTTACATTCTTACAGACATACCATGCCATGCCATGCTATGCATTCAATCGATATGGATGGTATATGAACGACGTCATCGTCATCGTAATCATCATTATTCGTATTTGGCTATTATTTTTGGCATTTCTTCAGTGATTCTTACCAAATTTGGCTCTAATGATGTTGGCCAGAATATATAGTATGTGCATACATATATGGCTATGTTATTCATTTACAATATTTATTGGCTTAAATGGTTATGTTGAACGGTTAATTTGGCTTACTTCGTTCATTGATTTGTTGGTTGATTGGGTGGCTAGGCTAGCCTAGGCTTGGGTTGGTTAGTTGCTAGCTTGATTTGTCCTGGTTGATTTGTCCGTTTTGTATGGTTGATTGCTTTGGTTAGCTGCTTGGTTTGCTTTTGTCAATCCATTAGACACATGTATGAGACTATGATGTATTCCAAGTCGTATGCATTTGACAGTTGTATATATGTAGGTACGACGAGTATTAGTAATTCAAACGGATTTCATATCCTCAAATGTAATTGTAATTTTTATAGACGATTTTGTAGTGAATCTATCTGTTTGTGAGTATTTTGTAGCGTACTTGGCAATTGCAATGGTTTAAATACCGTTTATTATGATGATGATGATGATGATGATGATAATGAAAATAATAGATGTGGCGATGAAAATGAGGAGCTATTTACGCCTTATTATCATGTTAATAACAATTTAACAATTTGGAAGCGTTTAATTGTTGAGCATTTCTTGGCTTCGTAAGATTTTTATTATATAAAGAGTACCCAAAAGTTTATGTTTTAAATCATTATTGTAAGCTATTGTATATAGTGAACGAATCTAGTTGCAGAGAGCTCAATTTATTACTAAAAATATGAGAATAGTTGAAAAATTGCAAAAATAAACATAGTCAGTGTCATTTTGTCACATAATAAATTGCAAAAAGAGGCAATTTTAATTATTACCACTTATAATTTCATTGATCTGAGAGAGTAGCTTTTTGTGGTGCCTTAAAAGGATCTATGCACAATATTCAAACAATTCCGCCAATATACATTGTATATGTAATCATTTTAGAAAAAAATCAGCCTTGGGTACTAAGCCATTATTGTAAAACAGCATCATATATTCATTATAGTTGCATATGGATATATGTATGTATGTGGAAAGTTTTCAAGCATTCCAACAACAACAATAACATAAATTGCAATTTTCAAATGAAACCAAAAAGCCACCACCACAAGCCACCAAAAATGGGCTTAGACAACGAACAAAAATACCAACCGCACTGATGAAAATTATTTTGCACAATGAATAGAAATTCAGCAACAACAACAACAACAACAAATCACCGTAAGTACGTACAACAACAACAAGCTTACAATTGCATACATGCACACACGAGCAAAAAGACTTTGCAGTGAGAATCAGCTCTTATTATTGATCTCGATGATAATATTGATGTTATAGTTGTATTGATGTTGTTGTTGTTGTTGTTGTTGTTGTACGCATCTAGCAATAATCGTATATAACGTCATTTATTGCGATTGCTGATGCTGTTGTTGTTGTTGTTGTTGTTGTTGTTTTATTGGTTGATCGTTTGAAAATCGTCTCAACTAGCAACACAATATATTGTATGTACTTATATGGTGATGATGCTGGCAACTAACTATGTACTATGTGCATAGTTGCAAGTCCATAAGCAACAATATCAACAATAACAACAATAACAACAAACATATGTATCGGCAACAATAAAAGTAATAAATTCTGTTTTGCAAGCACAACTATTATTTGTAGCTACATATTAGTGATGCCAATACCATGATTCTGGAAACCCGAAATAAATATTGATACTCGAGATTTTCGAAATTGATTTAAAAACTGAATAATTTATATGAAAATTCCATAATTATATTTAGCAATATCAAAAACTCAAATATGAAATTGAAATTTTTGCTTTTAGAATTTTTAAATTATGTCATCACAAAGATTTTGAGCAATAACATAATGATGGTTTATCTGAGAGCGAAAAATTTTCTGTGTTATAGGCGGGGAAATATTGAATAATTTTTTAGATTTTGTGTGATTCATTACTAATTTCTTTCATTAAGCTTTTATTCTAAGAATTTAAAAAAAACTTGAAATTAATTTTAGATTTTTTTGAAAGCAATTTTGAAATTTAGAGACAACATTATTGAACAAATAACTATTTGAAGAAAAAGAAATATTGTACTTTACGATAGAAAATAAAGCATTTTCGGAAACATAAAAAACTTTGTTCAACAATTTCAACTTTAGATATGTTTTTTTTTCAAATTAGAATGTTTTCCTTTCCCAATATCGGAGAATGAGCTTTATTTGGAATTTTTCATTATTTTTAAAATATTTTACAAAAATGAAAAATAAATATGTATGACTGTATGACAGAAATCAATTTATTCTTGGAAAGCTAAGAAACTTTGTTTTTTCATTTATTTAGAATGCTTTCGTCGAATTAAAAGGATTTCTGTTTCAATATCAAAGAATTGGCTTTAATTGGAATTGTTATAATTTTTTTTAGCATCAAAATTCTAAAAATTAAAATTCTGGTATGACAGTAATGTTTTTGAAATTCCTCAAAATCTCGGGATATATAATAACCTTCAATATTGGCATACCTATTATACGTATAATAATAATAATAATAAGAACAACAATACTACAATTTTTCTCTAAAACGGATGACCATAAATAAATGAGTCAATGGCGGTATAATAATATTGATCATGATTATGATCATCCTCATCATGATGAGCGTACTCATCATCATCATCAACAATAGCAGCAGTACCATCTGAGGCAATATTAAAACAGAAGAGTACTCATCACATTGCGTAGTAAAGGAAATGAAAAGTCAACAATAATCATGTGAACACCAATAACAACAACAATAACAACAACAACAACATCGATTAGATGCCTCTGATGAGCTGGGAAGTACGAGTACTCGAAAAGCGCAACAATGATGCGTTGCGAAGATCATCTAGTTAAATACTGACACACGCAAAAATTTTACTCTAACAACATACCACATTAGGTGGGGTCAAGTTGTTTGGAATTAAAAAAAAAAAATGTACAAGTTATACGTCAGACAATGACATGAAATTGCATATTAAATTACCGGTTCGAAAATTTATTAGGGATATTTTTTTTTCTAAAAGACAAGTAGTCTTTCAAATTCTGCCATCTTTTTGGAAGGAGTTGGCAATTCTTGAGACAATTGAAATTTATAATGAAAGCTATGAAGTTCAAATATGTTAGTAAGATTTTGAAAAATAATTGATAAAGAGGAAACCTGATTTAGGTCAGTTATAGATTTCACCTCTCTAGAGACTATTTTTGTTCAGTTATGGGTTTATTTGTCGTTTTTCAAATATGTTTGTGTTCATTTTGCATGTGAGCTTCCTCACAGAAGTGAAAATAAAGAGTAAGTAGAGTAAGTTTAGAGGAAACGTTGCTAAAGTTTCACTAGAGGTGGAAAATGTGGGAGAGAATGGTTACAAAAACATCTTAAAATCAATAAACAACCCTATAGATGTTCTTTTTCACTGAGGACCTATTGTTTTCATAGGCATTTTTGATAATTTTTTAGTCAAATTTTTTATTTAAAACAATCTTAACAGACCAATTCTCGGAAACTGAAAATTCACAACTGACAAAATAATGAGTTTTTAAACATTTTTATTTATTAAACTATATTTAGTTATTAGCTTGAAATTTTGATTTCTAATTAATTGATTTTTTTTTTTTTCTATAATTACAACCTTTAAAAAATTTTGATCCACCCTAATGTAGAAATACATATGTTTATATGGCAACTTGAAATCGTTTTGAATTTTGATGACTTTTTGTCTTTGTACACATTTATTGCGAGAATTCGATTCGTTTAAAAGATCGATCGTCGATCGTTTTAAATCTCGATGATCGTCGTTTACCATTCCCATATTCGATATATGGAAGTATACTCGTATTGTATGTATAGTAAATTGTTGTTGTAAGTATTGTTTTTGCTGCTGTTGAAACGTGCAACAATTTTGGTATCGAACCATAACAACAACAACAACAACAACATTATTATTGCAAATTTTCATTGAATTTTGCTTATGGGCGTTTATACACAATACGCAAGGAGAGTGATCGAGTTGATTGAGTCCGATGATCGTTAAGCCACAATTGAGATTTAGCAGCAGCAGCAACAACAAACAGTTTACAAAACTACATACTATGGCTAGTTGATTGTTTTAAGCCAAGCCTTTGTTTTGTTTTGACTCTCATTTTTTTTTTTTTGTGTGTGTGTTAGCCTTTTGTGATAGTGCTTGGAATGCTATGCATGCTTTAGGATCATTTTATTTCGAGCCGATCATTTCAAGTCATATCGATAGGATATACAGTAGTTGTGATCATTGTTGTTGTTGTTGTAACTGCTGTTGTTGAATGTTATTCAACTTGTTCAAGTTGAAATTGAAACTAATCAATTCGATTTTGTTGCTGTTTGGTATAAATTGTTATAGTACTCTGATGTTGTTGTTGTTGATCGTTGCCGTTGTGTTGTTGCTATTTTCCCCAATCACAATGCCGCTTTATTATGTTGACGTTTTGTCAATTTGATTGTTTTTGATTTTTATTTAAACAACAAAACGAGCGATACAACCAGCGCGCAAAAGTAAGAGAGGAATTTAAGTAGAAAATCGATCGATCGTAAAGTGATCAATGACTATCTTTGAGTAAGTACGTATCGTACATGTGTACGTAATACAATTACTGTTGCTTGCTTATTCACAATGTGTTGCTAAAACGATTTAGTAAAATAATGTTTGAATGTAATTTTCTTTTAGCTGTTGTTGTTGTTGTTGAAATTTATTCGTATCTGTGATTTCTAGTTTAATTCTTAGGCGACGACGATCAATGATCGACGACAAGAAACAGTGTGATCATAGCTAGAAAAAGCCTTGAAGTTGTTGCTGTTGTTGTTTTTTTTTTTGTTTGTTGCTCTATGAATTAGTTTGTCATTATTGTTGTTGTTGTTGTTTTTGTTAGCTGATTTAATAAATTTGTTAAATTGATAATTGAGGCGTGGATTTGTAATTGTTTTGATCTCATTTAAGAAAAAAAAAAAGAAACAAATTTTATAAAATCATTTCATAATGCTAACAAAACTGATAAATTTAACTAAAACATAATTATAGTTAGCCCAATTTAAAAACCAGTATTTTTGAAATTAAAAAAAAAAACAATTTTTTTTATTCGTCCTAGGAAAAGTATTGCTTTCAAGCTAGCTCAGCTCCAATTTTTTCTTAAATTTGCTAGTTTTGAAGAAAATTCTGATTTCAAAAAATGTTTTTAAGACATAAGAGCTTTCAATTTTCTGATTTTAAGTTATTTTATGCCATTTAAATCAAAATAACAGAACAAAATAATCAAAACGACAGCAAAATGTTCCAAGATTTGCATATTCATTATTATTGGCAGCTAAAATATTTTTCATAATTCCAAAAAAAAATTTTTTTTTTTATTATTTGAAGACGGTTTAAAGATATTTTTTGCCATTTTTGCTTTTCAATTATTTTTACGGTGTATATTTGAAAATTTTTTAAAACGCTCTAGGCGACTGCAATATGAGTTTGAAAGCGCTCAATGCAAAAATTCTCATGTGAAATGCTTCAATGTAATAAAAGTTTAACAAATTTTTTTACAACTTTTTTCTCACTTTACTACATACATATATTTCTTTGCTGTTGTAGTGCATTTCATTGTTCACTTTCAATTTCAATTAAATTCATGTGAGATGAAATACAAATATGAATGTGCACGAGTTTTATTTTATAACTGAATATTTTTATTATAAAAGAAAAAAAAAATGTTTTTTTTTACGAACAAAATTTCGATTTCATTTCCAATTTGGATTAAATTTTTTATTTAAATTTTTTTAGTGCTTTTATTTTTTTTTTCTTCTTTCTTTACTAAATCAACCATTTTAATGCAATAGTCGCCGCAAGAGCTACACTCTTATTGTTGAATATTGTTTGTAAGCCAACATTCATAAAAATTTGAAACAATTTTTTATTTTGATTGTTATTGATTATACAATACACATAGTGTTAGTATAATTTTGTTGTTGTTGTTGTTGTTGTTGTTGTTGCTATTGTTAATATTGTGCTGCTGGTGATTTGTAGGTAGGTTGTAGTGTTGATACTACAGACAAATGATATGAGAAGTTGTTACAAAAAAAAAAAAAAAATTAAATAAATAAAAACAAAATTACAAACAACAGCAATGAAATGAATTTCATGCTTAAATTTCAAACAAAATACTTTTTGATTTGAAATAAAAATTGAAAGTGTAAAATTATATATTACATATACAACATACAAATTGTGGCATTGTTTTAATTTATTTCTGTACTATGTATTTGCGTATTTTATTGAAATGAATATAAAAAACTTCTCTTTTTGTATAATGATGATGTTTGCATTTTGTATACATTTAAATACAAAAAAAAAAAAAAAAAAAAAAATAATTAAAAATAGAATGATATGGCTAAATTTTTATAAAAATCATGTATCAAATTAGCATATAGGTTAGAGGATTTTTGCTGAATTCAAAAATATGGCACATCCGTATGTATGTCAATTTTTTTTTCAACATTATACTGATTGCTGCTGAAATTAAAAGTGAAGGGATGGAAATTTTATTTCGATCAAATTATATTTAATAATTGCAAAATAATTCCTTTAGAAAAGAAGGTCATCCAAGAAGCAACACATTTAATTGTTGCTGTAGTAATAAACACTGATGCTGGAATTGACTTCGTTTGAGTTTCGAAACTAGATAAAAAAAAACTAGATAGTCACGGAAACAAAAAAAAAAAAAAAAGAAAAGAGCTTGTGCAAAATTCAAATCCGAGGTTAGTTTGATTTTATCATATTGCAGTTTCGCCCCACCCCTAAAAATATGATGAAATTTCAAATATTCATTAAAATTCCTAATATCAAGGTAAATGCATGACTGATTTCCATACATTTTTCTACTCAATATTTTTGCTGCATAATATTAACACCTATAGCTACTCCACAGAAGGGCTCTTCTATAGTATGCACGCCCAAAATTTGTTTCAAATTCAACAAACAATCCCATAATTGCTTAGGAATCACGGCAAAACCTAAGAAATAGAAATAGATGAGTGATGAATAGATTAGATTTTCAGCACCGCCAAAATTTCCTCCAACAAATTGTACTTCTAATTCCACCTCTTGGAGGTTATTCAACTTTAAAATGTGGACTTTTCTAAATTTTGCCCACAACTCTCCCAGATTTTCCACAATTGATAAAATATGTGGTTGAACTCCACTAATTTTTTATTCTCAAACATTTTTCTTACTCCTTACCTTTACTGAAGAAACTTTTTCTAGAGACTTTGTTGCAAAATGCTCTTAAAACCACCTGAAATTCGACAATTAACCAAAAGTTGCCTAGGCATCGTCACTAAAGTCACAAATGTACAACCGATCCTCACTAGTTTTGTCTAGCCCACATTTCTCCCGAATAAATGTCTTCATTATCTTTGCCTCTTATGGATGCTTTCTTGAAAATTGAAGTTCTTATAAATTTCTTTACTGCCACCGCTTCCAGAGAGCGTTTAGAGGAAAATAATATAAATTCAACTCCCTATAGTTGTTAATAATCAACATTTTTCCTGAGCATACTTATCTTCTAGCTTCATTCATAATGGGAGCTTTCTAACAGAATGCACATAGGAAACATATGAGAATCGATAAATAATCCCACAATTCTTCAGCAAACGCTTCTAGAATGAAGCAATATATAACTGAGCCTGATCAAATTTTCATCACCAAAATTTCGCCCTCTTTGGGGACTCAAGTAAGAGCCGTGGCTCAGTTGGTAGTGTGTTGGCCTTCTGATCTGTTGGTCATGGGTTCAATCCCCGGATTTCGAACGGTACCCATTTGCCGGCAAGAATTGGCAATGTTGCCGGCAATAACAATTTGCCAAAAATGCTTCTTAAAAGAGCTCTGTGACAAAACTAAGTTAAAGTGATGTCACAAGGGTTCTGCTGTTCGGAATCGGCTGATAAAAGTAGGTTGAAAAAGAAGCTCGATGGTATCACAATGGGCTTTTCTGGCTTAAATGTGTCTTCTCAGAGAGTGAGAGGACAGCCACATAACCTAACCTAACCTTCGGGACTCACCGACATAACTGACAGCTACCAAGGTGTCCTTGGAAAAGTAAAAAATTACCAACTTCTAAATTTAATACTTTTTATGATCATACTTATGTTCTATTTTCATCCCTTATGGGTATTCCCTGCTAAAATCAACATAAGAACCGGTTGAAAATCCACAAGAAGTCCTATAAGCCTGTTCTCACACTCAAGAAATTCATTCAGGGAAAACGATTTTTAACAAATACACAAGTGGTAGCTGCCGTGGAGAGATATTGTGCCGGCCTTTTAGCTAACCTTTTGCAGGTATAGATTGAATTATATGAATTCGGCTGAATTAAATGTATTCGGCTTGAAACGACTTGAAACGTCTTTCGTATTTCAATCGAAGAAATATCTCAAAGAAACTAGCACATTTAAAGAAAGCCACAAAATAGAAAAATATAGAAAAATTTCCCAACCAAAAAAAAAAAAAAAAAAACAAAAAAAAACAGAAATATCAATACCACAAAATAAATCGAAAATTAACCTAAAAATCTATAAAAGCACAGCATCGTCATACAGACAATATCAGTAAATTTGTATACAAAATCTCTATGAATTCACACAATAACTCATCAACAAATGATATTAATCGACACTAATTTCTTGATATTATGCATAAGAGATGGGGGAAAAAAATGATCACAATATCACACACACACATATGAATGAAGCCAGCCATAAGCGGAGACACTCATATGTAGACGACTATTCAAGTGTGATACACACCCAAGCATACATTTGTATATAAAAATTGTATAAATTATACCAAACGAGGCAATAATCATAATAATCAAAAAAAAAAAAAGAGAGAAAAAAAAAACAACAACAACAACAACAACAAAATAAACACTGAAATAAATATTAAAAAATTTATAAAAAAAAAAAAAAAATCAGATATACATATGAGTATGTGCGAACATTGATTGTGAAATTCAAAGAAAAAATATGAACAAAATTTTGTCGGTAGAAATTCAAAGTAAATATTATATATAGTTTAAATGAGTTGAGTTGAGCCAAAACAACAACAACAAGACAAAATTTCAACCAAAAATATAATTTATATATATATGTGTATTTTTTTCGCTCTCATCTATTATAATTCATATTAATAAAAGCAACAATCAAAACTGTTAACTAAATCACAGCTGGTTGTTCAACTAAAATGAAAAATGTATATGAAGTGAGGTATAAGAAAAAACAAAAATATTCATAATAATAACAACAACAATAACAGCAGCAATTATGTAAACAACAACAACAACAACAACAACAACAACAAATTGTTAAAAAAATTATTATTGCCCACGCTATTGTGGCAAAATCATGATTTGTTTGAAGTGATGCTGGTGGTGATGCTTATGATATTGGTGCCAATCGCAATTGTTGCCTTTAAGAAAACAAAAAAGCAAAAAAAAAAAAATAACAAAAAACAAGCGCCAAAAAATGTACTCGAAACTATTAAAAAAAAAAAAAATATAAAAAAATTTAGCACAAACAATAATAAAATTAAATAAACGCACAACAAATTATTTAGATTGTTGCAAAGAATTCTCATACACATGTGGGTGTTGCCAAGACACCAGAAAGAGAGATAATTTTTATTTATTCAATTAAAATTGTTTAAAATACATTAGAAATGTCAGTACTTATCGTTATAAATATATTAAAAAGACATTAAATTTAATTTTTTAGTTACTTTTGTGTTAAATTTTAGATCTCCTTTTTTTTAATTGACCTATAATGACTTTATTAAAGTGAAATGAGTTTTTTTGAGTTCAATAATCGAAAAAGCTTTTATATTGAATTTTTTTTTTCATTTATAATTATTTAAAAGAATATTTATTCATTAATTTGATTCACATTTTTAAATAATACTTAACACAATCAATTACTTTCTATTAGAATTGCATTAAAGAGAAATAATTCTGTCTCTTTTTACTTGTCCGTTTTGTATGGGAGTCCCTTAAATGGGTAGAGGTATGATATGGTAATTTTTGCATCGGTGATATGATATATTCCTATAGGTGAGATAATACCATCAAAACGACAGTTTCGCATGGGAGCTCTAAAGGACGAAGGTAGAGAGTAAGCATGTTTCGGTAAAGTGATTATTTGGATCGGCTTTATATGATATTTCATTTCTCTAGGGGCTATACCTTGATTGCTGACGTGTGTATTAGAGTGTATTTATATCCATTTTCTACTTTTGGGTAGGAAAAATTACTGGCAATCGCTAATAAAATTAAAAATTAATATTGAGGGCACATTATGTTCCTAAAAGTACAATTTTTCTACGGTAGATCCTGTAAGCGGTGAAAATAGAGTATGAGTATATTTGGAAAAAAAGTTGACGGGAAAAATTGTCACAATATTGTACATAGCTGTACAATATTTTCTGAGTAGCTGTGGGATATTAATTGTCGATGACTTGAACTGTTAATCAGAACTATGACAAATGTTGTCAGTTAAATGTTTGTATTCACATTTTAATTAAAAATTGTATGTCAAGTCATGCCTTTTATTATTGTCAATATATTTTGCCATGGAATTCAACATATGAAAATGTAATTAGTTTTTTTTTTCTTTATTGAAAATAAATCAATAAAATTAGTCATTTGAATTGAATGCGACGACATTGTTTCTATAAACAAATGTCTTTGATTTAGATGTTGTGATTAATGTTGTTGTTGTTGTTTTTATGAGTTATTGTTGTTGTTGTAGTAGTATGTTTTTCTATAAATTACCAATGAATAAAGTTCATTTCATTTTCATTATTAAATTATATAGAGATGTGTTCTGTGTTGCTATCAAATACGGTGAGAAGTCAGTCAGTTATTGGCATGTTGTTGTTGTTGTTGTTGTTGTTGTTGTTGGTAGCAATAATATTTGTTGGTGTTTGTTTGTCTTCCAACACATTTTAAACTTTTGTAAATTTGTTTTTCATCATAATTTTGCCTCTATTTGATATAATTGCATTTTAAGTACAGCGGTTGATTTTATATTCTATTTTGTAATTATCACGATGAAGGCAAACAAATATCAACATAAAATCATATTAGATTGATTTTGAAGATGTTAAAATTCTTAGTTTTCTTTTATCTATGAAAATATTTATATATATATGTATATATGTATGAACATTAGAGTGCTTCTGACTTATATGGAAAATATTAAAATTGCGGCGATAAAAAAAATTAGTGTCAACGAAACGTGCTAATGTCGGTGCAATGACGCCAAGTACTCTACAAGTCATTCAATAATCTATTTTATGTGCATTTTGCCCAATTAGAGCAAAAATGGGCATTTTGATTAATTCGTTAGGCTTCCACGGAACAATGATTTGACACCATTGGGTTTCTGGTACTCGATTTTTTAAATTCTGAGCAACTTTACTAGTTTCCATATTAGACATAAGCAATCCTATATGGAAACTTATTCGCATATGTACATCCGAAACAATATCATTATTATCATCATCATCATCATCATCATCAACATCATAATTTATATCGCAATCATTACTTGAGTTTTTTTCTATCTATTTATTTGCGATTTATATGTTTGTTTGTTCACAAAAGTATGTAAGTACCGCATTGCGTTGCGCATATGGTTTTTAATGAAGCTGTTTTCTATACTAAGCTGTTCTAGTTTCTACATAGAATTGTAATGTGCGCCATACTGCTGCTGTTGCTGTTGTTGGATTCTGTTGTTCCATCAGCATTTTGATTCATCATGTTTTTTGTGATGAGAAAATTAATGATACAAGCAAATACTCGGATGAACATAGTCTCTAATATGTACTGGTAGTATACAGACATATGTAAGCATATGTGTCTTTGTGTGTGTGTGTGATGTGGGTGAATTTAATTTTTATTTAAATACGAAAATTCTTTTATTTCATTTATTTCGTTTTATCTTGTTATTTTTTTTTTTGTGTAAATGTGTGTGTGTGTGTGTGTAGATTTACTTTTGCTAGGCATTTGGGGCAAATGATCATGATAGAGCACGCAAAAAAAAAGAAAATAGAAAAAGAACCCCTTATACAACCCCCAGCTTTATATGGCATATGTACAATTATATGTATATTTACTCATCACACCACAAAAATGAGATTTGTTTATTTTTCTACTACTTTTTATACTACGATATACTCGTATATGTACAGTGAGTGCGTAAAGTATATGTATAAAAACATACATATTAAATTGTAGTGATGCCACATGATTAATTATTGTTTGTTTGTTGGTTGCTTGGTGGGTTGCTGCTCCTCGTTGTTGTTGTGGTTTTTGTTGTCTTTCGAATATTGCGGTTTATGCAGCATTTAATCTATATACTATGTGTGTTTGTGTGTGTGTGGCAACATTACATTATGCTTATTTGGTTTAAGTGGCATGTGAGCGAGCAGCTTGATATCAGCTAGCATTACGAGATGATTTAATAAACACAAAAATTATTATCTATATTGTTGTTGTGGTTGTTGTTGTTGTTGCTGGAATAGCACAAATTGCTTGCTATTATTTTATAGCAAAAATCTGTTAATTTTTTTTTTGCTTTGCTTTTCTTTTTTTTTTTTTTTGTACATACTCATATCTGTTCTTTTCAATGAAGCCAGATACAATCGTTGGTAGGGAAAAGAAAAGCTTTGCTGTCAAATTCTTTTGGGTTTTTGTTGTTGTAGTTGTTGTTGTGTTTTTGTGTTTTTGTTTATAACGCAAAGGGGTGGCTGATTGTGTCTGTTAATGATGCATGATTTATTGTTTTGATAATTTAAGCAATTTCAAAAATAAAACAAAACAAAAACAAACAGAAAAAAAAATTATTCAAAAAAAAAATCCATACATTACGATATGGTTGTTAAATTTGATGAATGTTCACAGCATAGCATAGTATGCTGGCTGAATGGCATTTTGGCAGCCATTATTTTTTTTTTTTCTTTCTATATTTTAACATCGACTCAAATATTTCTTAGCTAAATAGCATGAGAATATATGATATTTATAATAATTTTTTCTGAAATTTTAGTTTAACTCAATCTAAATCATTTATGGCGTCATTATAATTCACTAATATTTAACAACTTACTTGAGAAATTGTAGTGAAAAATTATTTTGTATATTATAATAATATGTAGTAGCTATAATTGATGGTACATACCTGTAAGAAAAAGAGCAAAAATAAATTTATTAATAAATTTCCAAATAATTGTTATTAAATATTTAATTCAATTAATTGCATAAAGAATTTTA
Organism: Megamerina dolium; assembly: GCA_963854835.1. Taxonomy (NCBI): domain Eukaryota; kingdom Metazoa; phylum Arthropoda; class Insecta; order Diptera; family Megamerinidae; genus Megamerina; species Megamerina dolium. The sequence goes on from OY978528.1 coordinate 18,918,309, forward strand.
AAATCAATTTAAAGTATATTTTTTGTATTTTTTGTACAACTAGTATATAAACTACTTCTTAAAGGAACGAAAAGTATGCTCCTTAGTAGTTCAATATAGACAAAGATATTTTAAGGAGCCCAAACTCGTCATGAAATATATAAACACCTCAAAAACTAAATATCTATTTGCCTATTTTGGGGGGAAAAATAAATTTAAATGAAAAACCAATTCTTTAAAACTTTGTCATAATATTTTCTGGCCCCTCCAAATAGGTAAGCTTTCAGAAACTGCTATAAAGTAGCCCGTAAGCAACTAGAAGTTAGGAAAATAGCCAAAGCAAACACTTAAAATTTGTAGACTCAGAAATATTTCAGTGCATTTTTGAGCGCCTATAAATATGCTTTACTTATGAGTTGACCATTAATAGCAAACAAAAAAAAAAATGTATATACTTAACATAAACACGTTCAAGCTATCAAAACATTTGATACGTATAATATTAATGAGAATAAAAAAAAACAGAAAGCAGTCAAATGATATTTTCTTGTACCTCAAAATATGCTAATATTTTATAAAGAGACAATATTTCTTCAATTAACACTTTTTGAATAAAACATTGACAGAATTGTTGAAAAATAGTTTAAATTTAGATTTTAATAAAAAAAAATTGTTCTTAGTTCCCGAAAAAATTAATTAGTATACCTTTAGCTCCTAAAATTATGCTCTAAATTAATAAAAAACTTATGAAAATGCTGCCATTCACTATATTTACTTATAAATGTAATGCAAATATTACCAATATTACAATATCATTATTAAAAATATCTTGAAACCATCTCAAAATGCTGCAATATAACTTGAGTGCCTAAAAGTGTGCTCCAAATTATTAAAAATATATAAACGAGGCATATCTACCCCTATTTAACTCTAAAGTGCAATACATTTTATATTACTTATTAATTAAAACATTTATAAAAAAAAAAGTAGTATAGTTTCAGCGCCTAAAATTATGTATGTATAATAAATTTCATTTGCCTTTATGCACTTTTAAAGTCTAATACTTTGAAGATAATATATATTCAGCCGCTATCAATTAACCTCGATAATAAAGTGCTTTTGCAAACGCCTAAAAGTCTACTGCAACACATGTGGTTACTTTATTCAGTCTGAAACACAAAACGTAAATGAATTAATATCTATTAGTAAAAATTTCCAAAAAAAAAACCTTCAATTAACCGTAAATAAACTAATTTCTAAACACCTAAAAGTATGCTCAAAAACATTTTTATTATTTTATATAATAAATAAAATACAAAATAAATATTACTTTGTAAACTTTCAACACACAAAAAAAAAAAAAAACAAAATAAAACAAATTCACTTTAAAAGCCTAAAAATCAACAAAATTCAAATTAATTTCATTTAAGCTCCTAAAAGTATGCTTGACAAAAACACACAAAATGTAAGCAGCTATACAGAGGCATGCCATGACGCATATGCCGATGACATGGTACATGAATATACATATGAAATTTTTGTACAAATTTTCATGCAAATCCCCAATATAATGTTAATGTAAAGTTCACAGTATGGCGATGATGGTGATGTTGGTGGAGGTGGTGGTGGAATCAAAATAATGCCACTGCTATTATTATTGTTGGCGGTGGTAATGGTGACGATTTAGGGTACATCAGTGAACCGCTTAAATGCAAAACAATTCACAAAATCTTTATTGAACGTGTTTGACAGTCATAATAACCCCATCAGCAGGCAGGCAGGCAATCAGACAGGCACAGGAAGGCAAACACCAAACAATGAGCAATGAGAACAAAAAGGATTGTGCACGGTACACTTATGCATATGTAGTACGTAGGTAGAGAAAATACATGTGTGCACACGCAAAATACAAACAAAAGCATAAAAAGTATTTGAAATATGAGGGGATGAGGTGTACAAAATAAAATCCTCTACAAACCGCTTTCAACAAATATCCACCATCATCATCATCAGCAGTAGCAGTAGCAGCAGCAGCAGCAGCAGCAGCAGCATCAGCATCAGCAACATCATCAACGAGGCTCCGTCTACGGTGTGCCACAACCCAGCCTTATCATCATCCTTTTGTTAGTGTTGCACCATCCACCCATTCATTGTCGCTCGCTAATGCTTAACAAACTCATTGTACCGGATTTTATTGTATATTTATTGTTATTCTACACGAAACAACAACAACAACAACAACAACAACAACAACAGCAAAAACAAAGAAGCATCGGCAATAGCGGCAACAACGTCAGCAAAGCAGCAGCAAATGCCTGATAAGCTTGTCAACAACAATAACAGCCCATCGTAAGAGCAATGCTAGCGATGGTAATAATAATAATAATAATAATAATAATAAGAACAACAACAACAACACCTATAAAAGCTTCTTTGTGTTTGTTCAATTTTACAGAATTTTTTCTGTTCTATTTGTGCGTGTGTGTGTGTGTGTGTGTACACATATGCGTATATGGCTCTAAGTATGTTATATATCCTTTCGCTTTCTTTCTTACACTCACACAATATTATCAGAAGCAGCTTAAGGTGCAAAAACCAAATTGCAAATATTCTCAAAATATTACAATACAAAAAGAAAGAAAAATTCCGAAAATTATACAGACAAAAATAAGATTTGGGAAAATAAGCAAATAATTAATTTCGGTTATTTTAAAACTGATATACAACTACGTAATAATATGAAAGATAGGCGTTTGGCAAAATCAGTTCGAAATTTTTATATTCACTGGTGCATTTTTTGAAAATATATCTTCGAAAATAGACATTTCTATGCAAAATAGGCGTGGTTTTCATTTGAGTACACCTATTTTTGTACATATTAGTTTGCTGATAAAAGTAAGATCACACATATTGAATTTTAGCTCGATAGCTTTATATTTGAGCCTCAAAATAAATGTTCGAAAATATACTTTTCTATGGGAGGTGGCCATATTTTTCATCTAATTGGGCTAATTTTCTTATTGAATATTTATTACTTCAATATAGATAGCCTTAAGTGTTATATTTAAGCTTGATTGCTTTATAATTTCATATGTAAAGTCTAAAAACTAATATTCGAAAATATGCTTTTGTATGGGAGGTAGGCGTAGGACTCATCTGATTGTTATTATTTTTCATAATGCATATTCTTTGATAAAAATTACTTGATAAGACAAATTTCAGCTCGAATATATTATATTTACATGCTCAAATACAGAAAAGTTATATTCGAACATATATTTTTGTATGGGAGGTAGGTCTAGCTTAATTTCGATCACGCTCATTTTTAACATCTTTTCTTCATTGATAGAAAAAATCTTACGTACCAATTTTCAGCTGAATATCTTTGTATTTACGTGCTCGAATTCAGAAAACGTATATTCGAAAGTATATTTTTGTATGAAAGGTTGTAGTAATTTTCATTGGATTGCATTCATTTTTTCTGTACTATATTTATTAATAAAAAAATACTTATATGCCAATTTTTATCTCAGTAGCTTTATGTTTACTGCTAAAAATTTAATAAAAAAAGATTTATATTACAACCGCAAAAATCATTATAATCTCAACTTCTTGAGTGTAGGGTATAATGAGAGAATGAAAAAGTGAAAACAGCACATTGTATCTATAGAGTATACGAAATCAAACCAATAAGTTGGAAACACTAGTCCAAATCAATAAAGTTGTAAATGCTTATGTATGTGCTTTTCAAGAAAATAATGCCCCTTCTATATATTTTACCTTTCTACCCTCTTCCTTATATGCACAAGACCCCCAATAGTGTTCATCCCCACTTGAGAATGTAAATGTCTTATAGACAGACGGCTGAATCGTTGCAATGGTATTGGTAATGTTGATATTTTTGTTATTATATATTTCTTTTCTCACTCTCTAAAAAAAAAAAATTTTGCAAACAATTTCGTCGCTGTTGTTGTTATCGCGACGTGTGCCATAGTGTAAACAAAAAGTGCGTTAACATTTTGTTCTTGATTCGCGTGGCTGTTATTATTAATATTGGTGTTGTTGTTGTTGTTGTTGTTATTTGTTGTTGTTGTTGTTGCATGTTGTTGTATTTTGTTATTACGTGCAATGCCACACTTGACACATGCACGCATCAGACATGAAAATACACGTACTCGCACATTCAACGCCTAAAATTATGCTTTCATGAAATGTAAAAAATTGCTCAATAGGGAAATAAAATAATACAACTACACGTACGCACATACACACGCGAGTGAGAGAGAGAGAGATAGAAAGAGCGAAAGAGAGACACAGAGAGAGAGAGAGAGATGAGTACGAGTGGAAAGCAGGAAAACTTTGCAATGTCAATGGCAAATGAAAAACGAAATGAATTGCTAAGAAGGTAAGCTAGACTATGTCTATACCAATTGGAGTGTACTTGTATGTATACTTGAACGATACACATGCCACAACATAAGTAAATGCCTCAAAGGATAAGTCAATGAAAAATAAAAACAAATAATGAAATGAAAAGGAAGAAAAAACAAAAAAAAAAAAAAACAAAAGCACTGGAGCAATGAAAAATGAAAAAGGAAAATAATAAAAGAAATAATAAAATGTAGATATAAAGAAATGGGGAACATATAACGGAAATCTATACATTTGTTTTGACAAAAAGTGAGTGAATGTGTGTAAAATATTAGATTACTTTTTCTTTAGAAAAAATTCTCAAATAATTTTCTACGAAAGAATATTATTTATTATTTATTATTGAAAATCTTTTTCTCTCTTCCTCCAAAAATCATTTTCAAATTTATTTCCTAAGTACGCCAAGAGAGTTAAGGATACATTTTGAGTTCGAGACACCCATATGGAATGCGACAACTCGAAAATGGGCGTAATTGAATGAAATTGACGCCTACCTTCCATACAAACTCATGCTTTCGCAAGTACATTTTCATATTTTGAGGGCGACAATGCTCAGTTCATTGGACTCTATTAACCCTAGTATGACCAAGTTCGAAAATTGATCGAATCGGATGAAAATCACACTCTTCTCCCATACAAAAGTTTGTTTCGACTGCCCTTGGCGCATTAACATATAAAACTATGAGACTGAAACTCTGCATATATGATTATTTTTATCCATGTGCAAATCTGTTTGAAAAGATATGTCGTCGGATGAACGCAACACCTATCTCCAGTACAAAATTCCTAATTTCGATATTACAAAATAATACAAAAAATGTATACAATGAATGCCAAACAATGAATTGCTGGAAAAAAAAAAACATATATAAAGAAAAAGATCTGTCAAGAATATACGCTTTCAAATGTATTGAATGAACACATCTAATTATACTATAGCACGCCTAAAAGTATGCTTTACAAAATGTTTGCAGTATATTTACACATGAAGTGGGAAGCATATCATATGGCTTAGTGTTTGTATTACAAACATCTATCCAAAAATATCTCTTTCCACAGCAAATTCATAAGCTATCAAGACCAGCTTTCAATATTCAGCAGTTGTGAGCAGTTGTTCATACATTCCTATAGATTATTTTGCAAAAAAAAAAAAAAAAATGAAGCATAGAAACAGGGCCAAACTAAAAGAATATGGAAAAGAAATGCAAATGCAAATAGGAAAAATGGCACAAAAGAATAATAAAAATGTCGCCATATTTGTTGTTTTATTTAGTTGTTCCTTTTTTGTGTATGTTTTGTTTTGGTCTTCATTTGAGGGGGGTTACTCTTATTTTTATATTTTTTCATTTGATTGTTTTTGTTTTTATTGCAAATTTTCTACTTTTTCAAGAAGCTTCTTTTAAGCATCTTGCTCTTGCTATTATTGTTATTTTTTTTTTCTTTTTCTTTGCATAATCTTAGGCGCTTAATGATGCCACAGCAAGCAAAGAAGTATGGTAAAGTAGCCAGAGAGAGAGAGAGAGAAAGAGAGAGAGAGAGAGAGAGTGACAAGCAGGCAATAAGCAAAAGTGCGTACCAGATTTCGTTATTATTATTATTATTATTATTACTTGTGTTGTTGTTGTTGTTGTATTATTTCTTTACTTTTCTTTGTTGTAGCTTTTTGTTTATTTGGACTTACTTTATTATACACATAAGTAGTATTCTTCTACCGAGTAGCAATATTATTCATAAAACAGACCAGAAAAGATTGGCAAGCAGTCAGGCAGGCAGGTTTATTGGTTGTTCTTCGGTTGGTTGGTTGGTTGGCTGTTTGTTTGCTTACTTGCTTATTTGTTTGTTTGCTTGCTTGTGCTAAACGCACCATTAGTCTTCGAAAATAGCTTAAAGCAAATTTACATTATTAAGCTTTTTTCGACTCGACTGTCTTCCATACACTGCCTCCCCTCCTAGACGCTTATCTCTAACATAAGGAAGCTTTGTGAAAAACCCACGCTTTCATATGAAAATAAATTTTTGTTTTTATTTACAGATTTTAATAGTGAAAATTTTAAGAAATTCTTGTTGGTTTCATTTTTTGTTGTTGTTGTTTTACTTATATTGCTTTTGGAATGAATTTAAGGGGTGTCGGGGGGTGTTGGTTGTATGTTTGAGCGACATGATGAGGATTTCAAAGTTATAAGTAAATATATTTTCGCGGCATATTTACAATATGTAGGTACTTACGTAGAACAACATAAGGTATAATAATGTCAATATTTATTCTTGACAATTTGAAAAGTAGGCAACACAAAGTAAAAGATATATTGCTGATGAAACAGCAATAGCAGGAGCAGGAGCAGAAAATGAAAGAGTAGTGGTTGAAAATATCAGACGATAGCAAAGTGAAATCATAATTTGACAGGTACTATATATACTTAGCTGCTTCATTTTGATGGCATCAAATTGTGGACAAGAAGCTTTCATTTCATTGCTTTACTTTGGTTTGTATTTTATTAATACATTGGCAGTGTGTATATTGTTGCTACTGAATTTTATACTGAAATAATCTTCGAATATTAAATATTAAATTTTTTTTTTCATTTTCTGCATACAAATGTTTGTTTTTTTATGTGTTTATTTTTTTAGATTTGAAATAATATTAAAGTTAGCTTATATACTGGCTGACCATCAAAATGTGTGACTTCATGGATATGTTATGATATTAGAATCCCAAGCTTTGTACTATCCTATCTTGCTGACTATTCCAATCTATGAACCTTCTCCACTATATATTTATATTATTTTAATTTTATATTTTTTTTTTGCCTTCTTTGTGAGCTTTGTTCTCTGCCTTCCACTTTATTTTTATATTACCAAGTACCAAGTATACCCAGAGGATAAATATAAGTGTGCAAGTGTAAAGGCAACAGATTTCTTCACATTTAACATATTCGCGCGTTTGTTTGCTAGCTTTCATATGTTATACATTATTATTGGCAGCTACTACTTTTTGGATAATACAAACAGGCCGACAGACAGACAGACATATAGCAAGTGAGTGAAAAAGAAATGTTTTTTTTTTAATTTCGAAATGTCAACATTTTGACAATTTAATGTTTTATGTATATGTAAATTATTTTTATTGCTATTTGATTGCTATTTGACAGGCACACTTTAGATGACTGCAGGGTGCAGTATAATTTCTACAAGAAAGTATGTAATTAGAAAATTTTTTTATGAAAATATTGACTTATTATTACTAAAAATTGCTCATCATATATCAAATACATAAAATTTCTCATTAGACGTCTACTTATGTAAGGAATACTTTTCCTCCACGACGCACCTAAATCGATTTTCGATTGTAATAGCCACATAAGATGCACCTTAGATGCAAACTCCGTATGGAAAAATTGTATAGAATTGTTTGAAAAAAAAATAAAAAAAATAAAAAATTCTAAAAAATGTATTAACTTAATATCAGGTATAGTAAAAAGTAATCCATTATTTATCCAATAGATGGCTCTAGTAAACTGTATCTCGTGTTGTAAAAGTGCGATCGGGTTACACTAGATGGCGTTAGAAATTTAGGATTTCGTACTAGATAAACTTTTCAGTCAGTTTTGTGATTGCTCGACTCAGTATTGTTTGAGCACGTGTCATAGATGGACACCAGTAAAGGGAAAATACGCAATATTTTACAGTTTTTCTTCGATAAAGGCGAAAAAGCAAGTCAGACGGCTGAAAATGTGAATAGTGTTTAGGGTCCTGATACTATAACAGCCAATCAAGTGCAATTTTGGTTTCGTCAATTCCGTTCCGGTAATTTTGATATCAAAGATGCACACCACGCTCTGGAAGGCCAATTTTCAAAAATAATAATAAAATAATGGAAATCGTCGAATCTGATCGTCATGTAAGCACTGTTTCTATTGCCCAGGAGCTGAACATTGCACAAAAAACGGTTTGGAAGCATCTAAATAAGGCTGGATATAAAAAGAAGCTCGATGTATGGGTGCCACACGAGTCAACGCAAAAAAAAACCTCATGGACCGAATTTCCATCTGCGAATCGCTGCTGAATCGCAACAAAATCGATCCATTTCTGAAGCGGATGTTTAAAAAAAAAAAATAAATATGTGGCACTTAAAGGCCCAGAGGGCTCATTGGCCGAGCTGCTCTTCCATTACTGTTGTGCATCTTAAATTTGGACAGTATTAGAAGGGACCTACTTATTTTAGCCGGTTCCGAACGGCAGAACACTTGTGACATCACTTTTTCTGAGCTTTGTCACAGAATTCTTTTAGAAGCTTTTTCATGGCAAGTTGTTACTGTCGGAAGAATTGCCAATTGCTTGCCGACAGGTGGGTACCATTCGAAAGAAAAATCTTATCGATATTAAATTTGTTATGCATCAGCCGGGGATTGAACCACGACCTACAGATCAGAAGGCGAACACACTAACCACTGAGATACGGCACCCCACAGCTCAGTGGCGGATGTTTATGGTGATGAAAAGTGGGTCACTTGCAACAACGTCAAGTGAAAACGGTGGTGGTCGAATATCGGTGAGTCGGCGCAAACGGTGGCGAAGCCAGGATTGACGGTCAGAGAGGTTTTGCTATGTGTTTGGTGGGATTGACAGGGAATCATCTACTCTGAGCTGCTCCCCTACGGCCAAACTCTTAATTCGGACCAGTACTGTCAACAATTGCACCGTCTGAAGGAAGCAATCGCCCAGAATCGGCCAGCTTTGGCCAATAGGAGAGGAATTGTGTTACATCAGGACAACACCAGGCTGACAGACACATTGATAGTGACTTGTCAGAATCTCCGGGAGCTTGGTTGGGAGATTCTTATGCATCCACCTTATAGTCCGCATCCTTAGGCACCAAGTAATTACTACATGTTCTTGTCTATGGCGAATAATTTTGAGCTTGAGAAAATCTACTGTCCCACGGTTTCTATGAAAGTGTCATTGACCTAAATCGGATCATTTTAACTATGCTAAATGAAACCTTCAATTTAATGCATAAATAATGGATTTCTTTTTACTATACCTTATATTTATATTAGAAAAATTATTTAATAAAATTATGTATAAATATGACAAAAAAAAAAAATTGATATAAGGCATTTATAATTGCAGAAATTTTCAATAATCTAAACAAGTTTTAAAACGCTAATAAATGCTTCAAAAAAAATGTTTCTTTCAACTTTCTAACCCTTTTATTTCAAATAAATAAAATCATTGTCCATTATTTATTATCTTATTATTAAAATGAGTAAATTTGTAGCTAAATTTTGCTTATCTACATGTCAAGAATATGAAATTAATACCATTGTATAAAATCTGGTAGCATTTTTTATCTCTTTAAGAATTTTTTTTATTAAAATTCATAAAATTAATAATGATTTTAAAAAATTATCATCAATAATTAGTTATAATTTGCATTAAACTCTATATATGTGTGTATAAATCAATTAAAATATAATTTATATGATTAAAATGCCATATTAGCATGTTTCAATTCAAATCAATTGATTTAATAAAAAAAAAAAAATTAAAGAAAACAACAACAATAAAAAAAAAACCAGAAACCACAAAAAAAAAATTTGAAATACAATAAATAAATGTGTAGAAAAAAGTTGGTGTCAAATGTTGTTGCATAATTTATTAGATTCTCATCATTATTCACATACATGGGCGAGCAGCACACGCACGCACTATCATTATTAAGTATTATTATTATTATTATTATTGTTGTTGGTTTTATCTGTAGATATGTTTTGTATGTATGACAATATTTTTATACTCTCTCTCCCTCTCTCTCTCTCTCTCACTCTCTCTTTTCGAATATGACTTGATTATGATACAATAATTGAATTGTCATTTAGCAAAATATATTCAAGGCAATGGCAATAATCACAACAACAACAACAACAAGCATAAATACACAAACAACAACAACAAAAATATAGCGGCGACAAATGACAAAAAAAAAAACAAAAATACAAAAAATTATTATATGACAATAAATTGAAACCAACAATGACAATTGTGATGAGTAATTCGGGCAAGTGAATATGAGGTGCTCCCATATATATTTATATCAATGTGAATGTATGAATCAATATATGTATACTCATAGAGTACAACATTTGTATATTTGTATATGGATAGTAATTGACATGTGTCATGTAAATATGTTTATTATTGTACAAATGGTCATACAAAACCATATGTATGTCTATGATAAAAAAAAGAAAAAATTACAAAAAAAAAAAAAAATTGATCATAAAAAAGAAGACATATTCACATGAGGGTAGAATGGTATATAGTACAACAATAACAACAATAACAATAAGAATAATAGCGAGTAAAACTATCAATTATAAAGGTGTTGTGATATAAATTCACACACTCACACTCATCGACAACAACAATAACAACATCGCTGATATACACGGACCAATGCTCATACAACACATACACATTATTCACCTGCTTCAACAATAAATGAATGGTCGCTCGCTACTCATACATACAATTAATGATACGAATCAGCGATAAATGATATATTTAATGTATGGAAAAAAAAAATAAAGAAAAACGTTACAGTTGTTATATATTATATTATGTTGTTATTGTTATTGTTGTGCGTTTTTTTTTTTCTTTTCTTTTTCCTCCTCTTCTGTATATCTGTTAACAAATTTGTTTAACCATAATTTGATTAAAATCATTTCTCTCCCTGTCATTTATATGGCATATATGTTGTACATGTATGACATATAACAACAACATAGACAGCTAGTTGTGCAGACTTGTTTTTATTCATTTATAAATATTTGTATATACATATAGTCGTTATGGTTAAATATTAGTTACATTTTAGTGCATATTGCATGTTGCATGTTAATTGTCTTTATATTAAAAATGAAAAAAAAAAATTTAAATGACAAACAAACATATATGAACAATTGACAATTTGACATGCAAATTTCATGACAATTAGCTTATAAAATAGATGGCATGATTTTTTTTTTTAGTTCATTTTTCAATTTTAATTAAAACTCTATTTATTATTATCTGACCACATAGTATCTGAAATTTTAAGCCTTTCGTAATTGCTCATATTCTTCTACATATTTATTATTAAAATTAATAATTCACATCACAAAAACGCTTTTTGTACTTTAGTGTTGCTATTTTTATAAGAAATCTTATATTGTTTAAAAAACTTTTTTAAATATAAATAAAATATTAATTTTTTTTTTAGTGTACCACTGTCATATTTATATACATTTTTCATTAAAAATCCAATGAAAGTTTAAAATTCTTCTATAACTTTAAATATTTATATTAGAGCCCCTCAATTGGTATTTTAAAACATATAAATTTGAAATAATTCTCAAATAATTTATTTCTAGAACCTTGCTTGAGCTTTAATCTGAATTTTTAAAGTTTTATTTCAACTTTATTCAATTTCATTTCAAATATTTTTATTGTAGAGCCTTTTAAAATTATATGCTTTCTTTGTAATTCTTGAATTTTACATTAAAATACCTATTTTGGCAATATATTTGGACAAAATCTCAAATTTCTGATACTAATAGTTTTATTTGATGATTTAATCCATTTTTATTTATTTTAAAAAGCATTTTTGTAGGTTGAAATTTTTTATAAATTTTTTTTTTTCACATATTTACATTAAGACATCTTTTCGAGGTTCTATTTTTTCCATTCAAAGACACTTTATTGAATATTTGCACTAAATAGTTTTTTTTTTTAAGTTATTACACTTGCTTATAAGCGTTTAAATTTTTTTATAATCGATTTTATTTGAAATATTTACATTGGGAATACTTTTCGAGGTTCTATTTTTCATATTTGAAGACTCAGTGAGGAATATTTGCACGAAAAAGCCCTTTTTTGAAGTTATAGCACTTACTTATTAGCATTTGAGCATTATAAAATCTTTTCTATAAATATATTTCTTCTGATAGTTTAATAATGTGCCTCAAAATGTCACTTTGAAGATAATCAGTGTTTTAAATTAAAACTTACTGTCTAATACTTGGAATAAAGAACTTTTTTAAATTAGAACTTCTCCTTTTATACATTTTTGGAGATTTTAATTACAATTATTTTCTTCTATGAAGTTATCACAGTGGGTTATACAAATTTTAACCTCAATTATTTGCATTAAAATGTCTTTAGCCGCGCTCCATTTTTATTTCGAAATAAATACTTGACATTAAATATTTGCAAGAAAAGAATTTTTTCTGAAGTGATATTTTGTATTTTTTTTTTTTTTTTTACAAATATTTGCATAAGAAAGTAATTTCAAGACTCTACATCGTTTATATTAAAACTCATTATTAAATATTTATATTGAAGAAGTTTTTAATTTGTAAGTCATAGCTCATCATTTCTGAGCTAAAATTTAAAATATTTACATAAACAATTCCTAAACAATTTTTTATTAAATATGTCTTCAGTAAAATGACAATTTCCCATTAATATTCCCCTGAAAAAGTTACTTCAAAAACTCTATTTTTCCTTTTCCTTTTGTACTAAAGCCTTAACATTTTTCAGTAATAGCCAAGTTCATTGCCATTTTTAATGTAATTTAAATTTATTTTTAATAAATACATATTATCACAACAAATAAAAAAAAAATAAGTATCCTAAAGTACTGTGACTTTTAAAATTCATTCTTTTTCGCTTTTTTTTTTTAAATGAAATTTATTACTTAGTAGCACGCATACTCAGCACTCGTCGCATTTACTATTTGTAGTTCATTGTCATTATAATGAGAACTCTCTTATGGGATATTTATATAAAAAAAAAACAACAACAACAACAACAAAAATAGAAACCATATCATGATATTGTCTCATTTAATATTATACAATTTATTGTTGTTGTACTATTTCATGCAACACTAAATTATAGCAAGTGAAAAAATATGATTTTATTTAATCACTTCATACTGTTTGTTTGAAAAGTCATCGTACGATAGGCACTAGTATATGATTATAAAGTACTTAGCTTTATTTAGTTGCAAAAAAAAAAAAACTTTTAAAAAATTGTAAAAATAAAACAAATCTATATATAAAATTAAACAATTATTTTATTATTTATTTATATATCGAGTACTTTTAAAATGTATAGTTGAATTTAGTTGCGCAACATATAATGTTTCCCTCTTGATGTTGATACGAGCAAATATTGTATATTTGGAGAAAATGTTGCGAAGAGAGCGAAGGAACATGTATTAGCGCAACATTTCACCCATTTGAGATGCAAATAATAAAAATAATGATGAAATCACATTTGTTTCGTGAGCCAGCTCTTAATTGGAATTAATCGGCATGAAAATTTTATTTTTTCTGTATCAAATCGAATATATTTAAACTACCAGAACTAAAATTTTGTGTTCCAAAATTTTCTCCCATACATTAAAAGACCATGTTAATATACCTAATATATATATTTATATAGAATTGGACTACTATTTAGTTAGATTAATTTATTATAAAAAAACTATTTAATTTTTTTATTAAATGTATTTTATATATTTTTGACGATAGTTCATCATTTCGTAAAATTACACTGTGCCCTCTGTATATGATAAATTTGGAAAAATATATTCACCCTTATATATATTGGAATGCCTTGTATATATTCACATATCTATCTAATATATCATTTTGTTTGTGATTTATTTTCATTTTAATTTGAAAATGGTCAATTTGTCTTATTGAAGTGAATGCTTCTAACCTCAACGTGTATTATTATTAGCTATTTTTGGTTATTTTATTATACACGAATATATTCTCATACCATTGAATGTATCGTATGTAATATTTTCTATAGAAAACTTTATAAATAAATTTTTATTTTTAAATACCATCATCATCATCACCATCACCATTACCATCAAACGATATTACTAACGTCATTAGCAACGCCATTACTAAAACACAATTACCATCATGCAGCCAATAATAATAATAATAATAATAATAACAATAATAACAACAACGAGAATAACTTTCAATGCCACATATACATATATTTCCATATATTTTATATGTAAATATGTATATAGTACAGTAATATACTCATTTGATAAATGACGCTGAAAGAGTTGTTCAAAGTCCTCTACATGGTGTATATCTACTCCCTCTCAACTTGACTCAACTACGATACATTGTGCTCATATGTACTACTGCATACATATGTATACCCATCTTAATCACTTAACTCATTCTAGTAACTTTATTGTACTTACTTATGTATTTTAGATGGTAAAATGTCATTTTGTCACGAATCACAAAATAATAATAGCAACATCATTATTAGTGACATTCGTTGGTTTGGGGCACATGGTGGTAATACAATATATAATAATGTAAAAATAACCAGTTAACTTGCCTTCTTTAAATAAGACACGTTTGTTGTTAAAAAAAATAGGTGGATACGTAGGAAGGTAATATATACAACAACAACAACAAAAATGATTGCAAATATAAAGCAATGCAACAACAAATAACATGATGCATAAATAGAAATAAATATGTAGCATAGTAATAACAAATTTCAAGTGTTGCATGCAACATGCAGATATGTATGTACATATGTAAGAATGACGTAAGAATCATCAAGAAGTAGGCTGAGTGAATACGACTGAAACCTAGTGACAGTTAAAAGCGAGACATGTTTTCTTGTTTTATTTTATTTTATTTTTTTTTTTGTTATACAGACAACAAGCATACCGAGTAGATATAGAAATGACAGACAAACGAAAAAATGACAATAACCAAACAACAATGAGAATAATGTTGATGACAATGACAAGCAACAACTATGTATGAGAATGACAACAAGTCAATTAGAATTTTTGATTTTCCTTTTACATAATGGATTTTTATACCGAAAGCAAAAATATGGCATAGAAATTTGTAAATTTTCAAATTTGATAATATTCAAAACTTAGATACTCTCTACCATGTGGTAGATAGGCGTGGTTTTTATCCGATTTCGACCATTTTCGAAATTCTCCATTCGTTAGAAAATACAATCATATATATTAAATTTCAATTTGATAGCTTTATATTTTCGCATATAAATTGCAAAAACATACTTTTGAAAGCATAACTTTGTATGGGAGGTAGGTGTGGTTTTTATTCGATTTAGCTTATTTTTGAATATGTCTATTAGTTGATGAAAATAGTTATATATACCAATTTTCAGCTTGATAACTTTACAGATTCGAGCGCAAAGCGTAAAAAATGCATATAGATACAAGATTTTGTATGGGAGATAGCCGGTATTTTTATTTATTGCAGTATGCTTTTCAAGAAAGTCTATTTGTTAGTAAAAATAATATAAAAAACTAATAAATAGTAGAATTTTATAGAATCCGAAGGTCCCTTTGGTCGAGCTTCTCTACCATTAGTGTTGTGCGTGTGAAATTTTTCCAACAGTATTTTAACGGACCTATTTATATTAGCCGGTTCCAAATGGCAGAACTATTGTGACGTCACTTTCCCTGAGCTTTGTTTCAAAGCTCTTTTATAAGCTTTTTCATGACAAATTATTATTTGTCGGATATTAAAGTTTTGCCTCAGCCATTGATTGAACCTAGAACCTACAGGTTAGAAGATCAACGCACTAACCACTGATCTACGACTACATATACGAATTTTCAGCTTGAAAATTTCATATTTCGTGTAAATAAATACATTTAACGAGCACGAGAATATAAAGCGCCAATATAAAAAGCATCAAACGAAGTCAAAGACTGCGACAATAAAACATGAAATAGATTTTTCTTTTATCCATATTACATCACGACGTGCTGGTAAACAATTTTCGAAATTTTTCTTTCTTCCTTTTTGTTGCAGGTAAAATGTATACAAGTAGTGTATATCGTCGTAGTCGTCGTCGTCTTTATGCATGCCCTCTTTATGGCTATTATAAGAATAAATACAATATTTGCATGCCTCCTATGAACGACGAGTGAGTACCTACCTAAATATTGCAAAAGCATATGCGTGTGTGTGTGTGTGTGTGTGAGAGAATTGTAATTTTTCATGTACATGTTTTTTTCTTCCTACTTCTTTTGCTTCTGCTCTCTACTTGAAAGGTAAGCATGTGCCTATTTTTAATAAAAAAAAATTTTTCCTTTGCATGTGTGACATTTTTGTTTTATTTGCTTTGTTATTTTTAGTACATATAGGTAATTCATAAATAGAATAAAAAGAACAAAAAAAAAAAAACAAAAACAAATATTCTTAGTAGTAGTAATGAAAGTGAAATTTCATTCGTTTTACATTTTCCGTTTTTGTATGAATATTGTATGCAAATATCTTACTAGTTGACAGCATAAAATTTATGAACACAATATTGTATGACAAGGGGGTACAAAAAAAAAAATGGTTTAAATATTTACCATATAAACGTGTTTAATTTAGGTTATACATATAAGAGAGTATTCTATTTTAAGCTTGAATTTAATTTTTAATAGAAATATTTCAAAAGAAATTGTTATCAAAATACTTATGACCGAAAAGATGTGGTAATAACAAAAAAAGAATGTGGATTATAAATAAAATTTCAATATCTAAAGATTTTTATGAATAAGAAATGCTGTAAAACATAATTCAAAATAATATTGAGCTATTTTAATATACTAAAATTACTATCTAAAACAAAAGGCAGCAGAGCGGAACCAGTTATAGTACTAGTTACGGAATTAGTTACTTTTGTTATCGAGTTATTGCTGAAATAGGTATTTAAGAAAAAAAAACTAAGAACCAGTTCAAGTACTAGGCACGGAACTACTTACGGAACTAGTTATCTTTGAAATTTATTTACTAGTTAAACGAAGAACTACTTTTGTAATTTTTCCCCAATAAGCATTAATGATAATTAGTTGTTATCTACCAGAGCAGAACCAGTTATAGAACTAGTTACGGAATTAATTACTTTTCTTTTCGAGATTTTGCTGAAGTAGGTATTTATAAAAACGAAGAACTAGTTCAAGTACTAGTTATGGAACTAGTTACTTTTACAATTTTTTTTACTATTAAAACGAAGAACTATTTTGTAATTTTTCCCAATAAACATTAATGATAATGAGACCCCAACCAATCATTTGAGAGCCACCGAATTTCTCTTTGTAGCCGTTCACCTTAAGCGTTACTAACTAGCTACTACTACTAGCAAGCCATTAGAAGAAACATGTAATATTAAAGCTAAATTAAATAAAACATCTTTGAATTGAATGCCTTCTTAATATGAAAATGAAAATATAATCTTCAAAAGCAAATAAAAAAAACAAAAAAAAAATGGTAATAATAAAAGACAGGCGGAAAATAGTGCATATCTAACAAAAAAAAAGCAAATAGAAAAAAAAAGAATACAAATAAACTTCATGAAATCTAATTTCAAGAGCAAATAAACTGTCATGATATTTTTTTGAACAATATAATACCATGCACATACAATACATATGTTTAAGGCAAGCTTATATTGTACTACTCCAAGTATACTGGCATTCATGGTTAGACTTTATGAAAATATTATGATTTTGACATGTTAAACAATGAAATCATGAAATTCATAGAAAAACCCTGGCAACTACCATTCAACTAGCGCGACGTAAATTCAAACCACCAAACCCAAAGTTCCATCGAAGATGCTTTGTGATGGTGACGGCGGTAAATGGCGCTTAGCAAATACCATACATATCGGAAGAAGAACACATGCACATTTTGTTATCCCCAAAAAATAAAAAAATAAAAAATAAATAAAAAAAAGTAAAGTCAACCAAAAATATTATAAAGAAAACGAAAAAGAAGAGAAAGTCAATGAAGAACTGTAGAATGAATATAAGAAATTTTGTTCATTCATTCCCGAATAAACATTATCCTTTCATTTTACCGACAGCGTCAACACAAATACAAAAACAGAAACAAACAAGCAAAATATTTTCATTGTGTCTCCTTAAAGAAGAAAATAAAAAGTTATGAAGTTGTCGGACGAGGGGTATGAAAAATCTGAGCCAGAGCAATAGAAATGCTAAAGAAAATATATAATATCAACAGAAATACGCATTTACACACACACATACATATACACATATACACAGCAAATCAAATTAGATTTGTAGTAGAATTTGCCTTCACCTCTGGGTCGTTTTGTTTCAGCCCCATTTACAACACAATGACTGAGTAAGAGTCTGCATTTGGGATTTGATTGTGGCCGCTTTTGCTTATTAAATAAAATAATTCATTGCATACACACACAAATATACAAAAAAATGTGCATAAAAATAAAATTAAATAAAAACAAAAATATAACAACACTGGCAAAACAGCTGCGCCAGTATAATGGCAGAAATCAACAGACAGCATACGAATTTGGCGTTGGTGTTTATTGGTGCTAACTTTAACTGCGTTGTGCTGCATGAATATAATATTTTTGTTGTTATTATTATTATATTTTCAAGTTGGTAACCCAAAAAATGAAAACCTTATTATATAATCAAAAGATTTATGATCAAATATTTATGTACATACAATTTGTAGGAGCCAGCCAAAGCAACAGCAAATAAATTATTATTATTAATCTGGCTTGTTGTTGTTTGTTGTTTATTTATTTTGTTATTGTTCAACATTTCTTTTTCTTTCTCTATTCCTTTTTCATTCATTCATTTCATTCACAAATTTATTTCATTTAATGTGAATTTATGCCCTGTAGAACATTTTGTAACTGATTCTCCAACGTACTAGTTCCAAATTTATACTATTAAGAAATTCATTTCAGTAACACTGAAACTTCAATACATTATAAAAGAATATAAATTAAATTTCACATTCATCATGTTAAAAAATATATTTTCGAACATAGACTATTGTATAGCAGGTAGTATTATTTTTTATTCAATTATACTAATTTTCCAAATTTTATGTTTTTTGATAAAATAAATATTTGTATATAGTGAGTTACAATTTGTTAATTTAATATTTGAGTTTGTAAAATCTAAAAAAATTGAATTTTTTAAATTAACTTTTGTATGAACATTATTCATGATTTTAAACCGACAATATTCATTTTCGAACATATTTATTTATTGGTCAAAAATATCTTTATCTACTAAGTTTCAACTTCATAGCTTTATATTTATATGTGAAAAGTTCAAAAATATATATTCGAAAACATAGTTTTGGTATGGCAGGTAGGTCTGGATATTATTCGATTTAGTCAATTCTCAAATTTATCAGTATAGTGGTAAAAAATAATCATTCACAACAAGTTTTAGCTTGACAGGTCGATATTTACATATACAAAACCGGAAATGAAATTTTCGAAAATTTGCTATTATAATAGAATTGACATAGAAGCGCATCTGAGCGCATTCATCCTGAAGTATATTCTTGTGTTATTAAAATCTGACCAGTTTCGGCTGAATAACTGTATATTTACATACAAAAAAAATCCGAAATATTGCATTCAAAAACATAGTTTTATATTGAAGGTAGATATAGATTGAATCCAATTACGTTTATTTTCGAATATATCAGTTCTTTTATAAAAAAATATATGCATAGCAATCTTCAGATTGAGTTTTTCAAATTCACGAGCAGGAAGTCATTAAATATACAAGTGTATTGTACATTCTGTCAAATAAGTACCCGGAAACCGGAAATTCTCATTTTTAATTTTCCCTATGAGAATATTTAAAAAAAAATTTTTTCCCAGGTTGGCACAACTGTCAGCCACTATTCTGTGAATTTTTATTGCTATGTGTCATTTAGTTTGGTTACGGCGTCATTAGGAATAAGTCAACCTTTTGTGTGCGTTGCGATTTTTACTATGGATAAAAATATCGAACAAAGAGTTTGTGTGAAATTTTTTTCGACATGGTTGAATCACCAAATGTTTTTTTCAACATTTCCAACGTTTTGGCACAAGAAATTTCGTTTAAAACACACAAAAATTTCACACAAACTCTTTGTTCGATATTTTTATCCATAGTAAAAATCGCAACGCACACAAAAGGTTGACTTGTTCCTAATGACGCCGTAACCAAACTAAATGACACATAGCAATAAAAATTCACAGAATAGTGGCTGACAGTTGTGCCAACCTGGGAAAATAGGGAAAATTAAAAATGAGAATTTCCGGTTTCCGGGTACTTATTTGACAGAATGTATATAAATATATATTTGAAATAAACTTCTATTACACATTTTTTTTTTGAATTCAAACAATTTTTATATACTTTCTGCTCACATTAAAGTCGAAAAGAGCATTTTTTTTCAATTAATATCTTCATCTGCAATAATTCTCATATGGTTTTGGGGCATATAATCATAATAATAGAACCGCTATTTAAGATCAATGTATCTTTTTTTTAATACGTACTGTCAATATGAATGATCCATTAATTAAAAAACATATAGGTATACAATTTTTTATGCTTTTTCGAAGACAATTATCAAGTGTCTACTAGCAAATATATCCGCAAAATTTCGGATTTTTTCATTAACGTTCTTCTATATATATTAGTAATTCTCGTTTCATTTTTCTTCTTACTTCAAGCAGCTTGGCCAATTGCAAACTTTATAGGTTTTAGACTAATAAGTATAATCATTTTTTATTTTTATTTTTTCTTAAATTTCATGCACATTCAAAAACAGACAAATGAGAATATTGACATCTGGTGGTAGCGGCAAGTGTTTGCTACTTTTTTATTTATTTATATTTTTGATGGTCAGTTTTTTTTAAATTCATTTCATAGTTCCTTTTCTTTATGCATGTGTGCGTCTTTCTTCTTTTTCAACGTTAATTAAAATTTTCATTTTGATAATTTATAGAAATTTATTTCTATGTGCTAGGGAGGTATATTCGATTTTGATGTTTTTTGTTGTACGATGTCATACTAAATATAGTTCAAATAAAACCGAGTATAATGAAATAAGTTTGCCAAAAATATTTTTTTGTATTTTTTGTTGCTCTAATTTAAAATTAGTAAAAGTTTATTGACATCAAAAGTGAAAATAAAGACAAAATTATTATGAAAGAAAAATCATAAAAATGGAAAAATTAAAAATTGTGCCAACCATCCAAAGCTATTGGTGAGGAAACTTATTTAGAATTTTCAAAAGAGATGCTTGAATGATATAACAATAAAATATGTGAAATTACTGCTTCCACAACAAAGCTTTCGAAACTTGTAAATTTTTTCTCTTAGGATTTAAACGTTGCGATTGAGTCAATAAGGGAGCCAAAGTAATAGAAAATATTAGCTTAATTTTAGGAGATTTTATAATGAAAGTGACAACTCCTTTAAAAACAAATAACCAACTTATGAATTTGAAATAAATTTTTTTATAAAGTTGCACTCAAGTAATTTTTAGATTTATTTAAAAAAAATGGAAAAGAAATTAAACTCAAAATATTCATTTTATCCTAAAATATTACAAATAATCTCTCCACTAAAATCTTTGACAATTTTTAAAATAATATTTATTCCGTTACCAGTAATGAATAAGTAATATTTTTACAAAAAAAAAAAAAAAATTGCAAAAACATTAAATTGAATTTATGTCGGGCAAAGTTTATGTATACATACATTGTACATATTGTCAACTTATTGATTGTTTTCATTTCATTTATTTGTCTGTCAATAGAAAAATATTATTGCAAGCAAAAATTGAGCGCACATAAAAATAATATTGAAAAAGAAAATTGACAAAAGAAAAAACTTACACACACACACACAAAGTAGAAAAACAACAAAATAAACTTTTATATTTATTTATTATTTGACTAGTTTTTATTTTTCCATCTTCTATTATATCTTTTAAAAACTTTACTACATTCTTGACTAAATGCAATATTTTTTTTTTTTTTAAATATCCTCAAGTGCTTAGATATTTTATGATTATTATGATTAGCTAGGTCATTGAATGTTGTTGCTATGTAGTATGTAACTTGATGTTAGTATTTTGAGAAAAAAAAAATAAAAATAACTTCAAAGAATGCATGAGTTGGCTGCAATAAAATTCACAATTTTTATTTGTTATTCATAGTATGCTAGAGTTATGCAAGAGAATTGACCTGAATTTGATTGTCTCTTACAACTTATATGATCACTTGTATAGAACTAGTTATCTGGTAATGAGGTATATACGATTTATTTAATATATATAAAAAAAATAATTATTTAAATGTTGAAATTTTTACACTCAACTAGTTACATATGATCTACTTCTGGAACTACTTCCACAAATAATGTGCTACATTCATTTTATTATCGATTTTCACGCGAAAGGTGCTAAATTTTAAATATTTTAGATTATGAATTGGTCTGGAAGTAGTTCCATGTAAAGAAAAAAAGAAAAACAATAGAAAATCTATATTTTTTCATTAAATCAGCTTTTGAACTGGTTGCGAACTAGTGCAAGGTGAATAAATAACACCATTAGCACTAAGTTGTGAAATTTGTTTTGCTCATATTTGCACAAATAGTATTTTTATTTATAAGTTAGCTTTGAAATAATATTGGAACTAATTCCTTCTCTTAGTTCCTTCCTCATGAATGTTTGGGTATATTCAGTTGGGTTAGATGCTTGTAACCATTTGAAAAAAGTTCTGGGGATAAAGAAAAGTGTATTTTGTATATTTTTCATCAGCATCGCCACCTAGTCGATTTACCAATGTCCGCTTTCCCCTCCGCTCTTCTGTCTCTGTTATCTGGCTGGTTCGTACGATAATTTGAAGACATTTTAACAAAATTTAGCCTAACTAATTAAAACAAAGCCTTGAAGCCTCTGAAAGTAGAACTAGAACGATTCTAGTACCACGGTACTAATTAAAGTACGTGAATGGCCGTACTGTGCTCCTTGGTGAGAATCGAGGTCTATTTAACACCTCTGCTGGTCTATGGGTTCCAGCACCCGGTTGTAACCTGCTCAAACCACGCACATTTGGGTTTTAACCACAGAGTCTGACTCCCCGAAGGGCTGTTCCCAACGAGCCACGCCTACACTGCTAAGAACCGATTTTAAAAATAGGCGAGAGACAGACATATTATGAAAATTAACACATATTTGCTATTGTAAATGAAAGTTTATAGAAAAATTGGCGTATGGGAATAATAGGCAAACGGTTTATATATTTCGGTCTGTCCTGGTCGACCAAAAGACCATTTTTAAGCTTCTCCTCACAATTCATATCACATTTCGAATAGTTTCCAGAAATAGTTACATTTGTTACAATTTTCACAATTTTACAACAGCATCATTTTCTTCTCACAGGTAATTTTATGAACTAGTCCAGAACTAGCCCCAAGTAACCAGTCGCAAAATGTCACAAAATCATTTTAAATTATACATGCATGCATATTAACATATCAAAACTTTTATTATTCTAACTGGTTCCTTTTGCTTTCCACTAATAACTACTTCCATTGGTAACTAGTTGGAATATATTTCTTTGCTCAAGAACAATTGCACATTCGAAAAGAAAATCGTATAAAAAATGTGAATTTGTTTTATGTACTTTTTTTTATTATTCAAACGATGTGCCAACGTGGTTGTCAATGTTGCAACCAGACCTCACACGCACACTCATAGTACTCATTCATGTCTCTTGCCAAATACTTCCTATAACTCGCCAAAAGAATAGAAGAAATAAAAAAAAAAAAACAGCAAATCATAATAAACGAAGATATAGGAGAAAAAGATGAAGAGCTTGGAAATGCTTCGAAAATTGCAAATATTAAATAACAACAACAACAACAACAAGCTATGAATTCAAGCGTAAGTATGCAGTAGAGTAAATGGTAGCTAACTGGGAAAAGAAGCAAAAGTAGAAACAGAATACAAGTGAATTGGTTAAGTGTGAATGAGTTTTTGGCGTCATCGTCAAGTGTTGTCTGTCTGTGTGTGTGTGTGTGTATGTGTAAGAGGGTGTGAAGTGGATTTGTTGCTCTTTACATTGTATGCAACATTGTTGTTAGTTGTTGTTGTTCTTGTTATTGTGGAATGCTCCAAAAATTGAATGCAAACAACTGATGCAACTGTGTGGCACCAACAACAACAACAACAACAACAACAACAACAACAACAACAACAACAGCAATAACAATGCCAACAGCAACTAAAGTAATGTTCTTGGTGGTATATGTACGAGTACTCATATGCTGCTGGCGGTTATTGCCATTCTCTGTTTTACTAGTGCAACACTTGTTAAGAATAGTATTTTCGTACATTTTTTATATTATTTCGTTTTTTTTTTTTTTTTTTTTTGGAAATAATGGCATGAGGAGAATATATGTGTGGCAAGTATTTTGTCTGTTCTTGTATGAATCCATAGAATATACGAGTGTACATTGGAGTTGTCCTTACTGAGCAACTATTGAATTGATCGCCTTTGTTGATTTTTTAACTTTTCTTTTAAATTTTCTTTTAACTTTAACGAGGAATACTTTGGTAGAATATTTTAATCGACTAACTCATTTTTAGGGTCACTTTTACCCACTTTTTAGAAAGTCTCACTAAAAAAGCATTTGGGAGGTCGCTAGAGGGTTAACATGTTCTAGAAAATTATTCGTCGAAATTTCACTAGAAGTATTCTCAGACAAAATCTCTATATAAGGAACACAAAAGTCCACAAAAAATAAAAAACCAATATGTCTCCTTGAAATATGCAATATTTTTATGCATTCCCTCACTCATAGCTTTCATCAGAAGGTGAGGAGAAGGTTGTATTTACAACACAATACTACAATAGTTTTCTCAAAATTCTCCATAGAGCTGAGGACCACTTTAGAGTGGATATAATAAAAAGCACTTGCATGTACACTTCAGTTGATTGTGATGTGGCAATGACTAGCGTTGCCACCATTGTATGTATATTTACTTATTTTAATCTAGGTGTGCAGAGGGTAAATATTGTATATCTTTTTAAATTCAATTTTCTTTCCCTTCTCACCCTAGCCAGTCCCTTTGCTTCAATATTTTCATTCCCTTGGAAAACCGTTCACACTTCATCGACGGTGACTATCATTTGGAGAGAAAGTTGTTGCAATTGTTGCAATTGTTGTTGTTGTTGTTGTTGTTGTTGTTGTTGTTGTTGTTGTTGTTATTGTTATTGTCATTTTAACATTCAATTGTATCAATATTTTCATAACTAGAGTAAATAAGTGAGCTTACGAATGAATCAGCATGTGAGTTAAGGACTAAGTTGTTGTCTAGTGGAAATTGAAAGGCTTGTGACATGTATATGAAAAATATATTTCGGGAATATTTGTGATTATTTCATTTAATTACCTTGTGGATCGTGCATTATCCAGGTGGGGAAATTTCAAAAAAGTATGCAAGTTACTAAAACTGTTACTGTTCAATATTGAAAAACTCACTCATAAAATAGATGAAAGAAAATGTGGCACGTTCATTTCCTGCTAAACGAACAGGTAAACACTTCCATAGCGAAGTGTTGCTTATTGAAGGAAGTAAATACTTTCATAGTAAAATTTTCCTTACCGAAATAGGTAAGTACTTTCATAGCCAAGTTTCACTTATCGAAGCAGGTCAGTGCTTTCACAGCAAAATTTTCCTTATGGAAACATGTCAATACTTGCATAGCGATGTATTTGCTTGCCCAAACAGGTAATTGCTTCTATAGCAAAGTTTTGTGTATTCAATTTGGTAAATACATGCTTTTATAATAATAATAATGGAGACGATAAACCTCTCCCCAAAGTACCGCGTCCATTTCTGATAGAATGAAAATATGGCAACATTATAAAAATATCCATTTAATCCTCAGCACACTTAAAATCTTCAAATTTTAATTCAATTTTAAACGAAATTTTGCAATCAACAATTTAACACTTTTTATGATTATCTAAAAATTTTCAGACACATACTGAAACAGACAAGCACCCACCTACGAGTGCCACATGTATGAGTTTATAGCAAATATTACAGGTGTATATATTTATGCCACATACAACATATGTGCATATAAACATATTTGTATAAACACCCAAAAGAAGCAAAAAATATGTAGTAGCCAAAATCAAAACAAAGCAACCAAAAGCCACTATACTAAAATAACAACAACAACAACAATATAGTATAAGCATTTATCACAAAAATTTCATGCAACAAATAAAAAACACTTTCAATTTCTTTTCATATTTGATAACTTCAAAGGTAATGAAATGAAATGAAATGCAATACAATGCAAAAGAAGACACATACAAAAGCAAGAGCAACGAAAAATGAATAACACAGGTAACACGTGGTACTACAAAATGAAAAGACAAAAAAGAAATCCTATAAGTACATAAGCAAGTTAAAAGGATTTTATATTAAATGCAACCCAAAATAAAAATGGATGATATAGAGAAGAAATGAAATATAAATGAAGCAGCCAAGCGCATGATATTTAGCTATTGGTATGCTGTTCAAGTGGAAGAAGCAAAGGATAGATGCTGGATGTGGGCGAAGCATAAAAAAACACAAAAATCCATAAAAATCAATCACATTATTTTAGCAGCAGCACACTTTCTTCTTCGTCGACTACTACATACTACGAGCAAGACATGTGGAAGTTATCCTCTACCATCATCGTCATAATCACCATCATCAGCATTATGAGGCTCATAGAAAATTAGGTATGTATTAACACTCGCAGGAAGCATAGTAGATTTACACGTACAATTTAATAATAATAATATTGTAATAAAATTATTGATATACGAGCATACTGTAATACTACTAGTAAGTATATACCTACATATATGTCACTACTATGTACGATATAAGTAGATTTGCTTAGTACAGATAGATAGAAAGCAACATATGAAAAAAACTGAAAGGAATTAGCTTCAGTAATGTCGACTTTTAAAGGGTCAGCATTACGGAAAAAATTAACTTATAAATTCTTGAATTTTTGTTTATATACAATATTCGAAAATATATTTTCGTATGACAGGTAGGCGTGGTTTTCTTCAAATTACAACAAGTTGCTAATATATGAATTATCGTCTAAAAATAATATAATAGAGCGAGTTTCAACTTGATCGCATTTTTATTTCTCGCGCAAAGTCTGAAATTATATATTCGAAAACATACTTTTGTATGGGAGATGGTTGTTGTTTTTATCCAATTATATTCATTTTTGATATGATTTATTCCACTGTAAAAATAGTTCTATGTAGCAAATTTCACTTTGATACAACTTCATTTATGAGCTTAAAATAGTAAAATATATATTCGAAAACATTTTTTTATATCGGAGCTAGGTTTAGTTTTCATCCGATTGCAATAATTTTTAAGTTGTCTCAATATTTTATAAAAATAATATTTTTTACCAATTTTGAGCGTGATCGTCCTATATTTATGTGTTTAAAATCGCAAAATATGCATTCGAAAACACATTTTTGTACGGGGGCTAGGGGTTGTCTTCATGCAATGACATTCATTTTTAAAACCTATCTATTTTCTGACAGAAATCATATAATACATCAAGTTTCACATTGATAATTCTAATTTGAGGAGGTCAACTTGTCAAATATTCGTTCGAAAACGTATTTTTCTATGGAAAATATATGTAGTTTCATCGAATTTGCGTTGATTTTCAAAATATTCCAGTCTTTAGTAAAAATCATCTTATGTACCAAATTTTCGTTTGAAAATTCTTAATTTATGGGTTCAAAATCGTAAAACATGCATTCGAAAATGCATTTTTTTGTGAGAGGAAGGCGCATTCTTCATCCAACAACGCTATTTTTCAAATTGTTCTATCATATAGTAAATGTAACGGTACCTATCCAGTTTTAATTCGATTTCGTTATATAAAAGTGCTAAAAAAATGGAAAACATGCATTCGAATATGTGTTTTGTATGGGCAAAATGCTAAATCGATAATTCTTACCTGCCACGCCCTTCTTGTTATTGATGCTGCAAAAGCAAGCACATAATCAAAACTCTGCCTCTTGAGTGTAGGGTATAAAAATATATGTACATATGTACATGACCGAAAAGCAGTCAAGACTTACATAAAGTAAATTGACATGGTACGGTATGACTTGAACGATGAGATAGAGAGTTCAATGTGTGGCATACATGCATGTAGGTAGCATTGTATCAAACAACCAACTTGTATATGCCACAAATGAATTGATGTTAGCAGAGGCATAAAAAATATGCTGTGACTGATGATGGAGTAGACGAAGAAGAAGCCAGAGATGAAGAAAAAGGCATAAAAATTATTAATTCAAGAGAGAAGAGTACGAGTAGATATCTTTCGGCATAGAAATATATATCTGTGTACATACGTAAATATATCTATGAGGAAGAGTACTAAGAAATTTGCAGCATACACACACAGACACACGCGATGATATGGCGCATTTTGTATTCGTAGTATTGAGTACCGGTATTGGTATTGTTGGCATTGGTTGGCAGGCACAGCACTCCATTCAGTGCATTTGTGAAATATTAATGAGGCCATCCACATCTTCATATTCGTATTGAAAGTATGCATCCAAGTATGGAAGAGTGCATGATATTAGGTGTATGATATGTGAAGGTATGCATGCTCCTGATCAAACTCATAATGTAAGTGCATATAATGCCGATAGGCAAGTGCAGACATTGAATATTGATATATGGACGTAGTATAAACTTACGTATTTCCATACCTGCATTCGTACACATACATATAGACGTGCATAAAATGTTTAAAATTATAGTAATGTAGTAGTAGTAGTAATAAATAGTATTTATGATGTGGTTTATGAAGAAATCAAAATAGTAAAATGTCAAGTGTTATTAGGCCACACACATGTACGTATACATATATAACTCAACACTGAAATAAAAAAAAGAAGAACACTCTGTAGAAAGGAACATGTTATGTATTAATAATTGAAAATTATATACCATGAGTAGCACTATTATTCTATATTTAGTACTGGAAGTTTTCTAAACAAATTTGTCGAATGTACGAATATTAATAGCACCCGTTTTGTCAGAGAACGCTAATACTAATATCCATTACCATGGTGGATTTTATCTTTTATTATAGCAACGTAGTAGGTAAAACAAAAAAATATATTTTGAAGTTATTTAAAAGACAATTTAGTACTACAGTTCTAAAACTCGAGAAGTTTAAGGCAGAAAAATTTCTGCGTAAGCAAATGTATTAAAATTTAGAACAAATGTGCTGAAAAAGTTGGAGGAAATATTTATAATAAAATAGTAAAAAGTAATAATAAGTAATAACGGTACTAAATTGCTATATTATTTTTGTACTCTAGTTTTAAGGATCTGATAATTCAAATTTACATAAGAAATTGTACAAAAGTACAACCGAATATGTTCAGAATATAATTCAGAACTAATGTACTAAAAATATTTGTATTATTCACTATTAAAACAATATTAGTACTAGAATTTTTAGAAAGTGTCAGTAAAGCTGTATGTTGCAGTGGGATGAGTCTTTTATGAATTAGATGGTACTAAATATATCGTATTACATTATTAATAAGAACTATTTAGTACTAAAAAACCGTTAAAAAAATATTTAACAAAATTATTATCATTATTGTCAAAACGGTTTTGTTAAAAATATAGTCAAACTAATAAAAATTTGAAGTACTAAAATTTTTTCGTACTAAAATGTTTTTAAAATACCAAAAATTGTTTTCAACTAATAAGTGTAAGTAATATTTTAAATATCACAATTATAAATGTGTTATAACTATAACTACTGTGAACGAATTTTATTTCAAAGTGTAATTAAAGAGTATGATTTTAGAATGGATTTTAAATTAATGGCTTTTAATACTTAAGTACTAAAAAATATAAAAATATTATCTGTAAAATATAACACTAAAATAACTATTGCGAAAGATTTTGGTTTTAGGTTTCGAAGCAATAAAAATGTGATTCAGGTTTTGTAAAATGAAATTTATTTTTTACGTACTAAAAAGAGACGATAAATAACTGAAAAATTGAAATTACTAATATTATTACTATTTTAAAAGCAATTACGTTAAAAATATGATTAGATGTTTTTAGATTGCATTTTAGAACTTAAGTACTAAAAAATCAATAAAAATTGTCTGCAAAATGACTATTGAAATCGACTTTATTTTAGTGATTTTGCACTATAATCATAGTTCAAAGCAATTTGTGCTAATTATATGTTTAAGAAATTGTGGAATGATATTTAGTACTAGATTACTAAAAAGGCGTGATTAATATTGAGGGAATATAATACACTCTCACTCTCATTAATATTATTGCGCTATTACAGTTACTATTATGAAGGAAATTGAGTTAAAAATGTGATTGCAGATTTGTAGAATGGAGTTGAGTACTTTAGTACTAAAAAATAAATCAAAAGTATCAGCAAAAATATTACAAAAACAGTTATTGTGAAAGATTTTGAATTAATAGTACGATTCAAAGTAATAAAAATTTGATTAAAGATTTGTAGAATAAAATTTAGTACTAAAGTACTAAAAATGTTTTATTTGAGGGGAAATAATATATTATCATTATCAAAAAATTTTGTGCTATTACTATTACTTTCGTGATTATAGATTTTTATAATGGAATTTAGTACTAAATAATAACAATAATGTGCTATTACTAATACTTTCGTAATTATAGATTTTTATAATTAAATTTAGTACTAAAGTACTAAAAAATAAGTCAAAATAACGTGAAAATTATTTTTAATATTGCACAAAAATATGAATTAAAACTTTTCGGAAAGCAATTAGTACTTGTGTAGTAAGAAATTGCTGAAAAATATTACTCTCACTCTTCTAAGCAAATAGTAGATGGAGAGCATGAAAACATCAAATATATAAACAACAATTCACAACAATTTGTTGCAAAAAGAATTTTAATAGGAAAATTAAATTCACACAAACGTTGCAGATCTAAATTTAGAACTATGGAAAAATGTGTGAAAATATGAAAGAAGAAAATAATACAAAAAAAAAAGCAACAAGAACAGAAAAGGATAAAAATACCTGCTTGGCTCAAGGCGCCACAATATCATAGTACATACATATGTATAGATAGACAGACAGACAGACACAAATACATAGGCAGGCAGACGGTAGACACACACACAAAATTAAAGTAGAATGGACGAGGAAAATTATGAAGCAAATACAATATGAAATAGCAAATATAAGGACACAATAAACAAGCAACACAGTCATTTTTTTGGTAAAGGTAAAAATCATGGAATGGAATGAGTGAATACGATAGCTGCTGCTGTTTCTCTCAACAAAGATGTTGATGATATGCAAGGAAGAAATCCTTGTGAAACAAAAATTCCACTTAAACGCCTCTTGGTGTTTTATTGGCATGTTGTGAATTCGAAAACAACAACAACAACAACAACAACCATATGGTAATATGCTAAGTTTGCTGCTATGCTACTTCAAACTCATTTCTTACAGCATCGCTGTAGTGCAAAAGTATGCAGCATAGCATAATAAGGTAAATAATGTCTGTACGATATAAATAGATGATGAGTATAAGGTAAAGAAAGACGTGAGAATACATACAAAATAAGATGAGATTTTTATTATTATTATTATTATTATTTTTTTTTTGTTGATATTTTCGAAAAGCGTAGCAAAGTGGAGTAAAATATCTTCCAAGTGACGAGTGGAACAAAAACAAAAAAGAGGTGACAGTGGTGTCAGCAACTTATGAATGAATGAATAAATGAATGAATGAGTGAATGAATGAAATGAAATGAAAATGTAAAATATAAATGATGGCGATACCAAAGAGGCATAATGCAAAGTGAAGGTAGAATAGCATTCCTTATTTAACTATTTCATTATAATAACAAAAACCCATATTCTACATGTATATTAAGTTGTTAGAAAAGTATTAAGACTTTGTTGGTTAAATGCGCCTAGTGCATTATAAAATAAACACATGTAAAATAGGGGCTTGAATTCTAGTTAAAATAGTGTTGTGACGATACTTTTTCCCCAACCTATTATGGGAAAAATATTTTGACGTGTTGTACCACGAAATAGGTGCCGGGAATTTCATTAATATTTTATGACTTTTTAGCCTAGTTTTATTATTATTACTGTTGGAATTTTTTTTTTAGTTAATTTATTTTGTTTGCTAAGGTAGTAATAGTACCATACTATTGCTGGTAGCAATGTGCATAACTAATAAAATGGTGTGATGGTGTAATGAGAAGTGGAAGTACAAATTCAAAATTCACTTCAACTGGGAGTTAGTACATATGCTTATGGTGTTCTAAGCTCACATACACATACATACATATATATATATAGACATCATTATGTCAGTGGCAGTATTAAGCGACACGACATCGCTTAAAAATCTATATACATGTTGAAACAAAACCAAAACAAAAAAGAAAAATCGAATTTTAATTAAATATCACAACAAGTATAAGGCCTTCTCAATATACACCAGACATATTGTGTGCTTACTTTATAGCAAAAAAAAACAAAAAAAAAATATATATAATTTGAAAATTTATAATTTTAATTTAAACTCAAACGAAACTTATGAACACTTCTTGAACATGAAGAAAATTATAGAAAAGTTTTATGGCACATTTTCCGCATGACACCGCAACGCAGCAGCAGTACCAGCAGCAGCACCAACAGTAGTAAACACATGCCAGCCAGTATACATAGAATATAAGCTATACATAATTTAAGCCTATACGTGAAGTAGATACGCTCAGTGAGTGTTCACTGCACTCTATGAGGTAGTAGTAGTGCCACTATGGGTAGTACCTACATACATACATACATATATAATACTAATATAAAATATGTACTATGTACTGATATTAGTATTAATATTGTCGCCATCGTCTTAGCAGGTATTGCCTATATTCTACCAACAACCAAATATATACCCGTATAATATATACTACAGAACATATTGAATAGAAGGAGAAAACAAAAAAAATGCATAAAAGAGACAAAGACACACACACACACATACATTTTACCCAATTCACGTGCATACATACTATATGTACATGTATATGCATGTGTCTATTGCTGGTGTGTATTAAAGTTTTCTTATTGATTGCATGTACTATACACACACAGAAAAAAAAAAGAAAATCACAAAAAAAAAAAATTGAAGAAAAACTTTAATAAAGTGTGAAAGTAGCTACATACAAAGTAGAGAAGAAGCTACTACTACTTACTGCATTGAACGATATAAAGTAAGCAAAGAAGAGAGGCTTTGATTCGTTATGGCAATCAATATTGTGTATACCTTGTGTATACGTATCGTTATATATATTTTACTCTCTATCTATTCATTTATTTATTCGCTCACGTAACGCTATTTATATTTCATGCTTGGAAAACTTTTACCAAAATGTTTACCATCACCACCATGACCAAAATGATGGCCATTCTGCCATCATACTGCCTTCCAAAAATGATTCAACCAACTCAACTCAACCATCAGCATTATCTACTAGTACTACTATCCCCTGTTAGACGAAACCAATGAAAATACCAGTAAAAAAAATACATACCTACATATAAGAGTATCTTATATAGTGTAAAACATACCTGTAGGAAATTAGAGGATCACTCTTTTAGTAAGTCATAGGAACTTTAAAGTATTAAAAAAATTTTTTTTTAATTTAAAAAATATATTTTAAAAATATTGAAAACGTTTAATTTTGATAATAGCAGCTGTGACAAATAGAACAACATACTTTCAAAAAATCACACTTTTCTACTGGAGGTAGGCGTAAATTTCATTCAATTATGTCCATTTTCTAACTTACTCATACATTAGTAAAAACAATTATCTGTACCAAAGTTCAACTTATTGGCATTACGTTTTCATGCAAAAAGCGTGAAAATTTATATTCGAAAACATGCTTTTGTATGACAGGTAGGTGTAGCTTTCATCCGATAATGCCGATTTTTAATAGTGATTATGCATTAGAAATTATAATAGTCTGTACCAAGTTTCAACTTAATAGCATTACGTTTTCATATGAAAAACGTGAAAACTTATATTCGAAAACATACTTTTGTATGACACGTGCGTGTGGTTTTCATCAGATTTTGTGCATTCTCTAGCGTAGCAATTCAATAGCAAATATAATCATATGTAGCAAATTTCTATGTCGTAGCTTTTTATTTTGGTATTTAAAGTGCGAAAATATATATTCGAAAATATACTCTTGTATAGGAGGTAGATGTAGTTTTTATCCGATGACGCCCATTTTTAAATTTATCTATTAATTAGTAAATAAAATGATATATACAAAGTTTCATCTTAATAAGATCATTTTTTTGTATGCAAAGCAGAAAATATACATATAAAAACATACTTTCGTATGGGAGGTAGATGTAACTTTCATCCGATAATGCCCATTTTTAACAGTGATTATACATTGGAAAATATAATTATCTGTACTAAATTTCAACTTAATAGCATTACGTTTTCATGCGAAAAGCGTAAACATTTATCTTCGAAAATATACTTTTGTATGACAGGTAGGCGTGGTTTTCATCAGATTTCGCGAAATTCTCTAGCGAAGTAATTCATTAGCAAATATAATCATATGCAGCAAGTTTCTATGTCATAGCTTTCTATTTTTGTATTTAAAGTTCAAAAACATATATTCGAAAATATACTTTTGTATGGAAGGTAGATGTAGTTTTTATCCGATGATGCCCATTTTCAAATTTATAGTTAAGTAGTAAATAAAATGATATATACAAAGTTTCATCTTGATAAGATAACTTTGTTTCTGTTTGTGCAAAGCATGAAAATATGTAGACGAAATCATACTTTCGTATGGGAGGTAGGTGTAGTTTTTATTCGATAATGTCTATATTTAACAGTGATTATACATTGGAAAATATAATTGTCTGCACCAAGTTTCAACTTAATAGCTTTATAGTTTCATGCGAGAACACTGTGAAAATATACATTAGGGAGCTTATGTTTGTACGGCAAATAAATATGGCTTTTAATCAATTTGGTCAGTTTCTGAATATGATAAAAAACTATTAAAATCTAATCTAAAAAAAAAATTACACTTCAAAACATACTTTTGTGGTGTAGATAGGCCTGGTTTTCATACGATTCCTACTCATTTTTATGCTTGACTATCCGTTGTTTAAAATAATCTTATATAAATAAATTTTTAGATAAGTTGCTCAATATTTAGGGTAAATATAGTACAAGTATACAGACAGACATGGCTAAAACGACTTGGATTGTACTTGTAATGTCTACGACATATTCTTGTGGATGCTGGAACTTCTAGTACTTGTTACTAATCGATTGGATTCTAGGTCTCCTATCTGCTATACCCACGTATTCCAAGAGCAATATGTGCATAATACAGTGGCTTACTTTCGCTGATAATAACTAATTACTTACTGGTCTAGTATTGGACTGGTCCGAAAGAAGATCTCACAGTCATTAGGTCAGATATAGGCCAATTCAAGTATTACTAAATGGCATATATTATTGCATAAGCATTAGTTATAGTGAATGAACCAAAAAGGGAGCTATTTTCATTAGCTTTTAAATGACATTTTCTGCTACTTCAATATCACATCTTCCGCCATTACTAGTTTTCGTACTATTACTACAAATTATACTATGCGAAATGAAGTAAAGTGTCATGCAGCATAGTGCACGGCACGTGTGCTTTCGTATTTATTTGACAAAGAACCAAAAAAAAAAAACCAAGTTGCGCGTGCAAATTGTCAAGTTTTGCCAATTTTACTTTGGATGTTTCAAAAAAATAGTCGCATAAATGCATACATTTCATACTTTTTGTTTTGTCACACACTTGAAGACAAGCAAAATGAGGTAAAGTGGACCATCACTAATGCAATCACAACCATCCCAACCACCATCACTACCACCATCACTATAACCACTATATATTTACCTTACTACCTCCCCCCTTCTTCAATGTACATTTGCCAAAACATTTATTTTTCATCTGTCTCTTTTTCTTCATCTTGCTATACTATTTTCACTTTCTTTCTGTCGTTTTGGAGTACGAGTATCTAACTTACATTTTGTTTAAATTATATAGTTTTTCTTAGAGATTTTGTAATATTTCCGAGTGTTTGTTTGTGTATTAGTTACGTGACTGAAATACTTAAGAAATACAATATATACAATATATAAGTTGTAGAAATATAATATGAAAGAGATGGAATGATTGTAATATACAGTATGAGAATGGTACCACATACTAACAAATTGCTTCAAAATATTCATGTTTCTTCTCACTGTTACTACAATATCTTATTCAGCTTCAATTACTCAGTACTAAGCAGACTGGGAGAGCGAGAGAGAGAGAATGTACTTTAGTAATAACGATAAAGTGTAAATTGTTCATTATAAAAATAAATACAAAAAAAAAATGGAAAAGGACAAAAACATTAGTATTGTTGAAAAGAAAATATATAGTTCAAGTTTTGCAAAAAGCATCATGTCTCTGTACTTGAATTTTATAGTATATAGATACATATTCTTATTACAACAATCTATTACAATCACTAAGTGCTAGCGAAATAGTGTGTAAGCGAGTTGTGGTGATTCAAAAAAAAAAAAAAATTTTGAAATTTTGTAAACGTGATCTTCGTGTTCTTTAGTTTGTAAACAACGTTTTCAATCAAATTCAATTGCATTTCAATAAATTGTAATAGATTAGAAAAGCATATTGTCATAATAATAGTTGTGCAACAAATAAAGCACGTTTTGAATGTAGTTCACTAAATTTAACTACAAGTTTTATGTACGCAAAGTTTTATTTATCAAAACTAATGAAATGTAATAGATTAGGAAAGCAAAAACCTAGAAATTAATTGTGCCAGATTTATATACATTAAGTGAATTTTATTAAATTTAAGTAGCAGTTTTATATGCAAATATTTTACCGATCAAAATCATGAAATTGTAATAGATGTGTAATTTTAGTTGAAATTATAAAATGAAGTTATAAATTGTAATAGATGAGAAAAGCATCACACTATGCCCAATTATAACGAACTTTATTAAATTTTTGTTGTGCACGCTGTAAATATTACTGATCAAAATTATCAAATTGTAATAGATGGCAAAAAGTTAGAAATTGAAATAAGCAGAAACCGTTCGCTTGTAGTAATACGTTGTATAATCGAAATGAAATTAAACACTATAAAATGTATAGTGCAAATATTTTGTCAAACAAAATTAATAAATTGTAATAGATGTGAAAACCAACAAACTAAACTAAATAGCTAATGTGTTGATAAAGATTATTAAACTTACAACTTAAAAGTTGGATATTCAAGGCAATGTTATTGATCAAAATTGATAAATTGTAATAGATGAGTTGCTGGAATTGAAATAAAACGGTAGTGTTTGGTGGAAAATTAAATTTGAATTTCGGGAAAGCAATACAAATTAGATGGTGTAGCATATATCAAACAAATTTTATCGCGCGTTGCTCAAAATTAATAAATTGTAATAGAAGAAAAATTTTGATGAAAATTTGCTTATAGAAAATCAATAAGTACTATGCAAATCAAAGAAATATAATTAAATCTCGAAATTGTAATAGATTTTTTTCAATAGTAAATTGGAGTAGATTAAAAGAATAATGGACAACATTTTAAATAAAATTTCAAAATAACTTTTAGAGTTTCTAAGTTATTGTAAAACAAGAATTTAAAAGTGAATACCATGGCAGATTAGGGCTAATTAGTTTTACAATAATCAATTTATTACAAATTATAAGAGGTTTACTCAAGTTTGATTAGTACCATGCGTTTGTAAATTCGGAAATTAGCCATCGCACCTCAGTCTTTGGAATATATAAAAATATATTTAATATTTTCAATAGCTAAAAGTAGATTTTAAAAAACCTCCTCTACATTTGTAATAGATTACGTGATCTAATTATGATGTTTAAATTAAATTGTAATAGATTTCAATATTTGCTAATTTATCGTTTTAATTCAGCAGCTATAACTGATTAATAAATTCACCAAAATTAATAATTTCAATGAATAATTTTATTTAATACGTGAATTTGCTTATTTTAAGCATTTTTTTGAAATATACATTAAATCTGTAATAGATTATGTGAAATATTATTATATAAACGAACATGTTAAGATTTTTGGCTGTCAGTAATCCATTTGGAAATCAATTATTCAAAAATATATTGATCCAATTTAATAAAAGCTGTCATAAATTGTAATAGATTAATTGTACAATTAAATAACGTGATAATTTCAGAGTTAACTAATGATTTTTTAATCGATTCTTGTTGAGAAAACTCCCCTGTTAAACTCAACACAAGCACATTAAACCATTAATTAAAAAATTAGCAACAAATTTATATTATTTTGAAAAAAGTCTTAAACTGCAAATAAACATCATGGTAAATGTAAAATTTTACACATATTAAATTGTAATTAATATATAACTTTTTCCCTTTCAATTATACACTTTATTTTTTTTTTTTAACAGCAAATGTAAATGTACACCTGTATATTTTTAAAATTTCATATTCGCATATTAAATGAGACCACTTACCGTATAGTATTGCTATATATTTTACGTATGTATAATTATAATTATAGTTAATAGCTTACATGTAGTACTTCAACACATACCTGAAAGTAAATAGACAGAATAGAAATAATAATTAGAAATTAATAATTAATCAATAATTATGTACAACGTGTAATAAATTATGTGTTGTGATATTTATTAAATATGTAATAGATCATTTTTTTTTTCAAATATTTTATAAAATATTTCATATACATTTATTCCGTATATATAATTAAGAATTAATCGAGTATAATATGTAGCTTATCACATATTTCAAATATTTCTATTATTCACACACACACACACATACTCTACATACATTCTATTACATACAAATAATAGAGTATTTCCTCCTTGGCATCAATTTTAATTCAATATAATCATAGTGAACAACAATTTCTTCTAAGTATATGTGTTTATATGTATGTATATAAGTATAATTGTATGTATGTGTGTGTGTGTCTATGTGTGAATATGTTCTAGAAAAGCCATTCAAGTGCTACTATACTGATTGTTCATATGAAATACATATGAGTGTAGTGAGTAGCAGCAACAATCATACAGTAGCAGCAATTGTTTTAGCATTTGATGCTGATATATAATTTATTGTTGGTGTTGTTGTTGTTGTACTATTTATGATTTCAAATGCTTCTAGTCATCTTCACGCACACAGACACCCAATCGGAAAATTTGTTACATTTTTTTGATCTTAGTAAAAATTCAGACTGGACCAGTTCGCTTGGGATGGTTAAATTGAAGCAAATATTTTGCTATGAATTCTTTCAAAATTTACATCCACAATATTCAGTATTATATTTGTATATATATATAGCAGTATAAGGGAATTTACAAGGTCTTCGACTGCACTAATTCAAAAATCGAACAAATCGAGACATTGTCAAACAGACAATAAACAATTTAATAAAATATTTCTTTACTAAATAATCCATAAATGCTGAATATAAACTTTAAGATAAAAAAAATTTTTTTTTCTTAAAACATCCCCTCATTACCTTTTCGTTTACCAGGTAATCTATGAAATTAAAAACTCATTCATTGATTTATTTAATTTCATATACATAGACGATAACCTTTGAACTCAAAAAAGCATACAAAAAAATTATTAATTTAATTATGAAAATGTATTAGTCATTTTTTTCCCACTAGGAATGCAAATACACAGTGATTGTCGTATTAAAAGATATTTTATCAATAACGGAAATGCACTTACTTTAATTTACTAGAACGACAACAAACAACAACAACAACAACAACAACAACAACAATTTATATAATGCTTAAAGTTGTTCTTGATACCACACAAATAGTTTCTTCTATTTGAATTTCTTCACATACATTCATATAAGCATGCATCTCTCACCAAATCGTTTCCTCCAGCATCAATGAATGAAACACTTTTATTTTTATTAGCAAATTAATTGCAAAAATTCTTGCTTTCTTTAACTTTTGTATTTCTATTACGCTCTTTCTTTCTTTTTTTTTTTTACTATATTTTGATTTCTTTTCCTATATCTCTGTCTCTCTCTCTCTCTCTCCCTCTTTACATATTTTTATATACATTTTAAGTTATTTCCTTAAAAGAATTTTTCATCCTTATTTTTACCATATTTTGTTTTTCTCAATTTGCTTTCAATTGCCTTCCTTATGCATGTCCTGGCTTTAAAAAAAAAAAAAAAAAAAAAATTAAAAATAAAAAATAAAAAATTCTTTTTACTTTCAATATAGGTCAGTTCAATGGTGGTTAGAGAGAGCACATTTATTTGATATGTCCATATATGTTTATGTGAGAGAGCATACACAAAGGCGTACTAGAAAAATGGTTAAAGAAAATTGCTTTGGTGGAGTTAGTGGCTGGAAATGATTAATTGGAATTGTGGCCAGCAACAACAACAACAACCAGAACATCCCAGCTTAGCTCACAGATGGAGAGTAGAATAAAGTAAAGCAATAGGACAGCATATACAGCATATAAACAACATATAAAGATCAAAATAAAGAAGAAAGAAAGCAGAAAAAAATGAAGAAAGGTCACCAATAGAGAATCTGTATTTTTTTTTTATAATAAAATTAAATTTAAAGCAATTTAAATGAAAATGTCGAAAAAAAGGCATTTTCATATAAATTCTCTTTTTTTGTTTTTTACAATTTAACACATATTAAATTGTGATTTATTATTTTGATGAAAAAAAAAAAAAAAGAAACACACCAACATTTTTTTTTATGGGGGAAGAATAATACATAATTAATATAGTAAGCTTCTAAAATGGTCAATTTGAAAATTTTATAATAATTTTCAACAAAAAAAAAAAACATTCGGAAAAAAATGTAAAATTATATCGTAAAATCAAGCACTTCAATTAATCATTAATTTTAAATGAATTATATGCATAGATTTTCAAATAAACACATCTATAGTATTATCCAAAAGTATACGGACAATTAAAAAGAGACTTCATCATATGAAGACTATACAAATAAAGCACCGAAATTCCAAAAAAAATCTAAATTTATTATTGGGAAAATAGGTAAAAACCATATAATTTTTTCTTTTCAATATTCAATATTAAAATTTCAATTTTTTAAATACACACAGACGAATTTTTTTTTTTGTTTTTTTTTTTGTGGTCCCTTAATGTTGAATTGTGAGTTCGATACAAAAGATTGTACACGTAGGATATATTTCTTACATTGTATGTCGATTTTTGTCCATTACTGTAAATTCATATGAATATATTTTTAAGTACACATGTTAGCAAATAATTCTAATATTACTCAAATATATGTGCGAACATAAATATATTTAAATTTTAATATTAATTATTAATGAAAAAAAAAAAATTAAAAATAAAAGCAAACAAAACTAAATAAATAATAATAATAAATTATAAAAAATTTATAGCAGCGAAGGTAAGGCAAGAGATTTATTTAAATGGTTAAACTTAACATGCGAGCACATGCATATATAAAAATTATAAATTGCAAATAAATAAAATAGAAATTAAAAATTTTTTGTTATCTAAATGCTCAAACATCATACACACACACACACACACACCTCACATAAATAATGCTATAAAATAAATTTTGGAAAATTAAAATAGCTGCTTTTCCCCCAGTGAAACTCATGAGAATATACAAATGTTTATCATAGAATGATAGCAATAATTTATGGTTTTAATTGGAAAATAAATGATTTGAACTAATTTATGGTTAAATGCCAACGATCCACATATATGAATATTAGCTGCTATTGTGTGATTAGTGTGATTGGATAATGAGATAATATTTTGTTAAAAAAAAATTATAATTTTTTTTTAATAATATTTATAAAAAATATATGAATTCAATAATTTTCTATTTTAAAAATTTTTCTGTGAGTTTATGGCACAAAAATTATTAAATGTGAAAGCGTCAATTTATAAATCAACTATTTTTAATGCCATAGGAGCAGTAAAAAAAATATAAATAAATATAATAAAATTTGCAAAAATTACATTTTCTTTCATTTTTTTTTATTTTTATTTTTATTTAACTTTAATTCACCATATTCCACTTACTTTATATACGTATACTCTTCATTCAAGGTATTTTTTTTTTATTATAGTAGTCATATAAAAGTCGTATAACAGTTGTGTATAGTGGGGCAATAAAATCAAAGTGGAAAGAACTATTTATTGGCTATAACATGTGTACTTAAATTTCTACAATACAATTCTATTATGATATTGACAGTGAGAGAGACAGAGAGATAGAGACAAAAAAGAAAGAGACAAAGATAAAACAATAAGAATATTGTACTATCAAAATCATCAAAAATGTCAATAAAAATAGCAGCAAATATATATATATATGTCTTAGGCTAATGATAGAAATTTGTTGACAATGCATTGATTTTTTCCACCATTTGTCATCTCATCAAAGTCGAATGTAGAGATTATATGAAAGCTTCAACTTGCCATTTGTGCTAATTTTTTCATACTTGTGCATTTATGATGAATATAAAAATAAAAGTTGAATCAAATTGAACGTAATAAGAAAAATGTACAATATATTTATATATAAGATAAAAGAAAGCCTTGAGAATTTATGAAAAATTGAAGTGAATTGAATATTTGTGATGAAATACAAGTAAGTCAAGAAATTTGTGTATATTTTTAGAGCAGTATTTAAACTAGTGCTTAAGTAATTACTAAGAAGTGTTAATTAAAAAAAAAATATATGATTTAATTTGTATATTGCCAATGTAATTTATGCATATTTTGAGCTCCTTGGTATACGATATTGGTAATGTCTGGAAATGCCCTTATTGATTTTGATTTTGATTTTGATACTAAGTGAAGCTATTTTTCTTCTAATTAGAGATTTATTTTCAATATATTTCTTATTATTTTTTTTTTATCATATATTTATAGTAAAGCCTCGGAATTGGTCATCCGAGAGTTGCTATAAAAAAGAGTCGAAAAATGTATGAACTTTTATGTGAGTTTTCAGGGATTTTTGAAGCTTTTTCTTATTAATATTTCATATATTAAATGAACACTTCTATTAGCCATAAATTAAAGCCTAAAAAATTTTCTACAATTTAATATAAAATATGATTAGAAAAAGTTTAAAAACTAACATTCTAGAACTTCTTAAAAAATGTTATTTTTGAAGTTTTATAATCAATGTTTATTATTAAAATTAACGTTTTTAAACTATACGACTAGGCAGTTTAATAAAGTTTCCCATGAATGGATGGATTTACATCCCGGAAGTACTCGGCCACGTTGTCGACCAAAGTCTATTCACCTCATCAGAATACGGGATTGCTTTATACGGGAACAAAACAAATCATGCTGCTACAACAACAACAACAACAACAACAGTTTAATAAATTTTGTACAATTCAGAATCAATTATTTACTAAAGATTTTAAATTTATTAACCGCTAAGGTGTGAAAACAAAAATGTCAAAATAGTTATGATTTCGATGAGTACATATTGTACAATCATTTTTAAAGCCATTTTTATTAATTTTTTCAATAGCTAATGTATGTATTTAGTAATTAAATATTTATCCCTAATAAATAGCCTACAGATTGATATAAAATATTTATATTATAGTAATAAAATTCATCATCTAGGTATTGCTGAAACAAGTAATCAAAAAAGTATTGATTTTGAGACGAGCTCATTATGTTTACAATGTTTGTAGCTATTTTAAACAAATTTTCATATAGTGCATATACCTATTTAATAATTAGATTTTAAATAACCATAAATATACTATCATTTGATATCAAATATATACATATATCGTAACAAAAATGATTTATCATCTTAGAAATGCTAAAACTGTCAACAAAGTAATAATATTGAGACGAGCTCATTATGTTTGCCATTTTTAGGGCTACTTTAGTCAATATTTCATATAATAAATGTACATATTAAATTATTCAAGCTTTTGTGCAAATTGTATATTATAGTAATGCAATTAATCATCGCACTAATACTTGAATATATTGTTAAAAAATATATTGCTTTTTAGGCGAGAGTTCATTTTCTTTGCTA
Organism: Megamerina dolium; assembly: GCA_963854835.1. Lineage (NCBI taxonomy): Eukaryota > Metazoa > Arthropoda > Insecta > Diptera > Megamerinidae > Megamerina > Megamerina dolium. The sequence continues at coordinate 18,962,960 of OY978528.1, forward strand.
TTTTTAATGCATTTTTAATCAACTTTTTGTATAGTTGTTAAATCTATTTAACAATTTTATATATATTTGCAATAAATTGTCTAAAATTTGATATGAAGAATATATATGAAAGCATATAAATTGACCATTCGAGAGATGTTAGTACAAAATGCCAAAAATATGGGGTAGTGACTTTTAGGGAAATTTACTATTTTGAGTATACCGACAACAGTGTATATGCGATTAAGAAGAAATTATTCATTTTTGTAAACAAAATTTCCATAGAATTGTAAAGTGATTTTTTCAAAATTTTCTTACACTGTACAACAACAAAAAAAATGATAGTCACTTAAAAGGAAGAATATCTCTTAAATAGTTACAAAATAGCTCATAACAATGTTAAGTGATTTTTAATTCAGTACCAAAAGCTAAAAAATATTGGTTACACTTACGAAATTTTATGAGAATTTTATATCTACTGGGAATTATCGTAAACCACAAATTAGCTTCTTTTTTTTTCTTTAACATTCATGTATGTGATGACATTTTCTTCAAAATATGTAGGTATATAAAAAAGATAAGTTAGTGATGACTAACAAAGAAAAAGGTAATAAGTAATTTAATGATGGCACTGGTGTTGTCTAATACATAATTGTGCATATGTTAGCTTACGTCACTAATACTATACAAATTTTTTATATAGTATGACAATCGACTGTTGCATAGATTGTTGTAGACTAAACAAAAAACATCATCATCATCATCATCATCATCATCATCATCATCATCTTTGTCGTCAACATGAACATGAACATCATACGTAGCACATGAAAATGAAAATGCGTTAATGGAGATTTTATGACAAAAGAGACGTGCATAAATTTATTTATCTGCTACTATTACTCCTACTACCTATTTATACTACGAGTGCGATTACTTTACTGACTATTTGTAGGTACTACCATAGCCAAAACCATCAACAAAAAATAGACATGAAAGATATACTATAACATTGTTACGGTGAACTAGACTATTACAATGCTATTATGGACCTGCTATATTTAACATTGCTTTTAGATATAATTTTGTTTGTTGTTTTTTTCTTTATTGTTATTATATGGCAGCATAACATACTTTGGCATATGAGGGTAAGAAGATATTCTAAGTAAAATTATACATGTTTGTTGTTGTTGCTGCTGGTAAATACATTGTTTTAATGCAATTTCATACATTTATACACACACACACCACAAAAAACAACAACAACAAAAAGTCGAAAGAAAAAAAAAAATACCAAAAATAAACAAAAACACATAATAGAATCGGTACCATTTGAAATTGTAGCCCAATGGTAATTGTATTGTAGTGGCTATGCAGCAAACACAAACGCACATGTGAGTATCTACTTATACATACTAGCTAGTATTATATTTTTTTTTTGTGGCCTTGTCAGTAATAATAGCGTATCATTTAACAGTTAATAAAAATACATTCACATACGAGTACTCGCACATATGTTTCTGGGTAGCTAAAAGAGGAAATGTCATAGAAATGAAAAGGCAAAAAAAAAAAACAAAAACAAAATTATTTACTTTTGGCAAATTTTAAGGCATCATATTACGGTTGGAATATGGTTACTCATCATCAAGAAAATTGTAGATACGAGCATGTTTGCTCAAGAGTCCAGATGTTCAATGGAAATGGTAATCAATAGTAAATGACGTAGTAATCTGTGTAATAGTGTAAGTGGATGCCTAATGTTTTGCTTAAGCAATGTTAATAGAAATTAAAGCATCATACATTAATATTAAATTCAAATTCAATACATTTTGGACGATAAGAAATATTATTATAAATTGTACTCAGAGTACAGAGCAAAGTGATAACCCAAATACGATAAAATTTCGCAAAATTCGGAAAAATGTGTTCAATTCATTAGTTACTCTTTTTTTTCGAACTAAATTAATATTTTATTTAGAATCAAATAATTCATCAACACAACAATACTTAAAAAAAAAAGAAAAAAAAAAAGTAAGCAAAATTACACTTGAAAATTTAGACTGCAAAATTTTTTCAATTGAATAAAGAATTTATTTTAATTCAAATAACACTGTGACACAATTTGATGGTCAATGTCTTAATAATTCACCTCAGAAGGAAAGACTTAGACTCATATAGTAAAACATCCAAAATAAGAATAAGTGAATAAGTGGAAAAGAAGGGTTAAAATTCTTATCGTAGCAAAATATGTTGTTTGGGTACATATAGTAAAATTTTATGGAGAATAATTTCGTAGAATATTTTAACCCGTTATCTGTCTTACGAAAGCGTCTTTGTGACCCCCTTTTTGGAAAGTCTGAATAAAATGGCATTTAGGAGATCGCTAGAGGGTTAAAATGTTCTAGAAAATTATTCGCCGGAAAATTTCACTAAGGGTATTCTCAGACAAAATTTTTATACAAGGGACGTAAAAGTTCACAGAAAATAAAAAACGAATAGGTCCCCTTGAAATATGCAACTCTTTATGCATTCTTTAATAATTTCTTTATAAATATAACTCCAACTATTTTCGAGGATGATGGTTCGCATTTGGATCATCATATAGCAATAAGCTCTATCATCAGAAACTGAGTTACATATGATATCCACATGTGACTCCACTTTAATAAATATATGGGCCTTTCGTCATGAGGTCTTTTGTCTTTCCTCCCCCACAAATATTGTATCACAGTGTAATTTTTCAATTGGATCTTTTTTATGCATGAAATTGCATTTACACTATGCTTACAAACAAATGCAATTTTGGTTTCCTCGTTTCGAAATTGAATGCATCACTCTATTTATTGAACCCAATGAATACTTTTTTTTTATTCAAACCATTTTTCAATAGCAAAATCTCTATAAAACAAAAGTAAGCGCATTTACAATATGCTTAGAAAGTGTTAATCTTTATCATAAATACTTTAGTTAGGAATTTCGGTAGGATTTGCTATTTCGAAAATAAATTTCATTATTTACAACTGAAAATAATATTTAAAAGTAAGAATAAATTAAATTAAGTAAAGTCTAAGTATGCGCATGGTAGGCGAAATAACTTATAACCTATAAATATAAAACTATGCATTATAGAAACTGATGCGATTTAAATAATTACTCGATTTAAATTCCAAACAATGTTTCAAAAAAAAAAAAAAATGATAATTATAAATTGAATAAAAATCGATATGCTACGATCGTCTAACATTCGCTGCTTCTTTTTCTTTTGGGATATATCTTATACCATAAATTCTTAAACGCATTTAATATAATCAAATAGAAAAAAATAGAAAAATAATTCATATGAAATTAAAAAGTAATAAAAATAGAATAACAACTATTACAACAAAGTACCGCACACAATCCTTGAGTCATGCATGCCATCTTCATTTCATTTCATTTCACTTAACTCCACTCTACTTCTCTCTCAGTCAATTAACCACTAACTCAATCCGATATTGCCTCAGTTTACAAATCGTAGACTTAAACCTGTATTTGATACACCCAGCGGAAAATTTAGTAAAGCATTGCCAGTGGAATAAAACATTCATAGAAGGATATGATTAATTCTTCGCCTAATATTGCCATCATTTTTCCTATTGGGCATACAGAATGTATATAGAATATATGTGCATAGATAGAGCATACACATAGCTAATCAAATAAAAACATTAGGCAACATAATTGTTTAACAACAACAACATCAACAGCAATAACCGTAAATTAGATATACTTTGTAGTTGTCTTGTCGTTGTCTTCTCAATCTTCTTATCCATATATCGTATATTCGAATAATATCCATCCATGCCTTTATTAATGATACTCTTCTATATTGCTCTATTGCTCTATTGCTATGCACCCTTCATAATCTTCTTTGTCCTACATTTGGTTGCTAGCATCAAAGCGCTTAGCTTAAGTACGTCTTTTCAATACTTATTTTCGTTATTTCTGTTCTTTTTTTTTTTCCTGTTTTGTTTTCTTTATTTTTTTTTTTTTTTTTTTATGAAAATAATTTTTTCTCAATTTTCAATGATGCGCCAGACAACAAGAAGAAGAATAATAAAGGTTTTTCCCAAAAGAAAAAAACAACAACAACATATGTAATCTTGTTCTTGTATTTTTTCGTGGTTTTTCTCATTTTGGCTTTGGCTTGAAATATAAAATAATGGCTTATCAAAAGGTCTAAATACCTGTTACGACCCTATGATGCATTCAATAACAAAAAAAAAAAGAAAAAAATCAAACGAAACGACACTAAACTCTTTACGGCAACATAATGTGAATAGAAAATACTGTAATACAGAATATGAGTCTTTTCTCTCTCTCTCTCTCTTTGAATTATCTCACTAGTCTCGTATTATATACATGTAGCTTAGAGTGGTCCTCAACTCGAGGGTGAAATATGTAGACCTTTATATATTTGCCCTTTATGCATCAGATACCAAAATTTAATGGAAAAAAAATTTATTCAATCTATTTTGCCAATGGATCTCTGATACATTAGGAAAAAAAGTATTTCGGAGTAATTAAATGAATTAGAAAGTTACTTCTAATATAACGACCACTCTAATGTACCCAAATATCTATACTCGTGTATATGAACGTTTGTGTATAAACACCTTTATAGTAGAAAATAATATTTTAAATACAATTTGAAGACAAGAATCCTTCGCTTTTAACCATTATACGACGAAATTGATTGACTTTAGTGACCAGTCTTTGAATGGTCATATGAGTCTATGGTCATGTATCTACCTATACATACACGTATAGATAGATTCAATACACAAACAAAAGAAACAATCAATGATGGTGGGCGTTAGCAGTATACAATGACTTTTTCCTTGCATTCTTTCTCTCTTTAGCTTGAATATTTTTCGTTATACTATATTATACTTTTATGGTAAAATAATAGGGCATCATTTGGATATGTGATATGTAAAAGAAATGGTTTGTACATACATATGTAAATTTTTTATGTTTTATTACTGTATTATTATTTTGAAAACATTATTTAATTTTTGCTTTGATCACTTCATGTCCATAGCTCATTTTAATACTGTTCAAATTTAATACCTTCTATAATATTACCTGCATTAAAAAAATAATTTTTTTTTTTGCAATATTAAGAACTTTTTTTTAAGAAATTTTTTTCTAATAATATTAAAAACTGAGCAATTAAAAAAAATTTTTTTAAAATTTTTTTTTTTTTATTTTATTAAGAACTGGACAATTTTTTTAAAATTAATTTTTATAAAGAAATATTAAAATTTACGAAATAATCTGTTTACATTTTTTAGTAAATACTTATAAATATTTTAGAGACAAGGTCAAAAGTGAGTTTTAGAAATTTACAAATTATATGATGAATACTGCAAGCTATAACTACATTTCACAGCTTTTTGTTAAAAAAAATTTCGGATCTGGATAATAACAAGTTCACAAAGATGAGGTCCAACTAATATTGAATCGTTTTTAAACTGTAAGGTGGTGCCGCAAAGTCTGTCTGCAAGGTCCACAGCTTATATTTATGTGGTCGGTGGTGCAGTTCAGAGGTTAGTGCGCTGCCCTTCTGATCCGTAGGTCGTGAGTTCCATCCCCGGCTGAGGTGACTTTTGTATCGAAATGATTCTTCTTTCGAACGGTGCCCACCTGTCGGCAAGCAATTGGCAATTTTCCCGGCAGTAGTAATCTACCTTGAGAAAATGTTTCTTAAGGAGCTCTGTGACGAAGCGAAGAAAAAGTGATGTCACAAGGATTCTGCCGTTCGGAATCGGTTAATATAAGTAGGTCCCTTCCAATACTCTCCAAATTTAAGACGCACAACAATAGTGGAAGAAAAACTCGATTGTAGCATAAAGGGTCTTTATGACCTAAGTGTGTCCTCTCAAAGAGATGCTTTTGCTCCATGAGTGTGTGTGTAAGTGAATTTTGGAAAGTAATTGATAAAATTTTGCAAAAGCAAAACAAGCAATTTGAAGCAATTTAATTGGATTTTTCGTTATTACTTTTTCCCTGCTTATTAATAATTTTTCTTTTATGAGATGATGAATTATGCTATCTCAAAATCATTTTAGAAAAAAATTGATTCAAAATAACAAAATCATTTTAAAAATGCATGTGTCCATGTATTAATTAATATTTTTTTTTTCTAATCATACTTGATATTGTACATAAGTTAAATGCTTAAGCACATTTATTTTCCTATGACAAGTGGGCGTAATACATAGACATGAAATGAAGGAGTGTTCAAAGACATTAACAATCTCTCAACTTTCGGTCTGTTTTCTGATGACTAAGATTTATAATCATAATATAGTTAATGAGCTATGAGTACTTATATGAAATTTTCATGAAATTCCATCAATATTTTTCGAGTATTTTATGCCACTTTGCCACACACTTCTTTTCCCCCACAATTTTCTAATAGAAATTCTCATATAGTATAATTAACATAATTTTATGCTTCATTTAGCATCTGTATTATAGACTATCTCAAGCAATCAATATCTACATAATGAAATACATTGAGGTATGACTCTTTCGTCATTTATTTAAAAAGAAAAATATATTATTTTAACCCAAAAAAAAAAAAAAAAATCCTAAAAATTAATTTACATAAAATGCAAGTGCATCACGAAGAATGCAATGGGTAGAACATTCAATTCATTCAAGCATACAACAAGAAACGTATATACAAAATTATTTAAAACGTCACAAAAACAACAATAGAGCCAATCCAATATAGTAAACACCACCATATCAAAAAGATCAACAATAGGAGAAATATCCATCCACCGACACATACACGAGAATTTTACTCATTGTCCTCATCAACAATCAGAAACAAACAAACAATAACAATAATGAAGTAAATCTCCTTTTACCATATTACACATACACACACACACACACACACATACATAGTCGTACTGTATACAACCTCAATAAATGCCAAAATGACATTAATGACACATCAGCTGTGCATCCACATTCAGTCAGAGAGCTGCACACAGTCACGCAAACCGATACACAAACACACACACACGCGAATATATAATCATAGTTACGGACAAAGACTAATATGCTTCAGAACGCGCTTAAGTGGCAGGTCGTATTTTCCCATTTTTTCCGATTTTCTTATTCTACTACTTCTTCTGATATTTCTTCTGTTTTTTTTTTTTTTTTTTTTTGGGCATTTTAAAACGATTACATTTATTGCTCTTATTGGATTTGTTTTGTACTGCACTGCTTATATGCATACCAATGTATGTTGTATGTACATCAGGGTGAGTCAAATTTGTAAAGAAGTTTGAAAATTTGAGGCACCGCCCTTGAGAATGGTGAATTATATAACCGACACTTCTTAGGTTTTCTTAACCAACATTTCTTGCAAACATACTCGCCCCTAAATTTAATCCCAAATGGCAGCTCCTATAGAAAATGAAAGCAAATAACACCAAAGCTGATATGAAATTTCCCTAGAACGATCCAAAAACGCGACCAATTGCTATGAATTCCTCCAGAATATATTTTCGAAGCATATTTACTTTATGGTTTCAGCCCTTAAGTCAACTTCCGTATAAAAATAATCGAATATATAGAAATACCACCATAGCTGTCCGGGAATCAGCGTCAAAGCGGGGAAATGTATGACTGAACCCTACTAAATTATCCTTCTAAACATATTCTCATAATGGATGCCGTGGCTCATTGGTTACTGTGTTGGCCTTCTAATCTGTAGGTCGTGGATTCAATCCCCGGCTGAAGCATATCAAATGTAATATCGAAAAAAAAAAATGGTTCTTTCAAACGATACCCACCTATCGGCAAGCAATTGGCAATTCTTCCGGCAGTAACAATTTGCCATGAAAAAGCTTCTAAAAGAACTCTTTGACAAAGCTCAAAAAAGTGATGTCGCAAGAGTTATGCCGTTCGGAACTGGCTAAAATAAGTAGGTCCCTTCTAATACTGTCCAAAATTTAACACGCACAACAGTAATGCAAGATAACCTCGGCCAAAGAACACTTCGGGGCTTTAAGTGCCAGATATTTATTTTATTTATAAACATATCTTCAGAATATACGTTACGCATTACACCCTATATCCAACACTGAAGGCGGTTACAATATAAAATAAACGCATAAGAAGCAGAAAATCGAAAAAATCGCTACTAGAGGCCCTCTAATAGAACGACGAACAGTATGACCAACCCCAATTAATTTTTTGTGTCCAATACTTTCCTCAAAAACACACTAATTACCTATTTGAGACACTTAAGGCGGCTCCCATCAACAAACAGCTGAATATTGCGAAATAGTCCCATAACTGCACTGGAATCGCTCCAAGAATTATATAAAAACCTCAACCAACCCTCATTATTTTCTTTCCCAATCTTCTCTCCGAACAAAGTTACCTCCTATTTCCACCATTTATCCGGGCCGGCCTACAAAATTTGTATTTTTATAATAGTTGCAAAATATTAAATTTATTTTGACATCCTTTTTAAAAAAAAACTGCTCGAAATTGTACAAATTGTAAAAAATTAGGCTCCACATTATTTGAGCTACCTTAATATATATTCATATATTGCAACTCTAGTATGTATGTGTGTGAAGTGTTAAGAGTGTATAATTCTTGTGTAGGCAGTCACAAACATAGGTCAGGTCATTGAACATGAATTAAAAGAAAAACACAAATTTTTTTGAAAATATAAAGATGCATTGATTTAAAGATTAAATAAGAATATTCACAACAACAACAACAACAACAGTAATGCCGACGATGAAAACAAATATTAAGAGCTTAATGTTTTTGTTTCGAGGAAAATCTCCATACACATACACATAACATTGCCTCACTCAACTGATTTTATTAATACTCTCTCACACTACGTATGTCAATTTACGTCACGCTCTCTCTCTCTCTCTCACTCTTTTGTTTGTGAAGCCACCCGCATTTTTAATTGATTTTTCTTTTTCATGTTGTTTCTCATTATTGGCTTCTTCTTAGATGTTTATTTAATTCTTGAGTACTTTCTTTCCATTTTTTTTTCATCATCATCGTCTACTACTTTTTTTGGTTTTATTTTGACAGTTGTGCTAAATATACTCCTGCTACTTGCAGCATTTCACTGCCATTTAAATTTCCGTTTTGTACCAACGGTCCTTATGTAAATATGCGAATATTATCATATTCTTATATATGTATAGTGGTATGAAGCATCTCCTTTATTTGGTGTACGAGTATATTTACAGTATGGTTGTTGAAACAATTTCTTCATAGTAAGACAGTGGAAGACAAGTTAAGAATATTCTATCAATATTTGGACTTTTTTCTGTCCGTATTTTTTTTTTTTTTGCATGTTTCGTGGTTTTCTTTCCATTTTTTTCTTTTCACATTTTTTGCAATACCACTCTGTCTCTCTGTCTAAAATCAGCATATGAAAAGTTTTCGTTCCCTAATCATATTCCATTTCACTCAGACTCATCTATTCTTATTGTACATTATTCAGATACTCAATTCTGTTTATCTCTCTTGCTCTCTTGCGCTCGTTTGCTATTTCAGCTGCCTGATCTTATGCAAAACTGCTTTGATTTACATAAATTTCATTTTTGCTTTAGAGTTCGGTTTTTTTTTTTGCTTCTTATTAAAAAAATAAAAATGATTCTTTAGGATAGAGAAGACTAGTAAGTATGTTCTTGTATACTTGTGTTCACATATTTTTTGACAGCTGTCAGAAAGTAATAACGATGACATACAAACATGTATATTTTTGTTCAATATAGATTCGTTATTTCTTACTTTTTTCATCTCTCTCTCTCACTCTCTCTCTGTCACTCCTTTTTATGCCTTACTCTTTGATTTTCTTTTAATATTATTATTGACATCTTTTAGTTCTATGTACTCATCTTGTTTATTCTCTACTTTCAATACACTCTCTTCAATACGGATGAGAGTAAACGAATAAACATGGCGCGGCAAGGCATGATGATGTGGTCTGCTTGCTGTTAAAGGAAATGGCTAAAGAAATATTTATTCGTACATGCACATACATTTTTGGGTTTTGCTAAAATGCGTGAAATTTTTTGGGTATTTTTATGACAGTTTTCCATTTTACACAAATGTCATTTACTATGCATACTCTCATGCATATGTGTTTGTAATACTTTTTTGGCATATAGGAAATGTATATGATATTTCAATTTTAGCAACATTTCATTTCATATCTGAATTTGACGTTTGTACAAATCTGTAATGCAAAAGAAAAATATATGGGTGGAAAAAAAAAAAAGTAAAAACATTTTATTATAAAATTCTTATAATACGCATTTACCATGTATGTAACATTTTATTTTTGTATACTTGTAATTTGACAACTTGTCAAATTGTCAATTCAATGGATGTACTTATATTGACAAATAACAGTATTAACAATTGATGTAAGGGTGCATAATGGTAATGCAATTGTAGGTAAATATTTATTTACACATGTGAATGTCGACGAAAGCCTAAGTCAAAGCATTAATTGTCAAGATGGTATTTGGTATTTAGTTGATGATTAAAAATTACTAAATTAATTCAAATTGAAAGCAAATTGAATCAAATTTATTTAAAAATTCATAAAAAAAAGGCTTTCCAAGTTAGTCCTAAGGCCCAGTACAGAGAAATAGCGATTGTGGAAAAATGTTCCATTAGTTGAAGAATGGAGATGGAGCACGATGAGCTATCTAATTGAATGCTAGCGGTTAGAAGTTTGAATTAGTGGCGGAGAGAAAAGGTCTATATGTATATATAAATCGCTTATTGGAAGCAATATAAATAAAGAAATATTGTACGTTTGCAAACTTTTTAAATCACGAAATTTTCCATAGCGCTCCAATATTCTGCAACTTTACTTTCATATTTTTTTTCTTTACCCACTCTACTTAAGCAACCATTTGCACTTAAGTACGCTTAAAATGTAAGTACTTGCTTTGTTAAGGTTTCCATAACACTTTCGCAAGGAAGTTTGAAGCAATTGCTTCCATATAACTTCCATATGACCTATAGGAAAACCAATTCATTAGCTTTATAATGGTTTGAGTGGAAAAACATCATTATAATTTTTTTTGTGACCCCTTCTATCTAAGTGACAAGCTACACTTGCTTTGTTAAGGTCTCCATAATACTTTCACAAGAAACTTTAAAGTAATTGCTTCCATATAGCTTCCATATGGCCTATAAGGAAAACAATTGATTAGCTTAATAGCGATTGCAGTGGAAAAACCTCTTTATAGTTTCTTTTAGGCATCATGGTGAAAGCCATTTTGTGCCGTTACATGCGATTATTTATGATAAATTGCAATTGCAATTACTTTTATTTTATGGCTTCCATAAGCAAGTTTTATCGAAGCAAAAACAGCTTCGTTACAAGAAATAAACTACTTTCTAAGCCAAAATTGCTTCCAGTATATTGCTACGAAACAAAAATGCATAGAGCTAAATTACTACTACAGAAGAGTGAAAATCTGAAGGGCTGAAGTCACAAGCGATGATTGAAATATTTGAAAGGCTTGGATACTGGAGAAGCAGATATTGTCCTTACTGCGTTCGTAGTAGAAAATAGAAACGACAACTAAACTCCACTAAACATTGTCTAAATCCAAAATCCAATCAGCCCATAAATGAGAAAGTCTTTTGTCCCTTATATTTATATTTTTTAATAAATTTTATAGATTTTTTAAAAAAATATTTATTTCATATTTGATTTTATAAATTTCATATTTTATCTGTGAAAAATTTTCAACAATTTTAATTTATAATAAACATCTTTTCATAATTGATTTTTTATTTGCTACAAAAAATAAAAAAAAACATAAAAATAAGCTTTATATTCTAAACATTAATATTATCATTTGAATATTTTTTAATTTAATCAAAAATCGTACTTCTGGTGTCATTATCATCATTATCGCCATCATCATCATCATCATCGTCGTCGTCATTGTTATTGAATGATCGTAAATATTTTTGTGTTTATCGTCATCATCATAATAATTGTTATTTGCCATTAAATAGAATTGAAAATTCAAATCATGTAGCATTCATTGCACTTTTTTTTTCCGGACAGTGAAATGCAAATATGTTTGAAGCATTTAAGTGTTTGACTATGAGTGTACTCATCGTATGTGATATTCTTTATGGGTTTTAACTTATTCGGTTTTCTTTTTTATCACAATTTTAATTTTGGGCCAATTTAATGGCTTTAGAGAATGGCCACACTGGCTATTATAAACTAACAATAAAGTGTTATTAACACGTAAAAGTAGGGAGGCAAAAATGAAAACAAATCAAATATGGCAACAACTACATAAAGAGCGAAAAAATGAAAAGTAATTAAAACTTAAAATGGGAGAAAACAAAAAACATTGTAAAAACTTATAAATGCGTATCAGTGGCGTCATTCTAATTTTATTTTGTCGACTATTTTGATTCTTATTACTACTAGTTCAATTTGTATTTTGTTGTTGTTGTTGTTGTAAATTTTATGTTATTTTTTTCCAATTTTTGTTGTTAATTTTTATGTTGTCAAACATTATTTTTACTTGAACAATCTCTGCATGCCAAATATATGAAACACTAATTCATATCTTGCTGGTTGGCTGTGATTTTTATTTCTATGTTTTGTTTTTAATGTTGTTGTTGTTGTTGTTGGTATTTACTGTAATATAATACGTTCGAGTACCGACAATATGTAGTTACATTGTGATTTTGTGTGAGTGATTTTTTCTTCTTCTTCTTCTTTCCATGTTGTTTTTGTTTTACAATGTAATGCATATATGGCATGTCTATGGTAAAAGTAATAGTCATAAAACATGGTCACACATAACTATTCCACTCTAGTATATGTATGGATGTGTTGTTCTATAAATACATATATAGAGATGGAGTCATATCTACATGCATGCTAGAATTCCATAAAATGTTATCAAACATTTACATTTATGAGAGATTATAGTCGGAAAATACATAAAAAAAATCTCGTTGCATAAAAAAAAAATAAAATAAACAGAAAAGGAATGAAACCACAGAAATATAAAGAAAACGTATGGCAACGAATAATTTTATTTGTTTTATAGAGATGTTGAACTTTGGATTGACTTAAAAACATAATATTCGTTATCATGAACATTCAAAATTCTAGAAAGCGCAGCAGTATAGAAGTAGTTACCCAGAAAAATACTAAAAGCATCCCAAAAAGTTTAGAAAATTAATAAAAATGTTATTAAAATAATAAATATAAGGTATAATATGGAAAAAAGCACTAGTACAGAAGTAGTTACCTCCAAAAAGTGCTGAAAACATCTAAAGAGTTTAGAAAAATAATGAAAATGTGAATATACTTAAAAACCAAAAAGGGTTTGAAGGGTTAATAAAAATAATAAAACAATTTTAAACAAATATTTAAAAAAAATCAAAGTAATGCATAAAAATTTGTGTCAAGAATTGATTGCAAATGCAACGAAATAGGTGATATATATATTTGTGCTGCAAACATCCTAAAATGTTCAGAAAATTAATAAAAATAGTATTAACATAATTAATATAAGATATAAGATTGAAAAAAAGCACTAGTATAGAAGTAGTTCCCTCCAAAAAGCATTGCAAACATCCAAAGAGTTCAGAAAAATAAAGAAAATGTAAATATACTTAAAAACCAAAAAGGGTTAGAAGGGTTAATAAAAATAAAAAAACCATTTTGAAGAAATATTTGAAAAAAAAAACAAAATATTGCATTAAAATTATAGTCAAGGATTGATTGCAAATACAACGAAATAGATGATAAATATGTTTGTGTAAAATGTGTGATCAGAATTAGTACAGAACTAGTTCCAAAAATAAAGAAGAGAGGTACAAATGAGACTAGCGAACAGTAACTAGTTCAGAACTAGTCCAAAAATAAAGAAAATTGATACAAATAGGATTATAGTACATTAAAAATATAACCAGAAAAAAAGAATACTAGAACTAGTTCGGAACTAGTCCAAAAAATAAAGAAGATTGATGTTAATAGGACTATAGAACACTAAAAATAAAACCAGAAAAAAAAATATCTAAAAAAATCTAAATATAATTACAACACGTATTTTTTCGATCTTGTATGTATAAGAAAACTTTGTTTTTTTTTTGACAAAAAATAATAATTACTAATTAATAATTAATAATTAATAAATTAATGGTATATTGAGTCTGTGTTTCCATATTTTTATACTCATAAGAAGAGGTGACTAATGTCATATTGAAAGTATATATATTCTTGATTGGAACCACTATCTAAGTCGATTTAGTCAAGTTTGTCCAACATTTTGCACTATAACTGCCACATTTATAAAGCTATTATGCTTCAATTGATTATTTTCTTGAGAGAACTGGTGATATCGAGAATTACCAAAATCAGATGAAAACCACGCCTACCTCCGATACAAAAGTTTGCCTTGAAATGCGTAATTTCACACTTTACTCTCGAAAATATAAAGTTAGCATACTAAACTTAGTGTACGAGGTTAGTTTATCACAGATTTGATAGAAAACGGAAATAATTGGATAAAACATAAACCTGGGTGTAGAAAGTATGTTAGATCTAACCACGGAATCGATTAGTTTGCGCACAAATATAGAAAGCTATAGGATGAAATATGGTTGCAATGTGTTCAAAAACAATTAAAGAAAATAATTCATTATAAACAATCTCATATTTTCGCATACAAGTAATTCTTTCTATTATTTGAAAATAGTTTATAAAATTTTCACACTTCAAATCAAATGCGTCAGCAACTAGTCAGCATACATATTGTTGAATTGTGAAGAGGAAAATGCAAAATAATACAAGCGAATAAACACTACCTACCTACCCAGAATACATGTAGTAGTTATATATAAATGAATTTATTAGGCAAACATGCTAAAAATATACAAATTATGTAAATAAACTTTTCTTTATTGCAGTAAAAAATTTTTTTACAACTACAATTTTAGTATATAAGAGCATTTATTGAAATTAACGATGTTAAAGTATTAAAACCAACACCATCATTTCCTATTATTCATACTATATACAGACATACAGACACTACCGACCATAAATGGAGACCACAAAAATGTTCCCCCCTTCCTCACTTCCCCCTACATACGAATAAGAAACTCAATATCAAGTTAAAGTGAAGGAAAATAAAAATTACGAGGAATTCAAAAACAAAACAGAAAAAAAAAAATACAAATTCGCAAAAAAAAATTGAAATAAAAATATTCACAAAATTTACTTAAGTGCGTTTGGTAAGTATTTTTAGTAGAGTGTAAGTGGTGTGGTGTAAGTGATTGTTATGTATACTCAACATTAATATCATTATTACTATATGTATTCATGTTTTTTTTTTTTTTTAACATGATTATTATCATTTTGTGGCGGCTTCTGGATTATTATGCACATCAACAATAACGTCATTATCATCAATATCAATGCTAAGCATATACAACATCATTACGTTATGGACCATAAATTAACCACACGCACAAGAAGAAGAAAAGATAAAAAAAAACAACAACAAAACAGAAATATAAAATTAAAACCGCTTCAGGCGCGTACTAAACTAATCAGGCAGGCGCGGGTGGTTCTAACCATTCGCAAGTATCTAATATATGTACATAAATATATGACGTGTAAACAAAATATAAATAAAATAAACGCCCGAAAGAAAAATGTGTAAGTGTAAACAAATATAGTCGGTAGCTGTAAAAATAACACACACACACACACACACATACACACGAAAAATGAGAACTTTCTCAATTCACGATGACCTTGTGGTGAAAAAATGCTGGAAGATAGAAATAGTGAGAGAGAATGAGAAAGATGGCTTTTTAGTTATAGAACAGCGCAAAAAAAAAAAAAAATGGGCTAATGAAGAAGATTAGTTAATAATCGAAACGCGTTAAGGTTTTGAAGTTTTTCTCCCTCAGAGTCGAAGGCATATCTATCAGGAAACTTTCTCCGCCTGAAAATGTGAGGGTGAATAATGAAAACACTATTTCTGGTTGAAGTTCTGCTCAAAGCCCTACCTTTCTGGAACTCATCTTAACCTACTTTAGTTGAAAATGATACCCCAAATGAAAAAAATTGTAAATCAAAACTTCTAAATATCAAATTCTCAAAATATAATTCCTACGACCCATTTAACACCAGCGAAGAACCCGTCTCTACTCAGTTGAATTTGTAAAGCCTTTGTCCAAAAAGGATATAAAATTGTTTCATCAATAAATTTGATGAAACACAAGGCGAAATACTCGAATTTCTTTGTTTTCAAATGGAAGCTTGAATTGTGGAAATTAACATTCAAGTTCAAGTTCAGAACCAAGTTCTACTTTCCTGAGACCAAACTGCATTTTATCCGGATTGAGTTTGATTTCTCACACTAAATAACATATCAGAGAATAAAAGTTTTCAAAAACGTCATCAAATACGTATTCTTAAGTATAAAGTTCCCAAATCGCACATCTATAATTACAAAATCCTCAATATGATCACCTCACACTATTAAAACGCTCTAACTTTGACTCCATGATTCATAGTATTTTGGCTTCCCAGTCAGCACAAATAAATCAAACTTTAAGTTTGCTAAGATGGACAAAACGATACGTAGCACCTTTCCCACGCCCTTCAATAAATAGCTTCAATACCGACCTTGCGATCAATAATACTTTTGCAACGACAGAATTTCATTTTGTATATTGAGAGTAAGAATTTGTAGATTTTCTGATCGAGAGCTATAGTTTTTTGAGGATTTTTCCTTCAAGTTGGGACATTTTGTGTTAGTGGGTTATAGTTTTAGGGAAGCATGATTCTTCGGAATTGCTTTCTATGGCGAAGCAGCACGTATTTGATTACAATACGTATAAAATAGATAGGGAGAGTGAGAGAGAGAGAGAGAGGAAGGGAGAGATAAAGAAAGAGTGAGTGAGATAGCGAGAGAGATAGGGAGAGAGAGGTAGGCGTGACTTTATTACATGGACGCGGAAGGAAGAAGCACTACTTGAAAATGAATCTTTTGTTATAAAACTTCAAAAAGTGTGGTCTCCAAAAGATTTTTTCTATCTCATTCTAGCAAAAAGAGCGGCGCTCATTTTTAGCAAAGAATACCTGGAAAGAATGAACTGAGCTAGGGCTAGCAGCGGACAATTGGAGAAAGTAAGTATGAGAGAGAAAGAGAAAGTATGAGAGAAAAAAGAGAGTATGAGAGAGAAAAAGAGAGTATGAGAGAGAAAAAGAGAGTATGAGAGAGAAAAAGAGAGTATGAGAAAGAGGTATTGTAAGAGAGAGAGAGAGTGGGAGATCAAGAGCGAGATAGCAAGACAAATACAAATAAAGAGTAAGCGAAAAAGATAGAGTGGTAAGATAGAGAGAGAGAGTGAGAAGGATAAAGAGGTAGGCGTGACCATATTATATGGACACGGAAGGAGGAAGAACAACTTTAAAATGAACGTTTTGTGATAAAACTTCAAAAAGTTCGGTATCTAAACGAATTTTTTTATCTCTTTCATTTCTAACAAAAATATCGGTGCTCATTTTTAGCAAAGAATACCCTTTGTTATAAAAAGTTCTATATCTAACCGAATTTTTCTATCACTTTCTTTCTCAATGTCTCTCTCTCTCTCTCCCTCTCTTTTTCGTAGATTTTCATAGGATACAAGCTATATACACGCTATCTTCTTCTGGTATCAATTCGAATTTAGAAAAAAAAAAAATTCGGCACTTTTACGTCATTATTTGTACCGAAATTCGACATATAGTAATGTTGAATTTTGTTATAACGAAAAGAATGAAATAATAACATTAATAACAAAGGCGTCACTGGTTTATGATCCACCAGATATACCCCTTTTTGATAAAAAAAAAATGAAGCAGAAGATTTAATGAGATGAGAATAATACTTGGATTATTTTTTCACATTAAAATTAAGAGTACGAATTTATTTGGCTCATAATTTTTATTCTTTTGTAAATCACCAGCTAAAGCTATCATACTAAAATGTGAACAGATAGCGTTCTCTTATACGCTTATCGAGCCGTATTGCATTCATATGGATGCCAGAATTTGGTTCATTCAATCGTTCATTCATTCATTCATTTATTCATTTGTTCGTTTTGTGCATGAAGCAAGGGTGCTGTTTGAAATAAGAAACAATATAGAGTAATAATAAAAAAATATAAAAGTAGAAATTTATATAATTTTGCTTTATTATTATGTGCTGATATTATTATTGTTTGGCATTTTATTTTTATTTTTTATTTTCATTTTTATTATTAGTACAAGTAGCTCATATACTTATACTTTTGGCTTTTCACCATTTTCATTTTGATGCGATTTCAGATTTTCGTTGGTATGAATACTCTTTCCCCATTTTTCTCTCACTCTCGATAGCATTTTTTTTTTACTATTTTTCATTTGTGGTATTCATTGTTAAACATTCGCATTATATGAATGAGTGGTTCATTTACTCATGATGACGGGTGCTATGTGGTAGGTACATAGTACTTGGTGTGTGGCATTTTCCATATACGAAAATGAAAGACTAACTAAATGGTATATTCGTATTCCTAAAAATGGCAACGTACAAAAATCGCGCGATTAATATCAATGATGATGATAGGAGGTAATGAAAGAATGTATACGCGTATATGGCACGTTTTATTACGAGGTGTGAAAATTAGGTAGTACTTCTTAGGTGGGGAAGTATGTGGAGGAAGTAAACGCAAGAGTGTTAAAGCGGAAGTTAAAGTATGGACATTAAAAGTAGAAAAATCACATCATAAATAAAAAAAACTTAATGTACGAATACTCATATATGTACGTGTTCGCATTTGTATCAGCCAAATTTTAACATGCTGGTAATCAATGGTAAGTGAAGAGGTAATCAATGGTAGCATATAACATGGTGTATAATGGTATCGATTAGTCTAAAGGCGATATTTGTCAATAGCGTAATGCATAATCCGACAAGGATCTACCGGACTGTGATGACAAATCTTCTGAAATAAATCATATAGGCAATGAATGGTAAGTGAATGGTAATTGAAGAATCAATAGCAGAAATTATACGATGAAGTCGATGGATTGGAATTATTAAATTTAAAGATAGTAACGTCCAAAGTGGCACAGAGTGCTTCTCCCTCACGTCCTCTACCTCTCTCTCATCTCCTCTCACACCCTTTCTGTCTTCACACCATTTCTAATACCATTACTATCTTTCTAATTACTCCTTCTCAATGACAACGCGATCAATTACCAAGTAGTACTATCTTTCTCTTTTAATACTATTTAATCCAAATATTAACTCTCATTTCCTCTCTCTCATACATCTTTTTTTATTATAAAGTAATAGGTAAAGTTCTCTCTTCCACCATATTTAATACAATAATTTTCTCTCTCACCCTCCCGTTTTCATAAATTAATAGGTGATGCTCATTCTCTCTGCCTTGTTCATCATACTATAATGTAAAAAACATGTCTCTTATTCTTCCAACTCTATTTCATTGTAATTCATTATAACATAGTGTTTTTAATTTCTGCCACTCTCTTCATATTCTTTAGTGCAATAATTATCTATTTCAGTATACAATTGAAAGTATTAATCATATCACTCACTCGTTCTTTTTATTTTACTGGATGGAGTATTTAGATAATTCTCTCTGTCTCTTCTGCATTCAATGCACTAGCTATCTCTTTCACTCTTTCTACTCGATTTTATGATCTGGAGATGCCAAACAATGTTCTCTCTATTTCTCACTCTCACTCTGAAATTGTTTTGCGACCATATGAGTCCAAGTAATGCTCTCTATTTATCTCTTCCACTCTCTCAATATACACATCCTTTCTCTCTATCTCTCCCTCACTCCCTTTCTCTCTCAATATGTCTCTCCCTCTCTCTATATTTCTCCTTTTCTATCTTTACTTGCACTACATATCTCCCTCTTTATCTCTCTCCCTCCTTTTTTTTACTCTCACTCTCCATCTCCTTCTCTCTTACTTTCACTCTTTCATAAACTAGTTGTACCTCCGTCTCACTCTCTCTTTTTCTCTTGACTCTTTATCTCTCTACTTATCACTCATCCGCTCTCTCATTCTCACTCGTCATCTCGCTCCCCCTCCCATTCTCCATCTCTCTCTCTGAATAAAAATGGCGCGCAGCGTGTGGCAAATATTTATAATAACAATACAATAACTAGAACCCAATAAATAAATAAATAAATAAATAAATAAATAAAATTATTGAAGCAGAAAAAGCAAAATTAAGCTCTTCAACTTCAACAAATAAAAAACCTGCAATAAAAATGGAGTAACTAGAGGTATCAAAAACAGAGCAGACAACAATAAAGAAGAGTAGCAATATGTTTGCTGTAAGAACATACCAAAAATATTGATATAAAAATGGTGTCAATTTGGAGGGACGAATAAAAAAATTGGAAATTTTGATTTTTCTGCACACACACACTCACACATACGCATGTGATGATATGAATACGGAAGAAGAGAGTGATTTTTTTATGAGTTGATCATATCACACACGCACACATATTCATTTTTAGTTCAAAAATTGCTGTTGTATACAGTGAGTACCTACTATAGAAAAATGAAATACACAATTTTTTGTTTTTTTTCAGAACACTCTCTTCATCAGTTCGACAATAAAAATATACCATTTACACATGATCTTATTGTTGTTGTTGTTGTTGCTGTTATTGTTGCATGTGAATTATAATACTTTCGTTATTGGAACCCATACCATGACTATACCATAGCGCACCACTCTATCTCACTCATCTCATGCACCTACCATATTGCATACACCAACCAACCAACCAATCAACCCATACAGCAACCCATTTGATGGGTGTACCGTGAAGTGAAGTGCGTTTATTACATTTTATTTGTTTTTTCTTTTGTTTTTTTTTTCATTTACAAATATTTTTATTTCGTTAAATTTACGAGCGTAACGCTCTTAAAAAAAATATATACGATAGGAAGAAAGAATGTTTCGCTACTGCTGGTGCTGATGTTACTGCTCAATGGTTCTATAGATATTATTGTTGGTGTTGTTGTTGTATTTTTTAATTTTTTCAATATTATTGTTGTTGTTTTTACCAGAATATTATTGGTGGATGTGTATGATAAAAAGCTTATTTTTTTATATACGTTTCGCATATTGATGGAGGGTTGTGGGAGGGTTAAAAAGAAAGTTCAATGTAAGTATAACGGTTGATAGTAACGGCACCGACTATTGAAAGTTGCTTCCAAGCTACGATATATATATATATATATATACAAAAATGAACAATTTCTCCATACCTCAGCTTGTTGTAATTTATTGTATTGAACTGCAAAAATTTATTTATTTCGAATGTTCTTTTTTTTCAAAGGCAAAAAAAAATACAAATTATTTCAACTTACTTATTCTTCTTCTTTTTTGTTTTTTATTTATTTTATATACCTATATTTCTAATTTCAATTTTCGCTTTTCTATATTTCAGGTTTTTATTATTTTTTGTTGTTGTTATTGTTGGTATTGTTCTTCAAGCTTCAATTGTTTCATTTTCATTGAATGATTTTGTTGAACAATTTTTTTTTTGTTTTGTTTTTTTATGATTTTCATTTATATTATTTTTATGAATTTTGTGTACAATTTGATGTTTGTGTGCGTCGGAAGTGAAATAAATATTTGGCAATAAAAAAAAATTGCCTATAAATCAGTGACGAACTTCAGAGAACTTTGTTCATAGGCAGGCATTGTTTTGTATAGAAGTCAAGGTTATAATATTGATATACTCGTACATAGATTTGTTAAAAAAAAATTTTATTTGATTACTTATTGCAAAATATTCAAGGCCATCTGGTAAATATTATAATTTTTTCTGGGTTTTATACGACTCTTATACTGAGCTCATAAAGTCGTATCAAATTTTTTTATTTTTAGTTCCCGGAAAAATCATAAATTATAAGCATTTTCTGATTCTAAAATATTGTAATAATAAAATAATAAAATAAGCTTTTTCCACTCATTCTGCGTTCTTATTTGAATGATGTGAAATATATTTTTTAGAGTCATACATATGTGAACTATGAATTTTCATATTTAGGAGTTTTTTCGGAGTCCCTTTTGGGTCTTATATATGAGTCTTATATAGGAATACCGACAATATTTTCTTATGATACAAATGATAATACAAAGTCCTATTTTAGACTCCTAAATTTATGTGTTCCTCTTTTCATCAAATATGAGATGCTTTTCGGAGCAATTTAAGATGAACTAACACATTTATTACAACTGAAACAAATTTTCAAATACAAATTTGATTAGAATAAGAACCTATAAAATGTTTATAAGAAAGAATTTTTTATTAAAACAATACAATTAAAATTATTCTATTAAATGCATCAAATTATTCATATTTTATTCAAAAAAAAAAAAATAATAATAAAAAAAAAAATATCTACAATTTCATTAAAAAGAGTAACTAAAGAAAAAAATTAAAAGATTAATTGAACAAAAAAAAAGCAACAACTTCATAATACTTATAAAATATATCCTCTCATATTATTAAAACTGGTACACAATGTTGATAGGTAATTTGAAAATTAGCATTTCAGCTGCTTCGCAAAAAAAAAATAAAAAATAAAAGTAAAAAAAAATTGTTAATCCAAAACAATGCCAATGAAATTAAGAGCCCTTCTCACGCTCTGTAGAAATATTTATTAATAAAGGTCTCTTTAATAGAGAAAGGGTGTGTCATATTTCAAGAGCAAAACAAATATGTAACATGCACTATGCTAAGCCTGTTGGTATTTACGAGGACAAGAAAGCAAATGAAAAAAAAAACAGCACCAACAACAACATCAGTGGCAAGTTATAACCTAATTTTGTCAAAATACTCAATTTAATCAGTTTAAATGGCACACAATGAATCTTATCCTTTAAAGGAAAACAAAGGAAAAATAAAAAAAAACAAAGATTCGCATTTTATCAACGTCTAGTATTAGATGTAAAGAAAATAGAATGAAAGAAAAATGTTTGAAATTTTCTTTTGACTCTTTCACTTCTTCAGAGGGTTAATATTAAATTATTCTATTTAAGAAATCATACACAAAAAAGGGTGAATACAAAATATTTATTATTTAAAAATACTATTACGACAAAATTATGAAAATACAATATGTTGCCTCTTTAATCGCTCACTTTTTTTTTTTTGTTGCAACATGTAGTGTGCGCCATATTGCATAAACCTTTGTAGTGCATTCTCTTCACGAAGGGACAGCTAACGTAAATTAGAAAAAGGATACTCCTACATATTTTTTTCTCTTTTCCTCCAATATAATGTAATATTATACCATCGGGTTTCAATAGAATAGGAGACAAAGAATAAAGAAGAAGAAGAAAAAAAAAGTTGGAAAGAAAAATGAAATTCAAGTAACAATCGCAACAATGTAAAAGGACATTATATATGAGCTCAACTAATCATAGGGGTTATAATTGTACATTTGTGTATATTGTTGAGGCACGTACCCATGGAATAATTTTCAATGTGCAACAATAATAAAGGATTTTTGTCGTTTTTGTTCTCTGACATTTTCATATCACATGCTCAAGTGGATGTCTGACTGAATATGATTTTTTTTTCACAAGTAGATAATATGCCCTCTTTCTGTAAGCACAAAAAATGGAACCTTGAAAAATATTGCTCATTTGCCTGCGTCGTTGCTTAAATGAAAAGGTTTTACTTTCTACTGATAGCTTTAAAAAAACAACAACAACAAAGCAACAATCGTAAATATACATTTTGTACCCTACGTAGGTACCAAGTTTCAGCTTCATAACTTTATATTTTTGTATGAAAAGTGTGGAAACAGACATACGAAATCAAATTTTTGTATGGGAAGTAGGTGTGATTTTCATTAAATTTAGTTAATTTTCAAACATTTTCATTTATAACCAAATATAATTGTGTGCACTGAATTGCAGCTTGATAACTTTATATTTCTGCGTGTAAGGTGTAAAAATATGCATCCGAAAGCATATGTTTGTTAGAGAGGTAGGTGTGATTTTGAATCGATTTTGCCTATTTTCGACTATTTTTATAAATTTCTAAATAAAATCAAGTGTACAAAGTTTCAGTTTGATAACTTTATATTTTCGCATAAAAAATATGAAAATATGACTACGAAAGCATAAATTTGTATGGGGAGAAGTTGTAATTTTGATGCGATTTAGCTTATTTTCTAAAATATATATTAATTCGTAAATATAGTCATATGTGATGAGTTTCAGCTTGATGACTATATATTTTCGTGTCAAAAATGTAAAAATATATCTACGGAAACATAAATTTGTATGGGGAGAAATTGTAATTTTCATGCGATTTAGCTTATTTTCTACAATGTATATTAGTTCGTAAATCTGGACATATGTGATGAGTTTCAGCATGAGCACTTTATATTTTCATGTCGAAAGTATGAAAAAAGGCATTCTATGGCGTACTTTTGTATGGGACGTAGGTGTGATTTTCATCCGATTGTGCCCATTTTCTAATATATCTATTCTATGATTAGATAAAGTTATCATACTAAGTTTTAGTTCGATTGCTTGATGTATTCGTGAGTAATGTGTGAAAATATACATTCAATAGCCAACTTTTGTATGGGAGGTAGGCGTAATTTTCAACCAATAACTCCAATTTTCAAAAATATCAATTTTGTGATCAGAATATCACTGCATACCAAATTTTGTTTGGATTGCTTTATATTTTCTTGCGAAAAGTATGAAAACTTACATTCAAAACCCGGCTTTTGTATTGAAGGTATGTATGAATTTCATTCGATTTTCTCCATTCATAAATATATGCATTCATTAGTGTAAATATGACTTGTGTGATTATTTTCAGCATCATTTCTCTATAGGTATGGTAGTTATACAGACATTTTGGAAAGACATCGTCTCAGATTGATTGCAAAAGAAACAATATCATGCGAATTTCATTTTCTACCAAATCACAAACTCAACAAACTTTTATTCCTATAGTTAAAAGACAAAAAAATAAATTAGTAGTCTAATTTTGTTTATCAAAAATTCATCTGCCACATAAAGGTGTTCTATTAGCTATTCAATAAATTGCATCCCAAAAGTTCTTAACACTAATCAACTCTCACAGTAAAAACGTAACAACAACAAAAAGAGCACGTTGATTTAAATATGAAAACCTTTTCACAAATTTATTCAAGCATTGTATAGATATGTACGCATAAATTAACCCAACTCTTCAAAACTGAAACAGCAAATATCAGCAAGTGATAAAGAAAAAAAAAAGTCAAAAAGTTAAAATATAGCATCCATCTATATTGTTGTTGTTCTTAGGGTGCTATTGCATCACAATTCAATAATTTGCTTTGAAAATTTGTCATTTAAATTGAAAAAAAGAAATGTAGATAAATGGGAGCCAACAAAAAAATGAAAAAAAAAAAAATATTTCACAAAAAAAAAATTGAATTTAATATACCGTAAAAAACAAAAACACAAAAAATGCAACAATATTCGATATAAAAAAAAATCCCTTTAAATCTGACAATTAAGCAAAAGCGCCACCAACTCGCATACATCAATTGTTCAGTGGCTCACTTTACATATCTAGCTCGTCCTCGTAGTCAGGCATTCCCTTTAGCTCATCATAATATACAAATTCGCTGTGCTTACTTGCCTGCCTAACAAAATCAACAACAACAACAATAAGGGTATTATTCTACGTAAGAATAAATAAATAAATTAGCCAAATGCGTTAATTCGCCTTTATACACACACTAACACACACACACATACACACACTCCCATACACACACATTCAGAGGTATAAATATGCCTACATAATTTTTTCCAGTTGAGTAATTTTTCAAAACCAGCGACGAACAAACGAATGAACAATATGAAATTAAACAACAACAACGTTGGCAAGCAAATAATAATAATAATAATAATACCGGCAAGACAAACACACACACACATACATAATATGAACATTTTAACGTTATTTCACAAGGCTCATTATGCCACTGAAATTGAAGAAAAAAAAACACCTAAAAAAGGACACTCGATTGCTTCAAAGAACGCGATAGAAAAGGAAAGATAGAGAGAGAGAGAGAGAGAGAGAGAGAGAAATGAAAAAAATTATTTAAAAAAAAAACCTTAAAAAATAGCATACAAGAAAATACCAAATAAATTGTGCGAGCTCGTATTTTAATATTTCGTTTGTCCTGGCATTTATTATGTGTTTTATGAATAAGCATAATGACAGAATTCCACTATATCCTCGAAAAAAAAATTTTTTTTGAAATACGCTCATAATTTAAGTATTCTCATCAGCAAAAAGCAACAACAACAAAAAAGAGGAGAGTAGGCGAGTTTGAACGAAAAAAAAAAAATTAAAATAAGACACACGCGACAAATTTTGTTAAATACAACAACAATCACATGAAATATTAAATACTTTAGAGGCTCTTTTGGGGCCGATGTCCTTTTTGCTTTTTTTTTGTTTTTTTTTTTTTTTGCTATAATTCCTTATGTAGCCAAGGAAGAAGATTGAAAAACAAAGAAAAGATATTTTCAATGCTAAGAGCAAAACTAGCATTTTATGAAAATCCCAAGCGGGTTTTTATAAATACTTTTGAGGTATTTACGATTTTTACTCACAACAATATTCTTCAGTTTATTTCCTTTAAATTTTGGAATTTAATATTTTAAAAAAAAATTACTTTTCTTTGAATTAATCAAATAAAGTACATACATTCGCTTCAATTGTGGTGGAGAATCCAATGGAAATAGACAATTTATTGAACAGTGATTGAAAGTGAAAAATAATTAATATCATAAGCTCATCAAATATAAATTTTGCATAGCAAAATTATAGACTCCCAACCAAATTTTGTTTAATTCGAATACGATTTTACTACGCCAAATTTCAAATTTCCTTGTGGTTACAACTGACATCGATTTCTATAAATTATAAAATAATTCATATCATGTGTTCATCAAATAATAATTTTGTACAGAAAACCTATAGACCGAACCAAAAAAGGTTTGTTTAATTCGAATACGATTTTATAACACCAAAAATCAAATTTCCTTCTGTTCACAACTGACATTGATTTCTATTGGCCCTCAATAGCGGTTACTACAACAGACTTAACTCAACTGAGACTCTTAAAAGAGGCTCTGTTATGAAATAAAATATTCTTTCTTTTGTCGGCAAAATAAGTATGTCAATGTCAATGTCAATGGTTTTATCAAGAAGTGTTCCAAAAAAAAATAAATCAAAAATCTTAAAAAGCTGCTAAATCTAATTTTACTATTTTTTCATATTTTTAAAGACATTAAATATTCCAAAAAAAAAAAAAAAATAGTGAAAGAAGAAATATAAATAAAATTTTAGCACAATCAATCGATTTATACATATTTTAGATATTCAATTTATACGACTACTCGAATACTTCAAAAATATGCACTTATTTATGCAGGACTACAAATGTTTGTATCCATATTGTAATAGACAAAAAAACAAAAAAAGGAAAAATCAAACTACATCATTTATTTATAAAACATGTCAACTTGTATTTTATTTATTTATACTTGTAATATATATATATATATATATATATATATATATATATATATATATATATATATATATATATATACATATATAACATACATACATACATTGATGTATGTGCAATAATAATATCGTGCGTACTGGAAAAATTTTCTCAGTTATGGTTAATCCTTGTGTCTTGTTTCTGCAATATTATGATATATATGCATGTAAATGATGAGAGGAAGACAATGAATATTTAAAGTGTACATAATAGGTGTATGTGTGTGTGTGTGTGTGTGTGATAAGCATAAGGAAATATTAAAGAAAATATTATTTGAGAAAATGATTTAAATAAATAAAAGAAAAGAAGTAGAAAAGAAAGCTAAAAATTAAATTTGGAACATTTGAGATTTACATATAAAATATGTACGTGTATTGGACTCATTAAAATGGTAAAAAATACAAATTGCAATTTTTTCTAAAAACTTTTAAGAAGTTTTACGAAATGAATTTTCAGAATTTCGGAAAACAATTAAAATGGTAAAAATGAAAAATTGCAATTTTTTCTAAAAACGTTTGAGAAGTTTTATGAAAATAATTTTGAATTTCAGAAAAACAATTAAAATGGTAAAAATGACAAATTGCAATTTTTTCTAAAAACTTTTGAGAAGTTTTACGAAATGAATTTCCAAAATTTCAGAAAAACAATTAAAATGGTAAAAATGACAAATTGCAAATTTTTCTAAAAATTTTTCAGAAGTTTTATGAAATTAATTTTGAATTCCAGAAAAACAATTAAAATGGTAAAAGGAGAAATTGCAATTTTTTCTAAAAACGTTTGAGAAGTTTTATGAAATTAATTTAAAATTTCAGAAAAACAATTTAAAATGGTAAAAATGACAAATTGCAATTTTTTTTAAAAAACTTTTGAGATCTTGTTAAAATTTAAACTATGTTACTTGACGATATTTCAAACGATTAATTGTGTTTTTCATAACAACAAAAAAAAAAAATATTTTACTAAAATCATATTGACACATGTGAACAATTATGGATTATGGATTACGTGAAACAAAAATTTCAAAAAACATTAAATACTAATTTCTATTTTAAATCTCAATTCTTTCTGAAATATTCAAAAATTGAGAGATAATTTGTGAAAGAAAATTTTATTTGTACGCAGAATTTCAGAAAAACAATAAAAAAAAAAAAAATTATCCTAAGAAAATGACAAATAATGACAAATTGCAATTTTTTTCAAAAAACTTTTGAGACCTTTTTAAAATCGAAACTATGCTAAACTTGACGAAATTTCAAACGATTAATTGTGTTTTTCATAACAAAAAAAAAAAAATATTTTGCGAAAATCATATTGACACATCTGAAAGATTATGAATTATGGATTACGTAAAGCAAAAATTGCAAAAATCATTAAATACTAATTTCTATTTTAAATCTCAATTCTTTCGGAAATATCCAAAAATTGAGAGATAATTTTTTAAAGAAAATTTTATTTGCACGCAAAGTGGCTGAAAATTGCCGTAGGACACTTATTGGAAAAGGACTCACTTATGATACAGTAAGTATGTGAGGAATATTATAGAATTTTCATTGACGGTTTAGCAATGAATGGTAGGGTGGATGCTGAAATTTTCTCCATAGGATTGGGACTAATTAGCATTTACTCTGAGTTTTGAAAGATATGTATCAGTATATTATTGCATGCGATAGACCAACGGTGCGTAACCACTGGCCTACCGTATATCCCATACATATAGCACACAAACTGAGGGATGAATTGGAACTCAGATAACCATTCTAATTCGGGTAATACTCTAAAACTAAAAAATACATAATAATTGCACATTGTAAATATTAGCAAAAAAAAAAAAAAAATAAAATAAAAAATATAAAAAATTAAATAAAAAGAATAAAAAAATAAAAAAAATAAAAAAATAAAAAATTAAAAAAAAAGGATAATATGGCAAAAAGTGCAAAATTTCTTTACTATAAAAACACAAAATAAAATTTAATAACTAATTATAAATAGCCACATTATAAACTTTGAGTAATTGCTAAGGGTAAAATTTCAGTTTTCCAATATTAAAAAGCTTAATTTTCGGAGATTTAATATTTAAAAAAAAATATATAAAATTTTAATAACAATTATTGTATAATAACTAATATGCTCAAAAAAGAAAAAAAAAATTTTAAGATAAAAAAAAAAGTTAAAAAGAAACGACATAAAAATCCCCTTTTCAAAGGTAACCGACTCTGACAATACTAACTATTTATAATTTAATATGACAGTGGAAACATAAATATATCTTCGAATGAGCATTACTTATATTTTTATTTTATAATAAATAATTTTCACAAAAATTGTAATTATTCAATTTTTAATAAAAATTAATTGAAAAGTATTCATAAAAATTTCTTTCCTCTCTCAGTCAACTAAAATTTAAATGACGAATACATTTTGAAAATAATTAATATTTTATTATTGCAATATACCGTAGTTACGGTACTTTAATAATAGAGATAAATAAATATTCATGATTATTTGTGACACTTGCCGACAAACAAAAATATTGTAGTAGTATCACAGTGAGGAGCACAAAGTACATTATTATCCTTCACTCATTAGTGCTATGTAGTAGTAATATGTCACAGTTCATGAACTAGGTTGTGCTTGAATCATAAATAAATAATGTACAAAATATATGATGGAAAATTTTAGATTTTAAAAATTCATAAATTCAACACTTTCTGACAATATTACAGTAACAACAAGTAGGGTAAGAAAATGAAGCATATTTTAATAGCAAAATAGCAGGAAATTTTATTACAAGCAACTAACTGCTATGCAGATACAACTTCCTGTTCATAATGCAAGATTTAAGTAAGATAATATATTTTTTTTTTTTGAATAGAATTTAAAGGCTTCTTATTTTCAAATAATTTCAAAAAGAACTATTTTTCATAATTAAAAGAATCGCGTTCTAGTAAATGAAACAAAAACAAAGTCAACAACTTGCCTTGTCTACCATGAGTGCGTGATGCAGTTAAATTTGGATCGCTGGGACGATGTTGTAAATGTTGATATTCATAATCATAATGTGATCCGCCTGATGATGATGGTGGTGGTGCTGTTGATTGTTGTTGCAGCTGTTGTTGCTGTTGCAATTGCAAATTTTGTTGATTCTGATGTTGCATGGTATTATGCTGTGATGATGATTGCTGTGACTGATGTGATGTTTGTGATTGTTGTCTCAGCATGCCATTAGCTATTCCGCCACTAACACCTACACCACTGACGTTGCCACCACCACCACCACCGCCGCCACCAATACGATTATCAACATCACGACAATCGAGTGTGGTCTCATATTCATATGGATTCATTGTGGTCGATTCCAGTGGACATTCGTCGTCGTCAGTGTCGGTGCCACCGTCGTAGATGTTCTCGGTGTGACGGTATGCCGGATGATGATGATGTGATTGCTTTGAGAACTTAATTTTGATGGCTTTTATTGTAAACTTGTGCACACGAAAGAAATTTTATGTGAGAAAATTTTTTTTTCTATTTGCTGTTGTTGTTTTTCTACTGCTTACTATTGCAATAATTAGCAAAAATGAAAAAATTAAAATTTTTTCGAACAATTTTCGAAATCAAATTTTCTTTGAGTTATTCACAATTTTTTTGAATTTACTTTCACTTGTTTTTGTTGTATTTTGATTGCTTTATTGACTTTTGTAGCAAAATGTTGCTATTTACATTTGGCATTTTTTTGCTTTTCATTTGCTTCTCATTTATCTTGAAAAAAAAAAAATTTTTTTTTGTAAAATTATTGAATATTTTTTGTTATTGTTGTTGTTGTTGTAACATATTTTTACAAATTTTATTTAATTGAAATATTTCATGCAAGCCATTCACACACAGTTCACAGCCACAATGTTTTTCGACAGCAAAAACAATAACATTCGAAACTAGGAATAACAAAAATTAATTTCGATTAAAAAACTGGAAACAAGTAATCAATGCATTCCAATTGATTAAGATGGACAGACAAGCAAACCGGCAAGTAGCTTGAGCCGTTGGAGAGTTCCTTTTGGAGGTTTAAGTAGAGTTTAATAGTTGTTGTTGTTGTTGTTATTATTATTTGAAATCATATGATTTCACATTGCAACATATTGACATATTGACTCTCACAACAATAAGCCATTAATCCAAAGCAGTTAGTGGGGGCAGCGCACATAAATCCTTGCAGCGAGTAAATTTAATTCGAATTTTGTTGTTATGTCTATTATTATTGTTGTTCTTGTTGTTTGTGGTGTTTTTGCTATTGCCTTAGTGGAAATTTTCTTATATTTTTCCACGTTGCCACCTTCTTGAGCCACTCATAGCATTAGGAATTTGCATTAAACAAGAAATCTCAACAACATAAACATCCAATTGTTGTTGTTGTACTGTTTCATCTACTTTCCCATTACAATCGTCGCAATTCTCTCAAATAAGCTAAGGCCTCCTTCTACCATCGACTGCTTACTGAACGATTCCATTTGAAGCAAAAGGGCATCATGTTCATGCCAACAAACAACAACAGCAATAGCAAAAGCTGATTAAAACCAAATTAATTGTTGTTGTTGTTGTTGTTGCTATTATTTTCATACGCTTCAATCTCCACTGCCAAAACACTAGGCTTTCTATCAAATTGTTGTAATGATCTACTCCAAGTGGGGCAATAATATGATGCAGTTGTTGTTGTTGTTGTTGTTGGTTTGTTATTATTATTTTAATAATTTTCCTTTTGTGTCACATATAGAGTAGCTCATTCCTTCTTTGCGGTTTTTGTTGTTGTCGTTGTTGTTGTTATTGTTTCAATTGTCCATATTCGATGTCTAACACCAGAAGCTAACTCCAAAGAGGGATTTCATTACGAATTTCATTGAAAACACTATTAAAAAATTTTTCAACTATTATTTACACAATTTTTGTTGTTGTTATTGTTGTGATATTTTTTAAATTTCTTTTCTTCACATACAAATTCATATATACACATCGATGGCATATGTATGGGATGTAAGTAAGGTCAACACTGGAAGGCTATATATGTATATATGATGAAGGAACCACTAAAGAGATAAAAATAAATATTTTTGAAATTTTTTGATTTTCACATATCGCAAGTATACTTCTCGGTGGGTTCATATGGGTCAGAATAATATTTTCATGCTCATCAATCGATTTTTGGATAAGTTTTGCTTTTGAAATCAAATCAAAAAAAAAAAAAAAAAATATGACAGATAAAAAAAAATTTTGATTTTCTCTTTTTTCTTTAAACTTCGATATTTCCACTCGTATGGATATGTATTAGGTATTTTTGCTTATTTTTGCTCTCCAAAGGTTTTTGCCTTATTTATGTTATTGGTGTGGTTAAGATTTTCTCAATACTTCTACATATTCGACGAATTCATACACACGCATGTACATATACACACATATTCATACATCTTTACACTCATACATATATTCATGAAAATTCCTCCTTTTTCCTCAACTATTTCTTCTTCCTCTTCTTGCTTTTCACACAGATTTATTTAACGCGTCGCTCGAACGAACGGTCGATAGGATATTGCTTACCCATTTTTCGCTTTCATTTCAAATTAGAAAATATACATTTTCTCAATTTTCTTTCGATATTCCAATAATATAAATAATGATTTTGCACATGAGAGCGCGCATACCCGCCTATTTATTCATCAACGTTTCTTAATAATAATAAAATATACACGATGTCCGACGTACCGCAAATAAAATCAATTCTATCCATTCACACATACACACAATACAATTCATTCAGCAATTCTAAACGAAAAATTCGAAACGCAAAATTTTCTCCGTTCAATTGCTTCACGACGATTTTAAACAGCAAACGACGTTTCAAGACTGATGATTGTATGAATTTTTGTGTATCTTGAAAGCAGACGGCAAAACAAGCAGTCGCTGCTAAATGCTCCATGTATATACCACCTTACATACATATATAGCATACATAGCAGAGCAGAGCAGAGCAAAGTAAGCAAGTTCTGCTGTATTATGAGCATACCGTATGCAGACAAATACGCACGCAGCATTGAGTAACAGAATCATAACAGAGCAGACGCATCTTTTTTGCAAAAATAGAGAATAAAAATCAGAGAGATAGAGAGCGAATGGGAAAAGAGCACAACTGATAGAGAGAGAGAGAGAGAGAGAGAACGCAGGTGAGAACATTACTGATATAAACTGCTATCCAATATAGCTATTGTGAATAATAGTTTTTAAAAATATAAACACAACAACAATTCATTAGAAAAATCACAATAATCCATAGGAGCACATGAATACATAAAATTTCATTTCGAAATATCCATTTAAATTTATATTTTCAATATGGAACGGAAATAAATCATGCAATGGCAATATTGAATATGTCATTTTGACGCAACAACGTCAAGGGTATTCAATAAAATGCACCCAATCACGCAGTTTTGTTTACGAACGCATTGCGCTCGGCATGACGTTACGTCTGAATGAAATGACATGGGTGCGTGTGGTAAGACAATACGATGGAATTGTTTTCAAGTTTCCCAATCGAAATGGAAACGGCACTTGAAATTGTAAAATTTTTTGGAATCTACTGACAATTTTTAAATGAACTTATTTATTTGCGCATTTAAATCGGTTTTCAATTTAAGGATCGATAGAGCATTTCGTCAGTTATTTATATTTTTCATTGTTGTTGTTGTTGTTGTAACAGCAAAAATACGTAAATGCTTTGTTTTATTCCCGTGCGAAGCATTTCCGTATTCTGATGAGGTAAATGGACCTTGGTCGGCCACGTGGTCGAGTGCTTCCAAGGTGGGAAGCTATATTTTCATTCGATGACATTAATTTTAAATTTCAAGCGAACATAGATACAACTTTGTCCAACTGCAAAAAAAAAAAAATATTTTTTTTCGAGAACCTTCAAGTACATACTAATCAAAGGTGAAAAGGATTAAAGCTCCCATGTCATATTTCTCCGATGAATGGTTTTCGAACTACCGACGTCATTATTTTTGTATGCACTGCTTTGTATGCAATATGGCATTTCTATAGCCAAACATTTTCTTGACTTTTCGTGTTTTAATTGATCATAAAATGTATAGCATAAATGTGGTACTTAAAGCCCCGAAGAGTTCTTGGCCGAGCTTCTCTTACACTACTGTTGTGCGTGTAAAATTTTGAACAATAATAGAAGGGGCCTACTTATTTTAGCCGGTTCCGAATGGCAGAACTGTTGCGACATCACTTTTTTGTTTTCTTGTTATGCTTCCGAAGACCAGAAGACCAACATACGAACCACTGAGCTACGGCACCCACTTATACGTTCATTTAAATGTAACATTTTATTCAAAATATTGACGCTTAATGTAAATTCGAAAAGAATTGTATACTTTAAATTTTTAGAATTTTTTTGAAAAAGTTTTATTTTTAAGTTATACCCTTTTATCGGACATTTGATCTGCTAAAATGGCAAAAGTTTAAGCCCATAGGTGTAAATATCAAAATATTCGATATGTTCTATAGTAATAGTGATAAAAATAAACTTAATCGATTAATGGTTTTTACAATAGAATTTACTTTGCAAAACAGTAACAGTGCAACAGTAAACAAAAGTAACAGTAACAGTAAAAAGAAATGGAACCAAAACATAGAGCATAAATAGTACATATTGGGAGTGCTAATGAAAATGTTTGTGTACATAAATGAGCATAATTATAGTGAGAAGGTAACAGAGAGCTATTTGCAGAGAACCGGAGTGAGCAAGTGAGTGGGAGAGAGAGAGAGAGAGAGCACTTAAAATAAAAGTCTAAAATAAACTGAATGAAATATACTTACACACACACACATCGAAACACATTCATATTAACGCATCTAAATATGCGGTAATAGCAGTAACAGCAATCAAGCAAAAACAAATATACCAATGCATATGTTAGTAATATTATTGCATGCAGCGCGCATTGTTTATGTTTTGATTTTAAATGCGCGCACTCACTCTCTATATCTCTCTCTCTCTCTGTATGTCTCTCTCTCTCATATGATTTGTTTTGCTTTTTAACTATGCTCTTGTGATTGCTCAGTACTGGCTCCCACTCTCACTGTTATGTGATACACTAATGCTTAATTTCTGGTCATAGTTACTCCCGACGTTGTTTTCAATGGAGTATATACATCAGCAGAATGGAGCATACTTCTGTTTGGCGCATGACATGGCTCCAATGCAGCGCAATCTCTCATCTTTGCAGTGGTCTATCACATAGCGCGCAATGCGTAAATCTGTTGTTGAATGATGAAAATGACAGAGAGAGAGAGAGAGTGAGTAGCATTTTCGATTTGCTACGTTGCTTCAAAGTCAGCAGACCGCATAATGCGTGAGCGTGCAGCGTATTAATGTCATTTCTGTATTTGAATAGGGTTGCAACTTACAATAGGAGTTTCTTACAAACAAATGTCTGCAGATGAACTTAACGAAATTAATAAAAAACAACAGCAGTAAATAGCAGTGAAATTTTGAAGGTTAAATATTGAGGCATTTTAATGTATTTATGCTGTAGCAGCAAACATCTATATTTCCTTAACAGAGCTATTACATATTCTAACAGTAGGGGAAATTAAATGATTAACAGTTTTTTGTGGGTATTCGTGAAGTTCTGTTATTATCATAACATTATCTTAAACCATGAATATTAAATGCTTAACAGTAGGTGCCATGGATATTCGGACATATGAAAATAAATACAATGATTTGTAATGTTAGCTGGACACAATGTTAGGAGATGACAAAATTTCATAAAGGGTGAATTAGAAAATGTCATAGTAAATATATTTGGAATAGACCTAAGAGCGATATGGCATTATAATTATTATGAATATTTAACAAAAGGGCAAAATTCCTAAAAGCCTTTTTGTTGTAGTTTTTCAATATGAGGGTGGTTTGAGAAGTTCACACCAAGGGCTAGATAGAGCCGCTTATATACCGCTTTCGTTAAAACTTCGATAAGAAAGTATTTTCTTCGATAGGGTTTCCGTTTGAAAACGATTTCGGAAAGATTCCATTTGATAGAGCAGTAATAGGCCCTTAGAAATCAACAAATTTCGAATGCAGGTTCTATAGAAAGTTCATTATTTTCAGTCTGTCGACAGATTTGTTGAACATTTCGATGCAAACGAAGAAGTAATTCATATATTTCTATTATCTGATAGTATTTCTAAGGGTAAAAATACAAAATCTGATTTTTTTAAAAGAAAATTTACTTTTTAGAAGTTTTTTAAAATGTTTTAGTGGACTAATAGCTTCCTATTGAGCTGAAATATTTAGTTGAATGTCATGTTTCGTTGGCAAGAACACTAACCAATTATATTTTTTTTTTGTGTGGCTGGTGAGACATCCTGCGGCATACCATCTTGATCAAAAAGTTCCCGGAATAACCACCGTGTGGCGCTCCCATCGTTCCAATTTGAGTTCTGTTTTCTTTTTTGTTAAGTTGGTACATCTGTTGTTGATATTCCCTCTAAATTTTAGCGTCATAGCTTAACATTTGCAAAAGTTATGTTACAGAACTCAATTTGCAACGATGGGAGCGCCACACGGTGGTTATTCCGGGAACTTTTTGATCAAGGAGGTATGTTTCTATCAAATTAAAGTGTATCGTACCTAGGTCGAACAACTATCTGTATTGTATATTCTCTTTATAGAAAAAGTCCTTTTAAAGATGGTATATCTTGCCATTATTATTGTTGTAATATTCTCATACTACAACAACAACAATGGTAATAGTGTTAAAAATATATTTTCTTGAAAATATTTATTTGCATGTGATTTTTCATCACATTATAATCTCGTCTTTCTCTCTCTCTCACTCTCTCTCTCTCTCCCTCGCACTTTCTCGCTATATATATTGCTCATTATTATGTCGCAATCATCATTCGTTCATAGAATCAGTAAGTCCCACACCCTCACATTAATTTTTACATTGCATCGGTAGTAAGAGCAAATACGAATATCAGCTGCATCAGCAACAGTACAGTACAACAGTATCATAAGCAGACTCAGTCAACACAGGAAATTGAGTTTTCATAAATTCTTTGAATGATGCTGATGCTACTGCTATTGCTACTGCCACTACAACTACATATATTGTAAGTATTGGAGTTAATGCTGTTGCTGGTGATAATGTTGTATTTTGTTGTTGCTATTAGAGCTACTTACTACGATACATTGTTGCTGTCAACAAGCAAATCAAATTGTACACAACAATACAATATTTTCGTGAAGTGGTGAAATGGTGTACTCCGCAATGAGGGAGTCAGTCATAGGATGGTTAACGTACAGTGGAGAGAGTAAGGAATGCTGAGATAGTTTGCAGGTTAGCTTGATTTAAGTACAAATCAACAAAATACACTAATACACTCATACACATTCACACGACACATAAAAGTTAAACCATTAGCGAAATATCCTGCTGGTATTACTATTGCTGTTTCTTCTTCTTCTACTTCATTTGACTTTTTATTGTTGCCGATAGAGTGAAGGGAATATAGTATAGTTATAAAACATAATTTTCATTCTTGTCACTGTGATCTTGTACTTGTCGTTGTTGCTGTTGTCAAAAATTGTCATTTTGAAATTTGAATATATATCGTCACTGACATGGCCATGACAGCAGTTGCTTGTTGCCATTGCATTATCTTCACAGACATCAAATAAAAAAATATAAAAAAATAATAAATTGAAGAAAAACCAAAAAAAGATATTTTTCGATAATACCAAAACTTAGATAAGCAAAATCAGAAAATATACTTTCGAAAATATAATTTTATATGAAAGGTAGTCACAATTTTCACTGAAATTTAAGCACTTTCAAATAAAATTTTGTTTAGGCAAAGCATTTTTATTATATAGAAAGTTTCAACTCGATTGGTTTATATTTATGTGCATAAAATCTGAAAACATATGTTCGAAAACATCATTTTGTATAGGAGGTATATGTAATTTTCATCCGATTCCAAGTTTTCTTAAATTCGTCTATTAATTGAGTCAAAATATTTGCACACAGTGAGTTTTAAATCGATTGTTTAATATTAACGAGCACAAAATATGAAATTACATATTCGAAATGATCATTTTGTATGGGGGATATGTGTAATTTTCTTACGATTTTAAGCTTTCTTAAATTTGTCTATTTCATGGGTAAAAATATTCATATGTAGCAAGTTACAGCTGGATTGACCTATATCTAAGGGAACAAAATACGAAAACTACTATTCGAAAATATAATTTTGTATATGATGTATATGTAATTTTCAACTGACTATAATTTTTATTAAATTTGTCTATTATCCGGATAAAAATATTAGTATATAGCAAGTTTTAAAACGATTTGTTTCTATTTACGTACGCCAAATCTGAAAACATATATTCGAAAACACAATTTTGTATGGAAGGTATGTGTGATTTTGGCTCGATTGTATCTATGGCTTAATTTATGAGTTCTTTGGTAAAAATATTCATATATATAGACTTTCAGCTAAATTTTTTTATATTTAGATGTATAAAATTTGAAAAATTGCAATCGAAAACATAATTTTGTATGAGTGAAATGCGTAATTTTCATTCGATTTCATCTATACTGCAATTTATAGATATGTTGATAAAAAAAAATCGAGTTTTAGCTTGATCTTTTATTATCAACATGTACAAAATTTTGAAAAATTCCATTCGAAAATCAATATTTTGTAGGAGGGTGTATGTAATTTTGCATTCCATTTCACATGTTCTCCAATTTTTGGGTTTGTCGGTAAAAATGAGTCTTTCTAATAAGTTAAAGTTTGTTAGATTTTAATTTTCGCATAAAAAGTAAGAAAACATAATTTCGAAAAGAGGTTTTTGTATAGACAATGGCCTTGGTTTTTATTTGATAATGTTTATTTTAAAACTCGTTTATTTTGTGATAAAATTAATCTTATGCAGCAAATTTGAGCTTGATAACTTTAATATTTGATTCGTAGAACCTGAAAATATTCATTCGAAAATACACTTTTTTTGTATGGGAGGTACGAGTTGTTGTTATCGGATTACATTAATACTTGAGTAAAGTGATGGATTTATAAAATGAACATCACATACCGAATTTAAGCACGATAGCTCTCTCTATTAACATGTGCACTATTTAAAAAACATACATTCGAAAATATACTTTCGTATGAAAGGTAAACGTGGATTTCATCTAAATTCGACAGATTTCGAAATGATGAATTTCATGATAAAAATAATTCTATGTATGTATGAAATTGCAGCTCTATAATTTTGTACATGTGCTTGGTGTATGTAAATATAATTTCGAATATAAACTTTTGTATGGAATTTTTTTTTTGTGCGAATTTATTATAGTGAATTTTCAAAGTGATTTGCTAGTGAGCAAAAATACATCTTGATAAATAAAAAATGGTACTTGAAAAATGTACTTTTACGAAAAAAATATTATAAAAATCATTGTAAAATCCCAAAATTTTAAAATCAAAATAATAAAAAAAAAATTTACCTTTACGAACAGTTAATGTAATATGCAATTACCACAAAAAGGATATTCGGAAAAATTATTCTAATATGAAAATTAATGATCACAATGATCAACCCAATTATAACAAATTCTTAGTGTGCGAGTAATATTTACAAGTGGAATCGCATATAGGAAAGTAACAACAACAACAGCAATAGTAGCAGCAGCAAGAAGGTTGTCATATGTACTGAGATGCAATTGATGGTAAGTAGCTTACGATGACCTGCATTTTGTTGCCTGTTATATTACTCGTATATAAAATATATTGAACTTAAGCTATTATTTTGTTATTGTTGTACCCAATGATGTTCGTCACCACGATGATGATGATGATGATGATGATATTGCTAGTTATTAATATAATGTATATATGTATGTATTTTTTGTTCAGGTCAATAGTGCTCAATCTCAAATCTCACCCTAGATGCAACCCCTCTCAATCTGAAACAATCTCTCGCTCTCTCTCTCTCTCATACAATATGTCCTTATTTGTTATTATTATTATTTGTTTTTGATGATGTTGTTAAATATATACATATGTATATAGCTTTGTTTTTTTATATATTTTGTTCTTTTTCGTCAGAATCTTCTATTTTGCTTCAAAAGTACAGCAAGTGCACTACAGAGAAATGATCAAATTTCCTTGCATAAAACAAAAATTCAATAATCAATACCTTTGTATGTGTGTGCTTTTGTTTGTAATAAAAAACTGGAAAATCATCTTCATTTTTCATTTTACTGCAATTACTGTTGCTGTTACCTGCTGGAAAATATTTTGTAAACGAGCTTATATATGTATGTATATCGAAAATATATAGAACGAAAGGGAAAGCATTTGTTATATGTACTACATAAGTATGTTTATATATTTGTATGTATATGTATGTATATACATACAAGTATGTATGTAATTTTTGTGTGTGAAACAATGTCATTGCAGGTGCATGCGAGTAAGTGCATACATAAGAATATATCATACATATTTATGTTTGTATATATGAGTGTGGATCTGAGTGCTTGATTGTTTTATGGACGAGCAACCAAACGACTATAGAGATTTTGCACACACACACATACACAAAATAAACATATACATATACAAAACGAATATGAGAGGGTTGAGAAGAATTATCAGTGTTGCTTTAAGCCAAACTGCCACACACATTATGATGGTCCAGTTTTATATGTACGATTACCCATGAGAGAAAATATTGACACAAATAGGAGAAGAAGGACTGAAATTTTCCTAAGAAAAATGTCACTTTAAATCACAATGAATATATAGCATTTAGGCATTGCATTTTCGGTAAGGCTGACAGAAAAAAAATTTTTCATTTAATTGACTACCTATTTGATTACCAGGCAATGCATAAATTCGCCAGTTCTTGTAAACTTTTTAAGTTCAATATTTAGTTGATCTAAAATCTATTATTACTCATTTTTATTCATTTTCCTACTGGGTATGAGCAGGTATATACTAACATTCATACCATGTGTATGACTTTTTTTGCTGTTGTTACTGTTTCTTCTCTTTTTTTTTTTTTTTTGCTTTGGATATACATTTATTTATTCGTGTTTTTTTTTCCTGTAGTGCATATGCTATAAGAGGCTTTAAATTAACATTTCATATTATACAATACAATTTTTG
Source organism: Megamerina dolium (assembly GCA_963854835.1). Lineage (NCBI taxonomy): Eukaryota > Metazoa > Arthropoda > Insecta > Diptera > Megamerinidae > Megamerina > Megamerina dolium. The sequence continues at coordinate 19,004,940 of OY978528.1, forward strand.
AGAGAAAATGAAATAATAAATTTTATTTAATTGAAGTTTTTCAATTTCATAGATTTTAATTCTATTTGGAATATTTACATTTGCAGAAATCTCATATAAATGCATTAATTTGTATAGAAAGAAATTGTAAAAGCAGGAAATGGAGGAAAGTATGTTGGAAGAAATGACTGAGGTAAAAAATCACATCCTGCAAACCAATTAGGTGGGGTCTGTCTAACATGCATCCCTCTAGAGGAGAGAGTTCCCGGACTGTTGGGTCAAAAAAACTCATTCAGATTAGAGTTACTGGGTTAAAATGTACTACAAAGGAGTGCTCATTAAATTTTACTTTAAGTGCATGTTACATTTCCAATAAAATAATTGTGTCTTTGACCAAAATATTGAAACTTTAACCCATTGTAAAAGAAATTGTGATGAGATGGTGCTAAATCCTTTTTTGGTTTCACTACCATGCATGGATACTAACGTGTGAAGTTGGTTTGGTTTGGTTAACCCCAAATGGTTAATTAAGTTTATATTTTGTAGTTTTTACCAAACCAAATTTAATTTTATGTGATTGCTGCAATTGCACCTTATTATCCTCAACCGGCTAAAAAGTCATATAGAAGCTTTCATCAGTTTCTGCCAGGCCCGTTTTCGCAGTGTGGTTTTTCCTGCTCTGACCAAATAAGCACTCTCCGAATTATGATTGAGCAATGTGTTGAGTTCATGTTAAAATTGCAGCTGCTGTTTATAGACTTTGAAAAGGCCTTCGATGGTTTTAAAAGGGAGACTATTTGGGCTGCGTTGCGGAGAAGAGATATCCGAGAAAAACCTGTTGCACTCATTAGGGAAAACTATAGCAACGCAAACTGCTGAGTTCTTCACAAGGGCAAATTATCGGAACCTTTTCGGTTTCTGAGCGGCGTGCGACAGGGATGCATCCTTTCTCCTATTCTATTTCTTCTTGTCATCGAAGACGTCTTAGGTGGCGCTTACAGCAACGAAAATCAACACAGGGGTATACAGTGGCAGATAAACAATGCCTTCCTGAGGTATCTTGCATTTGCTGACGACATCTGCTTGCTCACATACAAAGTGTGTGATCTGTAGCTGCTAACGTAAGCCATACAGGAGAAGCTGAGACCTATTGGTCTCAAAGTCAATGTTGGAAAAACCAAAGTGCTACACTTCAATGAAGCCATTTTGGAGAACTCGACTCTTGGCGCACAGCAGTTCGAAAACGTGAATAAATTTTGCTACCTTGGATACATGGTAACTGCGGACGGTGGTTCCGAGCTGGGTGTTGAATGTAGAATCGGTAAAACTAAGTCTGCCTTTGGTATCCTCGCACCACTGTGGCAAAATAACAACATCAGCCTCAACATCAAGTTATGCATAATTAACACAAGCGTAAAATCTGTTTTGCTGTATGGTTGCATCACCTGGAAGGTTACAGCGATGATTACGAAACCCTTGTATCCGATGCATATTGCGCATTTTCTAGCCTCGGACGATCTTTAACGTCGAACTGCGGAAAAAGACCAACCAACTGGACGTGGCACTCGAAATCCGTAAATGGAAATGGGAGTGGATCGGTCACACGCTAAGGAAAGACGACGATAATATGCCAAAGCAGGCCCTATGCTGGAATCCTACGCTGAATTTCAGCAAGCAGGCCGAGGAATTGGTAGACCTCGTCTTATCTGGCACCGCTCTAAGAAGGTGAAATGCGCGCACATGGTCTACTTGCGGACCACATATACATATATAAATATAGTTTTATAATCTTTGGTATTAATTTACTAAGTCTTATATTTTTGTTCTGAAAAATTTGTTGTTTTTTTTTTCTGCTAAACCTTTCAACTCTCCAAATATCTAATATTAGTCCCTTTAGTATAATAAATATTTTCTTGTATCACATATTTTCTATACCACCTTCCCATAATAAAAAAATAATTACTACAAGCAAGGAAGGAATGAACAATAATTCCATTTCAATCTAAGTACTTGCATATAGCTAGTTGCATAATTCTCATTAAAGTCATAAAACAATACAAATATGTATGTACATTCTCCGATGAGAATTTAATTACACCCCATCACGTGCTATGGTGAATGAATTTGTCAGCGAATGGTAGCGATAAAATTAAGTAACAATAATAATGTAAAACAACAACTTCTATATAAAAAGAAATACATACATATAGATAATAATTAAAATTGAACCTTTGAACATTTTTGAATGAATACCTACTGTAAAAACATATGAAAACATTATCATCATTCTCCTGTTGAACAACATTGTTGTCATTGATGGCAAGAGAGCGCTAGAGGCTGCTTGCCTCTACATGCCTGGCTGGTTGCCTGATTGCTGTTATTGCTGCTGCTGCTGCTGCTGCTACTGACTGGTGCTGATGTTGGTGTGCTTGCCTGTCAACACCGCAATTACGAAACAATTTTGAAAACATGCTTAGATTAGCGCCGATTGTGGTGATGGTAATGGAAGTGTAAAGCAAAAAGTAATGGATGTACGTACTTGTAAGAAGTAAAAATAGAAATTGAAAGTAGTCATCGACATATGAACAAAAATGTAATACATGCAACTAAGTACATTTAAAATTGGGGCATGGAAAAAAAAAATGCAACACGTTTTTAAAATAGTTTTCTTATGGTAGTTTCTTGTTGTGCTTTGTCATTTTTCTTTTCTTCAGCACAAAAATTCTAAATGCATTGTGTTAGTGGGATGTCATATGTTGTGATTTGATCAAAAACAACTTAAACATTTGACTTCAATACCCGACAGCCAAAACGCACGAATCATCAATTTCGAATAGAATTGAAAAAATTTTTTTTTTTTAAATTTATTAGCTTTTACATATAATTGCATTTCTAATTGTGTTTCAATTTTAATTTTAGCTATTATTTGTATGTTACATTTGTTTGAAATTTTTTTATAAAGGAAAATCAAAAATTTAAAAAAAAATTTAATTCAATTTTATTTCAACTTACTTTCAATTTCAACTTAAATAAATATTGCATCTTACAATACCATGGAAATATTGTTATTCCCCAATTTATCTGAATTTTCATTACTTCACTTTCAATTGCTTGGTAATTTTAAATCAATTTTGTTTCAATTCTCAATTTCATTTTTTTTCTGGGAAATTTTGTTAGTGTAAAAAAAAATTTATAATTAAGTGTTGTAATTTTCTATCAGTTTTTTTCAATTTTCAATTTTCATTTTTCAACTTTACTTTCAATTTTTTCTTAAAAACACAAAAGTTTTTAATAAAAAATTTGTTCGAATTCGCATATAATTCAATTTAATTGAATTTGAATTTTGATTAGTTAGTTTGAATTTTTTTTAAAATCAGATTTGGTTCTTGTCTTTGTTTAAAAAAAATCATAAATAAGTAATGAAATTATCTTTCAATTTTTTTTCAATTTACAATTTTTTATTACATTTATTTTTTTTGATTTTTGACAAAATCAAAATTGAAATTTTTAATCGTATTAACATATACATTTTTCACTTTCAAGTAGTTTTCCATATTAATTCAATTTTGTTTCAACTTCTTTTTTCCAGTTTAGAATATAAAAAAAATAAAAATCTTTTGTAAAATACAGTATGCTCCAGAAAGCTACTTATCGACCACACCTATATTGAAAAATTTAATCATATTCACATATATATCACTTTCAATTGGTTTTCAATTTGAATTCAATTTTATATTTATATTATATTTTAAATTTACTTTGTTTGTAATTGCCAATACAAGAAAAAAAATTCAAACCATGTAAATATGGAAATTTCCTTTCAATCTTGTTTCAATTTTGTTTCAACTGACTTTCAATTTAAAAAGTAAAGAAAAAATTTCAATTTTTGAATAATAGTCCATTGAAAAATTTAATCGCGTTAGCATATGCATCTTCACTTTCAAGTAGTTTTCAATTTTAATTCAATTTTATGTCAACTTATTTTAGTTCAGCATATAATACAGTGAACTGCTTTTGTAAAATGCAGTATGTAACAAAAAGCTCTCTATCGAATATATAACACCATCGGATGATGCACAACACTCTCCCAATAAAACAATCAATACGAACACTCGAAACAAATACAAACATACATACGTACAAGATTCATTTCTCTACACATGTCATTGGGAATGTGGCAAACAAAGATGTTCTGGTTAAGTACATACACATGTATCTATATATATATGTATACATGTGCATGTATTATGAATTTGTATGCTCGTATGCAGCAAATGACGGCCATCATATTTGGCAAGCATCTGTCAAAAATGCCAACAAGCACCAAGAGGCGTTATAATGTCACCAAAAACAACAGCTACCAGAACAACAATGCCAACAATAACAGATATTAAACATAGTACATACATACGAGTATGTGTGTGTGTAAGAGAACGAAATATACTAGAGTGAGAGACATTTACTAATGGATGCAATGGGATCCAATAGAGCAAAGATGGCAATGTGGTAGCTTATTACCACAACAACAATAACAACAACAATTGTGTCTATGACTGAATACATCTTGTCAGCGACGATGATGCACAAGAACAAATACAACAAATTTTCCCTCTGATTGATGTGACTATTGTTGCTGTTGCTGCTGCTGCTGTTGTTCCTGCTATATAGAACTGCATAATTTTTTCAAGCATACATGAACGAGCCTTACATGCATTTGTAGCAGATATGGCAGCAAATACACAATATTTCATGAAAAAAAAAAAAATAAATAAATAAACTAGATGAAATTAATAGAGTGGTGAATTTTTTTTAAAGTAACCAGTTTAAGTAACGAATAATTTTCAATATAGTAGTAAAAGTAATCGCAAGTTATCGCAATATATTTTACGCCAAATTCATTTTTAAATACAATACAAATTTTTAGTACTCAAGTAATCGGTTACTTTTCTAGAATATACTTATATTAATGTGTAGTTGTGATTATCGCTTATTTACAAAAACGAAAACGATGTGCGATATCATATTGATATGAATTTTGTATATTTTCAATATCAAACAAATTGATTACTCGTAGAAGTCGTAATATTCATAAAAAATTGCATATTTAATACACATTTTTTTTAGTTTTGTGTAGTAAAGTAATCAATTACTCATCAAATATTTCATCACTTGCGAATATAACCCATTATCCGTTGTATTTTATTTAGTTCTTCATTATTTCAAATACTTGACCATTTATATTACATATTGCCACTGCATACTTTTTACCTTTTTGATTGTTTTTGTATTAAAGTAATCGATTACTATTAGAATATTCAATAGTGTTTATCATATTAATACAATTTAGGTGGATTTTTTGCATGTCATATGTATAAACTCTCTATATATTACACATTTATAACAGTATTCATATCTGAGTAACCGATTACTTTTCAAAATCCTATTTAAATTCATACCAATTAGTTATTATAATAAAATTTAATTCAAATATTCTCCACCTATATGCCAAGTATTTATTTATTCACCCATTAGAAGCAACTACTTAAGTAATCGGATACTCTGAACTCATAAATTTTGTTGTACCAAATATCTGTTACTATTAAATGCATATATTGAGAAGAATCACTCTGTGTTCATATGCAATAATTTCTTCAATATGACAATTATTATTAGAATTGTTGTTATTGCTGTTGTTGGCGCTAAGCACCCTTTCAATGTAAGACTCAAACCTTTTTCAATGTCACTCTACCAAAGAGCTTACACGCATACAAATGTATATGCATAAACCGCAAAACACCCACAAAATTGGTAAAATGCTGTCGCTTTGTCTGACACTAACGAGTTTCAATTTTCTTCACACGCAGCAATAGCAATAGTTGTACAAGAAACTCCAGAAGCATCAGTGGTATCTCGTATGTGTGAGAATGTATGCCAGTGTGTGTGTGTGTGAGTACTTAAGTATGCGTATATGCATATGCATGTCGTCGCTTGTGTCTATTGGTTTGAAAATAGAAATTCAAATTTGAAAATATGGAAATGTTCATCGTAACGAAATGTTAAACAACAACAACAAGTATATGCATCATGCATCATCACTGCTACAGTCATTGGCATTTGAAGTGAGAACTAATGCATTTGCGTATGTATGTGTACGTGTGTGTGTGTGAAAGGTGTACAATGTCAATTTCATCTAACTTTATAGTCAAAATGATGTGTCTATGATTGTGCACATATGTATGCGTGACATGGTATACACACACACACATACACTAAACAGTATTGCAACGCTCGTAATTCGATTAACACATTTTACGCGAGCGACCACCATCACCACCATCATCTCAACCCAACATCACCGACAATGTGTGGCATTTAATTGGTTATTGTCGTCATCGTCATCATCATCATCAAAATTATCATCATTATTGTGATAGTCGTCAGAATGACATCTTTCTCTTTCTCTTTGTACTCTCTAATTGCATCAAAGAAAATTCTGTTTGTGCGTGTGTGTGTGTGTGTGTATGTTTCTATATTATGAAGGATTTTCCCAAAACGCTACATTTGCAGCATATGATGCATGAATGCACATATATTTATCTATGCATGTATGTGAAAATCATTATTTGATCGATGAGGCCCCCTATACCACCCCTGTAAGCACCTTATGGCTTACAATCGAAGCAAGGAATTATTCTTACATGTGTACACATGATGAACATGAAGAAGACTGTTGTTGTTGTTACATGCTGTTTTCTCAAAATTTTCATTACCATTTTATGATTATTACATTATGATTTTTTTTTTGTTATATGCATGCATGTGCATTTGTATGCGTTTGTTGTTCAACGCGATATTTGCTTGAAATATTGGTTTGAGGAATTAGTATCGTGCTTTATTCTCGTAGAAGATAACTCTGATGCACTTTAAAAATTTAAAATTTGGTAATGTAAAGGTTTCACTGAATATGGCCTCTTTTCAGCATTCTATTACTGTACTTCCTTACTTTAAAGAAATTCGTTGAGTCGCTTTTGTTTATTGCACACAGCACTTGTAGAGAGTTGGAGACATAGAGTCGTGTCAAATGGGTCTCACAGTGAAGGAGGGTAAGACGAAGTACCTAACGTCAACAAGCAAGGAGTCCCTGTGTCTTCCAGTGTCTTTGAAATAGTGAAGAACTTTATATATCTTTGAACCAGCATTAAAAGCAGTAATGACGTCAGCCTGGAGATATTACAAAGGATCACTTTTGCTAACAGGCGCTATTTTGGGCTCAGCAAACAATTGAGAAGTCGGATCCTCTCTCGAGCACCGAAAACCATACTCCCCTCTTGCCTGTCCTTACATATGGCGCCGAAGCTTGAACAATTTCCACCTCAGATAAGAGAATTCTCGGAGTTTTCGAGAGAAAAATCTTACGCAAGAACTCTGGACCTATTTGCGTTGGTGGCGAGTATCGAATATTGTACCGACATAGTAAAGCGCATTAAAATTCAGCGGCTGCGCTGGCTAGGTCATGGCGAGCGAATGGAAGAATACGCTCCGGCTGAGAAGGTGTTGTAATCGAAACCTGCTGGTGGACGACGCAGAAGAGGCAGACCTAACTTCCGGTGGAAATATCAAATACTGGAGAATTTGTCAGCACTTGGAAAATCGAACTGGCGAAAACTAGCCAACGAAAGAGCTGGCTGGCGAAGTATGCTAGATTCGGCCTAAATCGATTTTCGGTGGTAATGGCCAAATAAGTAAGTAAGTAAGCTCTTGTAGAGATCTTTCAGTTGAAGGGTTATTTCCAGTTTCAGCGAAAATTTTAATCTCACAATTATTTTGAACACCCGAATTGACTTACAATCAAAAGATTTGTTGGAAAACTGCAAAAAGTTCAATAAGAACATCCATAGAGTAATCAATTGGCTTCCCAAGAATGGACGGGTCTATGTCCCAGAAGCACTCGACCACGTGATCGACCAAGGTCCATTCAACTCACCAGAATACGTGAATGCTTTGTACGGGAATAAAATGAAAGTATTTCCATATTCTTGCTGCTACAACAACAACAACAACAACAACAATAACAATAGTAATCAGTTGCTATGACACTTTAAATTCGTTACGAATCAATTTTGAAACCTTTGAGATGTGCTGGAATCGAAAAGAAGCACGGCCCATGAATGTTAACAACTCTAGTCGCTACGATCATCAGTGGTCATCTAAATGATACGGAGTAAAATCTTGAACCATTAAAATTAGGTTCTTCGACCTTTGTGTGATACTTCAGTATAGACTCCAGAAACTTTAATGGAGCTTTCAGCCACTGAAATGCAACGAAGTTGAGCTACATTTGAAGCTTCGCCTTAGAGGCTTAGATTTTGTTGCATCGTCCATATTAAAAAAAAACATCTGAAAAAACCTGAGAAATTCTACATAAATAAATATGTGGCACTTAAAGCCCCGAAGGGCTCGTTGGCCGAGCTTCATACAGTGATGGATTAATGATTCTACTAGAAAAATGGAACATACTTAGACTCTGTGAAGTAGGACCAACACTAAAATTCATCGAGGGAACTGGTCTAAGAGACACACTCTAGCTCTGCGAAGGGGGCACAATAGATCTTATAGGTCTCGGTGCAACATCCCCTCAACGATAATAATAATAGGTTGAATAAAAAATATTTCAATTAAAAATATCGGTGTCTAATTGGAATATATTCGTTACGAGAGGGTCTCTAAAAAATTGAGGTGCAAAGAGTTCTGTCATTCAGAATGGTACAATATAAGTAGAGCATTTCGAATATGATTATTCAAAATGTAGAGGGCAATTTAAAAATAAAATAAAACTATTTTAACGTCACTATGGTCTTTGCAGAACCTTGGCTGTGCTTCTATAATTACTCAGCACAAAAAATTCTAATTTTTGGTATACAATTTTCTATACAATATCAATAGCTTTGATGATTATGAAACTATTAATGGAAAAGTCAAAAATATCAAAAGAAGTTCACTGATTTTAATTGAATTTTAATGTGCTATAGTAAATTTATTTCTTTAATTTCGATTATATTCAAAATTTTTATGAATTTCTCTAAAAGTAAGAAAGAAAATCGTTCTAAAAGGTCCGATACTATCGCAACCATTCAATAATTTGTTCTTTGACTGTAAGAGAACATGTCTTCTTACTTTCAATTAGACGCCTCTACTCCACTCAAGTGTACAAATACATATGTTTCGATGTATGATGCATGAGCTGCATAAATGCAGCAGATGTTTTCTGCAGCGCATATATATATATATATATAAATATGAGTAATCGTATACCTATATATAGTGTATAGTTAGTTGTATAGTTGTAGTGGTGTGTTAATGCATTAATGCCAAGTGCTAAAATTTGAAAATTTTCATTTTATGATTATTCCCTTTATTTTCTTTTCAATTTCTGTTCATTCAATATTATATTACAACAATAAAAATATCATACCTACATACAAACAATATCAACTCCATCATCTTTGTATCGTCATCTTATGTATGTACGAGTAGTTGTAGTATGTTTAAGCATATCTAATGTTTCAATCATCCATTTACTTATATGTATGTAAAGCACTTAAATATCATCGTCATAGAAGGAAAATCCAAGAAAATGAATTTCAATTGTTTTTCACATTAAATTCAATAGCATTAATAATAACAATAATACTAATAATAATAATACTAATAATATTATCAACAAGAAAATGCAATTGAGTTGAAAATTGACTTTTTATACCACTGTACATATGAAGGAGGTATATTATGATATGTTTTTAGTACTAAACAAACTTATGATGATATTGTTATGTATATTTGTAATCAATTAATTCATTTTTATTAGTTGAAATTAATGGCAACGGAAATAATGCATTAGTGCAAGAGATAATATGTAAACATATATGCGAGATATGGTAGTATTTCATTCAAGCAGTTGGCATTTTATATATCTAATATATGGATATGTTACAATAAGCCGATCATATGATCATTAAGTGATCATATGATCATCATAATCATTATCATATTGCTAGATTATCCTTTGATATAGGGTTCATATAAAATTTTTGCTGACGTTAACGATTAAGATCATTTCGAGGATCCTTCGTATGATCATTTTTGTGATGGCGATCACGTCAGATGATCATTTTTACATCTTGTATTATATGCATTGCGTTCAATTGTATTTCAATAATTAGCTTATGAGTGCCACATGATAAATATTGCACTTCAATCCATTAGTCATAATCCGACTGGGCTTCAATGCAATGATCTTTTATCCATGAGATTCATGAGGCTTAAATATCAACTTTATGGGTTCAAAGGAGTCCCTAATGGTTTTCCAATTTCAGTAAATTCTGTTCTCTGAGAACAGAAGTGCAATGCACTAAAACTGTCATAGATCAAAAACTCATATTTTAGAAAATCATAAAAAAAGCTAGCCGAAAATCTGACACAAAAATCTCAAATTTCTTTAAAAAACTAGAATATATGTTATCTTTGGATTCTATATTTGAAAATTTTGTCTCTCCAATTTAAACCACGTGTGCCATAGCTCAGTGGTTTGTGTGTTGGCCTTCTGATCTGTAGGTCGCAGATTCATTCGAAAAAAAAAAAATCTTTCGAACGATACCCAGCTGTCGGCAAGCAATTGGCAATTCTTCTGACAGTAACAATTTGCCATGGAAAAGCATCTATACGAATTCTGTCACAAAGCACAGAAAATGTCATAATGCTCCTGCTGTTCGGAACCGGCTAACATAAGTAGGTCCCTTCTAATACTGTCCAAAATTTAACACGTACAATAGTACTGGAAGAGAAGCTCCGCTAAAGGGCCCTTTGGGGCTTATATGTGCCACATATTTATTTTTTTTTTAAATAAACCATATATTTTTAAGACTGGAAAAATTGCCACAAACCTCAAAAATTAAAATAAAAAAAAAAATTTCTTCAGAAAAGTCCGCTAACACAAATTTCCCAAATAATATGTCCATCCAAAGGCTAAAACTAAAAGGTTCGCAAAACCATTTCCTCTACCGTACTTAGTGCTCAATCGCTCAAGGGCTCAAAATGTCCAAAGGTTAGGTTCCATTATAACATAAATACGGTCATCACAATGGGTCTTAGTTTTCCTAAATAAATCCATGCAAGCGGACAGCCGCCACAACCGAACCTAACCTAACCTTGGTAGCACTAACTAGAACCGCCAACAATAAAAAAACGATAGCACAAATTTTGACGAAGAAACGAAAAAATCGCAACAAATTTGTTCTTACGGATTCTATATTAGAAAATTTATCATTTTTGTTTCAAATCCATATTTTCCAACATTCAGGCAAGAATCATAAATTCCACCCAAAACGTAAGTCCCGAAAAAAGTCAGTAAACATAAATTCCCCAACAAATAAAATCTCGACAAAAATTCAAATTCCCATATAAAGAAATAACAAAAGTCACATCTAAAAAAAAAAAATGATATGGATCGAATGCTAATAAAATCAATTAGAGATCATCGCGCCGAAATATGTTTGCTTCTTAGAAAGCTCTTAAACCTTAGTCTATTGGCACGTTGAGTGACTAAATTAGATGGCACTCATGATTCAAATCGGTAGTTAGATTGGGTTATTTTTACAAAAAAACATATGCGATTATAAACGGTCGAAATCACATAAAATCTCCAAATTAGATTACCGTAGACAATCACGGGTTCTACTCTACCAACACCTTACCATCTCATTACTACTGTAAATATTACTTACTTTTAAATGATTGATACTAGATTTCAGCTAGTGCACATATTAGCCATATTTGTTTGTAATTCAAATGTCACTTTTCCTAGTTTTTAATCCATAATAATTTTTTCCTAATCCATTTAAAATTTTTCTTAATTTAAACCCCGAATTTATTCAGCTTATTTGATTCAATCACACAGTTCCGTTCGATAATTATGAACTTCTCTTCAATGTGCAATTGCAATTTATTCTTGTTCAATTAAATTAATTGAATCATTTTTATTTTTAATTTTTTTTGCCATCTTCCATTTTCAATCTTTGATTTTGAGATTTGCAATTATTAGTGAATTTCTATCAAATCTTTGTCGATGTTGATTAGTCGTATTTTAAATGAATTCCTAATAGCATTTCGAATTGAAGCCATCATTCATATTGAATACTCTCAAGTAATCGTTATATCTCTCTTTTTCTATTCTAAATTCTTCTTTCGTATACATATTTCGTATATATTTCTTTTCAATTTTATAAACTAATCCAATTTTGTCCATTTTATGTCATATTTATCCATAAGAAAAATGCCACTTAAATATCTACCATGGCCAATGAAATGTAGTACAATGTAGTTCAGTGTATAGTCCAATTATTATCGTCTCGCATAATTCCCATAGCAAGTAATGTATGTAGGAAACCATATTTTCTTTTTGTTCTTTTGTGTTAATATGCTATTCTTATACAATACTTCTCCTTATAAAATCTTAACTGCAACTTGGGAGAGATCATACACTTGCTCGCATATTTATCTATCAATTTTTTCTTTTCTCTTTCAACTTTTTTTTTCAACTAAAGACAAATTTCCATATAAAGGGTGTATTTTTCTTATTACACTTTTAGTAAGCAAATGTCAAATATTTCTTCGATCTTTCTGACCAATATTAGCCAACTTTGAATGGCAGACTACTTGTGATTTCACGTTTTCTCGTAGAACTTTGTCAGCCTTGTCGTAGAGCTCTGTCAGGATCTAGTACTTGATAGAAAATGTTTCTCGGTGGGAAATGGAATTATCACCTGGACCGTAAAATTTGACGACACTCAAAGTAAAGACTCCTCTCTTCTCTCTCTGCGAGGACACACTTAGGCCAGAAAGGCCCATTGTTATACCACCGAGATTGGAATGCCAACGCCCATATCATATTTGTGGTAGTAATGGACTTTGCAATTTGACTTCTCAGACTGTACAATCTTTCAGAGTTGGAGGACTGGGTGCATATCCTATTTGTTTGCACCATTTGCAATGATTGTCGTAGTCTTGAAAGACTGGGAACTACACATAGTGATGGGCGTTTGGATGTAAGTAATGCGCTGTAAGGGCGTAGGAGCTTGCTGAGTTTAGCTGAGTAGGAGAAGGTGTGAATCTTCGTTTTAGGGGGACCGTAGAGTAAGTAATAGACGTATGGTGTCCTATTTTTCGTGGTGGATGGTGTCTGCGTTGACGCATCTAGATGGCTCCAAGTCGTCGTTATGTATTTATTTTGCTTTGAGATTTTTTTTATGGGTCACGGACGAGGAGGTGGACATTGTCAGCAATGGCGCTTCGGCTGTGAGTCAAAACACGGCAATTTAACGCCCTTGCTCTGACACTTAGCGTTGTTTTTACTTTGGGTGTGCGAGTGGTTTTATGTTTTCTTTTGTTTTGTGTTGTTTTTCATTATCGACCACCAGTCCGGAGCTAAATGGAAATCGAACTAGTAATAACTTCAGCTATGAAGTCTGAACGGAGACTTAAATCTGATGCCACGGCGATCAGGAGCCTTTGGAGTTCACTTCAACCTGATCGTTGGTAATGGCCATTCGCTTGGCTTGGTAAAGAGTTGCATTGTTACCGATTGCTGGGACCCATAGACCAGCAGAGGTGTTTGATAGACCTCGATCCACACCAAGGTACCACGTTCATTTTCGTGCTTCGTTGTACCGTAGGACTGGAATTTTCTATTTTGCGAGGCGATGTCTGTCTGAGCTTGTTTTGATACATTTGTACCTTGTGCCATGGTGTTAGAACACTTCGTTTACATCCTTTATATATACCGAGTCTTTCTTGGGCTATGCAAATAAACATGAAATTTAAATCAAAGTCGATCTTTTGAATTTATATTCGAAATCATAGCCTTCTATAAAAAACTCCCTTTACAGTTGCGTAAATATGTTGATAGAATGTAGAATTGTTTTTTTCTTTCATCAGCATAATCAGCAGTTTCATTATCATCATCATAATCATCATCATAATCAGTATTCGTATCATCATTTGTAAGTTGATTTCCGTTTTCCTATATATGTAAATACTTGTACGATATGTACAAGTATGTATGTATGTCGTCCTTGATGTCGACCAGCATCCTACTTGCTTACAATTTCGCACGGTTTTCCACGTGAATAGAGTAGTAGCAACAACAAATAATGTGCTCGCGTCAAGAGAATAGAGGAGATAAAGGGTGAGGAGCAAAAAAAGAGAAAAATAATCAGAAATCTGTATCTGCATGGATATGTTACCATTTTACATGTTGATGATTATCATGATGATGACGATGAAGACTTCCTTAATATGATACGATGCATTAGCATTGCTTGTCATTGGTGTAAAGGACGAAAAAATGAACAAGAGAAATATTACTATTGCAACGACTTGCATTACATTTAAATCCTTACTTTTTCACCTGGAATCAACATAGTCAATGCGACACCGAAGTTAGCTCTCGTTTCGATTCACTTTGCCTCCTTACTGCATTTTTGCATTTTATACACACTTTACGTAGATAGATAGATAGATACTCATCCTTGCCGTCATCATTGTAATCATCATATTTCAAAATGGTAAACGGCAAATGCATGCCAGTTCTTACTTATACAGCATAGAAGCTACTACATTTCAGTTCAAATCTTCTTGGTGGTCGTCCTAAGTTGCCAGTTTCATATCGTAGGTACAAGTACACAAGTACATGTGTATGTATATGTGTAACTACTGTAGTCAGTTATTGTATCGAAGTGCAAAGAATGAATTGTACAAGGCAAACGTTTGCTATGGCAAACTATGCACTCAAGTATGTAAATGTTTGCAAAATGATACACTGTGGAAAAATGTAAAAATAGTCATATGTATAGTGCTGTTAAGATGTATGCAACAGCAAAAGGGTGTTAAGTCACCATGAGTCTGAAAATTAATTAATGTCTTTTGGTTTATATCATTGTGCTGATGGTACTCGCATTTATGTATATGATCGTAATGATAATTAATAAGTAGAAATTGGAGTGAACAAATTGATATATAGTAGGAATGCAAGCAAATACTATGAAAAATGACTATGTTGAACTAATGAAATATTGAGTTAATTTATGAGAGCAAAGTTATCATATGAAAAGTAAAAGTGTGGTGAGTTGTTTCAGACGGTTTTAATTATATACTCGGTTTTCAATACACTTTAAACAACTGAATTTGTCTGAAAATAAAATGTCAAAAGAAAGTCCTTTTAAATTTTACTATAAGCAATTGCTTAAAGTAATTTTTATATCCAACACTCAAAAAGTTACGATTATATTCAATTTTTGATTTTATTAGTAGCACCCATAAAAACGGGTGACAAATATGAAAAAGTATAAGCTATACAATATATTATTAATCTCAATCACGATCTGAGCTAATTTAGCTACATATGACTGTCTCTCTGTTACCATCCGCACTATAGCTATCGAAATTATAGTCGTAATTATAGAGTGATTGAGCTGAAAATTGGTATAGCCTGTTATTTTGATCAACCAACAAACGAGTTCGTAAATGGGGGAAAACGGCTGATAATCACGCCTATCTCCCATATAAATCTATGATATCGAATGCTCGTTTCTACAATGTTTCTCGGAAATATAAAGTTATCAACCTGAAACTTGGTATATGATTTTTTTGTTACTATCTAACAAACATATTCAAAATTTGGCTCAATCGCATAAAAACCACACATAGCTTCCATACAAAATTATGCTTCTTTATATACTTTTCAATACTTTTTGCATAAAAATATAAAGTTATCAAGCTGAAACTTGGTAAATATGATTTAATTTACTGATTTACAGACATACTATAAAATAGGCTAAATCGATTGAAAACAACACATACCTCCCATACTAACATATGTTTACGAGAGCATGCTTTCACAATTTTCGTAAGAAAAATATAAAGTTATGATGCTGAAACTGGGTATATATGATTATATTTATTAACTTACTGGTATAGTTGGAAATGGGTTGCATTGAATAAAAACTAACCCTAGTTCCCGTATAAATTTATGCTCCGATATGTATATTTCATCAATTTTTGCATGAAAGTATAATCTTAACAAGCTGAAATTTGATATATACTATATTTGCAGTAGTCATTAACTCAAATTTTAATATTATAAATTACAACTCCATATAGTATACTTAGCATTACCGTTAAATTATACTACAAGTATTTATACTTATGTATAAGTACTTGTAATTACATATTATTATGTACTATAATTTGATTAGAAATTACCAAAATGTAATAATAGTAATTATTATTATAATTATTTCTTGATAACATGTGTAATTTAATTTACATAGAATGACATTGAAAATATTTGTAATGGAGTAATTGAAAATATTGAATTCATTCGCAATTCATTCAAATTTTCAAATATGAGAATTTGAATTTACATTTTCCATTACAATTATGAAATTTGATATGTATTATTATTAGTTAAACATAAACATAAAGTAATGTAACTCAATTATGAAACTTTATCACTAAATAACAATTTTAGTAATTCAATAAATATTATCATGAAGTAATTACTTTTAATTTTTCTTCAAACGAATGTAGTATTTTTCAAGTAAATGCAATTATTTATGGTAATTCTATTAGACATGCTTCAGTAATGCCAATCAATTATAAAACTCTACCACCAAATAATCATTATAGTAATTCAATAAATATTACTAAGAAGTAATTATTTTTAATTTTTCTTCAAAAGAATGTAGTATTTTTTAAGAATATGCAATTTTTTTATGGTATTTCGGATTCTAGAGCACTAAATTACACATGTAATGTTAATGAGAAAGTATTAAAGCTTCCATATTATTATATATTTTAGTAATGCCATTTTAATGTAATGTAATTGTAGTTAGTAATTTAAAAAAAAATTGATAATCAATTGTAATTAATTATACTTCCAGTAATTCTAATCCTAAGGAATGTAATGACAAATTTATGATAATTGTAATGATATTTTAGGACATAATTAAACAAAAATTTTTAACTAAACACTTTATTATTTCAAATAAATTGTAAATTTATATTTCATGCATTACTTTAGGACTTTTAGGACTTTTCATGGTAATGCATTAAGTAATGATCATTGTAGTGTAATTACTTCAGAAAAAGTTCTTAAAATTAATCTATATGTTTCAACAAATTCGCAATTATAAATTGTATTAACAATTAAAAAACTGTAATCCAATTTGTAATGTTAATTATTAAAATTATATATTCAAAATTGAAATGTAATGCCTTGTTCTATTCAATATATTCCTATTTTCAGTGTAAATTATAAACAAAACTATGCGAATTATGTTGAATACAAGATTAACGTTTGGAAATAAGCGAGTTCAAAAGAAATGATGAAATGTTAAAAAACAAAGAAAAATTACAATGATATAAGCAAATAAAAACACAGTAAAAAATATAAAATGAAGACTGTGAGTAAATGTCAAAGAAGAAAAAGAATCCAATAAAACAATGGAAAAGGAAAATACAAATATAATCATCATAAAAATTGTACAAAAAAAAAAAAAATAAAAAATAAAAACAAAAAGGAATAAGAAAAAAGGAAAGACTAAGCGACTAAGACGAAGAAAATGAACTACAATATAAAAGTGATGCGGATGTTGCAATGAGTGCAGGCATAACAACAACAACAACAAGCAACAATGCATAAATAAACGACACAACGGAAGTAAAATAGGAAGGAAGAGGAAATGGCATGTGGCAAGCATCAAATGATGAGATGACTCGCATGTGTGATAAGAAGGATGTTGGTGATGAAATATGAAATTGACGAGAGCGATCACATAATGTATGTAATGTAGCAGTAATGAGCGTGTAAAAATGAAGTATTATAAAAACGAAAGTGAAGCTAGCGAGGTGATGAGTAATTTCAGAAAAACATCAATTTCGTATGAGTGTTCTCCTAAGAGGTGGTGATAGGGGGAACTATGTAAAAAGAAATATTTTGTACAAAAATGGAGGTTAATGGGTGTCGATCATATATTTCACTGCTCTAGGTACAATTCACGCGCAGCTGTTGAGTTATTTGTCGATTATTAGACATTTCTATGTGTACTTTGTACAGGAGCCCCTAGAAGGAGCGAAGATAGGGCATTAGTATGTTTAGAAAAAATATTTGGTAGTAAAAACTAATTGGTATTGGTCATATATTTTAACCCTCTAGGTGAAGTCTGGTCTAGGGTTATTTGTCGATTATGAGACGTCTCTATGTGCACTTTGTAGGGGAGCCCCTATAAGAAGCGGAGATAGGGCATAAGTATGTTTAGAAAAAATATTTGGTAGCAAAAATTATTGGTATTGGTTATATATTTTAACCCTTTAGGTGAACTCTGGAAGCGGTGGGAGCAAAATTTATAAATTATTCTATTTGGTAGGGAAGCCGTTCTAAAGTATAGGGAGTAAGCGTATTTTCAAAAATCTTGAGGAGCAAAAATTGGTTGGGGTCGAACAGATATCTTACCCTTGACGATGCTGTGTATTCATAATTTCACCTATATACATACCTAGATATTCACCTTTCATAATTTTTTTTTTAAACTTCAACCTCAATAGTCATATTGACTTTCATTTCAAAATTCATTTCATTCCTAATCAAAATGGTCCAAATGTACGCACGTACGAAATGCCGAAAGTAGCAACATTCTATCCTAGATGTAAATACATCATAATAATATGTAGTTGTTTTTGTCTTAATCAATTTTCATATACACCAGCGGCTATTACATAAACAAATAACGCCACCCAACACTATTCGCATCACAACTATCAGCATTATCATCATCATCATCATCATCGTCATCATAATCATCTCGTTTGTCATCATTATCATCATCATTACACCTCTTGCATAATATAAATGCTTAGGGTTATAATTGCCTACTGGCAATTTTTGAACGTTTCTGCTCTATATTTGTATCTTTGTGGATAATATTTGAATAATTAATGAGTACAATACAAAATGGAAAAAAAAGAGAAGAAAAATGTAATATTAATTCATTTCTTCATCCAATTTTCCATCCTTTTCCATTTTACGTCTTCTTCATTGTCTCCTGTTCTTTACTTTTAATTAATTGATCAACGCCAGAAGTGCTACAAAGGGACATTTTTTTTTGCAATTCCTTTTAGGTTATCAATTATTTTTTTTTTTCTTTCTTCATTCTGGTTAGTTAGTTGGTCAAGTGAATCAATAGCCAGTTCAGTTGTGTAATATAGCTACTTGGTTAGTAGTTTCTCTATTCACATACTGTCTCTCACAAATATACGTAAAAACATTTGTTCCCAGTAGGAAATCGGGGAGGGTTTCTAAAGTCTGGTGTAACTAGTCAGTGGGTGGAGTTAATCATATTTTCAATATTACGATTTTAATATTTTTGAAAAAATATATGAAATATGGGTGTAGCAATATTTGAACTGAGTCCAGATTTACAAAAATATATTTTTCCCATACATAAAACATACATAAAGACTTTTGACCATATCTCCTATTAACTTAATTGAGTAGTTTGGGTATTTAAATGTTCATTGCAAATCTCTGCTATGCTTTAAGGTTATAAACGAGATATTTTGCAAAATTGCTCAATATTCTGTGACTTATAAAGGCTGTCAAATTAATTAAAAACTAAAGAAAACTACAATCGTATGCTAACGGGTCTGGGAAGGCAATAATGGGTTAATTAGTTTTAGAGTTTTTGGTGCATTGTAAGGTGTAAAATTCGCCAATAGATGTTCTCCTGATGCTTCTTCCTCTTCTTTATTTTTCAATTTTTCTATTTTTTGAGAAAAGCTTAAATATTAAAACATTTCGATATCAAACTTCGATTTTTTCAATGCCAATTTTCACAATTTTTGATTTTTTTTTTTTTGATATGCAGATAAAATTGATTGTAAAAAAATATTTCTTTAACAAAAGTATTTTTGAGGTGTTTTATTATTTAAGAAATTTTTGAATAATACTTTTTAGAAGTTAAGAGATAATTTTTTTTTTTTTATAAATATAATTTGAGATTTTTCTTCATGAATAGAAAAAAAAAAATTGCCAAATAATTGTCATTGTTTGAAAAATAGTAAATTATAAATTTTTTATGATGTCCCTGAATTTCTGATATCTAAATTAGTTACAGAAAAATATGTTGTTTTTTGTACAAACAAATTTTCTATGTTTGTGACGAAATGGGTTAAGAAAGATGAGCAAATGACAAGGAGAGAGTAAGTTAAGAAAGTGAGACGAGAAAGGTAAGGAGAAAGAATAAGGAAGAAATATGAAACATCAATAATTGAAATTTATTTCCATTGTTTTTGTCGAATGGAGTACTTCCCTCACTAGCTATGGTTACATTCGAACCACTTCACGTACTAGTGAATGAATTATTTTCATCGTATATCAACAATTACAATTAAAAATGTATTTTGGCTTTGGGTTTGCTGTTGTTGTTGTTGATTAATTTGTTGTCGTTGTTTTTCTTGTTGTTCTCATTGGGGTTTGGCATCAGTGTGCAAAGCAAAAAAAAACGTAGTTTTCTCCTACAATGCCACTCACTATGGTATGGTATTGTAGTTGTTATTGTTGTTTTTATTATTTCTGTCTCGCTTAGAGATAATGCATTTGTTGCAGCAGCAGCAGCGACAGCAGCAACAACAACAATTTAGTAACAACATAGGTGTGTAGGTTCTAATAATAAGTAGCAAATAGCAAGTAGCATCACACTAGTTTGTTGAAGCAAATAATAATCATATTAACAACAACAACAACAACAACGATAACGATATTAGCACAATGTAAAAAAGCATAATTGAATATTTATTAGCTTCATCGTGTTGTTGTTGCAATTGTTTAAGTTGCAACAGCACCAGCAGAAGCATCAGCAACAGCAAAATAATAAAGAAATTCGATTTCATTTCAACGTTCATGCTAACAACTGTTTTTATCTATGTATGTGTGTGTGTGTGTATGTGTTTTGAGTCCATGTGTCTCAATGAGTGTGGATAAGGTGGCATAGTATTGGTTTTACAACCAGTAGCAAGTAACTAGTTACTATATATATTGTATATATATGCGATAATTTTTATTTTTCGCTTTCATTGTAATTAGATGAAAGCGAATAGTGTGCAAAATGGAATTGAATTAAAAATTTGCATTTTTAAGTGTTTTTGTTTTGTTCTTATATATTTTTTTGTTGCTTTTTTCCATTTATTCATTCTGTTTTATATAGATACTTTAGTTTTTTCTATATATATATTTTTTTTGTTATTAAGTTTATATGAGCGCGTTCGTGCGAATTTAATTAGTTTTGTTATGCAAAAATTATAAAAACAAGAAGAAGAAGACAAAAAGAAATCAAATGAACTTTAAAAATACAAGCAAATAGAAAAATCAGTACGAATTTGTAAGCGAACATTTGAAATAGTACGCAAAAAGACATGAAAATGTGTCAAGTGTGCTTTTTATTTGGAATTTGATTTTAGGTTTAAGTGTTAGTTTTATTGAAATTTGCTTTTTTGGTTATTTTATTGTTATTTCCACTTTCTGTAATATTTACAAAAGTTTTTTTTTGGTTATCGAAAGTAATGGAAAGTGAAAAAGAAGTAGAAAATAATTGCATTTTAATACTAAAGAAATGAATTAACTTCAATACAATAGTAATTAAGCTTCTTCATTGTTTCAGATAATCGCATGTTATTAATTTTAGGTCGATAGTCTAAAATTTTCTTGTATAAAATCCGTAAATATGCATTCGAAAACATACTTTTATATGGGAAGTAGGCGTGGTTTTTATCCGATTAATTTTATTTTCCAGTATGACTCTTCTCTATTAAGAAAAATGCCGTGTACCGAGTTTCAGTCCTGTAGCTTTATATTTTACGGTGCAAAGTGTAAAAACATGCATACGGTAAGAGTGGTTTGTATGAGAGATAGGTGTGAATTTTATTCGATTTGACTCTTTTTCAAATATGTTTGTTAGTTTGTAAATATATTCGTATGTAGTAAGTTTCAGCTTAATAACTTAATTTTTTCGCGCCAAAAATGTGAAAATACACTTTCAATGTCATATTTTTGTATGGGAGGTGGTTGTGGATTTTAACCGATTTAGTCCATTTTCGAATATATCTATTAATTAGTAAACATAACAATATATTTAAAATTTCAGCTCGATATTTCTATATTTTCTTGCATAAAATGAAAAATATTCAGATAGAATCATATGTACTTTTGTGTGGGAAGCATTCTTGGTTTTTATTCGAATACTTCCAGTTTTAAACATTTTCATTCGATAGTAAATGTAATTATGTTTAGCAAAATTTCAAATAGATAACTTGAGGTTGTTGTCGGCTTTGCCGACTTATAATCGAACATCAAAATTAGGTAAAAGTTGAATGAGATACAAGTGATGTCAGATCCTTCGCTACTAGGACTTTCCATCGAAGACAAGGCCTTCCTCTGCTTTGCTGTCAATCTTTGGAATCCATTCGATATAAATCAGTTATCGCTAATGTTATAGGTCTTGCATATGAATTACTTTCCTCAAAAATTCCTCAAGTTTGCATCTGATGTGGAGAGTATCTACATTTTGAGAGGCAGCTCGATATCTTAATTTCATAATGAGTCCAAAAATTTTCCAAGATATTCGAATATCAAGATGTCAAGATATTTTTGCTTGTTCAAAACTCTAAAAATATTTACATCTCTTGCAGAGAGTAAGAAAAATTCTGTCCTATATTCAAATACTGATATTATAAGAAGTCTCAATCAGTGGGAACCGTGGCTCACTGATTAGTGTGTTGGCTTTCGGATCTGTAGGTCGTGGATTCAATCCCCGCTGAAGCATAACAAATTTCATATCAAAAAAATTTCATATCGAAGCAATTGCCAATTCTTCCGGCAGTAACAATTTGCCATGGAAAAGCTTCTAAAAGAACGCTGCAACAAAGCTCAGGAAAAGTGATGTCGGAAGAATTCGGCCATTCGAAACCAGCTAAAATAAGTAGGTTCCTTCTAATACTGTCCAAAATTTAACACGCAAAAGAATAATGGCTATAATTGAAACATATTTATTTACTTATTTTTCAAAAGTGTGATTTCTCCCAGAGTCGGCATAACACAAATTGTCTAATGAGCCAAGGAACTATTTTTATTGGTTAATAAATTTACAAATCTTTGTACTTTTAGTGAAAAATATCTAAGATTCTATACTAGGATTCTAGGATAGTTTTAATTGTTTATAAAATGTGATATGTTCCAGATTCGGTTCGACATGGCGATTTCGCAATTTTTTTTTTTATTTTGATGATACAAAAAACCTTTGTCGAAACTTTTTAATAAAACCAAAAATTTCGATATGAGTTGAAGGTAAAATTTATATATATTTCGGAGCATGAAATTTCAAAGGCTAAGCATGAAGGTGGATGACGCAAAAGAGGCAGACCTAGGAGGTCTGGTGTAAAGACCAAGCACTGGAAAACTTGTCAGCGCTTAGAATTTGTAACTGGCGTCAGCTATCGAAGGAGAGAGTATGCTAACGAAGCATGCTAGATTCGACCTAAATCGGTTTTCGGTTGTAATGGCCACATAAGCAAGCAAGTACATAAGTAACCATGAAAACGGCTATTAACTTTCCGATTTGGTCTTCCTATAGAAGGTAGCCCAAGTAAAAGTAATTTCCGTCTGAACATTTTTTTGCAATGAGAAACCTCATATTAATTAATCTATATTTTGGTTCAATATTCAAGATCCAATCTCATATTTCGGAATGCTTGCTCAAATGAAATTTTGAGAGAATTGAAAGAAATATGCTTCAAAAAGCTCAAAAGTTCTCGGATAGGTGAAGAAACTCTCGATATTCTTCTATCGAAGTTTTACTCGATCGGTTACTGGGTGCCGTAGATCAGTGGTTAGTGCGTTGGCCTTCTGATCTGGGTTCATAGCAAAATTTAATATCGTAAAGATTTTTCTTTCGAACGGTACCCACCTGCCGGCAAGAATTGGCAATTTTTCCAGCAGTAACATTTTGCCAAAAATGCTTCTTAAAAGAGCTCTGTGGCAAAACTAAGTTAAAGTGATGTCACAAGGGTTCTGCCGTTCGGAACCGGCTAATAAAAGTAGGTCCCTTCTAATTCAGTCCAAATTTAACACGCACACCAGTATTGCAAGAGAACCTCAGTGGTATCACAATGGGCCTTTCTGGCCTAAGTGTGTCTTCCCAGAGAGCCACATAACCTAACCTTTACTTGATCGGTTGATCACCAAAGGCACAAGAAACTCACCTTATTAGATACTACATATATGTACATATATGTATATTTGTATATCACAAAAGTGGTATTGTAGATTTGCATTGAAATTAACTAATATTGAAAAAAAAAAAATTTTACTATAAAAATAAAATATATCTCAAATCACACCTTGTTATTCTTTAATACTTCTACTATTTATCTTCCCACACCTTAAGCTGAAATTGTTGCTGAAAATATTCTATTATTGAATTAGCTTTAGATGTAATCATCTGCTTTGGTTCATTTTGAATGGTTTCTCATATTTCTTGCATTACCTACGCAAAAGTTATAAGAATCATTTTAATCTAATACAAAAAGTATATGAAAAAAAAAAAAATAAAAAATAAGAAGGAAAGCAAAAAAACAAGAACTTAGTAAATGCTAAAGGATGCATTAGCAATAGCTATGGCTATGATATAAATGAATTAAAATTGTATGCTGTTGGTTGGTTGTGCCTTTGAGTGAAAATTCAAAGAATGCATAAATATGGTTTCTTCTTGCAAAAGATTTTCTATAATTTAGAGAAAAAGTTTCTCTGCTTGGGATATTCGCCATCAAAATAATAAAGTGTTGAAAGTATATTAATAAGTTTTTTTTTCTCCCCATTCTTTGATAGAATAGGTTAAAGGTTTTTTGTGGTTGTAAATAAATTGTCATTATATATTATGAGTTGATTTTTAATTAAAATATTTGATAAAGAAAGGTGAAATATGAAATTATATTATTTTCTGTTTTTTTTTTTTTTTAGAAATTATTTACAAATTTTGAAAATAACCTTTATTTTTGTATTAAAAATTATGAAAATGACAAATTTTGATAAAATTTAAATAATCTTTCATTTATTTCTCATATTAAATCCGATTCAATGATTAATCAAATTATTAAATATTAATAAAAAAATCCAAAAAAAAAAAAAAAAGTTAACTAGCAAAACAAATCATAACCATTTGTAATTGACCAATTTTAATTTGATGGAAAAACCTACACACAGATACAAGAGAGATTATATACAGGAAATAAAAGACTTTCACTTGCTTTTGATATTGATGGAATTAATCTGGGAACTAGTTATTTATAATACTTATACGAAATAAGGTAAGAAAGAGGCAATAGAGATGTCTTTGGAAAATATTCGATCTCTAAGAATGAGCTAATAGGATTTAAATATTAATCACAATAATAAACACTGCACACAGCAACTCACTGTAAAAGTTGACAAATATTTATTAAGACAGCATTGTTGCTTTTGCTAGCCAACCAGACTGTTAGTCGACTATGCAGTCAGCTAAACAATAGACCCGAAGCTAACAAAAAGAAATAGAAGCTGTTACAAAACCACTAAATATACAATAGATATAGGTTGAATAACAAAGATATTAAGGTGATTTTTATTTTTCTTTTTTGGTTGAAAACATTTGTCATTTGGTGGGTTTATGCATTCGAAGAATTGAAACGAAAAGCTTAGACATTGTAAGAAATATTGAAAAATTGTTGAAAAATAAGATAAATTCAGAAGCGGGCGCGACAAACAAATGTTAATGAAATATGATAAAATTGTCCCAAATTCTAGACAATAGAATAAGTACAGCATAATATCGTAGCATAAGTCATTTGGCGGTTAACATGAGTAGCTATTGTATCATATACAAATGCATACAAATATTAGATACAGATGTGTACTGTAGATAAATTGTGCAACTGCTTACTCGGGGGACAATTACTCAAGGAGAAATAATGACTTTTTTTAAAAATCTTATTTTGCAGTTGCAGTTTTAATTTAGTTTTTTTTCGTGATCTGGTTCACAAGTGACTAGTCGATGATCTGGTATGATACACGGGCACAATTTATCACATAGGTGGAGGCGGCTGTCACTTAGGCCAAGTAAAACTCATTGTGGTGCTGTAGGTGGGCTTTCACATTTTCCTGGGCAAATCAATCCGATCATCGGATACAACGTAAAATATTCCCCAGCTGAAAGTAAGTCAGCTCAATGAGGACGTGTAAGAAGTGACTACCCAGACGAGGCAATCTGCGGCGAGCCAGGGACGAGTTATGGGCTCCAGTTTTTTCTCGCCTACTTGCAAGCCTATTCGGCAATGTCCGGTAATAAATTGTACAAAAATACTAGCCCCATCCCCATCTGGCATTCGTTTTCCGTAATGCGTCCAAGGCTAGAAGAAGTTTACACATCGCCATTGGAATGGCAATACCCTTCTTTCCTAGATCGAGGCACGGTCTCGTTCCTTGATATGTGCCTGTGCCTTGGTACCCATATAAGGACAATGTTGAACTGCTCAGACGTCTCATGAAGGGATGTTCTGTAGTTATGGGCTACTGATGAATTCAATTAAGCTGATTCTAGAGATTTTTCTGCTGCTTGGCTTAAATGAGAATACCGATATCCATTTGATTGCTTTATGGATTTCCACCACTTCTGCTTGAAAAACACTGCTATGATCCGGCAACCTGAGGGCTATGCAAACTTCAGGGGATTCGCAAAATACCCTTGCTTCCACATGGCCGTCAAGTTTTGGAGCTTTCAGTGAAAAAGTGGATTGCTCTATTGAAAGGGCTGTTCCCATACTCC
Source organism: Megamerina dolium (assembly GCA_963854835.1). Classification (NCBI taxonomy): domain Eukaryota; kingdom Metazoa; phylum Arthropoda; class Insecta; order Diptera; family Megamerinidae; genus Megamerina; species Megamerina dolium. The sequence goes on from OY978528.1 coordinate 19,031,879, forward strand.
CAGTCAGTTCTACTCGGAGTGTGTGTGTGCGAAAGATGTTGTTGAACATCAACTTTGCCAATTTATTGTCAATTCTTTGTGGTATGATATCATATTGGTTTAGAAATGTTGTGTGGCATACCCCATTACAGGACCATTCTCAAATTGGTCCAATTCTAATTGTCAATTGAGCTGCTAATTGCTTCCCTTGGATGTCTAAAGGAATCAGGTGTAACAAGATATTCAGAGATTTGGTGGAGATCATTCTAAGTGCCCTCTTTAATGCACATAGATGTCAACTTTTGGATCTTCTTCACGGAATTCCTATATTTGGCCATATCGAGTGCTGTCCACAAGACGGCGACCTCATAGAGTAGTATTGGTCTCATCACGGCAGTGTGGAGATAGTATATGATATTGGGAATCATTACCCACTATTTTTCTTATTGCTAGTTTGAAAATGTTGCGCTCTTTCTAGCGGAACTAGTCGGTAACTAGTCCATCGATATTACATATACAAACCTGTTCACAGCAAATAATTTTTTTTGAAATATATCTTTAAGTGCATTAGCATTACTATGATTTTTGTATGCTTACAAATGCACTAATTCAACGACTACTATATGTGTAACTAGTTTATATACCAGTTCCATTCGATTTTTTACTCGAACACTTTTTTTACAAAAATTATGGTTGTGATAATACTATCTTTTAGTGGAACCAGTCTAGAAGTAGTTCTTTTAAAAATCACATTGAACTTCTTTACTGATTATAATTTTTGTCAACATATCTTTAAGGAGTTTTAACATTTTTATAACTCCAAATGTACTACTTCTTAGAGTAGTACCTAGGTAGTTAGTCCATAGACCAGTTCCCTTAGATTTTATACTACAGAATTTTTCTACAACATAATATAAAAATAATGATTTTATTTTTATTTAATTTTTTTTGAGTAAGTATGCGATTATGGTTGTGCATGCGCACACTTCGAACATATTATACGATGGCTTTTTGTTTGGGGTACTGTACTTACATGTAGATATATGTACATAAATAAGTACCTGGTCATTTATATTTGAATGTAGATATTGTCTGTTGCATAAAATTTGTTAACATTTCAGGTTAATTGTATTTTAAAAGTGTAATTATGTTCATATTATGTTTGAAATTTATTATTGAAAAGCATTTTTTCAATTTCTTTGTTTCATTTTTTGTAATAATTGTATCATTTGGGTTAAGCTTTCTTTCATCGTTCTTCAAAAATGTGTATTCTTACAAATTTTTCTGTATACAACATATTTGCCTTTGTTTGAATACGTATTGTTTACTATTTAATGATAAATACTTGGTCTGAGATATAAGCGAGTCGATGTACTTAAATCTACATACAAAAAATTATAAATTTTTATTACATTAAATAGTAATACAGTATTTACTGATATTTATCATTATTACATATGATTGTATTTATAAATACTTACAACTATTTATATAGATATCAACACAGACGAATGCATATATAAGAAATTACCACAATAGATGCAATCTATACGAAGTAGTAAAATGCATAAGGAAATGACACTAATGGTAATGGTTACTTGATAAATAAAAATTTTAACCTTTTTGTTGGAAGAAAGATGATATTGGAAAAATACAAATAATAAGAAAATAAAATATTGTTTGACCCTGTATGATATTTTGGAGGGTTCACTAGATAAAAATAGTCCCATTGGCATTCAAACAAATCTGATTATTCTAAGTTGGATGTTATTAATGCCTTATCTACTTACATTGTAACACGCGTATGAATTAAAAATGCCAAGCACACATTATTTATACTGATGATGATTTTTTATAGTTACTTATTTTCATACCAATAAACTATGCATAATGATAATGATCATTTATAGAAAAAATCATCGCCACACGTACAATACATTCGTAATTTTTTTAAATGCATGCATACACATAAATGCCAATGCATACCGTCATTAGGGAGCCAAATATAATAAAAATTAAAATAATAAAATCAAAAAAAAAAAATCATCGAAAACCCCATTAAAAGTTGCACACATTAATCAGGCACGTAATTTAGTGGACATGAGTAATGATGGCCAATGGTGGAGTGATAATAAAAGCTTACAACAACCACAACATATACAATAATGGCAGACGAAATACTAATAAAATTCGAAGAATAAAATAAAAGAACACAAATGCAGTATTTAGTGTTGTTATTATTCTATTAGATGCATTACAAAATATTGTATTCAATATTCATACAAAAAAAAAAAGTTATAAAAGCACGCGCTTCTGTCTATAAACTATTATAGTTAACATTAATAAACACCTAAATCGTTTTAAATTATATTCATAAGTATTCATACAATTTTCATAATGAGAACTAAATAATTTATATAGTCAGAGACTGTTTTTAGAATGGCGAAATATGTAATCGAAATCAACCACCACCCGCTCCCTCCATAAATCGTCTATCATAATATTTTCCATATACGCAGTTATCCCTATAGCTTCTGTAAAATTGAAGTTTGTTATAAATTTCACTACCTTTGCTCCCTTAGTATACCCTGAGGGATATAATGCGAGAATTATCGACTCCCATTTACTACTCCCTTACTTTTTAGTACTTATCTAACATTTTTCTGAACTTACTTATTCACTATCTAAGGGAATAAGTATTGGTAAGGCAACATCCTAGCACAGCCTACACACCCTATAGTTTAGGTCTGGTTTGCTTGACTGATCTATAAGATCTTACATACACCAATACCGGGCCAATACCGGTGTTACCAAGTGAAATTGTGGAATTGCTTACATTTTGTTGTTAAAACAGTTTTTTGCGAGTTTCAATAAATCACTTTCCTTTGTGATCTTCAATGGTTCCCAGGGTTGGAAAAGATACAGATCCAAGGTAGTTGAAGCGCGATCTGTAGCGGGCTGGATAGTGACAAAATAGATGCTCTAAGGTCCCCCTAGCATTGACCTGTAAGAACCCCAATCAGTAATTTACAATCCTCTCATGGGAGTGATAAAATGTAGTCGCTGTATTTGCTGTCATGTGTGCGAAACATGATTTTTGCAGTCTTGCAGGAGGTTAATCCCTGCCCACAAGGATTCAATCTTTGTTTTCAATGTGGAAAAAGGAGGATGTATGTGTAACGAGTTGACCTCCAGGTCAGAAAGCCAATACATTAAGCACTGAGCTATGGTCGATGACGAGTACATCGAAAATTTTATAGTTATGATTTTAACTTTCAACGGAACCAGTCTAGAACTAGTTCTTTTCGAATTCACATTTCAACTTTTTTACAGTTGATCATTTTTATTAAAATATCTTTAAGCCGATTAACATTGTTATAACTCCAAATGTACTACTTCTTAGAGTAGTACCCATGTAGATAGTCCATAGATGAATTTCCTGCGATTTTCTGCTCCAGAATTTTTCTACAACATAATTTAAAAATAATTATATATATTTTTTATTGAGTAAGTACGCGATTACGCCGACAGGTTTGCACTTTGGCGAGTGCATCCACTTTTTCATTCTCCTCAATTCCCTTATGTTCCGGTACCCAATAGATGGTGACGTGTCTGAGAAAAAGTGATGTGACAGGGGTTCTGCCATTCGGAACTGACTAATATAAGTAGATGCCTTCTAATATTTTCCAAAATTTTACACCTACAACATTACTGGGCGAGAAGTTTGGCTAAAGAGCCCTTTGGGACTTATAAGTGCCACATATTTATTTATTTTCATAAGGCAGCCTCAAAAATCAGAAACGATTTAACGCTAACATTAAATATTTGAAGTGTGGTGTGAAGTCTTATATTGCTATTTTGCCAGAGTGGGCAAATATATGGTCTGTCATTATTAATTTCACTACTTTACGGCAAAAAATACTAAGAATTTCTGATATAGGGGATAATTAGTGTTAACCTTCAGAACTCAAAACACTCCAAATATATATATATAAAATTTTTTTTTCAATAAAACATTCTAATAAGTTACAATAATTCCTGCTAGGAAACATATGCAATTGCTATCATATTTTTTAAAATTCTAATTACGTAGTGACTACTAACAATTACTTTGGCATAACAAATTTAAAATAAAATGTAACTAAGCAAATAACAACTATAACAACAACAACATGGACAATTTGTTGAGCATCAATTTGAATTGACATTTCATTCATTGTATTTCCGGTTAAGCGGCGATGAGTGCATTTTACATAAATGCGGTCGAAGCAAAATCAATCGCCAATATTTGCTGACCAAATGTATGTACGAGTATTTAGTGTATGTATGATCTGATGTATGGGACATATATTTTCATGAATTGATTTTCAAATGAGCAGTTTATTACATGACTATGCTTTTGTACCCATTTATAAATTACTAACTACATGTCGTATGAGTTGTAGATGAATATAATGCAAATTCATATTTCTCATACGCCATAAATCTATGTACGTATGTATGTACAAACATACATGCATAAGTACATTTGAAATATATTTATCACATATTCATGTACACATAAATATATGTACATATACATGTATGCAAACGCATATTTCAATCATCAATTGAAGCACCAGCATCAACGCCAATGTTATCATACATATATATAAACAGGCTCTATTCTATGTACTCTACATATATAAACAGGCAAAAACATATATTTACACATACACAGATGCACATACAAATCTACTTTCACATTTGAAAGCACTTTAGACTTATTAAATTAATTAATTTAAGCAAATTGTTTACTTCGCATTAATTGAATTTGCTTTTCATTAACACAACACATCACAGCATAGCCAGCATGTTATGATGTTTTGCTGATGTATGTGTGTTTACTATTCCGAAATATCAGCATCAGCAACAATTTATGTATGTACTTATGCATTTTTACTCAAATTTAGTAACTATTTTCAACATACATATACAACTGAAGACCCACATACACAAACTCTAATGCGTATCAATCATGCATTCACATAGCATAAATAATTATGAATGATAGTTGGTGTGATGTGTGATAGTTGGCGAATTGTCGTATTCATTCTCTTAGTTGATCACTAATTTTATGTAAAAAAAAAGTCTTTTTTTTAATATTACAATTCAGACGACCATATGATGAGTTAGTTTGAAGTGATAAATTCATCCGAAACACATTCACATTTTTTAGACATATTCATTTGCCTATCTATCACGTGGATAGTTGGCACAATAACTTAAATAAATGTTAACATATTCTTTGCAAGTTTAATACGAGTTACCTACGGTTTTTTGAAAAATAAAAGTATGATCGGATAACTTCCGCAACCCAAAAGGAGCAATCAAATATTTCATCCAATATTGCACAACAATATTTGACATGCAGTTTGACATTATACTATGGAGGAAATATATGAGCTATGCTTATTATTTCTTGTAGCTCCCATACAAAGTCATAGAATTATTGTTAATTTTAAACTGCCATAACCTAAATAATATTTCGCTTGGCTCTTTCGATCAAAAGTAGAATTATGAAATTTCAAAAATCATATATAAAATTACATTTAGAATAGTTCTTGTCTTCCTAAACCCATATTAGAATTTTCCAAGGATTATTTTATCAAAATATTTTAACCCTCTAACTACCAACTGTATGGGTGATTTTTACCCCCTTTTTCTAAAAATCCACTAAAAGTCTGCAAATTCTTTCACAAAAATATTCTTCAGAAAATTTCAGGAAGGTTCACCAAAGACAACTTCTACGAGTTATAGGTAACAAAAAAAAAACGAATTTAGACTTTAAGTACTTTATATTTAAGAATCTATTGCATCGTATGGTAGATCCTTGCCACAATTTGAGGGTCATTGGCTCAGAGTTGAACCAAACTAGTCTCCAACGATATCATTTGACTATAGTAATAAAAACACTAATTACTTTCTGCTCCATTACGTCACAATTTTTGTATATTATTGGTTTAAAATTTGAATTTTTTCGGTCAAAAGTGAAAACATAGAATTTGAAAAATCATATGTAAAATTACATTGAGAAGAGTTCTTGTCTTCGGAGACTTATATTGATATTTTCCGGAGATTATTTTATCAAAACATTTTAACCCTCTAACTACCACTTGTATGAGTGATTTTTACCCCTTTTTTCGAAAAATCCACTAAAAGTCAATAAAATCTTCCACAAAAAATATTCTCCAGAAAATTTCACAAATGTTCACTCAAGAAAATAGTAATAAAAACCCTCATTACTTTCTGCTTCATTACGTCACAATTTTTTTATACATTGCTTTAAAATTTGACTTTTTCGATCAAAAGTAGAATCATAGAATTTGAAAAATCACATGTAAAATTACATTTAAGATAGTTCTTGTCTTCGGAGACCTATAATAAAATTTTCTGAGGATTATTTTTTTGGAACATTTTAACCCTCTAACTACCACTCGAATGGGTCATTTTGCACCTTTTTTTTTTCGAAAAATCCGTAATACAGATAAAAGAGGCCTAAAATGACCCATATGGGTGTTAACTAAAGGGTTAAAATGTTCCGACAAATAGGTAATCATAAAGGTAATAATTTCAAGAAATCGATGAACCACACCGACTATTTAATGTAGCTTCCATACAAAATCGCAGCAACGATATGTTCCATGATATCGCAAAATACCACTTAAAAGTCAATGACGGACTGCCATATTTTTAAAATACATATTTAGCAGTTGAAAATTTACTAAAGAAATAGGTTGATTACGCCCAATATTTTACATATATATAATTTTAATATTTTTCGCACTGAATTATGTGGTCATATTTGATTTGAGAATTATTACTATATGAAAATATAAAATTGCACATTCATAAACTGTATGAGAATTACAATTGTATGTAAATATTAGAAAATTGATATACCAAAATTTTATTTGAACTTTAACTTTTTGCAAATATTAATTTGCAGTCAAAACAAATCGAATGCTTGATATTACACAAAATATAAATGCACATTAAGTTACTTAATTTCTCATGTAAGTATATTACGGTATTCTTTACAAATTGTCGTAAATCGTCGATGTCGACAACAACGATGACGCCATTGATATGACTGGCCACCCCTCTATACACATATTTATTAGTACTTCTTAGGGTATTTAGATGCAGACCAATAGATAAATATTCTTATATATTTATGTACATATTCTATATAGAGTGTTTGTGTATTTATAAAACGGACAAATATGGTTAAATGCCAAAACCATAATATACGCATATATATTACATACACACTCATACACACAAAAGCTTCAAAACTTGGAAGAAGAGTAACCAAAGAAGCAATAGACAACGATGAAGAAAATAATAAATTCTCCAGCTTTGAAGAAAGAAAACAACAACAACAACAACAACAAGAGGAAGACAAAAACATAGAAATAATTGCATCTAAAATTACTCATTATGGTTTTGTCTGATCTGATAAATGCAATCGTCGGTTGGTTAGACGGTCGATCGTTTGTTATGTACCTACATAGTACATACTTAGGTATAGTACGTATGTATGTAGTGTGTGTATGGAGAGTATGTACTTGTACGTACGTAATGTACGTGTTCATTGTATATTATATGACCATATAGTTGGTTGGTTAGTTGGTTGGCTAGTTGTTTGATATACACTCCGTACGAGTATGAATGTCTTGTTTGTAGTGTACGTAAAATGAAACTTATTACTAATTTTAAATGCTATTCTAACGATATACATATATCTATATGGTATATGCATGTGAATGAGTATTTATATGTAGATATCTCGTATATTGCCTGATGCCAAGCTCACGATAATACATTATAGAACTTCTATTTTTGATTGTTGCTGCTGCCAAACAACGTATACACTTATTGTAGACTATAAATATGCCATAACGTACCATAAACACAAAACTAACAAACAAACAGAACGAGTCAACAACAGACAACAGCCAAACAACAATCAGTTAGTTAGTTGTACGAATATATACATAACTAGCTAGCCACTGTAATGCTATAGCATTAAGTATTTATTTAGATGAGAGAATTTGCTTGAAAAAGTTTTCGGAATTTTTGAAAATTATATTCTAAAATTTTCCTAATATTAAGGAAATCGTGTTTAATTCATTCTTTTTTTGTGTTTTTAAAAAATATGTTAAGTAAATGTGTGTTCAAAAAGTTTCCGGAATTGCTGAAAATATTTTGCAAACATTTTTCTTAATATTAATCAAATAATTTCCACTTAAGATTTTTCACTTTTATGTAAAAAAAGTTAATTAAAAGTCTGCTTAAAAAGTTTTCGAAATTCTTACAAATATTTGTATCATATTATAGAGATTAGAAAATATATTTTTTTAATTTTTATTATGTGAATATTTTTTTTATTAAAAATTTTTGCTGATAAAAAAATTTAAAAATTTAAATATTTTAGGTTTGTTCAAAAAGTTTTCGAAATGGTTGAAAATATTTTTGTAAAAACAAAGTTTTCAATATTAATCAAAATGTTAAATGAAATGTTGTGAAAAAACTTTTGTGAAATTCAATTTTTCTCGGTTTTAATTATAGTAATTACTTTTTAAATAAATGTTTTTAATATGAATGCAAAAAATATTATTTTTTCAAACGATTCTGGAATTGTTAAAGTATTGTTTATTAAAACTGGACAATAAACTCTATATTTCATCCCTTTAGAATTGAAATGAAAGACGACAAAAGCATCGAAGCTTTTGAAGCGCATAAAGGTGCATAAAAATAAATAATCACATCACCTGTTTCTGCAGCAGATCTTCACTCTCATATAGAAGAGGACTCATCAAATATTAATCCTGGACCATTCAATAGTTTTTGTGGACTTTTAAATATGGCACATAAACTATTAAATCTGGTCACAGACCTCTAAACATTGTTACTGGACCAACAAATATAGTGCCTGGACCGTTATAAACTGAGCCGAAAACCCATGGACGGTCTTGATCGTAAATGGCCTGCATATGTATTCGAATTCTATAATCAATGAAAATTTTATAATCTCCTAACATATAAACATTTTCTTCAAACTTCTTGTGTCTCATTCAATATTCTATATAAGGATACATAAGTTTTTTATTCCGAAAACTTTTTAATCATATATATCATATGCAGTATTTTTTGTAAACACGCACTCATTTAAAATGACAATACGATGCTTAACGGTGGCGCGGTGTAAAACTACAATGTAAAAATTACCAATAAATAATCAACGTCAAAATAATACTAAACTCGAGCGTAGCTCAGCAGCAGCAGCAGCAGCAGCAGAAATTTCAGTAATGCGCCACTATGACCAACCAATACATAGGACTCGTACTTCACTGAAAATTATTATTATTTTGCTATTGTTGTTGTTGTTGTTGTTGTCGTGCCTCTGCATTTGGTCATTAAATGAAATCGTTTAATAATGTCGAACATTATGAGCAAATATTGCAAAAGTACGAATATTTCTTGTGCTGCAAGCAATGGACTTATGCATTGGAATTGTGAGCTTAAGAATATTAGGTGTTCATACACTACATACATACATAGGTTTTGGGGGAAAAATATTGATTCGTTTTGGTCTTATTACTTGAATCTGATGCCTCTGGTGCTCCTGTGAATTAATGTCGAATTATTTTTGCGGCAATGTCGACTTCTTTTTGCGATAATGTCGACATTTATTTTATTGTGTTAAAAATATTTTTCGATATTATTTCAAAAAAATGTGCATTAATGTCGAATTTGTAATTTTTGCACAATTTAATTTCGATATTATTGGAAAAATATTTGCAGTAATGTCGAAAATATAAATTTATACATTTTTATTTCGATATTATCATGTGAATTTATTGCTAAACATTTATGTATTACACAAAATTTTGCAGGAATGTCGAAAATATAAATTCATACATTTTTATTTCGACATTACCGCGTGAATTTATTGCTAAGCATTTATTTATTACACAAAATTTTGCAGTAATGTCGAAAATCGAATTCTTTACTCGTGTTTTTCGGCTTTGTTAAAAATTGATGAAACAATGTCGAAATTTTAAGACATCCACTATATAATCCTGGGTCACCGTCAATCTGATTTTGATCCAGTCTTTGCAAAAAGACTAAAATTGTTTGGGCTCTCTCCTAAGCAAGCCTCATAGTTTTTCTCCAAATTGAATATATAGCTGTAATAATAATATTGCCAGAGTATTTTTTTAATCCCACACACAAATATGCTTGCGTAAATATGTAAGTACTCATACTCGTATACTGAATGGCTGAAAAAAATATGAAATTGACCCCTGCGCATGATCAGCGCCATACTATGAATATTATGCGCCTATGCTCATATCATATAACATCAGCATATGAATATAGTGGCGCATTTGGGCTTGGCTAAACAGAATTTTTTGTCAAAACAACAACAACAACAACAACAATTTTATTATTGCCGCATTTAATCTTACAACTTTAATTTGGTATTTCCTTTGCGCTTACGATCAATGCATATGATCATATGATTTCTTTGGTGTTAGCTTGGCCGATTTGGATTAATGTGAATGGTGAACGGTGCATTTTACGTACATATAAATCCAAACGCAACTCCTACGTTTAATTTAATCTCAAAAAATTGCGCATTGCATTTACACATTCTCCAATGTGTATGTGCTTAAACTATAAAGATCACTTAAGATCAACAAGATCTGATAGTGTATTAAAGTACGTTGAATATTGCTGCAACAATGACGGCAATCGGCTTGTAGTCTAGTCTCTTTTATTTTACTCCGCTTCAGTTTGGTTTTTTCGTTGAATTAACTGAAATTTGAGTAAGCTCATTGATAAATATTATATGCGCTGCGCATGCGCAACTTATTTGCGGCTCGCTTATTGCTGCTGTTGATTTTGTTCGAGTTTATTGACATCATAATTACTAGTTGGATATGGAAAAAATAACGTAGTTGTATGTGAATAATTTAGTATGTCAATGTTCAATTAAACTGCATATTGAAAGCAAAATCATAAAATAAATATTATAAGCTGGCTTTAACCTCATTTTTGCTATGGCGATTGCATTTAAATCAATAAAGTTATAGCGTTGAAATTTTATAGCATTATTATTATAGATAACTTTAAAATTTATTTGTATCATGTATTTTTGCAATAATTTTTTTTTCTGAAAAATAAAACAATTTAAAAAATAATATTCGCTCAACGATTATATTGAAGCTTGACAACTTTTTTAAAGAATTTTTCAAGACCTTCTTGACTCTTACTAACTCCACTGAATGCTCTTGGGTTCGTCGTATAATATTGATATTTCCCAGCGACACCCCATAAAAATAGTCCAATGGGATCAATTGACAGGCGCTAGATGGTATCAGTCAGTCTTGGCGTCACCAAGATGACTGATAACACGATTTACGAATTTAACGCGCTTAAGATCGATTGTCAAGATCGGTATCAACTCGCGAGCAGTGAGTGCAGCATTCTCTGAATTGGAACGAGGGTCACTTCGAACATCGAGAGTCTTACGGTGAACGAGGGCAAGACGAAGTACCTTGTATCAACAAACAAAGAGTGCCGGCGTTTTTGACAACACGTCACTGTTGACAATTACACTTTCGAGGTGGTGAAGGACTTCGTCTATCTTGGAATCAGCATCAACAACTGTAATGACGTCAGCCTAGAGATCATGCGTAGTATAACTCTTGCTAACAGGTGTTACTTTGGGCTGAGTAAGCAATTGAGTAGTCGAGCCCTCTCTCGAAAATCGAAAATCACACTCTACAAGTCCCCAATTATTCCTATCCTAACATATCACGCAGAAGCCTGGACAATTTCCACCACGGATGAGAGGATGCTTGGAGTTTTCGAGAGAAAAGTTCTGCCCTGGATCTTTTGGACTGGATCTTTTGGCTGTATGAGCTGTACGCTGACATAGACATAGTCAGTCGAATAAAAATCCAGCAGCTGCGCTGACTGGTTCATGTCAAGCGAGTGGAAGAAGACGCTCCAGCGAAGAAGGTATTTAATTCGGCAACCGCTGAAGGAGGAGAATAGGAAGAACAAACCTCCGTTGAAAGCACCAAGTGTTGGGTAACCTGGCGGCACTTGGAATATCCAATTGGCGCCAGCAAGCGAGGAACAGAGAAGACTGGCGCCGTATTATATGTACGACTTAAACCGATTATCGTTTGTTATGGCCACATACGAAGAAGAAGTAGAAGAAGATCGATTGTTTGGTGGGTTATGTGCCATGGCACGCTGGTTTTGCTGAAACCAAAATCTGAGTCGGCCAATTGTCCATCGCCTATGCAACTGATATTGTAATTACCGAGCTTACCCTGTAAAAGATCAATTGTCAGATGTGGTGTGTAACGTGGCGCGTTGTTCTGCTGAGACCAAGATCATTTAAATTCATGACTTCAATTTCTATTCATAAAAATCGACAATGGGGCTTTCAGCTACATTTTCAAAAAACAAAACAAAAAAATTGGTCTATAATCTACACCAAATTTGCATCCTTTGTAAGTGCTCTGACTTCCCAAAGACTGTGTTTTCTGATGGAATATAAGCGAAATATGATTTTTCGATCAAATTCGCCATCCAATTTGGGTTGTTGTAAGGCTCAATCAGAGAAACGATAACAAAGCGAATTTCCATTTGCCTTCAATTGCTGAGAGTCAATTGCATATTATAAGAAAATAATGTTGTTTTTGTTGTAGCAATTTGTGTGATCGTCAGCATGCACAAGCTATTGCTCGTTCGTGCCCTCGTAAAAGTAAAGTCTTAGAAGTCAAGTCCAGAGCTCTACGGGTATCAAATTTGTGGGATGCAAGGGACAATTGAATAGGTAGACAGTGGCATGCGGTGGTTGGCCGCAATCGGGGCATTTGTCCGGTATATTGGGGTTAATCGATAGATAATTATTATGGAACTTACTGTAGCCCGACCTGAGCTGCGTCAGCGTGCACCTTGATTTCCTGGGCAATAGTAGTCCACGTTGGCAACAGGAGGGAGTCTTCCGGTAGGGATTTTGTTGGGCTGGTGTGCGCTAGTCGCAGCTTCTACCGCTTCTGCATGCAAGCATTTGAAAGCAGAGGAGTGCGAGTTGCAATCCAGCGAATTATTTTTCGTTAGTCTGTCAATGTCGCCATTGTAAATTGTCAAGTCGTTCTTGATCCATCCCAAGGGTGGCGGCGCAAATGTGAGATCGTTGCTGGGGTGCTCTTTCATGTGGCAGGCCAGCCAAAATTGTTTCCACGGCAACTGGGTCTACGTCCTGAAACGACTCGAGACATCTGTCGCGACGAAAGGTTGTCAACTTCAACAACAATTTTAACGTCCTCGACGGCATACGCGGGCATGTCCCCTCGTGTAAGAAAATAATCTGAAATCTTTGCTCAAAATACTTACGAGGCTAGTGCGCGTAATGCTAAGCAGTTGGATTCGATGGCGAGTCGACGTTTCTGGATTGAGTGAATATATACACGATCGCAATAGCTACATTCTCGTTTGTAATTTTCGTGCAAAAATATGTAACATATTTGTTGTTCATTAGCAAATGAACAATCTCATGAATTATATGGCCAAATTTGAGTACAGCAGCGCAGTGAGTACTTTGTTGCGATCAAAGAGATATTGAAGGGAAAAGCAATTCTTTTTTATTTATGTTCAAATGTCCAAATACTGACCGAATTCGAACAAAATAATATCAAACTCTTAATGTTCGAAAGACATAACACTTATGTCATAGAAAACAAAAGACTTCAATATTTAATTTGCTAATTACAATTAATTCGAAGAAAGGCGCTCTATCATCAAGGGTGAATAATATAAATATTAGAGCGGGTCATAATTTTTCATTTAATATCAATTTCGAAAATTTAAAAAATCTAATTTCGGTACACTCACAATTAACAATATACAAAATAATTTAAAAATTCGGTATAAATGCACTTTTAAGCGAAATTTAATATTTAAACATTACAAGTAAAATTTTAGAATAAATTTTTAATTAATAAATTTTAACCCTTTAGCAACCATTGGAATATATTTTTTTTATAAATATCGAAAAAGAGCACTAAAATGAGTTTGGAATATTTTACGAATATAGTCTACATTAAATTTGACTTGAGATTGTCAAATACAAAAGTTCATGTGGCAAAAATGTAATCAAATCAATCATTTAAGTGCTGCTCAGTGAAATCGGTGAATCTGTTTTGTGTTTCCCTGTTGCACATTTTGACCTATTCTACTTTATGTTATGAGTACATATGCCTTTTATATTGTCATCACGTATTCGAAACACAATAATTTCAAATTCATATCGATCAGATCTTTCAACGGCATTTTCTGGACGGGTGAGTCATTGACTTACGACTGCTTGCGTGTCCGTATGACTTTTTTAGAGTGATTTTTCCAAATATATTTATATAAATGTGTATATATTTTTTGCCGTTATAGATATTTTTTTTTTTGTATTTATTTTTTTTTTTTTTGTCTTGACCACAAGCGTACATGAATGTTAAGAAAAAGAGTTTTATATTCAAAATGAATATGAAATCAAATGACACATGCATATGCAATACAACACAACACATGTACACGAATAGATATAAACAATAATACTAAAAACAACAACAACAACAACAACAACAACAATACTCAGTCATTGAAATGCTTCATAAATATCCAAAGCAATCCAATCGCTTTAACATCATCCAGAGACAAGCATTGTTGTTGTTGTTGTTGCTGCTGAACTTATGTAGTTGTCTATCTGTATAGTTCCACATGGATTCGATTGTCGTCCCTCAAAACGTTCAACGATCTGCGCACATTTATGAGTGCGCATAACATTATCTATTCATATAGCAGCGGCTTGTCTGAGCTGAGCTGCTGCATGGTTTGTTCATTGGGTTCGTTGGTTGCTGCGAGTACGCGCTTAGTCATACGTATGTATGTACATGATTGTCATTAGATTGTTGTTGTTGTTATTACTATTGTTGTAGCTGTTGCTGTTGTTGCTGTTGTTGTAAATAACCAATTGTACCAACGTGCATACAATATATTGTACGTATGTATGTACTATACTCATACATATGCGACACAGCACAACAATCACTTCACTCTTTGTTCTTGTTCTTGTCGTCGTTGTTGTGTTGTTGTTGTTGTTGATGTTGTTGTTAGTGTTATTGTTATTATTACTGCTCGCTGTTGTTAAGACTGACCCAAACGCCATAAAAATGATAACCTTTACTGTTGGTGACATAGAATGTAAATTTAAATGTTCTCCGTTGATGCTTCTATAGCAAGGTGATCGATATGTATTGCGATAACATAGAAATTGTACTTGATTGTTTTTTCTCATGAATAATAAATATTTTTAATTTTATATTTTATTCCATAAATTAAAAAGATTCACGATTTAAGTGGGATTCCAAAAAAAAAAAACGCCTTCCTTTCATACAAAAGTATGTTTGTGGAACGAAAAAAAAAAGTTTTTTATAATACTATCGAGCTGAAATTTATTATATAAAATTTCCTTAGCCATAGAACACATATATTTGAAAATAAACATAATCGGATAAAAATTACGCTTATCTTCCATAAAAAAATAAGTCGTTGTAATCAGTTTTTACCGCTTTTTGCAAGAAAATATAAATATATCACATCGAAATTGGGTGTATAAATTGAGATTTATCTGAAAATAAAACCTTTCAAAATTGGGCGTAATCGGATAAAAATTACGCCTACCTCCCATATAAAAGTATATATAATTTTGTAGATTTTCACACTTTTTACATGAAAATAAAAAGATATCAAACTGAAACTAGGTGTTAAAAGTTATTTTTACTCAGTAAATGACGTGTCGAGAAATCGATCTAATCCCATGAAAAATACGCCCACCTCCCATACAAAAATATATGTCAGCTTGTATATTTTCACACTTTTTGCATGAAAATGGAAAGATATCAAACTGAAACTTGGTGTTGAAAATTATTTTTACTCAGTAAATGACGTGTCGAGAAATCGATCTAATCCGTCGAAAAATACGCCCACCTCCCATACAAAAATGTATATCAGCTTGTATGTTTTTACACTTTTTGCATGAAAATAGAAAGATATCAAACTGAAACTAGTGTTAAAAGTTATTTTTACTCAGTAAATGACGTGTCGAGAAATCGATCTAATCCGATGAAAAATACGCCCACCTCCCATACAAAAATATATGTCAGCTTGTATATTTTCACACTTTTTTGCATGAAAATAGAAAGATATCAAACTGAAACTTGGCGTTGAAAATTATTTTTACTCAGTAAATGACGTGTCGAAAAATCGATCTAATCCGATGAAAAATACGCCTACCTCCCATACAAAAATATATGTCAGCTTGTATATTTTCACACTTTTTGCATGAAAATAGAAAGATATCCAACCGAAACTTGATTTTTAAAGTTATTTTTACTCAGCGAATAGCATGTCGGAAAATCGATCTAATCCGATGAAAGCTAGGCCTACCTCCCATACAAAAGTGTATGTCAGTTTTGTATGTTTTCATACTTTTTGCATGAAAATGGAAAGAAATCAAACTGAAACTTGGTACTTAAGGTTATTTTTACTCAGGAAATGATATATTAGAAAATCGATTTAATCAGATGAAAACTACATCTAGCTCCCATACAAAAGTATATTTTCTTCATGTATATTTTCAAACTTTGTACGCAAAAATATGAATCAACCAAGCTAAAATTTAGTTCAAATGAATATATTGACTTATAAATGATTGATTAAAAAGATAGATGAAACCGAATTCAGATATGTACGCCTGCCCTATGTATGTACAAATGTATTTTCCTCCCTATAATGTTTGATATTTTTTCATAAATTCAAATGTTCATATCTCCGTTGTATGCCAGCCAAACCATTTCGTTAATATTTAAATCGGTGCTTTTTTTTCCAAAGATCTAACTAAATGTTTTCAAATTTTTTTTTTAGATTTTAGAAAAACGGGTTCGCGAAAATTCGTATTTTTCCATTGGCTATACACTTTTTGAATAGGTTGAATGTAAAATAAAAATAATTTTGTTTTTTAAATTTTGTACAATGAAAGAATTGTAATTTACGTCTTGTCGCAATACATATCGAGCAATATAACTAAGTACTGCCTTGTCTTGTATAATGTTCATAAATGTTGTTGTTGTTGTTGCTGCTGCTATCAGCTGTAAGGAACAACAACAACAAAATTGAAAACAACAACAATGGTTTTATTGTTCCTACTGTTGCTTGACTGAATTGACAACAACGATGAGGTTGATGATGATGATGAGGATGATGATGATGACGACGATGACGTTGATAATGCCAATGATGATTATGATGAACTTACAACAAAGAATCTTACTTCATCCTAGTCGAGTTAAAGAACAAAGAAATGCAGTTAAACGACACTTTAAATATGACATTCTTGATAACCTTAATGAACAACAGGCAGTCATACAGGCTGGCAGACGGGGGGCAAGCAATAGCAACAAGACCCATCACTAAAACTACATATACGAGTACTCATAATGTGAAACACGAACAACAACAACAACCAACAAGCCACAGATTATAAAATTTTAATGTTTCATCGTTCGTTAAGTACATGCACCAGGTACCAGTAGTCTCCTAGTTGTTAGCATTATTACGCGTACTCATTTTATTGCTTTGATTAGTACAAGCTGAAGTAGAAGAATACATAAATTCATGCATGCAGGATAATCAAGCAGACAAATACCAAGACAACATCAAACATCAAACTAACCTTACTAACCTTTTATTAACCAAATGAGTAAGTACTAAGCCAAATTCCTAGATGAATAGTTGAATGACTTGGCCGGCTATTTTTAGTACAGGTGATATCCATTATAAGCTTTGTATCACACATGCATAGATACAAAGTATACTCGTACATATTCGTCTAAGTATGTGACCTACTTGACTTGACATCATTGGTGATGTTACTTATTCTGATTGTTAACGTTTATGCTATTTAAAATAGGCACATAGCTTACACAGACACACTGAAAATTTAAGGTCTTGTTCACATTTCCGTAAAATTTTATAAAAACATTAATTTTGTAGGGCAGTCCTTCTAAGGATTGGATACTGGAGGTAAGTTAATACGGAGCAAATGTTCACCCCTCTAGAAATGGTTCTTGGATGTTCTTGTGTATGACTTTATTTGTCAATTTTCAATTATTTTTAAGGTAATTTTTCAAGAGGAAACCCTTTAAGCGGTAGAAGCATCCGGATGTTTAGAGAAAATCTTGAGAATAAAAACTTATTGGGTCAGTCAGTCATACATTTTAACCCTTTAGGGGTACTTTGTCTGCGTTGGTAGAAATTTTTAATAAAATCTACATTTTGTAGGAAAGAATGTTCAAAAAATGTTGAGAAGAAAAAACAAATTAATGGGAGCGATTCGTGGTATTTAACTTTCATAATTTATTTGAGGTTCAGGACGAAATACGACCGACCGGGTCAAATTGACTTCGGTTTTGAATTCTCAAATTAGTACGGAAATATTTATCTTGTTTTGTGGATCAGACCTTGATTTGACCAATATTTACCAAGTCAGAATTTCCAAGAATTATTAAGGAATATAATCGGGTTTGTGTCCTAACTAGAACAATCTTATTGAGGGAATTATGTATAAGTTTAAAGCAAATTTATTCAACATTTGTGTTAGTATTTCATTTGGAGTTTGGAGTATTGTATCAACTAGTTGCAATTAGAGTAGTCTGCAACTAGGCTGGAACTAGTTTGTAACTAGTCTGAAACTAGTCGCAAATAGCAGACAATTGAATGAAAACAATTCTTCTATGATTTTGAATTTAATTTTACGTAAATAAGACAATTTTAACCATATTAGGTTGGTTGGTTGAAGTGGTAACTCATCCATAAGTTTATCAGTAGTGTTGTTTGTTTAGGATTGTATCTAGGCCAGAGTGACCTACTAGTCATACACATTGTGAGACTTTTCCACTTGCAACTCGCTATTTGTAGATATTTTATATTGATAGGTCTTTTAGCCACACTCAGCGGTATGAACACCGGTTCTGCAAGAGCCTCTTGTATGGCAGATCCGTTTCTTGCCAGTTCATCGGCTTTTTCGCTTCCTTCTATGTTCCGGAGTCCCGGAACCCTGATCAGTGAAACGTTGTGCCCTTCGCTGAGTGTATTGTGGACTACTTCTGCTTTGTTCCACTAGGAAGGAGAATGTGACTGCTGAATTCAAGGTCTGAATTGCAGCTTGGCTGTCCGATAGTAAAGTTATGTTAAGCTTGAATCTGAAGTCTGCGATTAGTATCCTACAAGCTTCCCCTAATTGCAAACACTTCCGTCTGGAATACGCCAGACAGATTAGAGAGGCGCACAGA
This sequence comes from Megamerina dolium, assembly GCA_963854835.1. Taxonomy (NCBI): domain Eukaryota; kingdom Metazoa; phylum Arthropoda; class Insecta; order Diptera; family Megamerinidae; genus Megamerina; species Megamerina dolium. The sequence continues at coordinate 19,051,333 of OY978528.1, forward strand.
CTTGTCCACACTCATTCTCTCGAAATATATACCTACTCCGACTTCACAAGCCGTCAGAATACGTCGTTGGAGCCGTTCGTGTATATTGTGGTGTCGAAGCTGTTTAACAAAAATCTCTTAGTCCCGTCCTTCTTCGAAGGAAAAACTATTGTGAAGTTAATATTGAAATTCATCTTCGGGATGATGTAATCGATCTTGTCAGACGCATATTGCGTTTCTCCTGTCAGTATGAATGTATGCATGGCCGAAGGTTCTCTCCTTCCAGCGACCCGCTTCCTTTATCATCACTGTGGTCATGTTTGCCGTTTTCTTAATATGTAGATCAATAGGAAGCATGAGTGTCAGAAAATTAAGAGCATCCCAAGGACACGACTTAATAGCTCCGACTGCCGCTGCACATGCTGACCTTTATATACTGCCAAGTTTATTAATAGTGTAGGCCTTATCCAAAACTTTGCACCAAACATCTGAGCCATACGATAAAATTGGACGTACAACCGAATTGTACATCCACAACGCAAGTTTTGGTTGGAGACCCCATTTCATTCCAATTACTCTTTTGCAGGTATAGAGGGCAATGCAAGCCTTCTTTGCCCGGCTTTCAGTATTTAACCTCCAGCTAAGCTTGGAGTCCAAAATAACCCCCAAGTATTTAGCACTGGAAGTAGCACGTAGTGATGGTTTAGTTTAGGCATATCAGGAACTAGTTACAATAGTACTAGTCTGGATCTAGTTATTATTAGAAAGCAACGGTTGACAATGAAATTAATAAATTCAATATTGTAATGAGAGTTAATAGTAAACAAAAAATATCAGAAGACTCCATTGTGTTCGAAGACACAATTTTGCTCAGATTTATATTGGACATAGTAATAGGACCCAAAATGATATGTGGTTTCAACATGAGTTAAAAATATAGATAAAAATCAATAAATGTCAAAAATAATGATTACCAAAAATTTCGATTTTGGATTTGTAGTCTATTTTCCACAATCTTCTATGGGTTAGAACAACTCCTATGAGTATGAGGTATTGAGTATGATGCAAGTAGATAAAATTACAAGCATCGTGCCATAGACAAGTAAAACAACAGCAACAATATGCAATCAAAATGACAATGAAAAAATATCTAAAAGCAACTAAAGCAACAATCCGGCCACACAATAGCAGACAATAAAGACTGACTTCATCCTTCATATAGGTACATCCATAGGTAGGTATAGTGCCGTTAAGATACTCATATGGGTATTGAGTATGTACAAGGACATTACACTTAACTACCTTATATACGAGTATAGTTCCAAACAAGTACAAAAGCGCTACAGAATAAAAAAAGAAAAATACAAAAAAGAATTGTCCTGCATTATGTTGCATTTATATAAAGTATATGGGAGGGGAGATCTTACGAATGTATGCGTGTGAGTGTGTGTGAGTGTGTTTCTGTGCATCTCCAAAGCATTTCATTTATTTACTTTCGCCATATTTTGTAAGAACTAACACACACACACACACTCTATCTCTCTCCCTCTGACACACACACACTTTTGGATTCTATGTATGTATGTATAGTATAACGCAGCCACTTTGTTTCGCTTGGAGTCACTTTTTGTCATCTTTCTTTTCTTTATTATGAAAATGAAATTGAAAATGTGATGCCATTGTGCAACATCAGAAGGATAACACTTCATCATCACATACACACATTTACACACTCATTCAATACTACAACCACACACACACACACACACACACACACACACACCTATACACATATAGCAGTTAACCTTGCTCGTTGTAACACCTTGCGCATGAAATTCGCACTATTATTATGACTATTGTCTATTCCCACTTCTTCTTTGTCATCTTTAACTTTATATTATTTTACTTTTGTTCTTTTTTCTTTTTTTGCTATTTTATATTGCCACTATGTATTGCAACTATTTGCCACTGAGAATGCTCTATTGTTATTATTGCTGTTGTGACTGTTGCGTCATCTCCTTCTTCTTTTTCTTCTTCTTCTTCTTCATCATCTCATCTTCATTTTATTCCTTTCATTTCCGCTCATGATCTTTGTCATCATCAAGTTGACTTAAGAGTGTTAAGCTACTTTCAAAATCCCATTGTGACTATCTATGATATGTAGTATGTTAGTTGATGGTTTAGGGAAAAAGTATCGGTGCAACATTTTTCTAACTGAAAAAATTAATATTGAATCAAGAGTGCCCCTCTGCAAACTGTTAATAATAATCATAAGTGCTGAGTTTCAGTACTTTAGAATTACTTTTTCGTGCGCAAAGCTTACAAATACACATTCCAAAGCATACTTTTGTATGAGAGGTAGGCGTGGTTTTCATCCGATTCCGTCCATTCACAAAGTAATCTATTTGTTAGCAAATAAAATCATATATAGTAAGTTTCTGATCAGTATCATCTCATTTTCGTTGGCAAAGTGTGAATAAATGTATATTCGAAACATATTTTTGTATGGGAGGTATACGTAAATTTCATTCGATTCCATCGATTCTTTAACTTGTCCATTTATATATTAAAAATAATTAATTGTACGAAGTTTGAGCTAATATTATTTTGAGAAAAGTGTAAAAATCCACATTTTAAAGCATACTTTTGTATGGGAAGTATGAGTAATTTTCATCCGATTATGCTCATTTTTTATGTTGTATATACTTTAGTAAATGTAATCGTATATACTAAGTTTCATTTTTGTAGCTATATATTTTCATGCGAAAAATGTGAAAATATGCATTCGGAGCTATACATTTGTATGAGAGGTAAGAGTAGATTTCATTCGATTTATTCCATTTTTTAATATATTTGTTTTCTATTAAAAGTAGCCATATATGGGAAGTTTCAGTTTTATAGCTTTGCGTTTTCGTAAGTAAATTGTGAAAAACCACATTCTAAATCACACTTTTGTATGGGAGATAGTCGTGATTTACATCAGATTTTACTCATTCACAAACTCATTCGTTCGTTGGTAAAAACAATTGTTTATACCAATTATCAGCTCGATCGTAATTAGATTAGAGTCATCTGTTGTGTAAAAAGCCTGATATTTTATACGTGCGTGTATTCTATGTTCATATGAGTCATGACTCTCATATGAAAGTCACCATTGTATTGTAACATTTTATTGTAGTTTTCATTACGCTATTTTGTACACTGTCCCCAATGTACTAGATGATGCCTTCCTTACACTTATCCCCCATTCATCCATCCTTATTCATTCAACCAACACTCAGTGGTTACCACTACTAGGGTACTAGTATTTGTTATGACACTCATAATTTGTCCCCTGTTGTTTGTTATATTCTTGTCTTGACTTTTACTGCCACTGCAATTGATGTTATTTTTATTTTTCTATGTTTTTTTTTTCTTCTACTATTGTCTTAAAACAAACTACTTCCTCTTTTGCATCATTATGTAACCTTTCTTCTTATTTTATGAGTTGGTCCTTCTAATGTAACCACCTTTTGTCATCGCCTGCAAAGACCACATGTGCTTTGCTAGAAATTAGAACTTATGCTGCTGATACTATGCGTCTTATTCCATATATATATTATTATTATTTTTTTTTATCATCTGGATTTTATTCCTTTTTCACTCTGTTGAGGCAGGCTTCTTTATCATATATGTGCTTAAATTGGTGACGTCAAGGATTTGCACAATGTACATTAAAGCGTTTCTTGTCTCATTTGAAAACTACAAGTTGACATATCAATGTCGTAGAATTTCATAATAATTTCCGAAAAATTTTGATTTTAGTCATAGGAACTTTTTCTTAAACAATGGATTAATACAAATTCTGAAATCATTGAATTTCAAACAATTTTTATATTTCAATATTAGTTTAATAACAGTAATTTTTTATCGAAGGTCATCCTAATGTATTTATATAATTCTATGCTACATAGTATATACTTTAGCTTCATCATATCACCTTTATAGTAATCATATCATATTATAACCATGTATGCTTTCATATGTGTCACATATCACTGCGGGATTTGTTGACATACTTAGAGCATTCTATGTACATAAATATTCTGGGATCTACTAGATTCAAAAAGTAATGTTTTATATGTATGCACATATAAACAAAAGCGTCAAAAGACTTATTAGCGTAGTATAAGAATGAGTTCAATTACTTGTAAATCCTATAGAAGGTCATACTTTTATGCGTCATTCTTTAAACCGGGTTGCCCTAAATTTAAATGGTCCGAACTTTGTTGGTCTGCTAGATAAGACCTTTTTCGTGTAGCTGTGTATTTAAAAATTGTGAACAATTTGACAAAAATTTAATAGAATTTTAAGAAAAGTTAAAATGCAGATGGCTTTTTATAAAAAAAAAAAAAAAATTGGATAGGACTAAACGGGTCGTACATAAATTTTTCGAAATTTTTTCGAAGAGCTCTTTCAGATTTTTTTTCAATGGCAGATTTTCAATGGCGAAGAATTTAGTTAGTACTTGAAGACAGGTAAACACATCATTTTGACTTTGAAAAAAGAAAATATATGGTGAGTTGATCGAGCCGGGTCTTGAACAAAGGATCTCATGCTTACCATGAGGACTTAATTCATGACCAAAGAATGATTTACAATGTTGTAAAATTTAGCCATCACTTGACTAGAGATAAAAGCAAAAATTCGAATTTGAAAGAAATACGTGGTGAGCCGTGGAATGGACTAAAACCCTAAATTTAAATGGTACGAGCCTTCGTTTGCTAGATAAAACCTTTTCGTGTTTAAAAAGCTGACAAAAAATTTGCAAGAATTTAGAAATTTTGCAGTTTTCCGTTTTGCATTTGAGTAGGACTGAACTCGTCGTATATAAATTTTTCAAAACTTTGTCGAAGAGCTTTTTTTAAAATTTTTTTCAATGCCAGATTTTCAATGTCGTAAAATTTAGCCATTGCTTGACGACAGAAAATGCCAGAATATCAACTTTGAGCAAAAAGTGTTGTGGGTTGGTAGAGCCGGAACTTGGGCAAAGCACCTCATGCTTCTTATGAGGAGCTCATTCATGACCAAAGAGTGATTTTCAATTTTGTAAAGTTTAGCTACTACTTGACTAGAGATAAAAGCAAAAATTCGACTTTGAAAAAATATGTAGTGAGTTGAGCGAGCCGGGGCATGAACAAAAACCTTCATGCTTGTCACGGGAATCTCATTCAAGGCCAAAGAATTCATCATAGTATGAATATTTAATACAGCTCTTGTTATTGTGGGTGCCATAGTTCAGTGGTTAGTGTGTTGGTCTTTTGATCTGTAGACCGTGGGTTCAATCCCCGGCTGATGTGACTTTATCATTGAAAATATTCTTCGTTCGAACATTACCCACCTGTCGGCAAGTAATTCGCAATTCTTCCGGCAGTAATAATTTGTCAAAAATTCTTCTTAAATGAGCTTTATGACAAATGCTGTCCAAATTTAACACACACAGAACAATATTGGAAAGGAAGCTCGGTGGTCTGACAATGAGCCTGTCTGGCATAAGTGTGTTCTCTCAGACAGAGGGTAGCCACAATAATGTAATCCTAAACACTGTCATTGTCAAGATCAAATTTATATTTTTATTTAAGAATTCAAAATTATTTTGATTGATCGATGAGAAAGGGGGTGCTGAGGGTTTTCCTATACATTATATGTTGCTGTATGTCTACAGTTTACCCATACATATGGGCTTCGATATATGTGTTGCAATATATTACCTCTATTCTATGCAGCATACGTTTAGGTAGCACCGATTTTCATCTTTTTTCTCTAATGGTTGCCCCAATTCATGGAATTTTGCAATATTTCTCAATCACCTCTATACCATATATATTACCTGCCACTACACGTTTCCATACATACACATATACTTTTATAAATTTATTTTAGCTTTTAACCCCTACATTGAGCATATGTCCCCATATTTACTTCATCTTCTCAATATTCTTTTGGGGATTTTCAAAATTGCTTTTCAATTTTGAGCTCTCGTTCGAGTACTCCTTATTCTTTTTGGGGGACAAACTCCTTACATTCATTTCACCATACATTTATCTAATATTATTTTACTTGTTCACTATTATTATTGCAACTTTTGCTACCTTTTGCATTCACCAATGGCAACAATGAAAAAATCGATCATCAAGAAAAATGACTTTTGTGGGTACTCGCGTATGTAATTTTCATTGCGCGCGTAATTGAAAATTTTCTCAAATTCCTTTTATGCGATATAGATGCGTATATATATATATATATATATATATGTATATATGTACGATGTGTAGCAATAAGACGAAGAAGAAGAAAAAGAAAAAACATTAAAATGGAATTTTTCTATATAAAATATATAGGGAAAAGTCCAAGCAAAGGGAGCGTAAAGTTACCCAGCTCAAGGATAAGGGTAAAATAATATTAACCAAAGTTGTGTTCTAAAGAATCAAATACGATTACATACTGCATGTGTATGTATGTATGTTTAGAGAAGAATAAAAAGCCAAAAAGTTAAAATAAATGCATAGATAAAAGTGGGCCTTCCCTTCTTTCAGCTTGGCTTCCTTTTCATGCAACTCTTCACTGGGCAAACAATCACCTTTTGAACTTAATTTCAATAAAGGAAAAAAATCCCATACACACACACACAAATACAAAAAACTACTTAATATGAGTAGCAAAAAAAAAATTAAGAAGAAAAAAAAAATTGTGATAAAATAATGGCAAAAGTATTAGAAGAAAGAATTAAAATTATAAATTTTTCTTACCGATTACACATTATTTTCGTCATCATCATCATCATCATCATCATTATCATTATAATCATTATATTCTCATTGTAAAATATATTTATTACATTGCACTTATCTTGGTCTTATGCGAACAGGTAAATTGCATTTATTCTCTTGATGTTGCAATGTGAAAATGTGTAATCGATCGTGCGCAAATAATAAATTTCTTTCTACAAAGTGGAACAAATTTTTTTTTATATATTTTCATTTTTCATTTTCATAAATTTTTCATTCTCTTAATAAATTGCTACTAAATGATATTATCAATGGGAAGTGAAATATACTTTTATACATTTATGAACTCTTTAAACTATTGGCTTGTAGTCATTAATAAATTTGTTTCAAAATTTTTAAATGATTTGATTAAAAGAATTTAAAAAAAAAGTTATTTGTTTAAACTTCTAAAATAATTTGATTTCTAGGTTATCTAACATTTTATAAGATATTTTTTTTTTAATCTTGAAAACATTACATATCTTAGACAGCATATTCTGTAGTCCGGCGTCTTGGACAGCACGTCTCTGTTGACAATTGCGCTTCTGAAGTAGTAAGGGACTTTGTCTATCTTGGAACCAGCCAACCAATATTAACAGCAGTAATGACGTCAGCCGTAGCTCAGTGGTTAGTGTATTCGCCTTCTGATCTGTAGGTCGTGGTTCAATACCCGGCTGATGCATAACAAATTTAATATCGAAAAGATTTTTCTTTCGAACGGTACCCACCTGTCGGCAAGCAATTGGCAATTCTTCCGACAGTAACAACTTGCCATGAAAAAGCTTCTAAAAAGAACTCTGTGACAAAGCTCAGAAAAAGTGATGTCACAAGTGTTCTGCCGTTCGGAACCGGCTAAAATAAATAGGTCCATTCTAATACTGTCCAAAATTTAAGACGCACAACAGGAATGGAAGAGAAGCTCGGCCAATGAGCCCTTTGGGGCTTTAAGTGCCACATATTTATTTTTTTTTTCATGACGTCAGCCCGGAGACATTGCGAAAGATCAATCTCACGAACAGGTGCTACTTTGGGCTAAGTAAACAATTGAGAAGTCGGGCACTCTCTCGAAGAACGAAAACTACACTCTACAAGTCTCTCATCATGCCTGTCCTTACATATGGTGCTGAAGCCTGGACAATTTCAACCTCGGATGAGTGAATGCTTGGAGATGTCGAGAGAAAAGTCCTACGCCAGAATTTTGGACCTATCTGCGTTGGTGGCGAGTACCGAATAAGTCACAACCATGAGCTGTACGGGCTGTATGTTGATAATGACATAGTAAATCGCATCAGCGGCTGCGCTGGCTAGGTCATGTCGAACGAATGGAAGCACACGCTCCAGCTAAGAAGGTGTTATACAATATTTGGAACCCGCTGGAGCCCGACGCAGAAGAGGAAGACCTAACATCCGGAGGAAAGACCTAGTACTGGAGAACCTGATAGCAATTTCTAACTGGTGCCAGCTATCAAAGAAGAGAGATGGCTGGCGAAGCATGTTTTATTCGACCTAAATCGATATTCGGTTGTTATGGCCACATAAGTAAAGTTACTTACTCATAGAACACAGTATTGAAAATACATAAAAAAATTAATAAATTAATATGTGGCACTTAAAGTTCCGAAGGACTCTTTGGCCAAGCTTTTCTGTCAGTGTTAAATTTTAAACAGTATTAGAAGGGACCAAGTTATTTATAGCTGGTTCCGAACGGCAGAACCCTTGTTACATCACTTTTTCTGAGCTTTGTCACAGAGTGCTTTTTTTTTTTAGAAGCTTTTCTATGTTTTCCATGGCAAATTATTACTACTGGAAGAATTGTCAATTGATTGCCAACAGATGGGTACTATTCGAAAGAAAAATCTTATCGATATCAAATTTGTTATGCTTCAACCGAGGATTGAACCCAAAACCACTGAGCTAAGGCACTTCCCCTTTCAAAAACTCATATAGCTATTAACAGTATTGTCGTAGCAATTTTTATATGGAGAACAGTGACTACGCTGAAGAAAAAAATGTCAATGTAACACAATCTTTTTTTTATGGAAACTAAATTTATTGCATCAAACACTATGAACTTCAAAATGACTGAATTTAAATATATAAACATTATAGTTTTATTACTTCTTTGAAAATTATTCAAATTTAATACAAAGAATTTGTACATATATCGGCGGGTTTTCATAGCCAATTTAAAAAATTCTTATAGAGTTGCTACTCAAAATGTGAACAATTTGTTAATCATATATTTTATATGATTATAGATAAAGATTATTATCGATTCAAAATATTTCTCAAGAACCTTTATTAAATTCTTAATCAAATAAATATTTTAATTTTAGAAAATACTCGGGTTTTCCCCAATTATAAAAAAAGAAAATACAAAATTTTTAGTCAACTTACTTGTTAAATTATTTATATAATATCACATAAGCCATTTACATACCTGGAATGAGAAAAGAAAAAATATATAAAATCAATCACAATCTTGAAATATATAAATAATTTATTTCTTAAAATTTTGATGGGAAACTTTTTCTAAAAAATGCTTAAAAATCTATATTCTTTAGCATTGCATGCTAAATAGAAGGAGCAGTAGTTAAGTTGAGTCTATGATGAAAAATAGACAACCAAACATAGACAGTGATTGCAAGTCAAAGAGAAAGGCAAAAAAAAAAGACATAACATAGCACATCATATGTCAGCCAATATGTGTATTAAATCGTGTAGTGGTAAACAATTTGAAGCATCATTGAGTATTTCATCCATTTAACTTACAACATTTTGCACTTTGGCTCTTTTTATGAAGCAAGCAGCAGCAGCAGCAGCAGGAGCAGCAATGGCAAGTGCCCAAAACAAACGGAAGTGAATGGAGAAATAGTGAATGAAAATAATGAAAACAAAAATGAAAATGAAAATGAAAAACACTTGAAAATGAAGACTGCAAAAGCAGGCAAGGGAGAATATTTAAAATGGAATGAGTGATTGAATAAATAAATGAATTAAAAAGAGTTTGAGAACCCGTAAATAAATACTGAACTGATGCAATACTAATCAACAACTAAATATTGATTTTAACACCAAATAAATTAAATATTTAAAACAAGGATACCTTCGAAAATTCGCCAACAGCCACGTCAAGATGGTGCTCCGAGCGTCATTAATACAAAGAACAAAGAACAGATTTTAGCAGAATAAAGGCAAGCTGGAGACAAGGGAATTTTTTCGTAACAAAAGAAAAAAAGAAAATCAATCGCCAACAAAGAACAAAATCATTTTATACACTCCTCGCATCTAACATGTTTATTTTCATGGCTACACTTTCCAATTGATTTAATTCGATTTGACTGCAACTCTCTGCATATTATGTGAATATTGGCCGTTGGAGGAATTGCGGCGTCAGTAGAAAGTTTGTACATTGAAAATGGAAAGTTTTTGGTGACTTTTGTTTTTGGATGTGATTTTTTTTATTTATTTTTTTTTTTGTTTTTTTATTGAAAGAAAAACTTTTGCGACAACATATATTTTCTTACCTTTCTATGTTCTCTTTATTTTTGTACGAGTATTTGAAACTTTATAGAAATTTATGTTGTATAAATGAAAAGTTTTATAAAATGAATTTTTCGTTTTGATTCGAAAAATTTGTATGCATGTATTTCTTTAGAGAAGAATAAAATCGAAGAAGAATTGAAAGAAAATTAAAAGATTTATTAAGGTAACAGGTTTTTATTATTTAGTAGCTTCAATGATTGTAATATCAAAAACTATAAGTTATTGATAGAAAAGAAAAGCTAATGTAACAGTATGTGGGTGTCTTCATTGCATTAGGTCATCATGTGGATTCTTGGTTCAATCAATTCTGTAAAGAAGCTTGTTAAATTAAATGGTGTGCCCTTTGGACGCCCTCTTGTATGGTCCTGGGGTATGGGAATGTTCATTTAACAAAACCATTTAGCAATGAAGACGTTTCTGAAGCAACTCTGTAACAGAGCTCATAATCTCAATCGCTATTAATCTTTTTCGTTCAGTCTCTTTAATAAAGCCCCTACTTTCAAATTGATGGTCGTATTTCCATTAATTTTTTTCTCTTAACATGTTGTCTGAAAATACTTATATCATATATCCGTAAAATGATGCCCACGAAGCGATAACATTTTCACTCACTTAATTGTTTCGTTCCTATCCAAAATTTTTTTGGAACAAACTTACTTATTTACTCTATCTTTACTTCTTATGGAGACTTCCATACAAAATTAACATAACAGTACCTGAAAAATAAGAAATAATACCGTAATTGGCCAAGAATCGCTGTTGGAGCCGCGATATGTAGGACCAGCACTCAATAATTGTCTCTACTTAGCACTTTTTTGGAATATTTTGAAAACTTATTTCCACCCCTTAGAGGGGGTGCCTTTGAAAATTAACATTTTCATAAGATTTGCCATAACCACTACCAGGGTTTCCACAGAATATGCAAATTTATGGATCCACCTCATTCATTTGTGCTACCCACGAAGGTTCTTGAATATACTTACTGCATACCTTAACACTTTTTGAAGGCTTCCCTATAAAATTAACTTAATATCACCTGAAAATTGAAATTACTTCCATAGATGCTGAGAGATGATGAGATCGCCTTTAGAGAGGAGAAATATAAAGACACACCTACGCTAATTTTGAACAATTCTGAACAATTATCCCATCTACTTACAACACTGAAAGGGTCTTCTTCATAACATTTATATACTCAGGGAATGTTCCCAAATTGCCCATAGAGCTATAAAATATTTGAAGTGCGCCCATTTAAATTTCCTATCTTTATTATTTTTGAAGGCTCTCCTGCAAAATCCCATAACTGCCCAGGATTCTCGTCTAGAGGGGTGAGAGGTAGACAGGATCGACATTAGTCTCTTCTCCTCAAAATTTTACCGTACTATATGTGGCCTCTATCTCTACTTCTAAATTTCTACTGAAAGTTATGACTACGCTTCCATAGGTCCTATCGAAAATCTCTACTGAGGTTACATATGTAGCCACATTTTATTTATATTCCTAAAGTCCCAGATCCAGATCCATTTCTAACAGTTCATAGGAGTTAACTGGTCAATACAGCGTTCTTCAATGGGAGGTCTCATTATAAATAAAAAAAAAAAACGCAATATTTTTGTGAAACGAGCTGATAATTCTATTTTAATCCAAAGTACAAACTCTAAGGTTAGTAATGGAACACAGTATAGGCTAAATGTCAGCCGAGACTCTTCTTTTGATGAGATTTTTCATCACATTTTCGCATAATTGCGGTTGTATCCTGCAAATAACAGCTTTAATGTTATCTTTGAGAACATCAATATTCACTGAATATTGGCGCAGACTTTGCCTTTAAAAAAAATGATCAAGGTGTTAAGTCGCACAATCTTGGCGGCCACTCAAAGTCTCCAATTTGAGAAGTCACACGTTATGAAAAATTTTCACGCAATAGGGCTATTGTTTCGCCAGATGTATGGCATGTGACGTCATCCGCATAAATTTCAGGTAGGTAGATAGGTTGAGTGGTTGTCTGTCGACGCACTTAGGCCTATTAAAGGCCCATTGTAATACCACCAGAGTTTTATCCCTTACCCAACTGGGTCCTCTTTGAGCCAACCTGTGGATTTAATAAATGACACTATCTTTGTTAGTTTTATTTTCGCGACCTCTGAGATGCCACCAAGAATGGTTCCGAATGCAGTGAGCCTTCTCCTGCCTAGAGCCTGGCATCCGTACAAGAGATGCTCAACTGTTTCTTCTTCAAATTTCAGGTAAAATAAAAAAAAAATTGTCAATCAACATCGTTCAGTAACGCAATCCATCCACTGAAACGGTCTCACCAGCATCATTTTCCAAAAAATATGGCCCAATGATACCGCCACTCCAAAAACCGCAGCAAACCGTCATACATTGTGGATGGGGAGGTTGTTCTACTAAATGTTTTGAGTTTTCAGAGCCCCAGATGCGACAGTTTTGCTTATTTACGTACCCAGGTTGATGAAAACGAGCCTCATAACTCAGAAGAATATTGTTTTGCAAAATTATGATTTTGTTCATACATTTCCAGCACCCAATCAGCGAATGTATGGCATTTTCATGGTCTAATGGTTTCAATACTTATATTAGCTGCACCTTGTAAGTATGTAGGCCAAGGTGATCGTCTCGAAATTGACAAACCAGAGTTTTCGGCCACACTCTGATTTCTGTTGACTTAACCGGATGAGCACGAGTTGGAGTCTTTACGTCAACAACTTGTCCGAGACGTTCGAATTTATCGATCAAGCTCACTCTAGCTATGGGAGAAGGCGCCAAATTAGTATGAATTTTACAAATCGTGTACTAAATTCTTTCAATGTTTTTGTAATGAATTTTTATTACAATATTTCAATAGGTTGTGTATCAATCCATATTTGAAAATCTCTAGTTCGTCGTTGTCAAATGTCAACGATTGACAGTTGAATGTTGACATCCGAAAGAATGGGAATTTTTAAAATGACAACTCTTGTTGAAATACCCTGTATAAATTTCACAAACACAAACATGCAAAAAAAAAAAAGAATTTTAGCAAATTTAGCAAATTTAGTTTAAAACTAAGATTGATGCAGAAAACTCATGAATTTTCTCAGAAATTGCAATTTAATGGAATCGCTAAGATTTCAGAAAAATTTTTGCAACTAATACATATAAAAAAAAAAAAAATAAAAAACAAATAAAAGAAAAATCAAAAATGATGAAAGAAATCATAGAAAAATGAACCTTAATTATTAAGACTAAGTTGCAAGATGTTTAATGATTTAAATGTGATTGGAATATTTAGAATTACACTAAATTTAATTAATGATGATATTTTTAATTAAGACATTGTGATTATTCAACCACTTGAAAGCAAATAAGAAAGTAGCTCCCTCAGCAAAATTGCAAATTTTATCAATTTTTTTTGCAAGGGTCATACTATTTTCTTTTTTCATATTTTTTTTTTTTTATATATCATTTTTCTTTTATTATTTTTTATATGCTTAAATTAAAAATCCTTGTTGACATTCCCCATTTGGCAAACTACGCACAAAGTCTTCAATTGTATATTTTCCTAAGTAAAAATTTTAATTAAAATTTGTTAAATTAAATCATCAGTTATCATTATAATTTTGTTTTTTTTTTTGTTTCTTTTTTTTATGGAATAATTATTAAGGATTTCTTTTTTTGTTTTTTTTTATTAAATAAATATATTTTTATTAAATGCTTATTCACTTGCACTTTCATTGCTCTACATTGATACTATACACTCATATATAGTTGCATATACATACTGAATGTATATTCAACATGTTGAATGTTGATAAATGTTTATGAATGTATATACTATGTATATGCTCAAAGGATTTTCACTTAAGTCCTTATTAATTTAGTTTATGCTAGCAAAATGTGCTTATATATGCATATACATACTCATAGTATTAAAAAGAGCAAGAGAGCTTTTTAACTCGGTTTATTTCAATTTGTTTTTGATTCAATTTATATATTTTTTTTTCACTATTTTGTGAATATTTATTTCTGAAATGCGTTGCTGCATTTTGTTGGTTGGTTATTATTGCAACTATTGATATTGTTGCTGCACTTAAATATATACGTATGTAGTAGAAGCAGATTATATATATAGTATATAGGTATATGTAGTTACTACTGAGGTATTGAGTTACTGACCCAATTTTTATGAGTATTTTACATTAAAATGTAAATGCATTTAAATAAAAAAAATTTTAATACTTACATGTAAATTGTACATGTAAGTGTATGTGTGTGTGTGTATAAAAACCACTATAGTTATGATATACAATATATTGACAGTTTATAAAAATTTAATAAAAATTTCATAAATAATTGAAATTTCAATGGAAAAAAGTCATTATAATAATAACATGCAAATTGTATGTACATATAATATATATAAAGGGTGTTTTATCATGACTTATCAGAATTTTTTCACGTCAAAATTAAAGACTTACGACTAGATACTACATATATAAGGTGTAGTAAAAAGAAATCCATTATTTTTCCATCATTTATTTTTCGCGTTGTATAAGTGCGATCGGGTTACACTAGATGGCGTTATAAAGATAAAATTTCATACTAAATAAACTTTTCAGGCAATTTTGTGATTGCTTGACTCAGTATTGTATAAGCACGCGTCAAAGATGAACACCAGTAAAGAGAAAATACGCCATATTTTAGAGTTTTTCTTCGATAAAGGCAAAAACGCAAGCCAGACGGCTGAAAATGTAAATAGTGTTTATGGTCCTGATACTGTAACAGCGAATCACGTGAAATTTTGGTTTCATCGATTCCGTTTCGGTAATTTTGATGTCAAAGATGCACACCACGCTCTGGAAGGCCAATTGTCGAAAATATCGTTAAAATAATGGAAATCATCGAGTCTGACCGTCATGTAAGCTCTATTTCTATTGTCCATTAGCTAAGCATTGCACAAAAAAACCATTTGGAACCATTTAAATAAGGTTGGATACAAAAAGAAGCTCGATGTATGAGTGGCACACGAGTTAATGCAAAAAAACCTCATGGACCGAATTTTCATCTGCGTATCGCTGCTGAATCGCAACAAAATCGATACATTTCTGAAGCGGATGGTTATTGGTGATGAAAAGTGGGTCACTTACGACAACGTCAAGTGGAAACGGTCGTGGTTGAATCGCGGTGAGCCGGCGCAAACGGTGGCCAAGCCAGGAATGACGGTCAGGAAGGTTTTGCTATGTGTTTGGTGGCATTGCCAGGGAATCATCTACTATGAGCTACTCCCCTACGGCCAAACTCTTAATTTGGACCTGTACTGTCAACAATTGAACCGTCTGAAGGAACCAATCGCCCAAAAGCAGCCAGCTTTGTCCGCCAGGACATACACATTGATATTGACTCGCCAGAAGCTCCGGGAGCTTGGTTGGGAGATTCTTATGTATCCACCTTATAGTCTGGACCTGTTCCTCTCTATGGCGAATGATTTTGCTGGTGAAAAATTCGCCTCAAGAGAAGCTTGTGAAAATTGACTGTCCCAGTTTTTTGCCAATAGGGACGAGGGTTTCTATGAGAGTGGCATTATGAAATTACCTTCAAAATGGCAACAATTTATTGAACAAAACGGTGCATATTTGACCTAAATCGAATCATTCTAACTATGCTAAATAAAACCTTATATTGCTCCGATCCGATCGACCGATCTCTATTAATTTTCCTTCGTCAATATGCGAAATAGATTTATTCCGTCTCTTTAGAAGTTCTTGAAATTTTAATAATACAGTTCAATTTTGTCTTCTCCGTGACATTGTAGAACTTCTTCTTTTCCTTTCTCTTTTTCCTCTTCCTTGACACAACATTGCAATGCTTCATGCATTATTGCACACCCTTTTGTAACTATTTAAATACATAAAATTCGCATAATTCGCAATGTCCCTTTTTATTATTGCTTCTGTAGGTCATTATGGTTTCGCTTAAAATCTCGCTTCAAAAAAATAATCTGTAGTGCACATATTTGCATACTAACATTTTATATTAATGTCGCTTGGAATTTGTGCAACTGATTAAATTAAGTTAAAAAATGTTATTGATTCAATTTAATTGAATATATGTAACCAAACGATGTAAATATATAAAGTCTGTACCAAAATTATTGAACTATTGTCAAATGGGCACCTTTATATAGAAGGCGATGTACAAGGGTCTGGTGAAGAGCTTTTCACTCGAAATGAGACATGAACGCCACAGTATGCTAGCTTATAGGATCTTAATCAAATATTATTAAATATTTTTCAGGTGAACGTCAGGACACAAAATGTTCACTCTTATGAATCAATATACATATTCGGAAATAATCTGGCAGAAAATCAGTGTGCCACGGCCACTCTTTCATGGGTCTCCCATACAAAGTTGATGAAATTAAACAAAAATTTTAACCGCCATAACTTACAAACTATTCAGCGTAGAACAACCAGATTGAAGGTGTGAATTAGTATAGTAAGAGCAAATATACTTACAAGAAATGGGTCAGCCATGTCCATTGTACAGGATGACTGAATTTCTTTTAAATTGAGATAGCTGCAGCTTTTGCAATCTTCTTTCTAGAACAATCATAATTAATACTTAGGTTAATATGGTAGTTGTACATAATCTGTCAAAAAATCAACATGCCACGCCCACTTCTTAATGGGGATACCATACAAAGTTGCGAAAATTTAAAAAAAATATAAACCGCTATAACTTACGAACTATTCAACGTAGGACAAAAAAATTTAAGGTGTCTATTAATATTGAAAAATTAATTGGATTTACAAAAAAGAGGTAAGCCACGCCAACTTTTTATATAGCTCCCATACTAAGTCTCGGAATTATCTTAAAAAAAAAAAATTAAAGAAAAAGATGGATATTCGAGTAAACTTTTTATATATAAAGGGTTATCCATTTCGCGGTTTCAAAAGTATAGGGCTAGAATTCGACATCTGTCAAACTGAGTTGTTAAAACAATTTCTTTCTTTTTCAGTTCAAAGTCTGACATTTGCGAAAATGGATCGCTTAACTATCGCACAATGCATTAAAATTGTAAAAACCTACTACAAAAATGTTGATTCTGCCACAGCCACATATCGTGCTTTAAGAGGAGATTATGGTTTACATAATCGTCCAACTACACAAGCAATTGGCAAAATTGTGAAGAAATATGAAGAGACTGGATCGGTTACAGATATTGTAAGGCCTGTGCATCATCGTTTCGCTCGTACCACCGAAAATATCGCTGCTGTAAGTGAAAGTGTTGCCGAAGACCCGAATGTGTCGATTCCTCGTCGTTCTCAGGAATTAGGACTGTCTTTCGGCACATTATGGCGTATTTTGCATTTGGATCTACACCTACATCCATATAAAATCCAGCTCACACAACAACTGAAGCCAGCTGACCATTCACAACGTCGTAGATACGTCGAATGGGTGCTTGAACAACAGGCGGTGGACGGCGATTTTTCGAACAAAATTTTCTTCAGCGACGAAGCACATTTCTCGCTCGGTGGGTAAGTTAACAAACAAAATTGTCGTATTTGGGGTTCTGAGAATCCTCAAGTAATTGAAGAGAGGCCACTACATCCACAAAAAGTCACTGCTTGGTGCGCTCTTTGGTCCCGAGGTGTGATTGGACCTTACTTCTTCGAAAACGACGATGGAACGACTGTCACCGTCAATTCGGAGCGTTATGGTCATATGATAACCGACTTTTTTTTGCCTGCTATTGAAGAATACGACTTAGAGAATATGTGGTTTCAACAAGACGGTGCCACATGCCACACAACTCGACCGAATATGGCTTTATTGCAAGAGAAATTTTCTGGCCGCGTAATTTCTCGTCGTGGCGATATCAAGTGGCCACCAAGATCATGCGATTTGACACCGCTTGACTTTTTTTTGTGGGGCTACGCGAAAGACCGTGTTTATGCAGATAAACCTTTAACTCTTGAGCACCTAAAAACCAACATTCGTCACGTTATGGCTGAGATACCGCCCAATATGTGTCAAAAAGTGGTAGAAAATTACCTCAAAAGAATCGATGCTTGCAACAATTCGCGTGGTGGTCATTTAAATGATGTAGTATTTCACACATAATGTCAACGTTCAAACTTTATAATAAAAAAGAAATATCATGATAAAAAATATTTTATATGTGTTTTATTTACATTTACTTTTGAAACCGCAAAATGGATAACCCTACATATGCAGGGTATAATTTGGTCGGCCCCAGCTGTAAGGAGATTTTTTATTAACATGTCTAGAAGCGAGGTCATTTTGTGGGTTAAAGCTTCTTACTTCTTCATTCTCAAGTGATTTGAATTCGTTCTTTTTATTTTTCTTAATTTATGTCTTTTTATTTTCTATTCCCGCAATTTTGATTTCAATTTCATTTATCAATTTGCATATCATACTTTCATTTGAACCTTTAGTATTTTTTATTGGGATTTTCTTTTGTTCTATTTATTTAATTATATGTATTTTTTTCTTTTCAATCTTCATTTTGTTTGTTTCTTTTTTCGATACACTCTTTTACTTAAGGTTTATTTGATATAGCGGTTTTGTTGAGGTTTGTAGCATTTATTGTGGTAAAGTATTGGGATTTGGATCTCTTGTCCTCATTAAGCTTGTTAATAGATTATGAAAATGATGAACTTGAATGATGTTGGAAACAATGGAATGGGGTAGTAAAAGGAGAAGGGAAATTTAAATTCTTAATATAATAAATATGATTATATTTTGTGCAAAGTAATGAATTATTGTGGATTTTTTCGTACTAATTTTCAAAGAGAAGGAGGGTGTGTTGATTTTTGCCTTCTTTCATATAAAAATAATAAATTATAAATCCCTTAAATTCAATGTAGAAATATCGTTGAATCTGATTGTCTCTAATTTGGCATGAATACAATTGTAAATTTATTAAAAAATTTCCTCAAATATTTTCAACATAAAATAAAATTCAATAAAAAAGCATTTGTATTGATCAATTCAACGAAGAAATCCTTTACAAAAAAAAAAATTAAAATACATTCTACACTTTACTTTAAATAATGGCAATGGCTCTCATAATATTACCGCTGAAAAGTATGCAATAATAAAATGTCTGCATTGAAATACACTTGAATGGTTCAATTTTTATCGTTTCAACGCTCAAATATATGCAACAAAAAAAAAAATCGTGTTTTATTCAAGTTTTATAGATGAGCACGCGAAATTCAAATGAAATGCTGGAATAAAAGAAAATAAATATAAAACAAAAACTACTACAAAACAGAAAAAAAAATTTAGGTCGAAATCTTTATGGAAGAAACAAGGTAGAACAACAACAACAACAACTAGAGTCAAAACCAAGCAATCGAAATAAAACGAATATAAAGTTGTACGAAACAACAACAACATGAAATGAAATAAAATAAAAACAATTTAGTAAACAACAACAACAAGAAGAACAACAATAAAAAAATACAGAGTATTGTATTGTTGTTTTATTTTTGTGTGTGCGCCTGATTGTATGCAAAAAGAAATTGAATTTACCGTAAATTCAAAAGGATTTTCAAGTTCGTTGCAAGAGTAAAAAAAACGAAAAACAAAAAAGGAAATCCACATCTACTTTTCTAAGAAAATTCTAAAGTTTCACTTCTATTTCTGCTTGCTCTTGCCGTTTTTTATTCTATCAATTTTTTGTTTTTTTTTTTTTCGTCATTTCGATTAACTTTTACAGGCTAAAAGTATGCTTTAAGGTTAATTCAGTAAAGCAGGAAACCAACCCAATTGACCGATTGTGATTAAAGTCATACATACATATGATAAGAGGATGAGATTTAGGTGAGCTAAAGAACGAAGAGAGGAGGCTTGAGTGTTCGCATATGAATGGATCTAGTGTGGGTGAGTGTGTTTAGCTCTTAACTTATTTAAGCGGATTTTTTAAGGTTTTTTCATTTTTTGTAAATGCCTTTATAAAAGGTTTAAATTCGGTACTTATGATGTTACTATATTTTTCAAATAAAACCGTACTATATCCTTCCAGTTTCGATTTCGAGTATACAAAAATCAAATGAAAAGCCTCTTTTGTGTGTGCTGCAGCGTGGGCTTGGAGAATGTGAGAACATTATGATAATAAAGGAAAACTTCTTTATTATGCAGGATAAACCCCTTTTTGATGCTGTTAAAAAATGTTTTCAATATTTTTCTTGTTTTGAATCAAGTGCTGGTATGGGGCGGGTTAGTTAGGAACATTTTTGAATATATTATTTTCTTTTGTTTTTTTTTGGTTATTTGACAATGAGCGTATTCTAATACGAAAGAAATCCATTTCTATATCCCCATATTTTATAAGGTTTCATTCAACGATTGACCCCAACTAATTTGATTTGTATGTGATTGAATTGCTTTTGGTGGCGGAAAGCGCAGCTATGTTAGGAATTTGTCTCAAAAATTTGAATATTTTTGATGAACTTCTTGTTAAATATTTATATCATTTCAATGGATATTATTGATGATGATGATGATGATGATTATGTAGTTGCGAATGAGCTTAATTTCATCTGGAGTGTGAGTTGCATATGCAAATTCAATATTTATGTGATTGTAAAAATGTGAAAGGGTTTAGAAACGCTAATGAAATAAAGTTTTTATTTAGTTTTTTTTTATTTTTTCTTCAATAACAAAAAAAAAAAAATGTATTTGAATATCAAATGTAATTTATACGTGTTTTTAATCATTTTATCCTTTTTTGTTTTTTCTTCTTATCCTTTATTATTTATTGAAAGAAAAATTTCTTTATTCAATTTATATTTATTCAATTATTTAATAAATTCATTTCTCTAAAAATTCTTATCCTTTATTCTTTTCTATTTTTTTTTCGATTTAAAATTTATTAATTGATTTTATTCATTAAGTGCTGATTGTAATTAATCGAAAGGTTTTTTCATATGCTTAATGTTGTAGCGGGAGCGTCAAGTACATTTTACAGAAATATTGGAAAGTTGGAGAATTTATGGTGGTGGATTGTATATTATACCATTCTATAGTCGACTCCTAGATATTTTAGGATTATTTGTGGATTTTTAGTCATTTAAAAGTTTAAATTCGATATACGAGGGCTGTCCCAGAACTACCCGACCTAACAAAAAAAAAGAACACAACAAATTTGCTAACATTTTTCTATATTTCTCAACATAATCTCCTTTCAGCTCTATACATTTTTCCCAGTGATATTCTATAGCTTCGATACCCTGTTTCTAGTATGAACTGTCTAGCTGGAAACAAACCTTAGTATGGGAGATTGCCGTGGTTTTTATACGATTGCGTCAATTTGAAAACTTATCTATTAATTAATAAATATAATTATATATAATGACTTTTGAAATTGATAACGTAATATTTTCGTGCATGAAACGTGAAAATATAAATTTTAGGATATAATTTTGTATGGGAGGTAGGCGTGATTTTTATTCGATTACGCCCATTTTCTAATATGTTAATATTGTGGGAAGATAACCTTTGCGCACCAAATTCTAAGTTGAAAGCTTTATTTTTTCGTGCGCAAGACGTGAAAACATCCATTCAACAACATAATTTTGTATGGGAGGTAGGCGTGGTTTTTATCCGATTACACCCTTTTTCTAATATGTTAATTTCGTGGGAAGATAACCTTTGTGCACCAAATTCTAGGTTGAAAGCTTCATTTTTTCGCCCGTAAAATGTGAAAACATACATTCAACAACATAATTTTGTATGAGAGGTAGGCGTGGTTTTTATCCGACTTCATCGATTATCGTTGGTGATTATTCGTTGGTGAAAATAATTGTATGTACCAGTTTTCAGCGTGATCGCTGCATAATCACAGCAGTTATGTACAAAATGTGGGGTACAAAATCGAATCTATGGAATATCTGTATGAGTACAGGTATATGCATTTTATTATAATTTTCAATTTTTAATTTTTTTTTATTATTTTCTAAAGTACTTATGATCGACATTTAAAAATTATAGTTGTTGTTGCGATGGTTGCTATAATTAAAATTTGTTGTTTTTGTTGTTATTGTTGTAATTACCGTCATATCAAAAATTTCATACTTTTTCAACATTTTTGTACCACCATACACGTATGGGTGTGCTAATAAATGTGCGCGTGTGGTAAATTTTGTAAAGTCCTTGTATTTGTTGCTGTTTTAGTATTTATCATGTAACGTAAAAAGCACAACCAGCACTCCAGCAACAGCACCAGCAACAACAACTATAAAAATATGAGTGTATGCTAATGTTTGAGATTGCACAGGGTTGGGAAGTAATTATTACTTTAGAAATTGAACATTGAAAAATTCAAATTAAAAATTCTTTTTCATTTTCTTAAAATACATATTCAATTCATAGGAATTAATATTTTCAATTACTTGTGTAATGGAATTCATATTTTTAAGTAATTCATTCTTTGAAATTGTGATTACCAATTACCTCAATGCATTTTGAATCGGTAATTTTCAATTATTTGTTGAAACTAATTGTAATTTATCAATTACATTACTTTACATTACATTATCATTACATTACTGCAATTGAATTGAATACCATAAACTTATTCTTTTGAATTATATTTTAATTCATTTTTGTTTTTAAATTAATTCATTCTATTAAATTGTAATTGTAATTGATAATTAAAATTAGCAATTGCTTGTAATCATAATAATTTTAACATATTAATTCCAATATATTACTTATTTCCACTAACCGCAGTAATGAACAAATATTTTTTTCAATTCAGTTCAATTACTAAATTGTAATTCATATTAAAATAATTCTTCGTAGTAATTGGACAATTACTTCAAAACTGTTATTTTGAGAATTTTCATATTTCAAATTACAAATTACAATTTAGTAATATAATAATAATAATAATAGTAATAATAATAATAATTATAATAATAATATTTCTTTCCGATTAAATGCAATTGAATTCAATTGCTAAATTAAATTACTCAATTCAATTACTTTAAGTAATTAAAAAAAAAAACTGTAGGTACTTATGTAATCGATTACCTTTGTTTAGTTAAGAATTTTCTTTAGCTTTTCCATTCTTTCCTCTTCAATTCTTTTGAGCAATTTTACCTTCGAAATTACAAATTACAATTCAGTAAAAATTACAAAATTTAAGATTTACCATCACCAGTGTAATCAATTACTTTTATATGGTAAAGAATTTCTTATGATTTTTAATAGTTTTCAACATTTTTGAGAAATTTCATATATTAAATAACAAGTTATACTTCAATGTAATTCGAAATTTTATCGAATTCAACTCAATTCAATTACTATGCGTAATTTCTGATTTGAAATCAAAGAATTCTTCACAGTAATTAAAAAAATGTTTGAAAATTGGTGGAATTGTTTAACGCTTTTGCATTAAATTACTCTCATTAGCTTAAAAATTTCTTCAGCTTTTTAGAAAACTCATATTTTGAATTACACACTTTGGAATTAGAAATGTTAACTACCGATTACTATTAGCAGATATAAAATTAGTAAAAAATCACAATAATGCCATTACGAAATTTCGAAAATTTCAATTACAAATTTCAAATCAAAAGAACTATCAATGTAATTGTAATGTAATTGAATTTACCCACTTCTGATGAATGGAATGGTAGTAGACGCAAAGCAGACAAGATGTGAACGATGATGGTGGGCTTATACAATATTGCCATACCCATATGTGTGTGTGAGAGAAAGAGAAGAAGCTATGGTTGGTTGGCTGCTGTGTTCGTTGACAATGTTGGAGCGCCATTTTTCGTCATCATCGTCGGCGTTCTTGTTGTTGTTGTTGTTGTTCTTGTTGTTATTGCTTTTTTTGGTGTGGTTGTTTTGTCTAACATGCCATGGTTGCTTGACTGTTTGCGTGTCTGCAGTTGTCGTCGCCTGTTGTTATGCCTTCCTGCCTTCCTGCAACATGTTTGTTGCTGATTTTCTATTTCATTGTTCACTGCTACATATAAACATATAAATACGATATATATATTTTTATGTGTACACATATTCGTGTGTGTGCTTATATGCATGCATTGGGTTACATAGACGTATGTGTTGACAACATTATTTGTTGGCATTTTATTTTATAAAATGTTCCCTTTTCCTCTTTTTTTTTTGTTTGTTTTCATTTTATTTTCACTTTATGTTGTTGACAACTTTTCCCTTTCATCATCATCATCATCATCATCATCATTATTATTATTATCATCACCAACAACAGCAACATTATTACTGCTGATGATGATGATGATGAGTATGATTTTTGCTTTTGAATTCTTCCCAAAAATGTTTTGTTGCTCATATTATTATGATTGTTATTGCCGTGACTCATTTGTGGTGAATGAAGTACGTATGTATGTATGTAAAAGTCGATATATGTGTGTGTGTGTGTGTTGATGATTTGTAGAAAATTCATAAATTGTTGTTGCTTTTATTGTTGTTAAATTACTGCCAATTGTAAACAAATTTAGAATTTAAACACACACACACACACATTTATATACAACTACATACTTACTCATACGAACATATGAGTATGCATGAATACACTTCCACATAATGGTAGCTTTAATTTGTCTCTTTATGATACACAAACACATACCTTATATGAATGTATGTGTATTTGAAAATTTGAAAAGTTTTAATAAATTTTGTATTTAAATGCAAAATTTTCGCCTCAAACAATATGTAATAAATTTCTATAAATATCTATATATGCATGTATGTGTTTGGAAATAAAAATAAATAAAATATGGATTAACACTTTTTGGATAAATTTAACTGCTGTTGTTGATGGTTTTTGCTGTTGGTGCAGATTATTGTTTTGCAATAAATTTCCATATTTATTTTCATTTAAATTTATTAAATTATCATCCACAAGGATATTCATATGAGTATTATATAAATTGGTTTGTTAATTTTAAAGCTTTAATTTTTTACAAAATTTGCTTATGTGGAAAATTTAAAGTATTTTCGTTTTAGTAATTTCAGTATTATCATGGTCTTTTGAGGTTTCAGGCAACTAAGGCTTCTCTGCAAGGGGTCACAACTTCAAACACCATCGTCATATTTGATTTAGTATACCTTAATTTTACGATCGAAGAGCTCCTACTTCTATTTCTAACATTCATTAGTAGACGTGACAAATATGGAGAGATATATGGTATATTATTGATATGAATTATGATAGCAGTCGATTTAGTTATGTCTACCTATATCATCACACAGTAATTACTGCAATTCATGAGCGATTGAGCTGAAATTTGGTATGTAGCATTATTTTCATCAAATACTGCATAACTTTGAAAATGAGTGAAATCGGATGAAAATCACACCTACCTTCCATACAAAAGTACACTATTAAATGGGATTTTCATAGTTTTCGCGGGCTAAATATAAAATAATCAAAGTGAATCGCGGTATATAAAGTTTGTGTGATCATAGAATTGATATAGTAAAAACTGGCGGTAATTAACTGAAAACCACACCTACCTCCCATATAAATTTATGCTTTCGAAAGAATGTTTTCACACTTTGTGCTGGAAAATATAAGCTTATAATGCTCAAACTCCCTACATACAATTATATTTACCCACTAATAGATATATTAAAAAATGGACTAAATCCTTTAATAACCACGCCTACCTCCCATACAAAATTATGATATTAAGAAGATGTTTTCACACTTTTCATGAAATTAGCCAGTTGAAACTTGGTGCATATCATTCTTTTTAATAAGCAACGGACATATTCCAAAATGGGCTAAATCGAATGAAAATAACGAATACCTTCCATACAAAAGTATATTTTGGAATGTGTTTTTTCATAATTTCCCAACGAAAATATAAATTTATCAAACTGAAAATTGGCACATATAGTTATGTATATAAACCAATAGACATATTACAAATTTGCTGTAATCGAATGAAAACCACGCCTACCTACCATACAAACTTATGCTTAAATGAATATATTTTCACAATTTTCTGGCGAAACTCAGTATACGTATACAATATTATTTACTAATTAATGAACGAATTTATGAACGAGTTCAAAAGTGGTCAGAATCTGATGAAAACTACTCCAGCTCTCATAAAAAATTACAAAGAAGCAGAAGAAGAATAGAAGAATAGTGAGATGGGTGAAGGAAGAACCTAAAAAAGACACAACTTATTACGAAAGCATATTTAAATCTGTAAAATACATATAATAATATTACATGTATAAATAAGTATGAGAACGTTGAAGTACAAAAAGACATAAACATTCTTTTTTATATGAAATCGCACTGATGGAAATTGCTGCAAGTCTAAAATATATAAATCACTTTCACAAAAACTTTTTGTAAAATTTCTAAAAAAAAAAAAAATCAAAAATAATTTAAAAAAATATATCGCTGTATCATATTATGTTGTTGTTTTTCTCGTTTTTTAACCCCAGACGAAAATAAAGTGAAATTTTCGGCATAACCATCGTATCAGTGCTTACATGCGATATATCCTTGAAGAATGATTACAGTAACAAAGTGAATAAGTACACTTGCTATGTTACAATGGCAAATATAATAAACAATGTAAATAGTTTACAATTTTTTTTTTTGTGTCTATCATGAAGAAAAAATAAAAAATAAAAGGAAAGTGAGCATTATAATAGTAGAAGGCTCACTGTGTCTAAACCTCCCCTTCTTCCGACAGTAACAACTTGCCATGAAAAAGCTTCTTAAAGAACTCTGTGACAAAGCTCAGAAAAAGTGATGTCACAAGTGTTCTGCCGTTCGGAACCGGCTAAAATAAGTAGGTCCCTTCTAATATTGTCCAAAATTTAAGACGCACAACAGTAATGTAAGAGAAGCTCGGCCAATGAGCCCTTTGGGGCTTTAAGTGCCACATATTTATTTATTTTTATATTTACTAACAAAGAGGTTACACTGTAACCAGTCCTGCAACCGGTTCGTTTAATAATTTGAATGATTTAATTCCCCAAAATCACCCAATCGATAAAAAAATCCGTCTCAATAAATATTTTTTATTAATTTGAAACTACTACGATTTATTTTTGGTATCAAATATTTTATCTACTGGATGACTTTGTAAGCAGTACAAAAGATAACAGTCAGAGAAAACTAAAGCATCTCATTCCCGCTATTAGAAAATCACAGAAAATGTAACTAACAATAATTGCAGTAAGAACAACAACAAACGAATGGATATGTTCAAGTGCGCATTTACATACGAGCAGTAGACAATCCATATATCAATGTATCGCATATGTCACATTCGCGCACCAACAAACATTAGGAGCTCGCATACAAATTATTTCACAAGTAGATGCACTTGAACTCATTGAAAAGATTCATAGACGTATGTAGAAAGTAACTAAAAAGAAATGGTAATCGCATAAGTAGTATAGTTTGCATAGTGTAATCCCCTCAAGGATACTGATACAGACCATTTGTGTGTGAGTGTATTTTCTTTTTCTTTTTATCAGTCTGCCATTGATGCAATCAATTTATTTTTACTTAGTATCTTTCAGACTGCTTTTTATGCTTCTTCAATGCCCCTGATTCCCTGGCGCACTCATTCTCTTCCTCTATCTCTATCTCTCTCTCTCTCTCTCTCTCTTTACCCCATAAAGGATGCCGTTTTTGAAACTCTGGTTCGTGTCGTCGACCATTTGAAAAAAAAAACTATGAAAATTATCATTAAAAGGATAACAAGGATTCGAAAACAATCGATCACATATATAAATACTGTCATACACGTAGGCGGCGTGTGAGCAGCATATCCCTGTGTGTGTGTGTTATTTTTTTTTTGTGTACATACGCATATTGATTGTGAGAAATGTTTTGGTGTAAAATTACATTAAAATGCGGGCCAAATTGTATCCCAAAAAATTTTCATTTCAAATTTTTTTTTTTTTGTTTACTCAGAAACATCACCAGAGACAATCAGCTCAACATTGTCGTCACAGTTGAGTGATTCAAGTGGATTTGATTTGCTTCGTTTTTATTTGTTTTTGGTTTTTTTTCTCTTTTTTTGGTTCGTTTTCAGTTATCAAGTTGCTTAAACATAAATACTTGCACTGTGAAGAAGAAAAATTAGATAGAGATTTATTGCTTTGACATATTACGAAGGATGAGAGTAGTTTTTGTTGTTGTTGTTGTTGTAAAAATCGGTATTTTGTTGAATGATATATTTACTTTTGATCACAAGTGCTTACTATTAATTGTCGGTTTTGGAATTAAATGTTTTTAGTTTTACCGGGAATCCTCTCCCACTGACAGCAGATTCAGACGATTTCAAACTTATTGCTTAGAGAATTGTGCATTATAAAATTATTTTGCTCCAAGTCATTCTCAGCAAGTTATTAACAAATGTATTTTATAATTTCAGAGCAGAAAACATTGACTAGCTTCGAAAAAAATGGGTACGAGCTCCTGTCAGGTTAAGTTACAATAAAATCTTTTAATTAGCAGATCTCATGCTAAAGAATATAAGAATATTTACTGTACGTTTTTACTTCCTACATAATTTTCGTAGTTTATTTTTGATAATTTTTGTATGCTTTTGATTAAAAGTTATAGCGGTGAAAAATCGATAAAATTCAAAAATTAGGTGTACTCGTTTTTCGAGCTTCTAGTGTAGCAGAATTGGGGCAAAGGTAAATTCTTACTATGCAATCTTAAAGCTAATAAATTTATGATTTATTTTCCATTTTTATTTTGGAAATATATTTTACAGTTAATTTTTGACCATTTTCCAAATATGCTATTGCCTTGATAGTGGGATTTGTGAAGGGTTGATTGAAATCTAAAAATAAATCGAATAATAAGCTTAAAAAAGACTACCGGAAGCAGTCGTATAAACACTTAAAATTCTAAGATTGTAACGAGTATTTTTACCAACATGTGTGTATGTAGAATTTTGAGTGCTAGTCAATGTAAATCACAACCGCCTCCAGCAAACATCGAAAGCATTGGCTGCTCTCTGATAATGTAAGAGTGTCTTCGGGAAAGTGTGGGGCCTTTCTCCTAGCAGGGTCCCGTGGATCCACACTACTATAATAATACCTATTTTCACCTATTCATCGGCGGTCGTGTTAGGTCGTCTTTCCCTTGTGGGAGTCACGAGGGTTCTATACCGAACGCTATGTTGTACTGTGTCTTTTCCTACTACTATTCTGACCTGGTGAATCTGGTGAATCTCTCTCCACTAGATGTAATTATCCATGAAGATTCCATCAGGGGCATCATGATGACTGATACATGATGGACAGTGGTACGGCCTACCTCCAGTATAGGATAATTGAGGTACTAATGCAAAATTTCTCACTTCTGTCTATGCCCTATGACTCGATGCCGTCCAGGATAGTACTAAAAAAGTGGTTCAAGTCACTAATGCCAGAGGCCAACTTTTGACTTGACCTTACGGCTGAGCCCGGTAAACAGATATAACAGTCGGACGTTAGTGTAGGTTTCAGGGTACGTCGCTATCGCCGGCAATGAGGCCTGTGCCGTACTAGCAAAGAAAGGCCCTGCAGCTAATTTTATCGGCCCTGAGCCGGCTTTGCATATTTCCTCTGGAGCCATAAAGGCCACAATTAACGAGCGGATTGCTTCAGTTCATAAGTTGAATTGGCAGACTGAGAGATGCTGAGTGCGGCCTAACATTTCTGCTCGGTGGTCACTTTTCCATCTGTCTTTGTACAGAGTGGACTACAGATTGATAATCGGCCTGGTAATGGGTCACTTCCTATGCGTGGAGGCAGGCTGATCTTGTGTGTCTGCCCTGTTTTCTATCGAATAAGATTTGGGAGTCTTTGATACAGATATGCTGAAGAGCACATCTCTTGGCTCCTTGCAACTACAGGCTCTGCTTAGATTTTTTCGGAAGTCTTTCAGATTTATAGCAAACTAAAATGGACCTCAAGCGCAGTACAGTGGACGTTTGTCTGAGTGCTGCGCTTGCTTCGAAGTCCGATAAAAAATGAGTGCGGTGGACTTATGTAGTTTGGCTTCAGTTTTTCAGGCAGATGTTTTGTTTAAAAGTAAATTATAATTTTTTCTCAAAGTTCATATTTCGCCATGATACATGACAGCTTTCCCCTTAGAGCTTTCGGTCAAAGTCCCTAACAAGTTTGTGACAATAACTTGACCGTTCAGAATTAACTTAATATAAGCAAGCCACTTGCAGCTATCTGCAGAAGTGCCAAATTTATTAGGTTTATAAATCAAAATATAATATCAAGTGAGAGAAAATGTTTGAGAGAAGAGACAGAAGTGTCGATATTCAAATTAAATGTGTAACAAATATCTAAAGGAAGCTTTTGCAGCGTCAGCAGTTAAAAATTGCTATCGTTTTACGAAAAGAATTTTTTTAGATACATCTCGAAAAATTAGTGAGGTTTCTGGAATGTATAGCACAAAGGCAAATAAAATGATTTTTACTTAATTCAATTAAGCATTTGACGACATATTTCACTTATGTTTCTTCCAGAACCCGGATCGGATTTTGTAGATATTATATTTCTATACCGTTCAGAATCCATGGGCGATTTTTCCAAAGTCTTAAATAAAAGTGTGAATACTCTAAAAATAATTCTTTCACAGTAATTTTTGCAGCAGAAGTTTTGCAAAATGTATAATCTTTGAAACACCATAATCAAGAACCATCTACTTAGCTATCCAAAAATTAAGTGATTTTAATTATACTGCCTTCTCTTGAACAAAAAACTTTTCAAAATGCATTACCATTACTTCAAAGTGTTTAACGGGTTCATTGAACTTTACTGCGAAACCGTAGAAACTCAGCACGCCTGCGTATTTCTCACGATTTATCAAAACATGTAATTGAATACTTTTATAATATTTAATAATTGATTGATTGATGACTGCTGAAAAAATATTACTTACAGATTATTTACTATAATAATAATAAATTTATACAAAAATTATATTATATTTTCTGAGCCGCTTACAATGCATTACATATTGGCCATTAGACACGCGCTTTTAATGCTTGCCACCACCACCACATAGGGCAACTTGGATACACCCACCAAAAGAAAAAAATATGAAATTATATAAAACAATAGAAATCGTGTTGGACAATTGAATTTTTGATATTTTCCATATATAATATTCGTATTAATTTTCGAGTTATAAGTAAACGCCCCCCCAAATGTAATTCAATATATTTTGTTTCTCTCCCTTTTGCCCTTTTCAAGCATACTCTCATATTGAAAGATATGGGTTTCCAAACAAATGAACAACAACCTAAAATGGAATGGAAATATTTTTAATGGAAAAATTTACGCCTGTCAATTTTACTGTTGAGTTATTCAAACAATTACCATTCCTGAGAATAAATAATGAAAAACACAGCTAATTCGATGTCACCAATAAACTCAAGCAAATCAATCAACATATCAAGTTTTATTATTATTTTTTATTCTTTCTATCTTTTTGGAAAGAAAACGAAAACAAACAAAAAGAAAGGGGGAAAAAACAAAATGCATTTACCATTAAAAATTTTGTTATTTTCTAAATTCTATTTTTGTCGATAATGTAAATTAACCATTTATCAGTTATGTATACAAAATCCCACAACAACAACAACAACAACAACAACAACAATAGTGATTTTAAAAACTGTAACAATTTCTTATGAATAACACAACAGCAGAAAAAGCAGCAGCAGCAGCAGCAGCAATGCTCGTTAATCATGCTCATTCGAGTACACTTGAAGTACATGTATGCATATGATATGAAGGCTGAATGGGGTTAATGGAAATCATTCAAACAATACCGCATTGATGTGACAAGCTGAAAATTGAATTTAGAGAGAGAGAGAGAAAAAAAAAAAATACCCACAATACGTCCGGAAAAAAAAAAATTTGAAAAACTCATAAAAACTCACTAAAATCCAAATGCTTTTATTTGATAAACAAATCATAAAATGAACCCACCATCAAGAACATATAATAAAATTGTATACTGTAAAAATTCAAGCGTACAATTGAAATTGAAGTCTCAAGAAAACACACGAAAAAAAAAACTAATAAAAACAACAAAAACAAGATCATTGAAATTCAATATGCAGATGGAGGTCGTTGCGAGAGTGATGATCGTTCGATCGTTCGATCGATCTGGTCGTTTGTTGCGCGCCTTAAATGTTTATATGCAGGATCTTCTGATACATATCTAGTGAATAGTGATCGCAACCAGTATGCATAATTTCACAACCCTTAAAAAGCAAATAGCATTACATCCCTTTCGAATTATTCCAAAATTCGATCACGCTCCATTGGATGAATTGTGGCTTTTGAAAATTGTTGACTTTATAATATTTGTCTCTAACAATGAACTCACGATGAGAATACGATCGATCCTCAGCAAAGTTATTATTATTTATGACAGTATGCCTCATTTGTAATTGAGTAAATTTCATTTTAATTTGCATTTTGACATTAGAAGCACGTACACATTCGTTTTGTGGTGAAACAAAGTACTTTTTTTCTCATACAAAAATTCTGATCTCAACGATGATCAGCATGATCATTATCATGCTACAATATTTCGACTACCCAGAGATTTTTTTTATGGAATTCTTGCTATTGAATCAACTAAATGCGCAAGTCAATCTGGAAAATTTTAATAATCAAATCTCAAAAAATCAAATCGAGGTACAGCGGACTTTGCCGATAGACTCGAAGCACACATACTAGCCCCTTAGACTAGTTTTTCGTTTGCAGTGTCCAATGCTCGACACACCGAATCGGGAGAGTGATCAGTCGGATTTAGTCATCAACTTTAAGAAGTCCAAAGTTCATACTGTTGTTAATAATGCACCTAAAGAGTAAAATGTGTGACCGACCACTATTAATTTCAACATTTTTGTTTAACATGCTTACCCCCACCTTTTTCGGAGCTCTCTTACAGAATTGATGTTTTTTTGTAAAAATCAAAATTTTTTTTTTGCATATTATTGGCAATTATGTGCAAACATTTCCATTACTTATGAAACATGACTTCATTCTTGTGGCTGCTTCGACTGGCTTCGCAGTTTTCGCGGCGGTTTTTGGCTTTATCTCACTAATGGTTTACTCAATATTCGCCATAAGGGCCTGAGTCGTGAACGGAGTGTACGCATAACATCGATCCTTCGTGGCACCCGAGAAAAATTGTGTAGCGGCATCAAATTGCAGTTCCGATATGGCCAATTGACATCGCCGAGACTGCTGATAATACAATTACCGAATTTGGCGTGCGAAAGGTAG
Source organism: Megamerina dolium (assembly GCA_963854835.1). Taxonomy (NCBI): domain Eukaryota; kingdom Metazoa; phylum Arthropoda; class Insecta; order Diptera; family Megamerinidae; genus Megamerina; species Megamerina dolium. The sequence continues at coordinate 19,084,995 of OY978528.1, forward strand.
ATTATGGAATGGGTTTTATGGCTGAAACCATATCTTTAATTTTCGGCCACAAAAAAATCATTTATTATGCCTCTGTAATGCTCATCGTTCACCAAAATGGCATTTCCTATAGCATTTTCAAAGAGAAATGGGCTATCGATGCCCTTGTTCTAAAACCCGTACCAAACTGTCACTCTCTGAGGATGCATTGGCTTCTCGTCAATCATATGCGGGTTTTCCGTTTCCCAAATGCGGCAATTTTGCTTGTTAACATGGCCACCGATATGAAAATGCGTCTCATCAAAAAAGATGAAAAAAACTTTTTTGCACTAAACGCACTGTTTGGGTTACACAACATAAACTTTGGAAATAAGTTAGCATTATTTCCCAACACTTGGTCAAGCGTAAAACGATTCATTTCTTTTGGGCGGAGATATGATACTGACTTTCTGTCAAGATTTCTAATGGGAATGAGTAATGTATTATTAAGTGGCTGCCGTAACTCAGCGGTTAGTGGCCTTCTGATCCCTAGGTCGTGGATTCAATCTAAATCGAAAATATTTATTCTTTCGAACGGTGTTTACCCGTCGGCAAAGCAATAACTATTTGCCCAGAAAAGCTTCTTAAAGAGCTCTTGGACAAAGGCACCAGCTAAGATATGTAGGTCCCTTCTAATACTGTTCAAAAATGTAGCACGCACGTCAGTACTGGAAATGAAGCTCGATGGTAACAGAAGGGGCCTAAGTGTGTCCTCTCAGTGATTGGACTCTTGTGGTTGCCCTCTCACATAACCTAACCTAATATAGAATATTGTTAAAAAAAAAAAAAAGAACACTCTATGGTGTACTCTCTATTTACACCTTAGTCTGGTTTCCATAAGAAATATACTTAAAATCATTTGAAAATCGACAATTGCATCTGTAATTTCCCAGAAATCGATACTAGAAGGGTGATATGCATCAGCCACCTTCATTAATTTTTCTGTTCCAATATTTTCGGAGCCCCTGACTCCTTAGTCAGGTTTCTATAAGAAATATACTTAGAATCATTTGAAAATCGACGAATCCATCTATAATTGCCCAGGAAATCGCGCTAAAAGGGTGATATATATCAGCCATCTTCATTAATTTTTCTAACCAAATATTTTCGGAGCTCGTAGACGTGGCTAGCTCAGTGTCGGGCTTCTGTTCTGTTCTGTCGTGCATTTAATCCTCGCCTATGACAACGGTACCCATCTGTCGGCAAGCAATTGGCAATTCTTTCGGAAGTTGCAATTTGCCATGAAAAAGCTTCTAAAAAAGAGCAAATTAATGTCACAAAGATTTTGCCATTCGGAACTGGCTAATATAAGTAGATCCCTTCTAGTACTGAGCAAATGGCATTTCGGGACCTATATATGTCACATATAATAATAATTATTTGTGGTTTTCCCCACAAAATTGACATTCTTCTAGTTTAAAGTCTATCAACCAGATATTCTCGCTTATAAAGTCATTAATATAGATATTTTCCAAATACTCATGCATACAGAACATGCAGGAAGACATTCATATTTCCATAATCTAAATGTAATTAAGTAATAATTGTAATTTTACAAAAAAAAAAAAAAAAAAATTAACAATTTGAACAACATATAAATCAGAGAGGTAAATAAATGTTGTACGTTTTTGAAATTTTAAATTTTGGTTGTTACTCGTGTTCGATCAAAAAAAAAAAAAACAAAAAAAATACTCAGTCATAATATGAATGTCTATTATTTCCCTTCATTTAACAACGAATTCAATTGAAATATGTAAAGCTAATTGTCATATGAACATATAAGGCACACTTGCACACCAAAAAAAAAGAAGAAGAAGAAGAAGAATATAAGAAATTTAATGGAGGAACCATAAAATGAACAAGAAAAAAAAATTAATAAAAAATGGAGGAAAGAGTTTCGACAACAAAATTATAAAAACATTTTTTTTTTTCTTCTTAAATATTCAAATTTATTATTGAAATATATTGCTTGTTGTTTTTTTGTTACTTTTGGAAATTATTCAACTGTAAATAATGCATTTATAAAGTGGTGGGGAGGGATTGTTGAGGAAGTAGTACATATAAGATATAAGCAACATGTTGAGATACATGTACATAAGTCATCACAACAATAATGGAACGCTTCAATTTAGAGTACAATTTAATTGAATTCAATATTGTATTGACATTGGGTTGAAACAAAACGTTTCAATCAATTGACATTTCTTAAGTAAGTAATCGATTGACATACGACAGCGGCAATGGAGAGACTACATTGCGACATGACATGACATGAACCATTCAGTCAGCCAGCCAGCCAGCGAGTTATATGGAAATGATGCATGAATTTGTAATATATGTAGATATAGGAAAAAAAGAAGAAGAAGAAGAGTTGAAAGTATCGATAATTGATAATAAAAATTATTTTTGAAAAATGTTATTTTGAGTTTATCTCCACATGAATTTGAATTGTTTAAAATCTTGTATTTTTTTTATAAAAAAAGGGGTGTATTATATATTCTATTTGGGTGTACATTAGGGTAGCCCTTATTTGAGAAAGTCGTTTTTTTAACTTTTGAAGGTTAAAAATTTTCGAATTGCTAAAAAGTTGCAAATTAGAAACTGCCAAATAGTGAAATTTAAGGACTGGACCACGAATTTCATCATTGTAACATAAGCCCTAAAGTATACATTAATTGTGGACTACACTGTTTTCTTTATTTTAGTCATTTCCATTTGAAAAAAAAAAAGTAGATTTTTATCATTTTCTTAGCATTTGCCTATAATATCTCGCCCTTAAAAGGCCTCCATTAATTTTTTCTCTGCCTTTATAAAATTAATTTAAATGAATATCGACAAATTATTCCATAGCTGTCCAGGAATCACCACTAGGGTGATGAAAAGTAATTCCGATCTTCATTAATTTTACCTCCTTAATATTTTTAACGAGTCAACACACCCTAGTACAGCGAAAATCACCAAAAAATTGAAAAGAACCATCAGCTGACCAGGAATCATTTGTATAGACGTGAAAAATAAGGCCGACCCCATCGAATTTTTCTTCCCGACATACAAATATTGCATTGTTGCAGGCAAAAGCAAGAACAAATATTATATAAAAAAAAATGTCTGCACACAAACAAGGAAAATAAATAAAAATCAAAAATAAATACTCATTTTAAGAGAAAAAAAATATCAAAATCAGTCAATAATTAATATATTTCAGTTTTTTGGTCATCACGTATAATAATTGCGCACTCTCCCCATGCAAACTTCTAATCAACCCGCGCTATTTAAAATAATTATAAATTATGCTCATTGGTGTAAAAAGCAAAACTAAAATTTGTGCAATGCAAATACAAATTCATTGTCTCAAAAGCTCCATTTACCACAATACCATACGCTATGGGTGAGTAGAATGTATCAATAATCGCAGCCAATAGATGGCCAGTAAGACAAAATTACAATAAATGAATCTAAACTTAATCCCATTGTTTCTAAAACAACAACAACAACAACAACAAGAACAAACAACCACATTAGATTAGAACAATTGTAGCAGCTTTAAACATTTAATGGACCTACAAATGCATGTACGCGTGCATGCATATTGATCAGTCAGCCGATTTACTTGGCCGATTGTTGAAGTCGCCTATAACATACTCGTATATATGGAATAATGGATTAATTATGAGTGCAACCGCATTGCACTTATGTTTTATGTGCTACCTATCTCTACTGATGTACTCGCACGTGTGTGTGTGTGTGTTAGTGTCTATGATAATGTCTAATACTTTAGTGGTCTTCTTATCAGTTAATGCATTCTGCTTTAATTGTTGTATGTGTTGTATGTGCAAGTTGATATTTTGTATATTTACAATTGCATTCATATGTATTGAAGTATATGTGTATGTATGTATATTGGTTTTAATGTTTCCAGATGCTTTAGTTCCCATGTGATATATTCTTTATGTGGTTTATATCGATTACTCAAGAAAGAAGAGGCGTTGTTGTTTGATTCTTCGATGGAGTATTTTATTTTGATACATTTCAATTGACTAATACACCCCATATACATATATGATAGCTGTTATGAATTGAATTGGTTCTTATTAAAATATATATTTTTTTCCTTTTTTCTAAATTCCATTTGATCAAAAAGTTCCAGAAATTTTTTATACATATATTCGTTGTTGGTGCCATAGTGGGTCTCTATTTTCAAATCCTACACCTAGAGTGTTTCAACACAATACAATATTTGACCTTAGCCTGAGTCTAAAATTATGGTTCAACAAATTTTCGATATCATTCTCTTTTAATGACCTTAGTCATCTTTGAAGTTTTACCATCCCAAATGCATTAAAGACATTAATTGAAAATAATCAAATATTTCATATAATTTCGCTATGAAATATACGAGTAGACCTAATAAAGTCATAAATTAATTACGATCTTATTCGAAATGACTTCCCTTTACCTTCCAGCACGACTTGAGACGATCTGGGAAACAAGGTGCACCCTGGCGCAACTCAGATCGGGATACAGTAAATTCCACAATAATTATCTTTCAAAAATCGATCCCAATATACCGGACGAATGCCCCGATTGCGGCGGCCAATCACCGCACGACACTCTCCACTTATTCAATTGTCCCTTGTACCCCACAAATTTGATACCCATACAGCTCTGGACACACCCTTTTGAGGTGGCCACATTTCTGGGACTTGACCTTCACGAGGACACGAGCGAACAATAGCTTGGGATGCTGACGACGACACAAATTGAAGTTGCTACAACAACAACAACAACAACATCTGGGCACTAATAGATCGCGAGACTCGCTTCATTCATGGGGGGAAATTGTCCACTGCACGGACAAGGGCTCACTTCAACGACTCGTTATTTAGGTGTCGAGTAGAGCAAGCCATGCTCTCTAATACGGACCACAACTTGTAATCCAACGGGTTGAGGTCTGGACTACCAGCTGGCCAATCATTGCCGTTGATATGAAGTCCGGCATGTTGTTTTCTAGGGCTCGCTTAAACGACTCAATATTTCGGTGTCGAGTAGAGCAAGCCATGCCCTCTAATACGGATCACAACTTGTAATCCAACGGGTTGAGATCTGGACTACCAGCTGACCAATCATTGCCGTTGATATGAAGTCCAGAATGATGTTTTTTAGCCTCAGTTGAGTCGTTTTTACCTTGTGAGCTGGAGCAGAGGCCTCTTTGGGTCCTCGGGATGAATTGGGATGCTTTTCTGGATGACCAAGCATACACACGATCGTTCTATTTATTGAACGTTTCATCTACGGTGAAGATTTTCTCGTCAGTAAACAGAATTTGTCTATGAGCGTACCGGCTGCGTAACCGGCTTTCGATTTTCACATGCGTTCTCCCTACAATGCGGCCGTGAGCAAGTCTTCAGTCTGTCGCTTGTACGTGCTAAGTCCCAAATCTTCATGTATATTGATTTTTGCGAAAAATTGCTTTTCCCTCGACAAGATTTTCTGTTTTCGCAGCGGTTTTAGGTCGATTCATTTCTTTACGGCTTTGATCGCTTTCGGGGTACTCACAGTGTGCGGCCGGCCGAATATTTGACGATTTCGTACTCCACCAGTATCCTCAAATAACTTCAGAGCACGATACATAAAATTGCGAATGATTCCAAGCGGTCGCAACGTCCGAAAAATATCGTCTTTTCCCATGTTACATTTTAGTAGGCCCCATTCGATGATTGTAAACAATTGATGCCAAAAACTTTTTACGTGGCATCAAATCGCAGTCAGGATGAAATGGATGCGCCCAATATTGCATTCGCAATGAATATTGGACTCCTATACTTAATTCCATGTATGTATAACTGATAGTTTTCTCAGCACACATTTTTTGCTTATTTTTTTTTTTATCATATGGAACAAGCTAGGCCCATCTAATTTGTGACAATTTTCCCATTACTTTCTGATCAACTACCATACGAATAATTTGAGTGATTTTAGCCTCATATTATACATTCTTTCAACACATATTTAATATAGATTTATTTATTTGTAGTAATTCTGTGAAATAATTTTTCTAAAATTAATTACTTTCTTAGTTTATACTCAAAGGACAATGTCTATAGAAAATACAGCATACATACATGGGTAATATTTAGATGATAAGCAATGAAATCATTTTTCATATTTCGAACATATTTCTTTTTATGATAGAAATTAAGAAAAAAAAAATATTTTAAATTTACTACTTCATATATTGAAAAAAAAAAACAAGCCTTGAATTGAAAATATTATCTTTCTTTATTTATATATTTTCTTTTTTAGTATATTGCATGCCAATGAGATCAAGCCCCAATGGGATTTAATATGAAGTGAATTATTTTCAATTATTTTGAAATTTTGTTGCTTGTTATTAAACTCTATATAAATGATAGAAATGTCATTATATAATAAATTGATTAAACACATTTACTGATTGCTTAAAAAAAATATTTTTCTTAATGAATTTTTTAAGATGACTTTCTTCTAGCAAAGTCTAAAGGTCACAGCATTTTTATTAATGTGATACATAGATTTAATATTGAGAAATTTTGTTACTCATTCTTTGTTTAAAGATGACTTTTCTCTCAATTTGATAAATACAACAATTTATACAATTTCTTCTAATTTTTATGTTTATTTGCTTTAAGCAAAAGCAAATGCTTAGACACTTAGAATCATATTTTTTGAAGCAAATCGAACGAAGAGCTCCCGTCTTAGTGAAGTGATTTTTCAAAAGAAAAAAAATATTAATCACAGTAATAATCGATGCCTATATTCGTAAAAAAAAAAAAACAATTTCAAGAGTCATCAGCAAGTAGTCGAGGCATTCACTTGCCTGTAAGTACTAGGTTCAAGCAATTGCTTCATTTTTGTTTATTAAACATTTCTCAGAGAAAATAAAATCGGATGCATTTTGTGTGTTGTTTAACAGAAACATAAATTTATTTTTAAGACAAAAAAAAAATTAGCCCTTAAGCTCCCAGTTATTGAAACTGATGAAGAAAAACTTAAGCACAAAACTACATTGCTCAAAAGCTTTACTGATTTCGATTGCCAAAATGTTTAAGCACTTAAACAACAATTTTAAATCAGTCGAAAATCAAAAAAAAAATATCTGTAGTTTTATAAATAAATTGCTCTACGCAATGAAAATGTCACATTGATTGTTTATTGCTGCAGTAAAAACTATAACAAGTATTGGATAATAAAGAACAGACAATACTACAGACCAATATTAAGTATCTTAAAGAGACTATAAACAAAAGCGAATAGAGAGTACCAATAATAACTACAACAATAATAAAATAACATCAATAAGAACAAGGAATAAAATACGGCATGCAGGTTGGCAATCTGTTTTGTTCTTCTTATTGCCAAGTGTTTCGAGAGTGAGAGTAAACGTATTAAAGACGGCTTGGCATGAAGGCACTACATACATGAATGCCTGGCTCATAAAAAAAAAATAAAAAGGAAAAACAATAGCAGACTGACTGACTTGGACTGCTGAATGGAATTCATTGGCTTAATATATATGAAGATGATGTTTTTTGCCTTGTTGGGTGTGACTAGCCCAACTCATTTCTGTCCTTCTCACTGCTAATACATATGAAATTGATCGAATTTATTAACTTGAATTCTATAAGAAGAGAGAAAAAAAAAAGAATTTAAAAAAATCTATATTAGCCAATATAAACTGTCAATCTGTAGATACAAGTCATTTCATTTGGTCCATCATAAGCACGCGACATTTCTGTGAGGATTTATTGAATCAGATATGATTTTGTATTTTAATTTTTTTTTTTAATTTTTTTCTTGCAAGATTTTTTATTAAATAACAATTGTTATTTTCGAAATGGATCACCACAGTGTGCCCACATGAAATCTCTTCATGCGACAGTGACAGAGACAGAGGAACAAAAAAATATCAAAAATGTTCCAATGAACATTTTGAGTGACAGGCAACATGTTTTTATATACAAGTTTTACTTTAAAAAGAATTTCTTATTCTTTGGCACATTGTTTCTGAAAAAACAGAATGAACAACATTCCATGTATCATGAGTGGGATATTTAATGTTGCATCACATGTATGACATCAGATTCAAGGAAAAAAAATATGAAGCAATATCAGCAGAGAGTGAGGGGGACGAAATACACAGAGGAAAAAAAAAGGTTACACTTTCTTTGCCAAACACAATTAGCTGGTAATATTGTCACAAACAAATACAAGCATTTGAACATATTTATGTCAAATTCTCATGTTTATTTCGTTGTTTAAACACAATTAATTTATTTTTATTGTTCTCTTCGATTGTTCTTCTTGATGATGTTACTGAAGTTGTTTCTTCTTTTGTTTTTTTTTTTTTTTTAATTTGTCTTGAATGGAAATTCATAAAATTTATGATCATCCAAATCATCTACATACTATCAAGGTATCAAAAGGTTGCGCCAGATATTTCTGTGTGGTAAAATAAAAAACAAAGGCTGTGGAGTATTGAGGAATCCCAACTATGTCTACAACAGTATTATGAGGCATTACATAGTTAGTTTTGTGATGATCCTTATTTTTTGGGGCTAGAATTGATTGTGTAAATTTTACATATTAACACATTCGTATTGGGGCTACATTAAATAGTAGGCGTGGCTTATGAAAATTATTTTTTGGCTTACAATACCAATGTATGTGCCATATATGGTTGCCTTAGGTTGAAGACTACCTAAACTATAACCGTTTTGCCTTAGAAAATTCCACGACTACGTATGGGAGCTACACTAAAGAGTAGGCGCGGCTTGCCCATTTCTAGCAAAATTATTTCTCCTTACAATAATAAGCTACATGGCCAAAGTGGTTGTCCTGCCAGACTACATAAATTATGCTGCTTTAGAATTTATAAAAATTCCTCAGCTTTGTATGGTAGCTATATTAAATAGTGGGCGTAGTCCATCTATTTTTTTTCAAAATTATTTCCAATTATGAAGATAATAGTCATGTCAAATCTGGTTGTCCCAAATTCAGAGACTAAGTAAGATAGGGTGGTTAAATCTTATTTAAATCATTGACTTTGTATAGAAACTGCATTACATAGTGGGCGTGGCTCACTCATTTTCTGAAAGTTTATAGTCCACTTTCATATTAATCTACTCACAAAATATTATTGTTCTAGAAGGAATACTAGATACCGTAGCTCAGTGTTTAATGTTTTAGTCTTCTGATCTGTAGGTCGTGGCTTCAATCCCCGGCAGAAGCATAACAAACTTAATATCGAAAAAAAATTTTCCTTTCGAACGGTACCCAGCTGTCGGCGAGCAATTGCCGAATCTTCCAGCAGTAACAATTGTCCATGGAAGAGCTTCTAAAAGAACCCTGTGACAAAGCTCAGAAAAAGTGATGTCGCTAGAGTTGTGCAGTTCGGAACCGGCTAAAATAAGTAGTAGGTATGCCGCCTCCCAGCGGTTGCGAGGAGGACGTTGCCCGGTGGTCGCCACGGGTAGGGCCTCCAATAATAATAATGAAGGCGCCATCACATAGTAAGTAGAGCGAGCTACATGACTACCGCACATTAACAAATAGAGGTATCATCACAAAGCGCTTAGATCAAACTACATGACAACCAGTGAGTTGACTTGCGATGAGTTCAACAAGAATTGCGCTAGCCCCACCCGGTTGAGGCAGTTAGTTACTTAGTAAGTAAATAAGTAAGTAGAACTGATATACCGAATTTAGATTGTAGCGCAGATAGATATTCTGACAAACCTTAAGTCAGATGTAAATGCAAATGGGGCTCCCGCTTAATAACTCCAAAAGGCAGAAGACTATGTTCAATCATCACTAACCACGGCTACGATGTTATTTCAAATGGTCAACCGACATATTGGCCGACGGACAAGAGGAAAATACCCGATCTCATAGACTTTGGAGTCGCCAAAGGTTTGCAGATGGAAAATATCTCCACAGAGTGTAATTATGATCTATTATCTGACCACTCACCCACGGTAATATCTATAAAATCACCAAGCCCCCAAGGTAATTGCGTTAGAAAGAAAATAGACTGGTTAAAATTCAAGAAATATATAAATTCCCATCTTCCTCTGAGTACTGTATTAAGAAATGGACACGATGTAGACTCAGCACTCGAAAAATTCAACCAGCTGCTCTCATTAGCTCTCAGCTCAGCCACCTGCACAAAGGTATGCAAGCAATCAAACTATAGCCCATACACACCAGCCGATATTGAATTGCTAGTAAGACAGAAAAGAAGACTCCGAAGACAATGGCAAGAATTCAGATCACCGAATCTGAAAACACAGCTACAGCACTGCACTCGAAAGTTAAAGCAAGCCTTAAAAAATAAAAACAACAAAGAGTTAGAAGAGCACATAGCGAAATTAACACCTGGTGAAGCGTCAGACTACTCTTTGTGGAAATCAGCAAAAAACTCAAATCGGCCAATTCTCACTGATTCCCCCATCCGTTTGAGTGACGGTAATTGGGCTAGAAGCAACTGTGAGAAGGGTTTGGCTTTTGCAAACCACCTAAAAAGTGTGTTTACACCCAATCCACCCTCTTCACAGTCCTCATTACCAATATTAACTTCTCAACCTTGCTCAATAACGCTCAAAATTAAAAAAAAGGACATATTCAAAGCAATTTATAAAGATTTAAACCCAAAAAAATCACCTGGTCCAGATAAAATTACCGGTAAAATGATAAAAGAGCTACCTCCGGCTTCAGTAATTCATCTCATGCACATTTTCAATGCTATCCTTCGTATTAAACACTACCCCAAATGCTGGAAAACTTCAAAAATTATTATGATAGCAAAACCAGGAAAAGACCCTACAAAAGTTGCATCGTACAGACCTATCAGCCTCCTGCCTCTACTTTCTAAAGTATTCGAAAAGCTACTTGTCATGAATATAACTCCATTTATTAATCTCAACCAACTGATTCCTCAACATCAGTTTGGATTTAGAAAACAGCACGGCACAATAGAACAAGTCCACCGCATTGTAACTCTGATAAGGAACACTTTTGAAGAAAAAAAGTATTGCTCAGCTGTCTTTCTTGATATCACTCAAGCTTTCGATAAAGTATGGCACGATGGCCTTATTTACAAACTCAAACTCTTACTGCCTGCAAATGTCTCCTCATTGCTTAGTAGCTACCTCACGAAAAGACAATTTCTCGTACATCACAAGGATTACACAACAAATCCATTGGATATTCACGCTGGCGTTCCTCAAGGAAGCGTTTTGGGCCCCTTACTGTATCTCTTATACACTACAGATATGCCCAGCAATAACCATACATTTATATCGACCTTTGCAGATGATACGGCAATATTGTGCTCTCGCTCTAACCCCATAGAAGCTACTAAACTCCTGCAGACTCATATCGATTCTCTCGAAATCTGGCTAGCAAAATGGCGTATAAAAGTCAATGAATCAAAGAGCGTACATGTAACCTTCACGCTAAGGCCAGATACATGTCCCCCACTTAAAATTAATGGCCAATCAGTTCCACAATGTTCCTCAACAAAGTACTTGGGTATTCACCTCGACAGAAGGCTGACCTGGAAAAATCACATAGAGGCAAAGAAAACTCAGATCAAGCTTAAAATTAATCAGTTATGGTGGCTGTTACACAAAAGATCAAAGTTGAATCTCGAATACAAAGTGCTATTATATAAAGCAATCCTGAAGCCAATCTGGACTTATGGTATTCAGTTTTGGGGCACCGCATCTCCTTCAAATATCGAAAAATTGCAGCGAATACAATCCAAGTGTCTGCGAATTATTGTAAACGCGCCTTGGTATATGAGGAACGTTAACATCCATCGAGATTTAAATGTACCCACAATTACTGAGGAAGTTGCAATGTCTTGCAGAAGCTACATTCAAAAATTACACAGTCCCCTTGCTAGGCAATTGTTGCTGAGCACGGGGCATCGTCGATTAAAAAGAAAAGACACACTGAATATGCTGTGAAATTGCTATACCTCGTGACTCAACAAATTGTGATGGAACGTTGGGAATATCACATAATTTTATTTAGTTTGTAAGATTTGATTACATATTGTTAGTTTCTAAGTAATTTTAGAAAGATTCAATAAAAAAGCTTGTTAAAAAAAAAAAAAAAAAAAAAAAAAAAAAGATGTAAATGCAGATCATCAAAAATTTAAAGAATTAATAGACTTCAGACCTCTAGCCTTTTCAAATTGCGTAGATCCGTTCAGAGGGAGTTAAGACCGATATCTAAAACTATCAGAATTTAACCCATAACCCAAATTTATACTCTCTATCGCTACAATTTCTTTGAATCACAAGTAACTCAATCTGCTCAATTTAATTTTATGAATATTTTTCATAATAGACTCACAAAATATTCAATCATTGGCCATCATGATATTTTTTTTCTGCATAATCATTACACAGCTGAATATCTACTCATCTACTACATTTCAACGTTCGGATATATTCAGTGGTATTGTCATTGTTACCTTATGAAAAAAAAAAAACAAATACCGATTGAATGAAAAATGGAAAATCATCACAAAAATTATATGCAAATTAGTTGTCTGCTGCATACATTCAAACGAGTAGCAGCTGTGAAGAGATTGTCAAATAAATGATTAAAAATAAAAGAAGAATATAAACAACAACAACAACAACAACGAAAAAAGGGTCAAACTACAATCACTCAATCTCTACTCATATAAATATAAAGGTATAAAAAAGCTAATATTTATTTATTATTCACATTTTGAAGTGTTTCTCTTTTTTTTTGTTGTTGTAATTTTTGCTTTTCATCGACGTTTAACTGCACTTTTAAAGATTTTGATCGCGACTACTGGATATACTGGATATACTATGTGTGCTTTGAATGTACGATGATCATCATTATCTTTTTAATAATGGTGATGATGTTATTAATGATGATGATGATAATGATGATGATAATGATGATGATGATGATGATCATGAGAAAGGTTCAAAGAATATTGAATACTTTTGAACCTTTCTCGATTATAAATAATATTGACGAAGAGCATAGTACTTTGAAAAAATGGTCGTATGCAGTGGAGGGTTATAAGAGTGTTACATGATCACCGAAAATAGGCTGTGCTTAATTAATTTACTTTTGTAATTGTCCCATTAAGAATTTTTAGCAAAACAAACATCATCGTGAAATTTCTGATTTAGAATTGTATAATAAATGAAGTAAAACAAAGTGATCTTATCACATTTTGAAGGATCATAATCCAATCTACGATCATTTGCTTAATCGAGAATAAATTTATAATAACTATATTCGGGCGTAACTTAAAAATCATATCAATCTTGCGATCATTTCCTTCATAGATCAGTGAAATTACATTTTTTTTTTAAATACAAAAATTCCTTTCAAAATTGTAGAATTCATCGATCACTTGATCAGTGATATTGGTTCATTATTTTTTGTTGCAATACAATACAAGAGAGCTCTAAAAAATGTATAAACAAATAGTGCAAAAATAGTACTAACGTTATGATCGTTTCAAATGCCAATGGATCACAATCAAAACTAACGATCATTTGAGAGATCAATGGCATTTACGATCACAGATCAATCTCATCTCAGTTTAGGATTATGATTATGGTACTTAATTGTTGATTGAAGATTTAAAAATATAGAAATTTTAGAACAGTGAATGTAAAAAATTCATTCCATCAGCACTTAAGTGGAAGATCAAAGAGATCATTTTCTTTGGAACAAAAATCTAAGGAAAATTAACAAATAATCACATAGCTACCCAGAATTCGTTTCTAGGGGGTAAAGTGTATGATCCATGTCCAATAATTTTTTCCCTTCAATATTTTTTCTGTATTTTCATGCCCTATCGCTACTCATCTTGGGGACTCCCTTTCAAAATTAACACAAAACCACCTAAAATGCGTCAAAAACCCCACATACTTCATGAGAGATCTCCTCTAGAGTGTGAATTGAGTTTTTCCCTAATCAATTGATATTCAAATCCATCACAAAGGTATATCGAAATGTGGCAAACACCAGAAGAAGCACCTTATGTAACTACGTGACTGTCTTACAGCATATTCTATGCAGTGATTGGTGATCGTGACTATTTGTAATGCACTAACGCATCAAAGGTGATGCTTCTTCATTTAAATTTTGTCTCTTTATTTAGTACTACAACAACAATCGACTTTAGCAAATTAAATTTTCATATTTTCTCTATACTCTTTCTACAAGATATGAGCATGTTTGCTATTGCAACATGGTGTGTGGCATATATCGAACAGGGTTCTCATATGCCACACGTTCTTCATTGTCATTGCCATTAATATTATCAGTTTATGCATATCCATAAAATTTTATTTTTCTTCAGTTGATGTAGACCTTTCTTTTTTTTTTTTTTTTTAATTATTTTTTAACCCTTCTATTGCCATTTCAGTGACTTTTTCAGAGTTTCAAAATTGATACATATATCTTCATAGACATATAAGTTGCTGTGACTATCCTATTATTATTTGCACGTCGACATAGTTGTTCAATATATAATTTATACGAGAGTACATACCACACACACACACTGATCGTAATTGAAATTCATCGATCACCACTGCTGATGATGATTGATTTAATGAATTTTTTCTTGGTGCACATATATATTTTATCATACTGTTGACGCATAGACAAACCACATACACATTAGCTCATAAATATGCGCTAAAATTGCATAAATTTTATTTGCCATTATTGGCGTTATAACTTTCCCTTCAGCCCACGTCACAATACGAATTGAATTCGCTGTATGACTATGATGACTATTCGACTGTTGAATAGTTTATTATGCAAAGGCGTATGTGAGCTGGAAAATTTGAAACATTTATTGTTATTGTTATTATTTATTATTATATTCGGATACAATTGACAGACAGCGTCTAGCGTGTGACTTATGACTCATTTGAGTACTCATTTGGTACTTCGGCGTACAGTAACTACTACTCAATTATGATTCCTTTGAATAAAAATGTTTAAGTCTGTTGATGATATTTATTTTATTGCCAAATAAATCTAAACGTGGTGAGTAATCAATTAAAATCCAATCTTAGACTGAATTTTATGATCACCTAATGGTATTTAGAAGAATTAATTGAAATTGCAAATGCAAATGTAGAAATAAAATTCATACAAATCAAATTTTTGGAATCGAAAATATTAGGAAAATATTTGGAAATTGATCATGGTTAAAGTTCATTTCTAGCTCCAAGAAGTGGGTGCCGTAGCTCAGTGGTTAGTACGTTGGCCTTCTGTTCTGTAGGTCGTAAGTTCATTCCCCGGCTGAAGCATAATAAAATTTGATATCGAAAAGATTTTTCGTTCGAACGGTACCCACCTGTCGGCAAGCAATTGGCAATTCTTCCGACAGTTACAACTTGCAATGAAAAAGCTTCTAAAAGAACTCTGTGACAAAGCTCAGAAAGAGTGATGTCGCAAGGGTTCTGCCGTTCGGAATCGGCTAAAATAAGTAGGTCCCTTCTAATACTGTCCAAAATTTAACACGCACAACAGTAATTGAAGAGAAACTCGGCCAATGAGCCCTTCGGGGCTTTAAGTGCCACATATATATACAGTATTGTGCAAAACTTAAGCAACTGGCATAGTGCTCTCATTGATTTCAAATTTACTAAAAAATAAAAGCGCTTAGATTGAATGTTTTAATATTTATTTGTTCCTTCATTAAATACATAAAAAACAACAACAACAAAAGTTCGGTATTCTTACGAAATTAACTGTAAACAACAAAAAACAAATTATACTCATATTTCATCTGTGCAAAACTTAAGCAACTTTTAATATTTTGTGTAGTATCCCTTATTTTTAATTACTGCAGCACACCTTTTGGGCATAAAAGCTACTAATTTCGTTAAATATGATTTATTTATATTTTCCCATTCAGTTTTGAGGCCTAAAAATATTTCGTCTTTATTTTTAAAGCGCTTTGAGCCCAAGCCTCGTTTTAAAATTGAAAACAAATTTTCAATAGGATTCAAGTCGCGCGATTGTGCCGGCCAATCAAGCACTTGAATCTTATTTGACTGTAGCCAATCCTTCACAAACTTCGATGTGTGTTTCGGATCATTGTCGTGCTGAAACACCCATCGAAAAAGGCATATTCCATTCCGCAAAAGGCAACATTGCAGTTTCTAAGATGTCCTTATACATAAATCTGTCCATTTTGTGGTCAATCCTATGCAACGGACCAAGTCCACTCCCCGAAAAACACGCCCACACCATGACGTTCCCTCCTCCATGCTTTACAGTCTTTTTACAGTATCGCGGATTGAGGCCTTCACCTTTCGCATGTCGAACTCTTATTATTCCGTCTGAATTAAATAAATTTATTTTAACTTCATCACTGAACAGTACGCCAAACCACTTTTTTATGGACCAGCCCACGTACTTCTTAGCAAATTCAAGTCTGGAAAAAAAATATATGTTGTTGTTTTTGTTTTGAAGGCATTAAACCAAACATCCTTTTTTTTACATGTTTTGGTGTAAGCATTGGTTTCTTTACCGCTTTGTAGCTTTTTAAACCAACTTTAATCAAATGCCTTCTTACTGTGCTTGAATCGACATTTAAATTAAGAGTATTTACTATATCTTTTGAAGACATGAACGGATTTTTTTTAATCAATTTTTTAATTTGAATAGCTTCCCTATAAGAAATTTTTTGGGGTCTTTCTCCTGAATTTCGATCTGTAACGCTACCAGTTTTTTCAAATAATCGTATCCATCTTGATATCATAGATTTGTTGATATTTAATGATTTTGCAATGTCATTCTGTGGTTTTCCTTCCTTAAATAACGATATAACCTTCATCTTAAATTGATGACTATAACGGACACGTTGCATTTTGGATTTCAATATGTTTGAAAGAACTGTGCGCTAAGAAAGACTTTTTTGTACTGAGTTAGATCAATGTTAATGCACAAAGCAGAAAAAACTCCGAAAAAGATCCGTTATTTTCTGAACAAAGAAATATCGAACACCTTTGCACTCCGAGTTGCTTAAGTTTTGCACAGATGAAATATGAGTATAATTTGTTTTTTGTTGTTTACAGTTAATTTCGTAAGAATACCGAACTTTTGTTGTTGTTGTTTTTTATGTATTTAATGAAGGAACAAATAAATATTAAAACATTCAATCTAAGCGCTTTTATTTTTTAGTAAATTTGAAATCAATGAGAGCACTATGCCAGTTGCTTAAGTTTTGCACAATACTGTATGTAAATATAAAGTCGAAAGCCGTTATAATATTTTACTTTACGGCATCAATTAGAAAGTCCATTTTGTTGTGCGGAACCGGTAAAAATTAGAAATCCCTTATAATACTGTGCTAAATTTAGCACGCATAATAGTACTGTAAGAAAAACTCGGCCAAAGGGTCCTTCGGGGCTTATAAGGGGCACATAGAAAAAATAGAAATAAAATAACTACAAATAGATTGAAGACGTTGCGAAAAATCTTTAGTATCCTAAAAACCTTTATAGCAGTGGTATAAAGCGTCGAAGATTAGTCTTTGAACCAGGCCATGTTATTTGGTTCCAGTTATTTGGTTCCAATCGATTTCAACTGCGTTCAGAGCATTTTACCAGTCGCTGAAATCTTTTAGTTCTCCGGTATTTGAACCCTAATAGTTCGGATAACTCTTCCTCGGCATCCACCACCAAGTTCCAAACTTCCATGAATTATTTGCAGCAACATTTTTTATTTATTTTATTCTGACTGTCGCCACTTCTTAAAGCGGTGTCTCTATAAAATGGATATCTTAAAATTTACACCCAATGCTCTAGGTTGGCCTTCACGAGCTTCCCTGTACAAAATTGAAGTTTTTATGAAATTGATTCCCACAGTTCTTAGAAAACTTAAGATTTCGGTAAGTTCCATAATTGCTCATAATTTGGGTGGTTTGTTCATAAATTTTTTTCACCGACACCTTGTTTTCTTTGTTAAAGAGAGTCCGCAAAATATTATTATATATATATTTTTATCGATTTTTATTTTTCACCAGTTTTTTTATATATTTACGATGACTATTTCAGATTTTTTTTTAATTGGCATCAAAGTTTTATAAAACAAAAGTTATTTGAAATGGAGTTCAAACGTAATAGTGTGATTGCGTTATTATGCTTGCACGAACGTGGCGAATTACCAAACATTGTGTTCTCTGATGAGAAAAATTTCCCTATTGAACAGGTCATAAACTCACAAAATGATCGTGTTTACTTAACTGAACGCACTTGCGAAAATTTAAGACTACGAATTGCCACCGGAAGTAATTTTTCATTTCAAGTAAAGGCATGGGCAGCTGTGACCGCCGATGAACGCTATCCAATCGTTTTCATCAAGCCTGTTGTCAAAGTCAATGCGACTTATTATCGAAAAAATGTTTTGGAAGTTGCTTTAGAGCCGTGTGCACGCAAACATTTCGGTCGTAGACCATGGACGTTCCAACAAAACTCGGCACGGTCTTGTAAAGCTCGTGTGAACCAAGAATGGTTAAGAAATCATGTTCCACACTTCATTTCATCCACACAATGGCTTTCGAGTTCTCCAGATGCAAATCCGATGGAGTATTCCATCTGTGCAATTTTGGAGAGCAAGGTGAGGACTAAAAAATATGCCAGTATGGATGCGCTGAAGAAAGCCATTGTTCGGGAATGGGCCAAAATACCGAAAGATCACACTCATGAAGCATACAACTTATTTTTTAACCGTTTGAAGGCCATAGTCAAGGCAAAAGGTGACCACATTGAGATAGAGTGAATGGATTTTGAAATTTTGATTATTTCCACAATTTTTGTAATTTGAATCAATAAAAAATAATTTCACACAAAAAAGATATGGTCACTTGAATAGGTAACACTTCAATCGCCTAACCCTGTAAATAGGTACGTCTACCTATTTCGAAAAAAAAATTATACCTTGAAAACGCTTCTATGAAAAATATTTTAATGCTATATTTAAATTTAGGAGGACTAATATAAAAAAAATTACCATCTTAATGGGGTTTTTATTTTTTATTTATTTTAAATATTTTTATTCAAACCCTTAGGTCCAGCTGCAAGCATTGTCCCACTATTTCCCCACCCCTTCGTTATTTTTATACAAAATTTGCGCCTATATATACTCTTTATGTCAACAAATTCGACTTCAACCGAAAATAAATACCATTGGGAGCCATTATGAGTAGTTTTGCTTTTCTCATTCTTGTTGCTGATACATTTGTCTCTCTACATGTTGCTTCGTATGTTATTATTGTTAATATTATTATTGCAGTTGCTGCTGTATTTAGTGTCATCCCAAGAGTCAGTCAGTCAGTCATATCGATCCCCTCGACACACACAGACCATATAGCATTTAAGGAAAAAATATTCAACAACAAAATAACGAGGTCAAATGCAAAGTCGTGTTGTTGATTGTTTTTCTTTGTGTTATTATATTGTGAATGGATGTGTGTATACATGTTTTATTGAGGATGAGGAGACGGGAAAATTTGGAGGCACACAAAAGCAGTGTAATGATCACAAATATGCCATTTGAATTGATGATGATTTGAAGCTGTTGATAATACCAACACCACCACCGTATTACTTAGAAGAAAGCAAACATGAAACAAAAACAAAAATATTGTTTTTATTTGTTGCTGTTGTTGTTACTGTTGTATGACACATTTTCTATGAATAAGTCACCAGAGTTAGTTATTTTATGTTATAATGATGATGATGATGATGATGATGATGATGATGATAATAATCGCAAAGCTATTGTTGTCGTCGTCGTCGTCAAGAGGTCCTCCTCTAATATGGAGAGGAATTATTGTATTTAATTTTTTCTTCTTGCTTGTTTTGACATCCGTGTTTTTTGAAAATTTACATACCTATTTACTACAAAAAAAAAAAAAAGAATAGAAAAACAAAAACAACAAATAACCGACTTGACGAAAAAAGAAAAAGAGGTCATCAAGCGATTATTATGCGCATTAGTTTGCCACACTAATGAATATCGTGGGAGGATCACAAGTGATCGTGAGTTATGTTGAAGAAATCCGCAGCTAGATAAATATGTATTTTCTTTTGTGACCAATTTTAATTTTAGCATTAATATAATAAATACCCAAAAAATATTCAATAGTAATTTATTGAGATAAATGAGAAAATGTGATAATGATCATGTTGGTACTGAGGATCAAATCGTCTTGATCTATGTGTCACATAATGTGATCGTTAATGCTTTATAAAAACACATTTCTAACACTCATTAGTTAGTTGAGAGGTTGGAAGTTGAAGAGAGCTAAAACATAATCATAAAAAAATGATTATGTGGCACTTATAGGCCCCAAGGGCCCTTGGCCGATCTTCACTTTCTGTACTGTTGAGCATGTTAAATTTTGGGGCAGAACCCTTGTGATATTACTTTTTCTGATAATTGTTTTAGAGCTTTTTTCAGAAGCTTGTTTTGACATATATTTTCGAGGATTGAACATTCGACCTACAGATCAGAAGGTAAAAAAACCAAATTTTAAAAGACACAATGGTACTAATTGTATATCCGGTGATACTATTTTGGAGAGATAAATTCAAATCAAGGTTTGTTTAGAATCCGTCGGGTGGCATTTTGTCTCTAACCTCAACATTGTTGAAAATACCCATGACCAAGTATTATGAATTTTGCTATCTCGAACTTTTTTGCTAACCTACTTATTTTCAATCTTCATCCCTTATAGGGGCTGCCTTTCGAAATGAAAATTTTTTGTGTTTAGAAATTACACTCCTACTGCTCTTAGATCATCCCTAGAGGAATAAAATATATAGCCAACATCAATTCTTTTTACCACTCAGCATTTTCTTTTTTTAACTCTCTATCGTCACCTCTTATGAGGGCTCCCGCACAAAATTCACATAAAACGACTTGACAAAAATTGACAAATAATCGCATAGATGCCCAGATATTACTCATGGAGCAAATGCGTGCTTGAACTGTGTGTATTATTTTTTCTCGCTAATATTTCCTCTACGGGGGCTTCCCAGCAAAATTGACGTTTTTATCAATTTTATTGCCACCACTCTCAGAGTGCGCCTAGGTTAGATTATGCGGCTGCCTTAGGCTAAAAATTGGCCCATTTTGTTACCGTGCATCAATGATGCTTTCTATCCTGTTCTCTCTGTTAAACGGAACCATTGGGATTTCCTAATGAATAGAGCAATGTCCCTGACATCCATGGTTGTTAGCTCAGTGGTATATAGAGTGCGCCTAGAGTTTTGAAATATGTGAACACCTATCAATAATTTTTTACAATTAAATGTCTTTACTGTATATACCCTAGTTTCACTCGTTATGGACGTTCCCCTACAAAAAAAATTGCGCATGAAAATTGACAAATAAAATCATGGATGTCCAGAAATCATTCGTAGAGTGCAGATATAAGAGTATATGACAGACCCTTATTAAAATTTTCTCACCAACATTCCTTCCAAACAACAATTTATAGCATAGCTCTACCTCTTAAGGAGGTTCCCCTACAAAATTATTGGTTTTATAACATTGAAATTTATGTGGCTTTGTAATTATTGTATTTCGATTTTTTTTTTGGATACAAATTTTGAAATATTTGTTAAATCTACAAAATAATAATAACATTAGTAATACAACAGCAACAACAAAAGATTATAACAGTAGTTAACAAATAGTTGTATGCAAGTAAATGACGCTGATTCAAGACCAGGAGATATGTGGTGTATGTTTGCGTGTGAATTAAGCTGTGAGCATGCGCACATGAAATCGCAGTATATAGTAAACGACAATAACAACAACAACAACAACAACAACAACAACAACATGTTAATCATAATTTACGATCATTGCTTCCTCGGACACAACCCAACGACTCACTGAGTGACTATCTGACTGGCTGACTGATTCAACTTGATTGCCATCTCCTTTGGGTTTCCATAAGCCGGTATAAAGAAAGAAGAAGAGTGGAAGGTAGAATGAATAACAATTGTATACAACTGTCAAAATATTTGGAAACACGAAACAAAGTCCCGAAGAATAGCTCTTACTTTTATGTATTGTTACTTCTTCAATTTCAATGTTATTAAGCAGCAGCAACAATAATCACGCATAGTATTTTTTTTTTTTTGTATGTGTATTTACATCTCACACAATTGAGGCCAGAGTCAAAGTTAGGCTTCAGTAGTAGAAGAAAGAATATAAAAAAAGCGAAAAAACATCAACAATTAAATATGCGCAGTCGTGTCCCTCGTACATACTAACAATATTTTGTCGTGAAAGCATGATGAGTACAATGATGATGCTCATGATTATGATGAAGTTGAATAAGAAAAAGACTGCATAAACAATATTTCTACAAACTGCAATGTACATATAAGTAAACCTGTCTGTGAACAAAAATTGTCACTTACTGATGCTGCTGCTGCTGCTTACTTGCCATTTATGATGCATTTATGTTGCAAGCAGCAGCATCATCTTTTCGGTATACCTTTGGTTATTACTATTGTGATGCTTCTTCTTACCCAGCTATTAATGTATCTGTGTATGTATATATATATGTGATGGTACAAGTGTCAAATTCGATGTCAAATATACCTCTATGGTTCATGAACGATGCACTCTTCGGCACCTGGTGGCATAATATGCATACTTGTATACATACGCTTTGTTGCTATACATATGTATATATACATATGTTGATTGCATATTTCATTTAATATCTATGCATTTTAGAAAGTACTTTTCTAACATTTAGTCATGCTTTTGGTTAATATTTTCATTATTATTATTATTATTATTTTTCTTTCTAACAAACGATAGGAATTTATTTAATTTGCACAAAGCGCGATGCTGATTGAAAATACAATAATAAATAAAGAAGAATAAATTAGTGAGAAAAAGGGGAATATCACGAATAAATATTTTTGCTGCGTAATGGCATGTTCTTGCAACTTACATATGTATATACTATAAGGTAGAGTCATAAACAAATAGTGAATGCTGCATATGACATACAATTGTTAGACTTGCCTTTAGCTTTCGACAGAGAATTGTGTACCAGACAGACATATATGCAATTATATGGAAAGTATTGTTATATATTGTATAGTATTGTTGTATATTTTCATCTAAAAAGTATGAAAATATACTTATGAGAACATACATTTGTACGGTAGGTAGGCGTGATATTCATCCAATTACGCCTATTCTAGGAGATATAAAATTATAGATACAAAAAGTCTTCTGTACCCAATTTCAACTCGATGGCTTTATATTTGCATGCATAAAGCCTTAAAACATATTTACGAATATGTACTTTTGTATGGCAGTTAGGCGTGATTTTCATCCGATTGAGTCCATTCTAGTGGTGGTTCATTTACTAATGTAAAAAATCTTTTGTGCTAAATTTCATCGCGATCGCTTTATATTTGCATGTACTAAATCGAAAATCATATGTTCGAAAACGATCTTTTATATGGTAGGCAGGCGTGATTTTCATCGGATTGTGCTCATTTTAGAAATTGTTAACTTATTAGTTTTAAAAATCCTTTGTGCTGAATTTTAGCCACATAGCTATATATTTGCATTCGCAAAGTCTGAAATCATATCTTCGAAAACGATCTTTTATATGGAAGGTAGGCGTGATTTTCATCGGATTGTGCTCATTTTAGAAATGGTTAATTTATTAATGTAAAAAACCTTTTGTGCTAAATTTCAACTCGATCGCTGTATATTTACATGCACAAAATCGAAAATCATATGTTCGAAAACGATCTTTTATATGGTAGGTAGGCGTGATTTTCATTCGATTGTGTTCATTTTCGATCTCGTTCCTTAGTTGGTAAAAATAATCTTCTGCGATGATTCGATTCTTCGATTACGTTATATTTGTCTGCAGAAAGTCTGAAAATATACGTTCAAAAACATACTTTTGTATGGGAAGTAGGTGTGGTTTTTAGTCGAGTATATCTGTTTTTGAAGTTATGCATTTATTGATATTGACAATTCCTTTTGCCGAGTTTTTAGGACGATAGCTTCATTTTTTTTTCACACAAAATCTGAAAACCGACCCTCGAAAGTGTACTTTTGTATGCGAAGTTTGCGTCTTTTTCTCAGATATCCATTTGTTAATGTCAAAAATCTTCTGTGGCAAGTTTTACGTGGGCAGATTCGTCCTATAATATAAATGTCGAAAAGAATTGTTTCGTTTTACGGCCAACTTTTCCAGAGCGTATCTAAGCCATATAATGAGTTCGATAACTTTATTAATTACTTTTTCATCCCAATTTCATAAAAATTTAATTCAATTAAAAAAAAAATCCATATTTGTTCCGAAGAAAATTGTTTTGAAATGCTTTCGAAAGTTTTTGTTTAATGACAACCCTAATATGCATACATATGGGAATTTTGCAGTACTGTAGTTACTATAAAATAATCGATGTTTATTGCAAATGAAACGAAAGGCTTTTAGAAAATTTAAATATAAATTTTTATTTCAAATTTTAATTACATAAATATTGCAACGGTGTCGTAAAATTAATTATTTTAGTACTAGAACTAAAACAATCTGAGATTAAAGTGTTAGATGACTTTCAAAATACATTATTTACGTCACCTGATGCATTTTACGTGAGTTATTGATGTTAAATTTAATTAAATCACTCAACCAAAAAAGAAGCCTAACTAAGAAAAAGTGAGAGTTCCGAAAACCTCAAGTTAATGAGAGAGCACATAATGCATTAGTTTCCCCAAACGAAAGGCATTCAAAATACTGATCCATGTCCAGCAATCTGAAATTTTCGACAAAATAAAGTGGCCGGTATTAAGTCTCAATAGATACCTGTAGCAATTTCATATTAGAGATTTAAGAAAATCGGCAGCGCCCTCCGAAACTTTAAAAAAATAAAATATGTGGCACTTAAAGCCCCGAAGAGCTCATTGGCCGAGCTTCTCTTCCATTACTGTAGTGCGTGTTAAATTTTGGATACTATTAGAAGGGACCTACTTATTTTAGCCGGTTCCGAATGGCAGAACCCTTGTGACAACACTTTTTTGAGCTTTGTCACAGAGTTCATTCAGAAGTTTTTTTATGGCAAATTGTTACTGCCAGAAGAATTACCAATTGCTTGCTCTGAAACTTTGGGTAGCATAATGTTAGTTCATCGACCGCCCCTCACAACCTCAAATTCCGCACAAAATCAAAAATGGTAACTCCGATGACAGTTGATTGTACTTCAACTATCAGATCAGATTCATACTTTATTGGGCAGAATAACTTATTCTCGCGAAACTGCCAGGAGTGTCATCTACCGGGATTCCTCAATAAAGCGGAACTCATATCAAAGATAATGATGGTCTTGAAGTAGTTAGAGGGTTATTGAGAGCCTTTAGTGTAGCTTGACTGTCAGTGAAACCCTAAATTTGCCATCCTAAGTCGGTATGCTGACATCACTCTTCTATGAGTTTCCACACATGAAAACATTGAGGGTGACATGAAAGCTGATGATATTACGCAGATGGTGGGCTCTCTTTACGCATCTTTAATGGTGCCAATCCCGGTGTTCCTTAGAGGTTTCAAGAGAGGCTAGCGCGTGGAATATTTTCAGATGATTAGCCGGAGAAGGATGTCCTTTCCGTCATTTCTTTACTCATAGCTCTCATATATTTCAAAATATGCAGCCACTCAATCTACTAGAAATAATCTGAAACCGAAAAACCTGCTCTCATTATTTTGGCTTTCAATTTTTTGTTTTAGTTTCGAGTTGGTTAAATTTAATATTTTATTTTCTTTTGTGATGAATAGAAATCTTTTATGTTAAATCAAATATAATTTCAATTAAAAACTTCAAATGTTCAATCAATCAGCATTGTTTGCTTATAAAACGTATTGCCACTAAGTGCGAAAGTATCAATCAAAATAAACTAAAAGAAGCCACAAAGTACTTTACACTTATTGCTGTTGTACAATCTGTTGCCTTTAATATAAACAAATCACGAATATGTGGTTGGTCATAAAATAAAAAATGAATAAACGATTTCAGGTTATATGAACTACTACATGGAGTTATATATCTCACCCCACATGCATTACATTTCCCAACTCTCTCCCTCTCTCTCACTATCAGCCATCCTCACTCTACCCTAGTCTCCTACTCTATCCCTAGTCGGCACACTTTTCTGAATCAAATAAATGTTTAAAGTGCATTTCATTGCTGTTAAAATATAAAAGGAGTCAAAAAAAACAAATCAGAAGAAATTAAAAAAAAACAAAAAATAGTTTCACAGATACCGCTGCACAGATATGTATGTATCTATGAGATATTCATATATGCACATTAGGTCGGGTCAGTAAAGAGAATAAAATGTGACAAGTCGTATAGCAAAAAAAAGTACTGATCCTAGGTATATTTGTCCAAGCTCCATTAGTCCGAAATCAATTTTGCCTCTCTTTGACTCTCTCCCTATCCCTGCAACGAAAATTTGTTTAATTATTTCGAGCAAAACATTTGACCTTTCCTAATATGCATATGTATCCTATTCGTTGTTGCATCAAAAATTTAATTGTTAAGACAAATCATTCGCTAATGGATGCCACATAGAACAGTGAGAATGAGGGACAGAGGTACACATAACGTGCAAGTGTGTTTTAACAACAACAACAATAATAATATGTGCATGCAACAAAATGCACTATACCATCGTTACTACATAAAATGTAATACGCGTATAAATACAAGCATTTTACGTGTGTACGATAAAACGATTACTGGTGCATCTTGCAAGCTGGCTGGCAAACCATCTGACAAACACATATCGTATGAAAACGAAGAATGTATGATTTTCTAAGCGAGTAAGTATATTCAACTCTACATAGTTACCTACATATAGATACGTATAGATATGTATGTGTAGGTTGGCATGAAGACGGTGATGATAATGATCCAAATTATAAATGAATTGAATGAATGTATAACAGTTTTTATGCATTCGGTTCAATGGGTAGTGATGTAGTAGTTCTTTAATTAAACTAGAAATGTTTTTAAGGTATAATATTTGAAAGCAAGTGATATATTTTTATAAAAATAAAAATCTAAGAACGACTAGTTATTTGATGCCTAGTCGAGAACCAGTTCCGTGAAGGAATTTTTTTTTTTTTTAATAACCAATGGTTTTTATTTTTTATCGATGATTTTTACAAGAAAATTTTCAACATTTTTTCGAATTAGCTCTGGACTAGTTTTGGAACTAGTCTGATGCTGTTTTCCGTCGCTTCTTCAAAAAATTCAAATTTGGACTTCAGAATAACCAAATTAATTTTAGAATATTTCAAATTTGATTTCTAATTTTTCCAAAATGATTCCAGATTATTTCAAATATGTTCCGAAATTCCAATATGTACTTCAGATTATCTAGAACGGAATTGAGTAATGGCAAGTAATGTTTCATTTGTATTTTAGAAAATTATAAATGTGCTTTAGAAAATGCTTTTTTTATTACATATTGATTAATGTCTGTGGGTGCCTTGGCATTCTTTACATGAGTCGCAGGCTGTGATTTGAAATTCTGGCCGCGACAAAAATAATAACCAAAACTAAATTTATTGGTTCAAACAGTGGCCAGCTGTCGATAAGCAATTGGAAATTCTTCCGACGTCAAGGATTTGCCTGAAAGATCTTTGCGACAAAGCTGAAGAAAATGGCATCACAAGAGTTCTGTCGTTCGGAACCATGTAACAAGTGTAGGGGTATTTCAAAATTGTCGAATACACTTAACAAGGTTGGAAGTATTAGAAGGGTCCTACTTATTTTAGGCAGTTCCAAATTGGAGAAGAAAAAAAACCATTCACAATTTCAGTTGTTTCTTGCAACAAAACACGATTTTTAAAAAACTAACAGTTCCTACCAGTTTATGGGTAACACTACTTCTTGGGTATCAATGACTTCAGAAGCTGAAAAAATAAATTTTCACTTGCTTTTCAATAAAAATAATTTTTTTTAAGTGCTGTTAATGTTTTCCATCGCATTTATTACAAACTAGTTACAGACTAGTTACATACTGGTTACCGACTAGTTCCTCGCTAGTTAAATTTCTTTTTAATTTAACACATATTTGGTTTATCAAAATTAAATTTTTTTCAGGAATCTGCAAATTTTCTCTTATATCAGAATTTGTGTTTAGTATGAACATTTTCTAACGCTCTGTTTATTATACGGAAATCATCTTGTGAATAGTTCCACATAATAGCATACGTACATAACGAAATGTTGATACTCTTGGTGTTGGCGGTATTAAAAATTAAATAAACAATTTGCTAGTACGCGAGCGTATTTGTAAGTAAGTTTCAATGGAAATGTAATGTTCAAGTAATGTATACGTGTGTGTGTGTGCTCAATTCATTTTATGCATTTTGAGTGTGAGTATACCGCGATGTGTATGTGTATGTGTGTGTGTGGTGGTGTGTGATTAAATGCACTTTTCAGTATGAAAATTACATTACTTGAATATTAATAGTTGTTGGATGTTCCGCCACTTCTATACCGCCCCATCATTATCATCATTGCTTTAGCATATTCATAAGCGGCATGAGGAGGTTGAAGTGCAATCATTGAGTGGTGGGTAGTAAGTACAGTGACTGTTAAATGTGCAACAAATGTTCTTTTGCTGCTACCGTATGAATGTAGTCGGAAAGTGTATACTTTCATGTATGAAATCTTGTTCCTATTTTAGCTCTTTTTTTTTGTCCATACGATTTCTTTCTTGATGTTTTTCCTCTTCTTTATCATCATCATTATCACCATTATAATAATTTTTAATGTTGAATCCGTTTTATAGCAAACGGATATAAATTTGATGAGTAGAGCATTTATTTTAAGGAAATTTTATTTATATCCCAATTGGCTTCATTTTATCATTGCAGTGTGCAAGGTATTTCTATTAGCTAACATATTAATTCGTATGAGTTACGTTACGTTACATTAGGGTTAATAACACTGTTCTAGTATTCCGCACGCAATTTTTTTTATCAACTTTCTAGGAAATTCTATCTGTTAGTGACAAGCCTGAGTTGATCGGTATCCACCAGAGGGCTGTATCACGTCAAATTTCCGAGAAATCTATTTTCAGTATTTCCCACATTTTTTCACCAAAAAATACCTGTGGCAGCGTTTTATTTTATTTCGAAAAAAGGAAGCACTATCATTAGGCTTCCATCAGAAATTGAAAGAGAAACGGTCGTATTTCGTGAGAAAAAGGACTCTTTTACCACAATAAGGAGGTAAGGCTTCGTAAAGCAACTGCAGCACTCTATTCCTGTAAGAAAGCCATAGGTAAAAGATATGGGGATAAGTCCTATAATCGTATCATGGCTATGCAGCGCGGTCGTCAGACCAATTCTTTTATCCGGAGTGATAGTCTGGTGGGAATCCTTAAAAAAGGAGGTACACAGACGGTTAATAGATAAGGTTCAAAGGACGTCTGTGGTGTTGACAAGAGGTGCTCTAAGAACCACCCCGTCAAAAGCACTTTACTCGCTATTGCATCTACTCCCTGTGGATCTATTTGGCAAGCAGAGAGCGCTTATATCAGCAATTAGGCTAAATATGACTTCACACTGGTCTCAACCAGGATACGGGCATTCAAAAATCCTGGGGGAGTGCACTACAATTACGGATGCCATCGACTACACCATTCCCATAACATGTTTTGACAATAGATTCTCAACCCATATACCCTGGAGTTCAATCGGTACAATTGCACACAGATGGCTCCAAATTGGAGGGAAGGGTTCCGATTACCCGACTTTTGCAGTGTTTTTCAAGCCAAGATTATGGCTTGGGCACTAGGAGAGATCGGGCACTAGGTTGCCAGAGATCTATCCATTTCATCAAGCAGGAATTCCGCTTGCAACATGCTTCTTGGCACACAACATTACCTCAGTATAGCCAACAGAAGATGGCGGGATGAGAGCTCTTGTGTTACTATGAGGAAAGTCTGGCCAACTCTTGAAAATAGAAGAACTCAATGTTATCAACTAAACTACTGTCAATCAGTAGGAAAGCTATCAGTAATGTAGTTGCCGTACTCACGGGCCACTGGCTTCTGGGTAGGCATGCTACCAGGCTCAATTTACCGGCAAACGATTTTTGTCGTAGCTACCAGGACGAGGAAGAGGAGGAAACTGTTTACCACTTTCTCTGTAGATGCCCCGCCCTGGCACGCAGAAGGTACACCCTATTGGGGAGTGCCTTTTTTACAGATACCATTGAGCTAGCACTCATGGATGTCGGGGACATGGCTCTATTCATTAGAAAATCCCAATAGATCCGCTTAACAGAGGGAGCAAGATAGAAAGCATCATTGATGCACGATAACACAATGGTCCCCCTGTGGGGGGCGGCTGCATAACTTAACCTAACCTTACCACAAAAATACACCAGCACAATGTCGAGGATAAATTTTGTAGAGTGAGCTGCTGCATGTATCACAATCACCTGACCTGGCTCCCACAACGAGAAGGTTATCGTTGAGACAGAAGCTCATATTAAAGTGTTTTACAAATTTTCCCTAAGAAAAATAAGTCGTCAAAAGGAGATTAAGCTGAAGACTAGAAACTAGAAAATTACTGAGAATTCTTAGCCCAAATACATGTTGATCGAGCCTCATAGTTCCCCCAACTCTTCCCGATTGTAGCAAGCACTGCTTCAGCAAATTAAAATATGATGATATATCTGATTTTGATAGGATATGCTTGGGTAAGTCACTTATGAGTCTGCCGAATAAGAAATTATTGAAAAACTCTTTTTTTTTTTAGTCGTTAGTTTAGATTATGTTATGTGGCTGCCCTCTCCCTGAGAGAACACACTTACACCAGAAAGGCCCATTGTGATACCACCGAGCTTCTCTTCCATTGCTGTTGTGCGTCTTAAATTTGGACAGCATTAGAATGGACCTACTTATTTTAGCCGGTTCCGAATGGCAGAGCCCTCGTGACATCACTTTAACTTGGTTTTGTCACAGAGCTCTTTAAAGAAGTATTTTTGGGAAATTGTTACTGCCGGTTTTTTTGAGTCGTAGTATTTATAAAATAATATAATTTGATCACAATTATATACAGTGACTAGAATCAAATTTATGATAATTATATTCATATGTGCGGTACATTTTTAAAGTGGTATAAGTCGGTTTTTTTTTTCGACAATGCTACATTGCTGAAACTCATACAGTAAAAGTTGGTTTTTAAAATTTTCATTTATTTTACTTTTCAAAACAATGGCCCACAACATTTTTTTTTTTTCTTCAGTAATTTCAGTAATGTATATTTTTTTATATTTTAATATCACACTTCTATACCTAAAATGACCAACATAATTAATTTTAATAAGTTTATTATCGAAGCTTTTCCAATGCGGACTAGCAAACAATGACAATAACAGCATGGTTATAATTCAAAGACCATAAAAAAAGGGCTATCATTGTATTGAAATGATGCCCATCGTCATCAACAACAACAACAACAATAATAATAATAATAATAATAATAATAATAAAAGAAAAATTATTTTATATTCAAAACGTGTACAAATGAACGCATATTCAAATGAATGTGAGGGGAATTTATAATAATAATAATAAAGAGAATAATAAAAAAACCAACAACAACAAAAAGAATTAAGAACAAAAAATTTGTTAGTTGTATTTGAAAAATGTGTCATATTAACTGCAATGGACAAGCAAACGAAAACAGTTAAGTAAAACATTACGCATGAGTATCGAGTACATACATATATCCGTTGACGGATTATTGTCGTAAGGTCGTTTAATGACACAATGCTGTGGTCGGTCATTAAATTTATGAGGCATAGTGTAAGAATGATGATACCTTTGAATGAATACTGTAGGAGAAGTAGTAAGTAGTACAAGTAGAGTTTATGTACATTACGCTTGTTAATAAGAGTGTATATATTCGTATAGATTAAAGGGTAAGAAAATTTACAATTTAATTGTAAGCTCTCAATTGTTGCAACTTTATATAATAAACTCAAAAAGCAGCAACTAAATCGGCTATAACTGGCTTTAATATCGGACTATATACACTTGAGTACGGTTGATGATGATGATGATGATGATGATGATGATGATGATGATGATCAAGACTAAACAACAATTGCTTACTTTTCAGCTTATAAGAATGTAATGGAGCATTTTAAATGGGTCTATAAAAATGTTGTGAATTGTTGTGGTTAATGACTGCACTGCACAATATGATTAACTCTTTTTTTTTTTTTCTCCCCCTTGGTTTTAAGTTGAATTGAAATGAGGTACTTTTGAATATTCAGTTCATTCTATATTCACTTTAAAATAATAAGCTTAAATATATTCACATATATCTCCCTTTGGTCAATGGGGTAGAAAGGAAGAAGTATTAAATTCAATGACGTTAACACCATTTAATGATAAGGGGGATTTTCTAAGAAATGAATTTCTAATATTTTCTTATCAAACAAACCAGTAAAAATCGCCGTGACTAATTGGCACTCAGAAAAATATAAGCGGCTGACTGTTACACAACACAGTGATTGAGACAAAGTATTTGACTAGATTTTGTCACGACCGTGACAAATGGACTGATATCTGATATCTGAAAATTAAGTAGTAAATCGTGTCCATAATGAATCTGTATTAGTAGCTCTACAAAACAATCAAAATCAGCACCACATTCTTCGATTTGTCTTTATTTTATTCAATTATTTACAAATGTCACGTCCGTAGATCAGATATTTCAGATCAGATATCATATGAGTGCTATGTGGAAAAAGGAGTTTGTCAATCATCATTGTGCGACAAATTTCGTCAAAACTAATTTTTTTTCTTAAATATGGGCGTGGCACATCTGCTGTTATGTTTATTTCTTAAAAAAAAAAATTTTTAACTTTTTTTTTATTAAAGACAATGAAAATTACTGGAAAGGAAGATTTACAACTCCACGCTTAATTTAACTCTTAAATTTTCGTTAAATTTTGTGGCTAAATATAAAATCTTCAAAAAAAAATTATTCTGTAGAATCTCTCAACTAATGAATTTCATTTATAAAATATTCCTAAAATGCTTCTGAGTAGTCAAAAGTTCTAAAAAAGGTTAACATCCCGATCTATGTTATCTATTCATCGGGAAATTCTAGATTAAGTTCCTGAAAATCAAAACTAATTCAAAAAATTTAGATTTTTATAAAACAATATTATAGTTAAGCTTGATTCAAGTCCGTAATAGGTTTCTGTAATACCAATACGATTACCATTACACACAGTGGCGTTGCCAAGGGAGGGGTTCAGGGGGAAATATCCCCTCTTGGACGATGGACTTGTTAAAAAAGAAAAATTATAATATATAGATGTTTAAAAATCATTCATTAAAATGTTTCTTCTTAAAATCACAGCCCCCCCCTTGCTAAAATCCTGGCTACGCCACTAATTGCAAGCATTTTTTCATATTTTCCATTTTGATCAGATGCTTGTAACTGATTCAAGGAAAGTTCGGAGGGAACATACATATATCTTTTTTTTATTAGTCTCACCTAAATAGGCAAATTAGCAATACGTTCGTCCATCCGTATCTCTCTCACCTTTTTGGTTCGCACAATAAATTAAACAAATGTTGAGATATTTCAGCGATATTTGTCATAAGTTACTTGTAATCCAAGTGCACAAAAGAGATTGATAATGACCATGATCGCTCAACTACCACGCTCACTCCGAGCAATCAATTTTATGCAAGTCCCGAAACAGTCTCGGATCTCGGATTTAGGTTCACGCCATCATAATTTAGATTATCTTACGCTTAGGGCATTCATATGTGATAGCAAGATTCATATTGCAAATTTGAAATCATCTCGTAAAAACTCGGCGAGCCGGACCCGCTTCATAATGTGGCGCCCATACAAAGTTGAGAAAATTGTATAACTATGACTCAGCATCATCGCAAGAGTTCTGTCGTTCGAAACCGGCTAAAATATAAGTAGGTCCCTTCTAACACTGTCCGAAATTTAAAACGCACAATAGTAATGGAAAAGAAGCTTGGCGAAAGAGACCTTCGGGGCTTATAAGTGCCATATATTTATTTATTTATTATTTATCATAAAAACGAGGCGAACCAGACCTGCTTCATAATGTGGCTCCCATACAAAGTTGAGAGAACTGTGTAACTTTGAACCAGCATCATCGCAAGAGTTCTGTCGTTCGGAACCGGCTAAAATATAAGTACGTCCCTTCTAATACTGTCCAAAATTGAACACGCACAACAGTAATGGAAGAGAAGCTCGGCCAAAGAGCCCTTCGGAGCTTATAAATGCCACATAATTATTTTTTATTTTTTAAACCGACTCCAAAATGACTGATGAATTTTGTTACACATTGGCTGCCCCTCCAAACAACCAACCCTTTCAACTTTTATTCGATTCAAACGATTCTACTTAAGATTAAATAAGATTAAAGTCAAAAATAAATGTGATAAAATTGATGTTTTGATAGATTAAAAACTAAAACAAATTTTGTCTGCCCAGCTTTACCAAATCTTCTTTTTCCTCTACCTCATTACTTTCTTCTGTATTGTTTTATAGTGCTTTCTATTCAATAGAAAAAAAAAACAACTCTGGCAAATGTGTGCACATATATAAGAAGAAGATGACTTTAAGTCACAATAAAAACAGTAAAAAAAAAACCGATAACATCGATAAAACGTTAACGGCTTGTAAAATTGTTTTAAGTGTTCTTATTGTTGTTATTTTTGTTTTGTTTGTTTTTTAAGAACTTACAATTTAAGATTTAATCGATCGATAATCATCATCATGATTATCATCATCATCATCATCATCATCATCATCATCATCATCATCGTTGTCGAATGGGGTATTTCAAATGAATTGCGAAAAAGTTGCCATGAAAAAAAAAAACAAAGCCTCAATAAAAAGGACAGCTAAAACAGTAAAAACAATAATAATACCAACCAACCAACCAACCAACAATAAACGAACAAACGTAAATATCAAGAAGAATAAGATAAAAAGGTAGTAGAAGAAGAAGAACAAGAAGAAGAAGAGCAAGATGTAGAATACTTCAAAAATAAAATGAAATTGAAATCCGCTTAAATTGTCATTTAATTTTCTGTTGTTGTTACTATTGTTAATGTGCTCACATACCACTTCAGTTGCTTCACTCCAAATATGTATGTATTCATGTATGTTGGTCATATTCTTCAATCTTACTGTCTGATTTTATTTCTGTTTATATTTTTTTTATCAACTTCTTGCAATACTTTCTATTGTTCTTTTTGTTGCTATTTTGCTCAATTTCGGTTATGTCAAAGACAATTGAACGTGAAAAGTATCTTAAAAATGTTGACCAGGCTTAACAACAACAACAACAACAACAAAAATGAAATAATAATAATAATAAAAATAAAAACAATAATAACAAAAAAAAATCTTTGCAAATTCAAGTGGAAAAATTGATAAAAATCAAGCACACAAAAAAAAAGTAGTAGAATGTAGCTGCTCATACTTAGATCAGAGTACTACTGTTTGAACTACTACTAAAAGCCAAAAGTTTCACCGAAATTTTTAAATGAAATTTTGCAAAAAAAAACGTACATTTTACTTTCCAAGTTTAAGTGAGTGCCGTAGCTCAGTGTTTAGTGCCTTGGCCTTCCCGGTGCCCACCTGATGGCAAGAATTGGCAATTTTTCCGTCAGCAACAATTCGCCAAAAATGCTTTTTAAAAGAGTTCTGTGACAATACTAAGTTAAAGTGATGACACAAGGGTTAACACGCACAACATTATTGGAAAAGAAGCTCGGTGGTATCACAATGGGCCTTTCTGGCCTAAGTGTGTGTGCTCTCAGAGAGAGAGGGGGCAGCCACATAATCTAACCTAACCTTTCAAGTTCAGAAGTTTATTGGAATTGCTACCTTCTTTCTAATTGTGTCCAAATTAAATACCCATAAATCCCTAATACAAAATCCCCTACGAATATTTGGAGCACTTAGAGTCAAGTACGCTGAAAACTATTTCAATGGATTGACGAAAATTTGAATTCGTGCAACATTCTAAAATTTAACTCCATCTAGTTAACCTAACAAAGGGGATCAACTTTGGCATCAATCCAATATATACTCAGAGTACAAAGCTCTAAGTGCCTAAGTGTATGAGGGTGAGAAAAAAAATAAATGCTGAAAATGCACAAATACAATTTATTTTTATTGTAGCATTTAGAGTGAAAACTGATTCATTTGGTAGGTGTTGTTTTTATATTTCTTTTTTTTTTATAAATTTGTTCTTGTTGTTGCATTTCCCTAAAAACTCTGAGTAGAAAAATCTTTGTTGCTCTTCATTCGCACAAAGAACATTTTGTGTTGGATTTTTAAAAATTTTTGTTTTTATTGATAGTTCTTTTTTTTTTTTTTCTTTTTTTTTTTGTGTTCAGTCAATTTGTTAAACTCAATTTAAATCAAATATTTCTTCGGTCTAACCCCATCCCCTTTCCCTTTTGAAGAAACTGACAATTGTTTGGCAATGAAGACGACAATAACACTGACTGGCGACAATGTTACAGGGACAATTGCTTCTTTCCGATTGAGTTGTCAATTTGTGAATACATACAGTACATGTGTTTATAATTTTGAGGATGTGCTGCAGAATTTTGTTGTTTGTTTTAGAAATTTAGATATTTAAAAATTGAAGCAAGAAATTGCATTGTCCTATCAAATTTAATATTTGGCTGCATCGAGATGGAGAAGCATACTTTCGAAAAGTGGTTTTCATTAAGCGTGATATGATTTCTTTTGAGAAATCTCAAATGTTTATTATTCAATGTGAAGTATAATCGAGGGGTCTCCGTGGAGGCTCCTCTTGCGGGAACAAATTTGATGAACACAATTTTGAAACACTTTTTCCACAAAATCGAAAAAAAAGAATAAAAAAACAAACAAACAAAATTATGTATATCATCAATAGCTCATAGGACAATAGGTGTGTCATGTAGCCCCAAATCCTTTCTTAAAATCCGCCAGAGTGTGCTCACAGACAGCCCCAATCGACTTGGAATCGACAAATTCCGGTCTTCAGCCTAAACTTGGCTGAACAGTAGCAATATTCTCATTAGTTTGAGCGGATCTTTGTCTAATTATTATGCAAAAAAAAAAAAAAGTACTCCCAATATCTTCAACAATTTAATGAATAGGGATGATTATATCGATCATAAACTGGCAAAAGTGCACGAAAAGTTGCAGTTATTTTGATACTAAAATTTAATGATTTGTAAACGTTGTTAAGATATATATATTAACATGATGAAATTGTAAACATGTCTATATATATTGGGAAAAAAAAAAATGATCATGACACATATAAATATATGGTCGAAACATTTTGGCGAAATCATATCATCCCTATTGAAAAACCCGATATATATTTGTATGAGAGACTGGTGTAGTTTTCATTCCATTAGGATTATTTTTACACTGGTCCATTTAATAGTAAATTTAATCTTGTGCCACAAGTTTTATCGTCATAACTTTACATTTTTCAGGCACATATTGTGAAAATATATATGCGGAAGCATATTTTTATATGAGAAGTACGTGAGATTTTAATCCGATTCCGGCCGTAATCAAACTTCTACATTTTATGATAAATATGATACTATGTATAATGTTTCAGCTTTATAACTTTATATTTTCGTTCATAAAATATTAAAAGATACCCACAGAAACCTAATTTTGTATGGGAGGTAGGCGTAATTTTTATTTGATTTCATCCATTTTGAAATTAGTCCATTCGTTAATAAATGTAATCGTATATACCAAGTTTCAGATCTTTAGCTTTATATTTTCGTTCATAAAGTATGAAAAGATACCTACAGAAACATACTTTTGTATGGGAGATACCCGTTATTTTTATTTGATTTCCCCCATTTTCAAATTGGTTCATTTCTTATTAAATGCAATCATATATATCAAATTTCAGCTCACTAGCTTTATATTTTCGTTCATAAAATATAAAAAGATACATACGGAAACATATTTTTGTATGGGAGGTACCAGTAATTTTTATTTGATTTCACCCATTCTCAAACTAATTTATTCGTTATTAAATATAATCGTATGTACCAAGTTTAAGCTTTCTAGCTTTATATATTCGTTCATAAAGTATGAAAAGATACCTACAGAAACATACTTTTGTATGGGAGGCACCCGTAATTTTTATTTGATTTCTCGCATTATTATATTCCTATATTTTTGGGTCAATGTGATTCTACATACAAAATTTCAACTTGATAGCTTTATATTTTCATTCATAAAGTATAAAAAGATACATACGGAAATATATTTTTGTATGGGAGATACCCGTAATTTTCATTTGATTTCACCCATTCTCAAACTAATTTATACGTTATTAAATATATTAGTATATACAAAATTTCAACTTGATAGCTTTATATTTTCATTCATAAAGTATAAAAAGATACATACGGAAATATATTTTTGTATGGGAGATACCCGTAATTTTTATTTGATTTCACCCATTCTCAAACTAATTTATTTGTTACTAAATGTAATCTTATGTACCAAGTTTCAGCTCTGTAGCTTAAATTTTCGCTCATAGAATATGAAAAGATACCTACAGAAACATACTTTTGTATGGGAGGTAGGCGTTGTTTTTTTTACAATTAAACCCATTTAGAAAACAAAACCTTTGACGGTGAAAATAATCTCATGTACGAATTTTCAGCTCGATTACTCTATAACTACGTCAATTATCGTGTGAAAAGTAGATACAATTGACTAAATCGATACAGATTGACATTTGGATCAAATATGTATGTACTTTTCTGTCCCTGCCTCCTCTGCTGATGAGTGTTGCAAACACACTTGAATTTTTGCATGTAGGAGATAATAAAATATCACCTGAATTTGTATTTTTATAAAGGAAAATATAGAAAATTAAATGAACATATTCACAAAGTAAAATTCTCATCAAATAGAACATATATAACGATGAGGCCATTCCTAAAGAAGGAGCCCAGAAGAAGTAAAGTGCATGAAGGCAAGCAACGAAAAAAAAAAAATAAAACTTGGCGACAAAACATAAAAAATCCATTTAATATGCGTATTTTACGACGTGTACATATGCATGTATATATGCGTGTCTGTATGCGTGTGTATGATATGCCACTAATATATAATCATCAATTGACACGTTGTTTGGCTGCCTGCCTGCCTGCCGTCACCTTGCAAAGGCAATGTACTACTATGAGTACATGTAAGTTCTTGAAGGATCCATCAACTAACTCATACCAAGCCACCATTCCTGTCCTATCATTGTTCTGTGTGTGTGTATCTACTTAATGTGAATACAACACGCATAAATGTCTATCCAACTAACTGACTATACGCATGTACATCAATGTATGTACATATCTGTTGTCTGTCCATAAGTTTTTAACTTGACTCCCTCTACATATGGTAGGTATACGAGTATATACCGTACCTATATATGGATAGCTATCTATCTGTCGCTTTGTATGTCATTTTTTTTTTTGTCTACACATTCATGTTATACGATTTGTTTCTCATAAATTATTGACACGAGTTGTCGCTTGTTTTTCTATTGTCACATTATTATTATTATTTTTTTTTTTTTTTTTTTGTCATTGCTCCTCCTTGGCCTTCTCCATAGCCATGTCGTGTCGTGTAGTATTCATACATTTTCGTGATTTTATTATACAACTTTGATAAAACCAAATATATTTTTTTTTTCTTAAGCAAAAAACAAAGGTATTGTACCATAGTATAACTAAAAGCTCTTATTCATATTATTTTTTAGTCTACGCATTATGTCTTAGGTGTTGATTTAAAAAGTACACTGTGTAGCATTGATTTCTGCCTTTTTTCATGGTGTTATATTTGTCCCACGAGCTTTTCATCTTCGATGACCCCTAGTGAAATTTACTGTAGAATATATTTGTAGAATAGCTTAACCCTTGAAATGCACGTTTTAGTGGTCTATTTTGGTATTTCTCAAAAAATGGGCTAAAATGACCGATGAAAATGGCATATAAAGGGTTAAAAGGATTTACAAAAAAAAATTTCACGTAAAATTTTATTTTTTACGTCAACACATCAAATTCAGCTGATAGTCGTATTATGTCTTAGGTGTTGGTAAATAAAGTACACTGTGTAGCATTGATTTCTGCCTTTTTTCATGGTGTTATATTTGTCCCACGAGCTTTTCATCTTCGATGACCCCTAGTGAAATTTACTGTAGAATATATTTGTAGAATAGCTTAACCCTTGAAATGCACGTTTTAGTGGTCTATTTTGGTATTTCTCAAAAAATGGGCTAAAATGACCGATGAAAATGGCATATAAAGGGTTAAAAGGATTTTCCAAAAAAAATTTCACGTAAAATTTTATTTTTTACGTCAACACATCAAATTCAGCTGATAGTCGTATTATGTCTTAGGTGTTGGTAAATAAAGTACACTGTGTAGCATTGGTTTCTGCCTTTTTTCATGGTGTTATATTTGTCCCACGAGCTTTTCATCTTTGATGACCCCTAGTAAAATTTACTGTAGAATATATTTGTAGAATATCTTAACCCTTGAAATGCACGTTTTAGTGGTCTATTTTGCTATTTTTCAAGAAATGGGCTAAAATGACCGATGAAAATGGCATATAAAGGGTTAAAAGGATCTACAAAAAAAATTTCACGTGAAATTTTATTTTATATGTCAACACATCAAATGCAGCTCAGTAATATATATATCCTATTTATCAAATTATTTGCTACACAGTGTTATTCATCTCTGTCTCGTGAGAGTATTCCTACTCCTACTTTTGGTTACTGTTGCTGTAATTGTATTACTTATCAGCATAGGTATATAATTTTTGTATTAATTCGCATTTTTTGATATTATTTTATTGAGTTTGTGTTTGCAAACATTTTTTTCTTTCAGTTTTTGTCCAGGTAAGTATTACATATTCCATACAAATTTAGGGTGGTAAACTTTACTCATTTTTACGGGCACCTATTTATTTTTTACGAAGACAGCTGATGCAGTACATTTTCTTCATTTTATATTCGTATTGAAATTATCATTTGGAAAGTGCGTAAAATTTAAAAATTTTCTATTTTAAAAATATATTTTTCTTGACCACAAATGAAAGTTTGTTACTTCGGCTTTAAAATGATGCACTCGATATAATCGTTTTTCTTCGATTGTCAAAATTTTATAAAATTTCAAATTCCACATTTTGATATTACCAGTAATGAGAATTCATACTTAAAACATAAAATTATTTAAAGCCATCCAGAACAAACCAATTTATTGGAGAAAAGTAGCTACATCATTGTTTCGTCTGCAAGAAATGTCAAAATAATGTCACACAAGAAAATCTTCTAGGTGGAAAAATTTTAAAAATTTATTTATTTATTTATTTATATGAAATTTTAATCAAGTTTATCATTGTTTTGGTGAATGCTGATGACAAAAATTAATTGTTATATATTTGTCAATATGACAGGTTTCAGTAGCAACCAGTATCTAACTTTATTAATATATTTAGTGTTAATAAAAAATAATGATTTTTTTAAATTTCGATCTTAATTTTAATTTTATTCAAATTTATATAAATTTTTCATATTTTAAAGTTGTGAGACAAAATAAAGATTTTTTTTTTGTGATCTGAGCATTTGTGTGATTTAAGTTTAAGGCCTATAAACCCTAGGTGTATATAAAACAACGTTATACCATTATGTGGGAGCATATATTTGTTCTAAATTACATTTTGTATTTTTCTCTTAAGAAGCATAGTATGAATTTATTAACTTTATTATAAGTGCTGTCTCGTATTTTGT
Organism: Megamerina dolium; assembly: GCA_963854835.1. Taxonomy (NCBI): domain Eukaryota; kingdom Metazoa; phylum Arthropoda; class Insecta; order Diptera; family Megamerinidae; genus Megamerina; species Megamerina dolium. The sequence continues at coordinate 19,127,021 of OY978528.1, forward strand.
CTATTAGTCTGCGTTGTTTTTTTTAATTAAATATTTCTTTTGGGTCTATTTGATTCTAGACATATTTTTTGTAGACCAATTTTTTATTTTATTATTATTTTCATTTTTTTTTTGCTTCGTCATTTCAAGTCTTTGCCCTTAAAAGAGAAAAGTTTTATACAATTGTATATGGGTATGTTTATTTTCATTTCTATTTTGCCATTTGATGTAGGCTTTTCTTTTCTGATGCGTGTCTTGAATGTAAGTACGTATGTACAGTGGAAGGAGTTGATAAAAAAAAAATGACATCAATAATGAGAAAGTTCGCTTCTGTTCATTGATGAATATCTCTCTATAATTGCAGGAGTTATCGTGTGAACAGGTGGATAGCCGGCCGGCACAAAAGTCCGACTTATAATGCAAATTAAGCTTTATTAATGTTAAAATAATTCTTTAAAAAAATGCAAGCCATGTAGTAAAAATTCTTTTATTTAATTTTCATATCAACTAGAAAATCTTTGTTGAAAATTCGTACTAAGTATGACATTTGAAGCATCTCTATGCCCAGATGTCATTTGAATGAAATATTTCGAATGTTAAAATTATAGTAGAAATTTTCAGAAATCATATTCAGAAGTCAAAATAGTCTATTTAAATGCTAAACTACTAGTGGTCATTTAACTTTAGTTAAACTAGTTTTTTTTTTAATTCATGTTTAATCTGAATGTTCCACTGTACAAAATTGACCAATGATTCAGCATTTCATTTATAGACCATTTTTTACTTAATTTTTATATTTTCAAGTTCACATTTTTATGATTTGTATTCCATTAGTCTTTATTGATTTTTTTATTTACTACAATTTATATACAATACAAATATTTATACTTGAATTTCAAGTATTCGATTTTGGTATAAAAGGTCTTTAACTGAAAGTACCTCTTTATACATGTGGATATTTAATATAAACCATTATTAGTTAAAAACAGTAATTTAAGCGTCTACTGTTATGCCAAATAATCAATCACATACGAGGGTGGTCCCAGAACTACCCGACCTGCCATATAGTTGGTGGCAGTAGTTTGAAAAAAAAAAAAATCCTTTGGTGAAAAGTGGCAACCCTATATAACATATGTTTTAAGTTTCAAGCGCCATGTTATTTAGTATTTTTTTTTTTTGAAGCTATCGAAAGTTAACGACCTCAGTGAATTTGTAAACATGGAAAAAATTGGTCACCTTTATGTAAGTCAACACTTGCATTTGAATGGTCTCAGTCCAACGAATATTAAAGCCGAACTAGAGTCTACTCTGGGAGAGTTTGCTCCTTCGTTTACGATGATAAAATATAGGGTGGCAGAGTTTGAACGAGGTTGTACGAGCTGTCAAGACGAACACCGTAGTGGTCGACCAATTGAGGTGGCCATGCCAGAAATGGTTAAGAAAATCCACAAAATGTTATTGGATCATCGCCGACTGAAGGTGCGTGAGTTAGGAAGTTACAGGCATTTCAAAAAGTGCTATACATCGTATATTGACCAAAAATTTGGAGATGAAAAAGCTGTGTGGATGATGGGTGCCGCGTTTGCACACAATAGAACAAAAACAACCTCATGAAGATGTCTTCATAGAATGTTTGGCGATGTTTCACAGTAATAAAGTCGAGTTTTTGCGTTGATTCGTAACCATGGATGAGACATGGGCTCACCACTTTACACCTGACACAAAGGAGCGGTCAAAACCTGAAATGGGAGAATCATGTCCAAAGGAGCCGAAGACAGTTCTATCTGCAGGCAAGGTTATGGTGTTTGTTTTTTGGCAAGGAAAAACAATCAACGGTGAGTATTATGCCAATTTGTTGCAGCGTCCAAAAGGCCGTATTTGGCGAAAAATAAAGTGTTGTGTCATCAAGACAATGCATGAGATCACACATCCGCTATTGTGATGGCCAAAAACAATTAGTTAAAGCTCGAATTGTTTCAGCACGCATCTTATTCGCCAGATTTAGCTCCTTCGGAATATTTTCTATTACCAAATTTGAAAAAATGGCTTGGTGGTAGAAGATTTGCAAACAATAAAGAGGTGGAGTCTGCTGTAGATGGCTATTTTAATGACCTAGACAGTTCATACTATAAACAGGGTATCAAAGCTATAGAAAAATGTATAGAGCTAAAAGGAGATTATGTTGAGAAATTTTCTCTATTAGGTCGGGTAGTTCTGGGACGGCCCTTGAGTCTTATTCTCTTGACTGAAATGAGTGAGAAAGTAATTTTTATCGAACTCATTATGAAAATAAAGAAATTAGAAAATAAATTTTGGCACCAAATTAGGTCCTTTATGCATTGAAAAAGAAATTGTTGTAATATAGCCTGACGAAAACCTCTCAGCGTAATATCAAATCATTTATTTGCCATTTGTGTCTAATTGCATTTAAGTTTTATGGCACAAAAATAAAAATAATAAAAAATATTTAGTACAAGATTACTTAAAGAGTAACCTCTTCATTAAATTCATATTGTACCATCGGCTAAATGAAAATTGACAATGTTTTTGCCAGAGAGGGAGAGTTAAAGAGGAGAAAGGCAAAACTCTGAGAACTTCAAAATACAGTTGCTTGTGAGAAACAAAATTGCAACAGGTAGTAAAGAGACATTGGCCACTTTCGAACTTGATTACAATGCGCACAAGTCACGATCAAAGGAATTTTTTCATGTTTTTCCTTTCTTCATTTTCGTTTGTTTGTTTGTTAATATTAGCTTAAAGGAGTTGCAATAAAACAACAACAAAAAATGAAGAAGAAGAAAAATCATTGAAACTGTAGACGAGAAGGAAACTTCACACAAATTTCATTTTCGTGATCACATTGACCAGCAATAGACGACAAAGTCTCACATATACTGTGTATATGAAGACAGAAGGTTGCTGAGATTGCTTCGTGCCAAAAGACAAAAACGTTATTTGAGCAATTCATTGTTGTTATTGTTGTTATTATTGTCTCGATTTCATGTAATCGAAACGAATTGAAGCATCTTCATTATCATTATCATCATCATCATCATCATCATAATCATCCACTTTACGACATTATCATTTTAGCAAGCGCATGAATTTCATGTTCATGCTCATCTTCAGTCAACTGCAATCAACTTCAGTTTTACTTTCAATTGGTTGTATGGATTTTATTTTTTGTCCTCATCGTCATCGTCGTCGTCCCCAAGGTGCTTTTCCAATCTGAATGATTTATAGAAAGTTCGTTTTTCTTTTTTTTTGTTTGTTAAGCTTGAGATCCAAAATTGTTGTTAAATTGTTGTTGCTTCTTCTTTAATTCAAAGCGATAAATAATATGATTTTTAATTTATTTTATTCCATAGGTCGTTGGTTACTTAGCCTAAAGAAATGTAAGGTTAGGACATGGTAACCTACATAAATAAATTATTTGAAATGTAATTCGCAATTGAACTTGCTTTAATGAATTCAAATTGATAGTGATTAATGATTTGAAGATGAATTCAATTATGATGTTAACAACAATTTTTGAAAGACTTACAGAAAGAAAAAAAAAAAAATACTGTACAGCTTGCTACTGATCTCAACGACGCTTCAGGCTTTTGTTAGAGAAAATCGTTGAATGCGATGATATTAAACAAATGGAAAAAAATTTCTACTAAAAGATATGGAATTGCTGGAATTTGAGCTCCTCGATGGATTAGTGTTTCCGAAGTGCGACAAAGAACAAAGTAAATTGATACTGAATATAATATTGATAGTAGAGAACAATGGAGGAGCTTAGCGGAAATCTAAAGAAAAGTTAGAGCCTTGCGTAAATGTGGTTAAGCCGCTGCGAATGTAAGCTACGGTCACGAGTGTTCACTGCGAGAAATAAATCTGTGGCACCTAAAGGCCCCGAAGGGCTCTTTGGCCGAGCTTTTTTTCCAGTACCGTTGCGTATGTGAATTATTTTTGGGCAGTATTAGAAGGGACCTATTTATATTAGCTGATTCCGATCGGCAGAACTCTTGTGGCACAACATTTTCTGAACTTTGTCATAGAGCTTTTTTAAAAGCTTTTTCATAGCACAATGTTACTGTCGGAAGAATTGCAAAATTACTTGCCGACAGATGGGTACCGTTCGAAACAAGCATCTTTTCGATATCAAACTCGGACTTCAGCTGGGGATTGAACCCACGACCTACAGATCAGAAGGTCAACACACTGCCTACTCAATGTCTTTTCTACATTCATGTCTGGGAGGCAGAAAACACAAAATAGAAGAAACAGGAAGAGACTAAGATTTAGACACTAGAGCTCCAGCCAACGAGCTCGAGCTTTATAACTCCTAAGTCGTCAAATTGGTATTTTTATTTAAGATTTCAAAGATTTGACACTCAGACCTGTAAACAACCAATTAGAGGCCTTCTTAAAACTACTTGTATGTGTTAAATTTGGTAAGGACAAATCGAATTTAATATTTTCATTTACAGTCCCTGGGGTTAGATCTCGTACAAAATAATATTTTTACTAAATCGAAAGTACAGAAATTCGATGGGACAGAAGATTTGATGCGTGTAGATGATGCGAACGAAATTATGGGAATTGTTGTCGATTTTGCAGGTGCTATAACTTCATTTCGTATGGAAGTCTCCCCAGCAGCAAAGAGGGAGGAAGTTGAGCACTAGTATCGAAATTGTTAAATGGGGTGCATTCGCCCCCCCAAGATAGGTAATAAGTATATTAAGAAGAAAAATATTGAAATATAAAGAAGACGAAAAAGAAGAGAAAGAAAAAGAAGAAGGTAATATCAAGAAGCTTTATTAAACTATTGTAGGAAAAGTCCAGGAAAGAATTTGGCTTCTCTCCCTACCACAATTCTTGTAAAACTTGTTTGAATGTCTCGCATCTTCATGGCAGATCTATCAACGGGACTGTTATCAGTCGATTTTAATAAGTTCGGACTAGAGGTTACGAGGAACTTTCGGCGAGTATCATTATCTCTCTTAAATTTCGGACAATATTGTATTAGCCAATTAGCCAGATAAGAGAATGCTCGGAGTTTTCGAGAGAAAAGTCCTACGCAAGATCTTTAGACCTGTTTGCGTTAGTGGAGAATTTCGAAGGAGGTAAAACCGACATAGTATGCCCATAAAAATTCAGCGGCTGCGCTGGCTAGGTCATGTCAAGCGAATGGAAGAACATGCTCTGGCTAAGAAGATGTTATATTCGGAACCCGCTGGTGGACGACGCAAGAGAGACAGACCCAACCTCCGGTGGAAAGACCAAGTGTTGGAGAACTTGTCAGCGCTTGAAAGAGTTGGCTGGCGAAGCATGCTAGATACGACCTAAGTCGATTTTCGGTTGTAACGGCCACATAAGTAAGTAAATATTAGTGAATTCAGAACTTCAGTACTTTTGCGAACACTTTTCAAATAAATAGTACTTTTAAAAAATATCTTTGCTCTGATCTATGGTTTTCGTTGGTTTTATACTATTTTCAAGATATAATCTATATATATATTATAGTATAAACTCGTACTTTAATAAATAGAAACAAAATTATACCATAGTTGTGACGCCTTTGTGTGAACTCAATTCAATTTTGTATAATTTTCAATTAAAAACTATTAAAAATGATATAATTTTGTGCTATCGCACAATTTGGAACGACAATGACGTTGAAGCAATTTCAACATTAGCATTTGGCATCATTCAATAATAGAGTAATATTGCTGCGTACAAGTTGCTGCAGCAATTGCATTTTGACGTCAATTGCAAGCTGTCCGCCAACCCGACAACCAAACAACCAAGCAACCAAGCCACACACTGATGCATAGACAACGATGGAGAGGACGACAACGATGGTGGCTGAAGCTATAGTTGAAATCTCAATTTTCTTTATTAAAGTTGCATAAATTTTCGTTTGTTTGAAATTTCATTTCAATGCGACACCGACACACAGCGCTTGCGATGACAATACACCACAGACGACATCATATTCAACAACAATAAATTTTACAATGCCAACGCAATGAAACATATGGCATATTTTGCATCGTTTGCGTTCAGCTTTTCTATAATACTCTGCGTCGTTGTAAAGGGAGTAAGAAAGGAAGAAGAAGTAAAAAAAAAAAAACTGAAATTCGAACAAAATAATAATATCACAGAGTTCTGAAAATCAAGAATTTTAATATGAATAATTTCTGTTGTAACGGAATTCACGTAAATCAAACTTGGTACGCAAAACGGAGCTGGCGAATTTTTGTACTCCAACTCTCGTGCGACATTTCTTCCGTCGAGCTCAAGTTCATAGGGTTCATTTTTTCTTTTGGTGATGATACTCTCACAACGGAGTACGACTGATGGAAGTAGATAGTGCAAATATTGATAGAATGATACATACTATAGAGTACTATTTAATATTGAAATTGTCTGTAGTATGGATCGTCATCCATAGTCATAGTCATTGATATATGTGGATATAAATATATGAATGAAGAGGGCACATCTCACTTGAGCTCATATTTGTTATGTTGGAAATTTGTGTTGTGTTTTCTTTTTTTTTCATGTTGAAAAGGAAAGGTATTTTGTTGCAACCAAAAGTATTCCTTTGGTATTCCTTTAGCTATTTTTTCTGCGTAACTGCGAACACCCTTTCCATTCCAATAGCATATTGCAATAACAACAATACATTAATTCATCATCTTCCGCTTTATCATACGTTGCCTTTTTTTTCCCCACTTTTTGTGTACAACATTTTTGTTTTTTTTCCTAGTGGCTGTTTGCTTGAATGCTTCGATGGTTTGTTTGTGAAATGCTTCAATGCAATTATTTTGTGTATTTCCTTTCCGAGCTCAACGTAGAGGAGGAGAGATGAAATGAGTAATAAATTGAATGATTCTTTCAGTGCAACACTTTGAGAATATTAATAAAAATGAAACAACAACTGAAACCCCTACACATCGAATAACAACAACAACAACAACAACAACAACAACAGTTGCAAAGGAATTATACTTTACATTACCAAAAGGAAGGAATCACAAGTTCGCCAGTCGACTTTTTCTATAGGCGTTGTTGCAATGATATTAGCAATTATTTGAATTCAGATTCTCCCTTTGCCTTTATATTCTCATTTTGACATATGCTGTTTTTTTATTTTTTTTTATTTTTACTCATATTAAAAAGTCAATTATTTCATTTACAATACAACATGTGCTAAATGATGCTTAATATGTGCGAGTATGTGCTCACTCATAAATATTTATTTTCACTTAAATAAAAATATATATTCATATGCTTATAATAACGTAATCATCGACATCATTAGCAAATGTCAGTTGAGACAATCAGAGGCACAGAGGCGATGCGGCAATTTGATGAGTCGCAAAGGAGTCACTTTAAATGAGGCACTTTAAGATTTGATTGTGGGATTGTACTGGTTGGGGTGGATGCTATATCGATTGTAAAAATAATATAAGTGGTGGAACGAGAGAGAGAGAGAGAGTAACAACAATAAAAAGATATTACTTGTAGATCAGGAAAGAATAAGATAAAGTTGGTCAACTATTTGGCTGGTCAGCTACTTGGCTGGCTAGTCTGTCTAGCTACTTGTTCATATGACAAGACAAAGCAATTTAATTGGAAATTAATATATAATATTATTTTCATCTACAAATGGCAAAGTTCGTAAATAGACAAAATCTAAAGAAAATTAAACCACAAAAATATATTGGTAAAAGTATATTTTCAAACTTTATGCTAGAAAATTGTAAGCGATCATTTTGAAATTTAGTGCATTATCATATTTTTACCACAAAATTGATAGATTAAAAAATGGGCGCAATCCAATGAAAACCACGTCTATCTCTCATACAAAAGTTTAAAGTTCGGTGTGTTTTTTGACACTTTTCGCCTGAAAATATGAAGCGTTTGCTCTCAAACTTGACTCGTAGAGTTAATCTTAACATAAAATTGATATGTTAGAAAATGGTTGTAATTGGATGCAAATCACGCCCACCTTCCATACAAAAATATGGTGTGCAAAGTGTGTTTTCCCGCTTTTCAAATGAAAATTTAAAGTTATCAACCTTAAAATCGGCACATGTTTATTATATTTACTAACTAATACACACATTTGATAATTGACTGAATCGGATGAAAACCACCACGCCTACCTCCTATACAAATTTATGATACCATAAGTATTTTTTCACACATTGAAGTTATCATGCTGAAATTCAGTACATAGGATAATGTTTATTAACTGATAGACAGTTTCAAAAATGAGCCAAATCGGATAATCTGTAACACAAAAACTTGTTTCTGTATAAATGTTTTCACACTCTGCATACAAAAATGTAAAGTTATCAAGCTGAAAATCCGTTCATATAATTTTTTATTAATTAACTAATAGATAGATTCAAAAATGGGCGGAATTGGATCAAAAGACAAGACTACCTGCTCTACAAAAAAATAATTTCTTGACTGTACTTTGCGTCTCAACATATAAAGATATAGGACTGAAACTGCAGCACATACGATTTTTTTATTACTGAACAAGAAGCAGACCAATCTCCATCACAAAGTACAAGGTATCTATCGGTACTACCGATGTTAAGCTATCCACATTTTTTTGGGGGGTTCAACGCTTTGGAGATACTATGTACTTCAAGCTTGGGTTGAAGAAGAACTTAAAGTCAGCCTCTTATTTCGGCTTCCGTTAAGCGTAATCCGAAACAGAGCTATCTCGGCGACAATAAGGTTTTTTTCTGGGGATTTGTAAAAAAAAAAGAAAGAAAAAACTTCTATAGAAAATCAAAAAAGAAGAGAGATCTCTTATCTGCATTAAATTGTGAACATTGAATTGGGAATTATTTTATGCCGCTTTCCGTATTGACGATTACATTAAAGTTTAATGGGAACTTGAGTCAAATCTTAGGCTGTAAATCATCACAAAAGTTTCGTTCTCAAGGAAATGACCGAACAAAAATATGGAAGGTGATTTCAAGCTTTAGACTATTGTTAAAAAAAAAACATTCGAAATACGTCGAAAGACATAATAAAATAATATTATGGCACTTTATCGCTTTGGTAATTTTTGCTGGAAAAGTCGAAAACTATCTGATAATATGACAATAAGATATCATATTTCACCTAAGCGTCGAAATAGTAGAAATTCTTTCGACATAAACCCGTCTTATATTGGGTGTTCGAAGAAGTTCGGTAACAAATTGTCGGTAGATGGCTCTAAAATGTAACGTCTCTGGTAATATACATTCTTTTGTTCATTTTTTGAAGTAGTTTGCTCGTTTTCGATCTGATAATTTTGATGTTAAAAACGCACCTCGCTCTGGTCGATCATTCGCTGAAAAAGTCGATGAAATCATGGAAAAAATTAAGCAAGATCGTGTCGCAAGCAGCGTAGACGTTGCTAGAGAATTAGGCATTCATACCCAAATATTTATCAATCATTTGAAGAAAGCTCGATGTTTGAGTGTCACATGAATTAACAGTAAAAAATTTAATGGTCCGAATTTCTATTTGGGATTCACTGCTATTCACGAAATCGAACCATTCATTTCTGAAGCGTATGATTACGGGCGATGAAAAGTGGAAAAGTGAATCTTCGCAAACGGTGGCAAAGCCAGGATGGACAACAAGAAAGTTAATGCTGTGTGTCTGGTGGGATTGGAAGGAAATTGCTCATTATGAACTTCTACAACCCGGTCAAATGATTGATTCTGATCTCAATTTAATTCAACTAAAACTACAGAAAAGGTGTTGTGTTCCATCAACAGAGCTCCAGAACACACAGATCTTTGATGACCCGGCAGAAGATCGTTCGATCGACATATATTGAGTTAAAAGATATCTTATTCTAATTCTAATTTCCGAAAAAATATGAGGTGTTTGAAGCCAAAAATATTAACAAATAGTTCGATGAAAATCGCTTTAGATATCTACATTTTTAATAGTATCTTTAAAGACGGCATTTAAAAATATATTTCAAAATAAAGGGAGTCTAATAAAATATTATCTAATTAGCAATAAGATTGTAATTTGATGATGTGATACAAAGGCAATGAAACAAGTATAAAACGGTAGATAAATTTTGCGAAAGAAAAACAAAAAAGGAAACAGATGCATTAAGACATATATCAACGTTCTTGAGAGTAAATCTTTTATACATCTTCTTTTTGCTTCAGTTTTTCTTTCGGGCATTAAAATAAGTCATTAAAAATTCCACCGAAAAAAAAAATAATCAGACCTGTATGAAGATGACACTGAGAGTGATTTACTTATACCGAAATATATTTCTACATATTGTACATAATACATAATACATGCAAGTCGGCTTAAGAAAGGCCTTAAAGACAGAATGCATTTTTTGCATTGCAATGTTTCAAAGGCGATCTGTGCGTGAGAGTAAACGCAAAAGGAGAAGAAGAGGACCAAGATTTGATAAGTAGTAGAAGCAAAGCATTTTTACGCTTCCATATAATGATCCTTTTATGAGATTTTGCGTGGTAACGCATCATAATTCATTTTGATCATAAACGAAATGGGGAACAAAATATGAAAGAACCTACTATAAGCAAATCGTTTTTTATGTAAATTTCATACATGGTTATGAAAGTAGATTCTACAGATTGTCAGAAGAATTTCTTCTTTTTTATTTTTTTGGCATTCTCATTTTAGTTCTTCTTTATTTTTTTGTTTAAAAACTGACAACTTTTAAAACAATCAAGGCGTCGGTGGCGTCGGCATACATTCAGTGATCACACACACTGAATTTGTTGTCTGCCTGCATCAGATCTTTCAGTTAGCCCATCTATCGGTCCATTGTTGATCTTCAGGTTATTTTATTTTGCATTTTAATTTCCTGTATGTACATATGTAAATACTCATCATCGTGTAAGCTGTTCATAATCATATACATATGAAGGGTGAAGGCAGAACAAAAAAATGAAAACGAAAACAAAAACGCACTGACAGTTCAGCCTACACACGATCAGCGGCATGATCTCGACATTGGTTAATAAATTATTACGTCTTTTCTTTGCAAATAAATTTCAAAGTCAAGATTATTAACAAAAGACAAGAGAGACAAGAGAACAAAACCTGAAAATTACAAAATTCTTTTGACACAACAATCCGAAAATTCGTTCCATGCTGTCTTCCTCCCGTCAGCGTTAGCATATGATGATGACGCGTCGATCGGTTGGCTATAGCGTATACATACCGTGTATGTACGTGTGCTTAAAAAACAATTAATTTTCACACAGCATTTTGTTGTTGTTGTTGTTGTTGTATTTTTTAACATTTGTTCTTTCTTTGTTGTTGTTGCTGCTTGTCAGTGCTTTTTCTTAGAAAACCTATTTTACCGCTCTGAACTAGAAAATAATTTATTGTTAATTTGTTGTTGTTGTTGCTGTTGTTGTTGTTCTTTTCTTGATAGGTATTGGTTTTTGTATGTATTTATGAATTTTTATATTTTTTTATTTCTTCCCTCAATTTATTTTTTTCATTTAAATGAATTTTTAATATTGTGTTGTGTTTGTTTTTTTGTTTTTGTTGTTGTTTTGCAACAATATTGCGATCGCAAAATATTATTTAGTGATCGTTTAAGCTTGTTTTATGGCGCAGACAATGTCAAAGTTGATTTATTCAAAATTGGATATTCATTTCACAGTAAAACAACAACAACAACATGCATCCATGAAACAGCTGGCCACGGTGTCTGTCTATGTAGACAGACGCTATGAGAGAATTTGAAGAAATGATGTGAAATTGAATTTGTGAGTTTTAATTTTCATATTTTTTTATGCATTCTTGTATTTGGTTTGTTGTTTTTTTTATTTTTATAAAATGACTCATTTGGTGAAAAAATACGTAGAACAAATTGTGTTTACTATAGGCTTGGTTATGTGATTGTTTCTATATGGAAGTAATACTCATTATTTTTATTAATTTTAATATATAAAATCTCATAACTAAGTCTTTAAAGATTTTTGTTTCGATCTATAGGAGAAACTATCTTCCTTCAAGCTAGGAAAAGATTAACACAGGCAAACACTTATTTGGACAAATAATTCTCTTCACAAAAATTCGACTAAGAAATATTGTCTAAAAGAAATGTGCCATAAAACCATAAAGAACATTTTTTTTAATGTTGCCCAATTGCCATGGCTGGGCTTTTTCACGACAATATTGCCGTAGAATTTTGTGTTCCCAGGCATCCTATGTGTCCGGTTTGTTCGCATTGTCCACGTAAGCCCAGAAGAATTATCTAGAGGCGTTAAATCCTACGATCTCGGTGACCAATCGACTGGCCCAATTGGAGAAAACACATATTCACCCAATATTTCCTTCAAAAACTCGAACTTTTGACGCTCTATATGGCATTTGGCGCCAATCTGTCGAAAAACATTTCTTTGGTCATTATTCCATTTAACGGGGGTATGAAGTAATCAGCAGTCATAGCTCTAGAGTGCTCGCCCTTGACTGGCACGTTCTCGCCATTCTCAATTTAAAAGAAGTGGGTGCCGTAGCTTAGTGGTTAGTGTGTTGACCTTCTGATCTGTAGGTCGTGGGTTCAATTCCCGGCTAAAGCATAACAAAGACGTTTATATCGCAAAGATTTTTCTTTCGAACAGTACCTACCTGTTGGCAAGTAATTGGCAATTCTTCCGACAGTAACAACTTGCCATGAAAAAGCTTCTAAAAGAACTCTGCGACAAAGCTCAGAAAAAGTGATGTCACAAGGGTTCTGCCATTCGGAACCGGCTGAAATTAGTAGGTCCTTCTAAAACTGTCCAAAATTTAACACGCACAACAGTAATGGAAGAGAAGCTCGGCCGAAGAGCCCTTTGGGACTTTAAGTGCCACATATTTATTTTGTTTTAAGGACTAACAACTCTATCGGCTCATTAAGATCACGAAACCGTTAGTTTTTGTGAATATAACGGTGCCACATGAATCTCTCGTTATTGAGGTGCCCAATGATTCAAAAATGAGTCACATCATTTGACAGAATTGGGGGTTGACTTCCAGTTGATTTTGTGCTCTTTAATTGAACGTACTGCACTAATGATGGTCACTTCTGAACCAGCTGAATTTTGTAAGGTCGTAGGCCGAGATATTTACGAAAAATTGTCCATAAAGCGTATGGAAACAGCTCCAATTGCTGGGCGCCATGGTGAATCGACTCATTTGGGTCCTCCTCAATAAAGCGGCTCTACAGCAACTATGGCAACTTTGGGACGCACTATACAAGATCTCTGCGGATGCATATTATCATTTAGAGTATACATGATGCGAAAACTCCCCATTATTAGTCGAATTATGTCGTCCGTAAAATGGACGCCTTGTCAAACATCGGAAATCTATGTTGTCTCCCTTTTTAACCGAGTCCAAATCAAAAATAACTGATTTAGGTATACTAAGCATGCTAAGTTGTACAACGTTTCGCTTTTTATAATCAAGTTCCTTTTTTGTGGGCTTAAATCAGAAATTGTATAAGTGCGATGGGGCATATGGTGCCAAATCGAAGTCAAAGTTCACAAATATCAAGCAAAATTGATGAGTAATCCTAGAACTTGCCACTAGATGGGTAAAATAAAGAACGGCCTTCTATTAATTATATCTCCCCAATATTTTGCCGGAATATTTCCAAGCCCTACCACTTCTCGTTACAGGGACTCTACCGCTTTCATAAAATTACCTGCTACCCTTACAAACTTAGCTCTAGGGGAGTACAATTTTTTACGGATGGTCATTTATTGTTCATACTAACATTTTCCCTGTACATAATTACCTCCTATGTCCATCCCTTAGGGGCTTTCAATATAAAATTAACACAAAATCTTATGAAAGCCTACAAATAACCTAAGAACTGCCCAGGAATTTCTTTTAGAAGAATAAAATGTATGACCAACTACTATTATTAATTATCATTTTAACATTTCCCTTGTTCTGTGTCCGTCTCTTAGAGGAAGTCCCCTATAAAATTAATATTTTATAAAATTTGCTTCCACTGCATACATGGTGTCCCTATAGGAATTAAGTATATCATAGAACCCCACTAATGTTTTGCTATCCAATTTTTTTTTTTTTAATAAATTTTACATATCACGATCCCTGAATGCAGCTGCGGTGAATTTCTATACCAAAAGTATCTATATTTAAATCATATTTTCCAATTAATAACGTGTATATGTTTATATATTATAGTTAAAATATAATATGAATATATTTTTCGATTAGATTAACCATTTATCTATCATGCTTATGGGTTTATTAGACCCTTTTCAGAGAAAGCCCCATTTTAACTCATTATTAGTGCTAGTAGGTGGTTCGTAAGTTGTAAAAAAAACCTCTTTGATATGAATGTTCCATAATTTATTGCATTTTCATCCAAATTTTCTACATTTTCTGCTAAATTTTTTACAAAATTAATATAACAAAATATTAACACTATAATATTGGGATTAAAGACATGTTTAAATAGTCGTATTAAACCTCGTGTATGTGTAAAATATGATATTTGCTATAAGTACACCTAATAAATGACAACGATTAATTTCATTTTTCACTCAATTATCATAAATATTAAATTAATCCATTTATATATTGTGCGTAGGTATACATGCTTATAAGGGTTGCTTTTGAATCAACGAGCTGTGATTGTATCTATTATTTATTTTATTTTTTTTTTTTGCTATACACTGTCCCTTTCCCTATTACTAAGTTAATCAAATTTAATATTAAACAAGTAGCACCCACACTTGTAATACTCAAGTATAATATTTAAATGAAAATTAATGTTGCTCCTGCTACTGCTGTATTGCGGCTCATCTAAATGCAATGCTGATAATGTTAATTTTGCCACATTAAAACACTTTAAAATAATGCATAAATACATACACACACACACACATATATATTGTATATATTTTGCAATTGTACGATAATGTGTATAATAAAAATAGCAGCAGCAACAACAACAACAATAATAATAATTACCATTTTGCAATCGTAAAGTCAGCGCACCGTCGACAATGATGGCCGTAATGTAGAGAGATGGCAACGATGGTGGCGGTAAACAAGCACATCAAATAAAATTTATAACTTGAAAATGCAAAATAAATTAACGCTCAATGCAAAATCTACATCATCCACGAGTCAAATGAGCATTGGTTTGTTGAAGAGTCGGAGTCGAATGACTCTATGCATATGTACGACAGGTCGAGAAAGTGCACCAAAAATGCATTTGACTGTTATACAAACACCATTCGTAATTTATTTATATTTACCCGGCGCTTGAAAGTATATAATAACAACAACAACAACAACAACAATTAATAACAACACAACGACACACTTCAATGTTTTTAAGTTCAGAGTACAAATAGAATGAAAAAAAAAAATCATTGCATACTGCATGGCGTTGTGCAATGCTGATTAATTGCAATCAAAAAGGGTTAAAGCTATATACATGCATATGAGGATGAGGAAGACCCCATATGGTGTCGATGATAGCTGCCAGCGAGAATAAATACAGGGTAACATTCATTTAGCATAACTTTAATCTCATTAACTATTTGCATTCTTCACCACAGTAGCGCAAATGTAACATGAATTTTGAAAAATGTTCAAAATTCAACTATAAAATATATGTTAAAACTAAATATAGCAAATGAATTGTACATTTATTAGCTTTAAAACTGATTATCTCTAGATTTTATTCTGCATTGGTTTAGTAACTAAAAATCTTGATAAATATTAACACCTTTTTTAATCCATTTTTTTATATTTTCAAAGAGCATTGTGATTTTTCAAAAATGCTCAAAAAGAATTTTGAAAAGATATTTCAAAACTAGATATCACAAATGAATCACAAATATATGGGCTTCAAAATTGCATATTCAATAAATTTTATTTTAATACACTTTAATAAATACAATGCCGCTTAATAAGTTCCCATTTTATAAGTCTTTAGTAAATATATTTAAATAGTCACACTAATTTCAGAAAATTTTCTAAAATAAATACCAAAAGATAATTGAAACTTGGGAATAACATATGAATTTGACATTTCTGTATTTCCAGATTTCATATTGAGTTTTTTAGTCGAATCTGATGTACAAAATTCAAAGGCGTTTGAGAAACTAACACGTTCTTAAACATTTAATGGGCATTTTTAAAAGGACATCACCAACTTTGAAAAATTGTCAAAAATAAGTTTTAAAAGATATTTTAAAACTAAAATCGTAGGGGGAATTTTACATTATTTTTCTTCAAAACCTGCTTATTGAGCAAATTTCTTTTGCATTACTTTAATAGATTTAAAGCGGTTAAATAAGTTTACATTTTTATGTCTTTAGCAAAAATATTTTCAACAGTAAGATCAAATACGAAAAATTTTCAAAAATAAAGCGTGAAAGATATTGCAAAATTAAAAATGAGAAATAAGGGCTATATTCTATCGTTTCGAGATTTCATATTAACAAATATTATTATGGCTTCGCTACTAAATTCACGAACCAGTAAAAAAGTGTGCATATTTTAAACTTTCATTAAAAATGTTTTCCTTGGAAAAGAGATTAAAAAATTACTTATGAAATTTATTCAAAAATGCAAATAAGCAGTTGAATCTCAGATTATTGGATCTCAAAATTATATATTCAAAATTTTCCTATAGCCTAGTTTGTTAAATTTGAAGCCCGCTGAACATGTACACTTTTTGAAAATTACGTTAAAAAATGGTTTTAAAAGCGATTTACCAACTTTTAAAATTTGTTTAAAAATTATTTGTAAAATTTCATAAATTATGAACACAAAAATGAAGCTCCGGGGTATTCTGTGCAAAAAATTAATTTTTCTATTATTTTTTAAGCTAAAATTATTGGGTTTTTTTTAGCTGGAAACCTTAATTTTTTAAAATTTTTGGAATGATATGAAATTTGTTTTAGCAAACATGATTTTCTGAAAATTCCTCAATCGAATGAAGTTACTTTCTAATTGAAACTGGAAAAGGCCCATCGTTGTTGATGGGTGTAATATTTTTGAAAAATAATTAAAATAAAAAATTTTCAATTTTATATACTAATTTCAAATTTGTTAGAACAATTAGAGCTATTAGATATAATTTGTTAAATCTAAATTATAATATTAATTAAAATTATTAAAAATAATTTCATTTAATAGATATTTTTCATACGATTTAATTAGGTGTGTATTGTGTCGTTGCACCCTGTATATCAAAAGTCACCATACAGTTTATTAAATTTATGCTTATGTATGTACGTGAGACAACCCTGTATTATTGCAGAATGGGTGCCTATAAACGCATAAATGTACGTGGCAAAGTGCAAAGACTCATCGACGACAATGTTGATGTTCTCTCTCACTCTCTCACACACATATTCTCTTAACCACTCGTTGTGGAGAAGGATATTACCTTTGATGTTCTTTTTGAACGCAATAATTTGACTTTTGCCGTTGTTGGTTTTTTGCCTTTTAGTCCTATATGATATAACGCATTCGTTCTACAATCGCTATAGCATAAATATAAGTAATCGGTAGCAGGTAACAAATTGTATATATTGTAGCTATAGACATCAACCAGGAGCCTTTATAATAAGTGCGTATTCGTTTATGGATAGCTACTTGATAATATGCACTTACAAGTAGGGCCAGCAGCAGTAGCACATTTCATTAAGGTCTCAGTGAATACAGACGAGAATATACTCATACTATATAGTATGTATACATATGGTCAGTTTTGTAAATAATATACAGGCAGACCGATATATTTACATATATATAGAAAGAGAGGGAGAAAAGCAGACCAAAACAGACAGCACTAAGTGCATGGTAAATATGCAAGTTGCGCAAAAAGGAAACACTTATGCACCGGACAAGCACACACACACACACACACACATATTCATGTATGTACTTGTATGTTATTTAGGAATACTATATGTCTCACCATATCATTTTGGTATGCGTAAACGTCGAGCGTATTAAATGCAAATGCATTTTTTTTTTTAATTACATATATGAGCAAGTTGAAAAAAGTATTGGGTGAAATGGAAGTGCTTTAAAAATGTATGCAAATTTTAATAAATCTTGCAGCCAAATCATTGTATTGAAATGGATTTATAATATCGCAAAAATTTCAGCAATTTCAATAAGTGGCAAATGAGCTAAAAAAAAATTATATGGCAGGTATATAAATTGGTGGATAATGATATTGGCTATTGTTTTCGATTTAAGGTATATATTTGTATTAAAGAGCTGCGTAAATGTATTTGATTTTCGAATGATTCTCTTTACTCTCAAACCATGTACAATATTTGCAAAGCATATCTAAATAGAATGAGAATGAGTGAGAGCGAAATATTAGGCAAATAGAACACTCCACTCATTCCTTGTACAAAAAATATTCCATACATTCGTTTTTTCTCTTCAAATAAACGAATATTTGAGAGTACTACGAGAGTTTGAGAGTACTGCGAGAGTTTGAGAGTACTACGAGAGTTTGAGAGTACTACGAGTATGTTGTAGGTTATAATTGTTGTGGCTTTTCATGACAGGCACTGATGATTTGTATTACTGCGTCTTGCTGCCTCATGTTGTCTTATCTACTGTATTTTTTGCTTATATGCATTGTAATGTAACATAGAAAATCAAAACGAATGTTTAGAGTGCTCTCAAATGCTTTACTTCCATTTGCAAATGTTGAGATTCTACTCATTCTATGAAAATGAAACATACACTCCATTCCATTCTATTTCTATTTCATTCATTTTAATTCGTATTTACTTAGAGAGAATGAATGAGAGATTCTATTTTAATATCAGTAGAGTGTTTTGAACATGCAAACGAATACATTCCTGCAGCACTCTAATTTGTATAGCGCCATCTTCGTAGTGGTACGTTGTATGGAAGCTCTGTGTAGTAGTAGCCCATATTTGAAATAGCCCATATTTGTTTAAGACAACATTCTTCCAAAATAATGAATTTTTAGTCACTAAAATGCATAGAAAAAGGAAATCAGATATGTGTGTGGCATAATCAATTTCAAGCAGCGTTGTATGTCAAGGAGTATTTAGCATGCGGAAAAAGTAACTACATTATAGGTGAAAATAAATATGAAAATGTAAGTGAATCAGGCCCATTTTTTGAGATAAAGTGCGTTAAATCTAAAGCGTTAAATCTAAAACATTCAAAGGCATCATCATTTAATACGACGACTGAATTAATGTCGAAGTTTTTTGCAATAATATCGAAAAAAAAATTATTTTCTGGACGATTGTAAAAATTCGTTGGCACTTTTCGGTTTTATTGTAAATACTTTTAAAACAATATTCCAAAATGTTTTTTCCCTATAAACAAATTTCGACATCATTGCAAAAATATTCGACATTAATTCATTCAACAATCTGTATGAAATTATAGTTATGGGAAAATAATTATAACTTTTGTCAGTAACACATATTTATAGCCTACAATATTCTCAACAAGGAAATAATTATTCGTCAAAAAATGTAAGGAAATTCTGAACTTCAATTGGACATTTGAATGAATAAAAAATAATTTCAAATTTTATTTGAATTCAATATTTTTCAAAAATTTCTTCAAAGTTTCATTCCATTGTAAATTATTAATTCTAGTCAAAAAGCAAATATTTCATAAGAGGCGAACTGCGAAAGCAATTGATTACCATTACTTCACCGTCATCAACGCAAAACATCATCTGCACAGAATTGCTTTGAAAATCTATTAAACTAATACGTTTTTTTTTTTATTATCCTTATCGATGATATTGCATACAAGCTACTACTATTTCTCATTCTTTCAGTCTCACTCTCATTCTAAAGCACACACACTCTCTGTCCCACACACACACCTTCTCTCACACTTTATATATTACTGCACATTACTGTTTGTATTTAAAATTTCAAAATGCTACTAAAGTAAACATCAAAACAAATGTATGCATTAAGAGAACAACAACAACAACAATTTGCATAAATTAAAACTTGAATATTGTCCTTTCGTTTGAAGTGGACACGACAAATTGAAAAATGCAACAAACAAGACCAGATCACTTTAGAGCAATCTCATTCCTTCTCATTCCGCAAACAAGTAATGACAAGTATGAGGAGAATGAGTGAAAAAGCGAGAGAGAGAAAAAACGTATGATATAAAAAATTCAGGAAATAGAATTAAAAGGAAACAATAAAGGACAAAAGTATATATGCGTCTATTGTATGGAAATGTCAGTTGGAAATTTTAGCAAAATCGTAAATGAAATCTTAATATTTATATTGGGCTTGGTAAAAGTATATGGAATAATTAAAAAAAATTTTAATATAATTTAATATCCATTACCAGGTAATGCAAAGAAACACTGATCATCGAGTGCGATTTTTTATGCAAAATTTTATAAATCGATATTCAAGTAAAATTACCAAGTAATTTCTCTTATATAATGATGAAATGTTCTTCTTATACTTTTAGTGCATTACTTGGTAATGCAAAAATTCATTGCTTTAATTTCACATTATGATATTCTGATTATGAGAAATTTAAATTCTGAGTATTCTTAGCTACGATTGATAAGCAATTTTTTTGCAATAGAAAATATTTTATATTTAAGCATTACATAATGTTTTTGATTATCGAGTAATGCTCGATTATTTTATAGAGAAAAACAGTTTGTTTTTATGAAAATTATATCAGAAAAAGACGTGTTTTTCAAAATGATACAAAATTTATTAAATTTAATGCAAAAATATTATTTACACTCTGCAAAAGTTTCTATGCATTACCTGGTAATGCAAAGCTTTATTTATTTGACTTCACATTATGACACACAAAGAT
The DNA here is from genome assembly GCA_963854835.1 of Megamerina dolium. Taxonomy (NCBI): domain Eukaryota; kingdom Metazoa; phylum Arthropoda; class Insecta; order Diptera; family Megamerinidae; genus Megamerina; species Megamerina dolium. Next base: position 19,147,886 of record OY978528.1, read on the forward strand.
TTTTTTGCAACTTCTGATTAATATTTTCTGAAATATAAAATATTTTATCATTAAGTAATGTATACAATTTTTGATTACTGAGTAATGCTTGATTATTCTATACACGGAATATTTTTTTTTCCAAGTAGAATTATCTGAAATCGATAGTGAAATTAAAATTTATAATGACTTTAAACATTTTTCATCATCGTTTCGTTATATGGTATAGATTACTTGGTAATGCAGGAATTAATGTATTTAATTTTTCGAAACAATTTAGCAATTCTTTTATTGAGAAATTAAATAGACAAATTACTAAGTACTGTTTTAGTGAAAATTAATTGAAACCTAATATAAATTGAAGACTAATGAGAATGTAATATAATTTTATTGCATGCATTACCGTGTAAAGCTTAAATTTATCGATTTAATTGCACATTGGCAATTTTTATATTCAACGTACATATATGAATATTCCTTGTAATAAGTGAGTAATGGTATATAATTTTCTTTCTATCGCTAAGTAATGCATCAACTTCTGGATTACAAAGTAATGGATGATTGTTCTTTAATAATTTCAGTTTTAATTTCAGTTTTTATTCCATGAAAATGATTTCAATATTCTTCAATTATTAACCATTTATTACAGTAATTCAATATGAATTAATTTTTTTACATTACTGGGTAATGCAAGAATGCATGGATTTGATTCTTCGTTATGGATTCTATAATTTGTTTAACTACAGGACAACATTTTTGGTAGTACAATATTGGAGGTATGAGTTTATTTAATTTGTCTCTATTAAAGTTGAAATAGAAAAGGTATAAAAAATATCATGATGAAGAAAAAATAGTAGAAGAAGAAAGTATTGTAACCAAGAAGCACAAGATAGAAATGAAGGTGAATGAATTACTATGAAATTTATGGACATACACTGGACGTACACTGGATGATTGGTTGGTTGGTTGGCTGAATGTTGGCTGGTCAGCCAGCTCTGCCTAGTATGTAGAATATAATAATATTACAACAACAAGAACAACAACAACGGGCTCACAGCATAAATTGACTTGCTACATAGGTTCTTGTACATATATTTGTACAAAGGCTGGCTGGTTGGTTACTTGCTTGGTTGGTTGTTTCGATGGTTGGTTGGTTGGTTGGTTAGTTAGTCGATTGAAAGCAACATTTTTGCTACTGTTGTTCATGTCACCATTGTCCATGTCATTGTAGGTACATCTACACTTATGTATCAACAGGAACAGGACGATCTCATAGAGGTATACACACTCACATACGACTTTGCTCAATATACATTGTTCCCATGTTTAGATGTGCCTAAAATCATGCTAAGGATTTGATGCTGATTTCTCTGTCAATGTATATTGTCGTTGTGGAGCTCATTGTTGTTGTTGTTGTTGCTGTTGTAGATTTTACCCCCATGTGCGTAGACTACAAAACACGTGAATTAATCTGACAAGTGATATGTTTGGCCTCAAGCCTGTTATACATACATGGACATTAAATGAGAGAAAACTGCACTTCAGTCGAGGCTAGACAACAAGAAGAACATTGTATAGGAAACATATTGTACATAGACGTATATTAAAGGGTATAGGTATGAATTGTATAATATTATTATAGTAGTTGTTGTTCGATATTTTCATATGGTGCATGGTAAATGCAACTTGTAATACAATCAACATCAACAACAGCAATAATACTAATAATAATAATAATAATAATAATAGTAATAATAATAATGATAACAATAATATGATTGTAATAGCAATAGGGGACAGTTCTTTCAGTACCATTTTCTTATTGTTGTGCTCCTGTTACTATGCTGTGACAGTGGCCAACACCAGCAAAAGCCAGCAGCGATCAACTTTCATCCATTCGTTCTTCTACCATATTTGTCTTTATACATGTACCTATACATACAACACATAGTATTTGCCATAACCATTGTTGGAAATATGATAGCAACACTGTTTCTATTGTTCTGGGGAAAAAGTATCGACCCTTACGCAGTACTTTTTTTCATATTTCAAATAAATTTTCACAAAATTTATATTTTTCACTAGCCGTTTGTAGTAAACTAACACTGTTGAGGTGTTGAGGAAGTTGACTATAAGTGGGAAAAAAGTGTTGAACCATTCGCATTCATTTTTGTTCCATACTTAAAATATTTCGACTTTCCAGCACAATCAAATGTATGATCAACTCCCATGAATTTTCCCTCACAACATTGCATATTCACCTTTAAGAGACGAACAGGCGGGATTTCGCTCGAAACGTAGCTGAATGGCGCTCCGCATTATGCATGCTGTTCGCCGACTTCAATAAGGTATTCGACACACTGAAGCGTAACTCCATCTGGCTGGTTCTGAGTAGAAAAGGAGTCCCCCTGAAGTTAATCCGTCTCATAATAGCGCTGTATGAGAACTCCAAACTGGCGGTTCTTCACAACGGCAGCATCAGTGATTCGTTCAGCGCCAATGCTCTCTACCCGCTTCTCTTCGCCATTGTGCTAGATGACGTCATGAACAGCCTCACCCAGCACAAGAGATCTGGCATTATGTGGAATCTCACACGGCAACTTGAGGACTTGGATTTTGCCGATGTCAATTGTCTCCTCTCGCACAAATTCTCCGATATGCAAGCGAAAAACTTAGTCGCGCTGGCACGTACTGTCGGAATAGAGATAAATATTGCAAAGACCAAAGCCAGCCAGCCAAAGAATCAAACCCTCCAATACAAGCCATATAATGATTGACGGCTGTGCGATTGATTTCGCTGAAAGCTTCTGCTACCTCGGTTGTACAATATTAACAGACGGAGGAGCCGAAGCGGCTAAAATCAGTTTGGGCAAATTCCCAAATCTCAAGACGCACGAAATTGCGAATATTTTCCGCGTGCGTGAAATCGACGCTACTGTACGCAGAGACTTCACGCTTTCGTGAACAAGTGTTTAAGCATCATATGTAGAATATTCTGTACTAACACTATTTCCACCAAGGCGCTATGGCATATAACGAACGAGCAGCCTATACTGAACCAGACTAAAGTAGGAAGTGGCGCTGGATTGGCCACACGCTAAGAAAGCAGCCACAAAACATTGCGAGAATGTCGCTCGAATGGAACCCGCAAGGGAGCAGAAGCCGCGGACTACCAAAAAATGCCTGGAGATGGTCAACCCTACGGGAACTAGCTGATGTCAACATCACATGGGATGGCACTAGAACAACAGCCCAGAATCGTGTACGATGGAGAAGCCTTGTGGAGGCCCTATGCTCCAATTGGGAGTGATAAAGGAGACAAAAAAAATATTCACCTCCTAAATTCGACCCTTAGAGGTGATCTCCTACGCAATTGATATTTTTGTGTAAAATTAACTGCACATCACTTTCAGGATTTTAGTACAGGGCTTCGATATATAAGCTACATCCATTTATTTTTGCTCTCAAACATTTTTCCCTAAATATACTTACCGCCTATTTGCACCTCTTAGGAGAGCTCTTCTACGAAATTGACATTTTTAATATGAAAGACACACAGATGCGTCTACGACATCCAGTTATTTTTACTCTCCAACATTTGTTGGATTCAGGCCTTCAGATGGGCCTGATTCACAAGAACACAGTTTTGAATTTGCGAAGAAAAAATTATGATGGACGCACCGGGAATCGAACTGTCAACTTTATGCATTCTCTTAAATATTGTTAAAGTAAATTTTTGTAACGTCCAAACATCGAGAAAGATTTTATAATAAAAAAAAAAAAAAGGACCGATACCTCTTGTTGCCCAATTCAATGCTTCTATATATTTCTGTTGCTTGATTGGTGTTACTATTGCCTGGTTAGCTGTCTGTCTGACTAAATGACTGACTAGCTTTTGATATAAAGATGGAAGTATTGCCATGGGTCAGTTGGTTTTGATAGTTGGACTCTCATGTAAAACAATGTAAAATGCAAATAACAACAATAACAACAACAACATTGCTTTAACCCTACCCTACTGCTACCAATATTACCATTACAGTCATCGAGTCACTTTGGTCAATTTGTGCTTTACCCCCAAAATAGTCACATCAATTTGAGATTCTTTCGAAATATGTAATTGTATGAACAAATGAATAGAAGCGATGTAGTAGGGGGTTGAAAATGTATATGAGTGCTAAAATTAAGGAAGCTGTAATAATATTTATATTTGCATAGATATATTTATATAATTTGTTTTAGTCATTTAGTGATAGAAGAATACTTGTACTCGTATGTATGTAGTATAAAATTGGTATAAAATTTATTTATCATTCAAGTTTATAGCACATGGTCTATTGGATGCTTGATGTTGAATTTATATTTGTTGTATGTAGAAGGAGTTATATATTTAGAAGTAGTTAGATAGGCGAATATATTAAAGCAAAGAATTCAAATTGGATAGACAATGACAAGTAGCACTAGAGCAGAACAATATTTATGTATAGGGCACACTAACAATATTCATAACTCAAAGTCAAAGGCAAGAGGCTTCGTAAAATGTTTTGAAACCAAAATGAAAACTACTATTTAATGAGATTTAACAATATTTTAGAGTAGATGTAATTTTATTACATACACTATACCACTTGATATGGCATTCAGATGATTTATTCTAGAGAGTATTTTGTTTTTAGGTCTTTAGATATTGTCAAAAAAAAAATTAGAATGTCAAATTATTCACAACAACAAAAATTGATTATTTTATGCCGAATCAATTGAATTTGCCGGCCGATTGCCCTCTTGACTTGTATATGATTTTTATACGAAAAATCAATAATATTCATACTCAAGTAAAATAACGATAGCGGCATTTAATTGAGGCAACAATGATTTCTTGTTTTAATAAAAAATATTCAATTAATATGTATACAAAAAATGTGACAGTATTGCGAATTTAAATAAATATTGGGACAAAAATTATAATCGATTAAAATTAATTACTCTAGAATTTATTGAAATTGTTTGAAAGCCAACCTAAATGAACTTATAAAAATTATATAAGATTTTAAAACATAAATATACTTGAAAAATATTACATATTATAAGATAGTAAATATATATAGTAGTATAGTATATACCATAGTAATATGAGAGACAATTGTCAACAAGTCCGAAGCATTTTTCGAATACTTTTTCGGTCAAAAGTAAATTCATGGAGTATGAAAAATCCTATATAAAATTACATTTGAAATAGTTCTTGTCTTTGGAAACCTATAATAAAAATTTTCAAGCATTATTTTCTTAAAATATTTTAACCCTGTAACTACCATCAGTATGGGTCATTTTTGGCCTCTTTCCGAAAACTCACATAAAACACAACATTCGGGAGTAGATCAAGGGTTAAAGTCTTCCACAAAAATATTCTCCGGAAATTTTCACTATAGGTCGCTGAAGACAAAAAATATGTATCATTTATAAGTAACATATAAAAATCGATTTGAAATTTGTATGTACTTTACTTTATTTTTAAGCATCTATTGCATCGTGTATTAGCTTCATTCACACAATTTAAGGATCGTTGTCTTGGGGGTAAAACAAACCAGTCTCAAAGGATAGCCCTAAACCCTTTCTTCTCCACTACGTCACAATTTTTTTTTTTACATTGGTTTATAGTTTGGCTTTTTCGGTCAAAAGTAGAATCATGGAATTTGAAAAATCATATGGAAAATTACATTTGAAATAGTTCTTGCGTTCGTAAACCCACATTAAAATTTTCTGAGGATTATTTTCTCAGAACATTTTAACCCTCTAGCTGCCACCCGTATGGATGATTTTTGGCTTTTATTAGTATATATGTGAGGTATTATTCGAAAAAATAATTTTAAAATACATACATAAGGTAATATATAATTTTTCATCCAATGGCAAAAATGTTTGAAACCATAATGAAAAATCAACAGAATTTTTTTCCCATTTCCTTTGAGTATTTCAAACTAATTATTGAAGTAGAAAAATCTATAATATGTATTTTTCATTCAAATAAAAATCTAAAATCACATCATCTGATTAGTTAAAAATTTCAAGTTTAATTGAACAATTGCAAGTTAGCCATTCATTATGTATTCAGTTTGCCCGCTATTTATATTAAGCATGATGCCTGCCATATGAATGCACACATGGCTGCTGATTATTCAATAAAATTTCCTAGAATTTCATATTTCATTAGCTCATCATCAAGTCAATGAGGATCAATGAGAAGAAATTTTAAGAAACCTAAATAAAATTCTATTTTTTGTTAGTTGTTTTTGTTTTCTTTTATCATAATAGATTATTATTATTTCTCATTGTTCATTGCTCATATTAAAATATTATTGCTTCTCATTGCTCATTGATCATATTAAATATTGTTAGTATGTATTATATGTTCTTTATTTGGTGTTATTTTCACTTGTAATTTTTATTGTTTTATTTCAATTTGAAAAAATTTATTTGTATATTTTTTTTTTTTTTTGCCTTTTTTGATTTATTCAACAATAACAATGTTTATTATAATTTGACTGAATGCTTGCTTGCCATGCCATGCCAATTTGTAAATATGGCATCATCATTATCATCATCGTCATTTTATATAGCACTCATCGTCATCATCGAATTGATTAAAACGTCACGTAGTCGCAATTTTTTGCCATTATTGACATTCATGCGGCAGACCAGAATCGTCATCAGAGTCAATATGTTCGTTACGTTAACATACAACATCGGCATAATCATTGGTGTGCATGAGTATTTGATGCGGTTTTCTGCTATCTTTAGCATACACATACACTGTGGGAAATGGCAAGTGGTTTCACTTAGACGAATGAAAATGGAAAAATATGAAGAAACAATATTATTCTTTGGTAAAGTTTTTAGCGAATTTTTTTTTATCTATTAAAAATTTTTGCAATTTAAAATCAATATATTTTAGAACTGGTTACATTTAGACCAGTTACCACTGTAAATGATTACACAGCCAGGCGAGAAATAGAAAATGTGGTGTTCATCAGTTGAAATAAAATTAGTGTCTATGATCGAAACCGGTGTTGGTTTGACTAAATCCGGAGGCATTTCGTACTGAACTCAAAAAAAAAAAAAAAAAACAAAAATACTAGAAGATAGAACAATCATTAAAAGAGTCAAAATCGCTTCAGAGTGTATGTAATGTATGACCGACATGTATTCATTTCCTTTCTTCAACATTTTTTCTGAACCTGCTTATGCCCTATCCCTATCAGTTAGAGAATCTCCTCTACAAAATTGACGATTTCTATACAATTATGCTCTTAGCACTCCCGGAGTGGCTCTAGTGGGGTAAAATATAGAACCGACCCTGATTACTTTTTACTATTCAATTATTTTTCTAAACTTTCTTACCCCCTATCTTTATTTTCCAGGCAGGCTATCAAATAAAATCAACTCAAAAGCATCTGAAAATTGATAAAAGAAACTTTATAATTGCAAAGGTTTGCCTCTATAAAGATCAAATGCATGATGAACCCTATTAATTGTTCTGCAACAATATTTTCTCCAAATATATTTACCTATTAAGTTCAATCATTTAACGGGCTTTCATACAAAATGAAGATGATACAAGATTGACGCCTTTTTTCATAAATTTCAATCCCAGCACTCCAAAAGTGCTTCTAGTGTGGTAAAATATACGACCGACTACTATTAATTTTCTTTTTCCAACATTCTTTCCACACATACTTATCCCATATCTCTAGGCATTAGATAGTCCCCCCCCCTACAAAATTGACATTTTTCCATATAAATTTTGTTCCGACCGTTCTCAGAGTGCCCCTACTGAAGGGAAATATATGACCGAGCTTCATTGATTTTTACTATTAAACGCTTTCTCTGAACATACTTAATCTCTATATCTGTTATTTAAGTAAGCTCCCCTACAAAAGGAATGTAAACGCACCTAAGAATCGACAAATAATAGCTCATAATTGTTCAGCGATCTTACTTAGAATGGTGAAATATATAACCGCCATCTATAGGAACATATTTCGTATGTGCACTAGTTACACTTAGACTAGTCTCTAATGGAACTACTGAAAATCTAGTTATTTAGTTTTAAGTTCTCAATAGTCTATCATTCTTAGATACCTTATCACTTGGGCATAATGAAAAATATGTAATTTGATTAAGTAATGTTAACCGTGCAACAAATAGTATTTACCTAGAGGGACTATTGAAATCATGTGTATGTGCATATATCGATATATACTGTATGAGTCTATTTGGTGTATTTAATTTCTGTCGTTTATATAAATATGTTGTTGTTGTTGTTGTTGTTGTTGCCATTGTTGTTGTTGTTGTTACTGATATTCCATTGCATTGATTCTCTATATTATGTGCTGAGATTCGCTTTATTATTTTTTCCCCTCCTTTCTTTCAAATGCTCATATCAATTGAACGTAGTAATGAATTTCAATGAACTTTGAGGCGCCTCCATATTATTGTTTTGCACATATATACATGCACTCTTACATATGTATTGCGTATTTATGCTAAATTTTCGTGGGAAAATTCTGTATTTAAAATTTCCTTCTCTTTTGCCAACTTGTCGCAAAATCAATTTGTTAAATTGATAGTCGATTAAATATGTGTTGAGTGTTGCGCTAAATAACAAAAATGATTTTTACTTAATTAAAATAAATGTTGCAATAACATCCAACCATACACTTCAAAGATGATTCATATTGGTATGAAAATTCCCAAAAAATACGTAAACTTAACTAAAGAAAAATTAAAAGAAATATAAAATCTGCATTTTTTGTCACTTCAAGTGTCACAAAATAATTTACTTCAACTGCAAAACAATTCTTCAAAAAGGAAAGAAAAAAATCACAATAAAACATTCAAGTTATCGGTTCAAAGCTATAAATTAAAAGGCAGAAAACACCATCAAATAACAACAATAAAAAAAATAATGAGATATAAAAAATGTAAAATAAAAATAATAAAAAATAAGAAAAAATAATACCATCGAAATCTCGGAATATGACCAAAGACATAATTCAAAAGATGTTGCTGGCAGTTAGTATAGTTGAATGTAGTAAGTACTACCTATGCTACCACCGAATTGAAGAGCAACACTTTAAAGATACATACAATCATCATAAAGAATAACAAAGAAAACAATAAAGCATTTTTGGAATCGTAACATTGCGATACCATACAGTACACACACACACACACAGTGTTAAGTGAAAAAGGAATGAAAAAAAGTGGAAAACAGATCAGAGAAGGTATGACGAAAATATCATAAATTTAAATTTTATTTATTTTTGCATGTCTTTTATTAAAATGTTGTATGTATTTTTTTTTTAAGTTTCTTCTCTAAATGTAAATTTAAAGTAAAATTCAAAAATTTAACAGAAAATATTGTACTGAGTGGGAGAATGAGAATCTCCAAGAAAATTTAACTTAAAAAAAGTTGTTTGCCAAAATATATATATTATTTATATATTATATATTAGTAATAATGTTACTAATATTAATAAGCTTAATCATCATCATCATCATTTTATGATAGTAACAATACACTATTTAATAACAATAAATTCTATTACGTATATGGTAATACTATATTAAACATTTAAACTGCCATCAATCTACACGTAATAAAATATAAACATTTTTGTTGTTTTCTAAGTTTTTTTTTTTTTTTCATTTGTCAATATTACCCATTCCAAATTAAAGCTACAATTGAATGACCGTAGTATGTAGTAAGAAAATTAAAATATCATTAGCATACTTTTGGGGATTCGATTAAAAATAATTCATTTGTTGATAGTTCTGCCTACTACTGTAAGCTACATGAAATATGTTAATGATTTATTAATTATTAAGAATAAAAAATAAAAATAAAAAAAAACTACAACTACAACGTTAATTAAATAGAAGCATTAAAAATATAACTTCAAGCTTATTATATGCTATTTAATCGATTTTAATTTTGAAAGCAAAAAGAAAAAAATATTAAAGCTTTAATATTTGACATCAAGTCTAACATATATGTGAACGTGTTAATTTAAAGTCATTTTTCAATGTCAATTTTTAATTATTTACGTTCCATTGTTCGTTACCATCAGCGCATCATTTGTAGTACACATAGGAAGTGGCAAACAATTTTTTCTTCACCAATCGAATTTAACTACTTTCAAGAAAAATGAGCATAAACATATATAATATATGTATATACTAACTACTAACCCATATAAAGAGTAAATAGCAATAAAAAAGAAAATGGTAAGAAGATAAAATAAAATACAAATCTCTTGCAGACAATCATAAAAAAAATATATATATCCTTTAACGATTAATCAAAAGGTTACAAGAATATTTCCAATTCGAAAAAGGGCTTATTTTTTGAAAACTAAGAAACTGTGTGTAAAATGCCATTAAATTTGAATAGAAAACAAAAAAAAAAGCAATAAAAATCATATTGGCAAAAGAACAATAAAATATTGTGAGTTAAAAAGATTAAATATGAAGAATGATATAATCGAATAGAGTATGGAAGAATGTAGTTTTAGGAAAATGCAAATATACAATAATATACATAACATATATATATATTTCGATAGGTTTAACCCTTATGTGAACTTGCATTATATTGAAAATTTTGATTTGGTCAATTTAACCAATTTATTTTTAGGTCGCCAACAATTTATTACTTCAAATTGTATTCATTTGCCGTCAAACAAGAAGCAATTAATTATTCCTAGATTAAAAATGTGCCATTAAAAAGCTTTTAAAAAGAGCTTTGTGACAAACTTCAGAAAGAGTGATTTTTCAAAAATTCTTCATTCGAAATTGACTGGTGTTACTAGATCTCATAACAGAATCTCAGCAAAGTTCATCGATCGTGAACCAGAAATGCTTTTAAAACGAGCTTTGTGATAAGCTTTAGAAGAGGTAATTTTTCAAAAATGATTCATTCGAAATTGGTTGGTGTTAATTCGGTCTTCGGAACATCTCTGGACTTATTGACGTTATCAAAAAATTTAAAAAATATTCAACCATCAAGTATACAAATTATATGTCTATATTGGTACACTCAGGCTGTGTTGGGTAAGTATGGCCACAGCGAGCAACGTCCACCTCTTCAGTCGTTTAGATGCTTTGCTGTTTAAGGTAAGTAAGTTCTTTTTCTTCATTTCCTATTGTATTTGGGCGACAACGGTTTAGTCGTTCTATAGTTGGGGCTTCAGTTTATCTTTCCCTTCAAAAATTCAATTCGTTCATTGATATGGCATCCCCAAAGAGACATTTTGTTCTAGCAGCCTAATATTTATACTCTGCCTTGTATGCTGATCCAATTTGCTGCCCCTTTTGGCACAGTTAAACGTAGTAAAATCAATCAGATGTGCGAATTTCTTTATTCCGCCTAAGTGAAAAATCAACTGCAGTGGAGAACGTGTTATATTTGAAGACCTTTGGTGAATGTTGAGGAAAGCTGAGACCGGAGACCGAACTTCAGATGAGACGACCAAATAGTGTCCATAATCACGGTCGTAATCGCTGAGCATAGAATTTGAAAGAAGGAGAAAGAAGTCAGTAATATTTTTAGTAGTTTTAGCGATATTTAAACCAAATAGATAAGGCCTTATGAAGCACTTAGGGTTGGTTTCCATTTGAGCCTCACTATTAACGTTAATATCACGTAAAAGTCGCGACTAGCAGACCTCTGCGTTGTAACATCTTTCGAACATTTTCCCCCAACACTTGCAAAAGCTTTTGTATTACAAATTTATTCTATCGAAGAGATTGGAAAAATCGCTTAGTCAAGGAACCAGGGCATCTATGAGAGTTGCATTATGAAGTGAAACCTAAACTAGTAGCAAATTATAAAATAAAATCGAGTATATTTTACCCCAATTTATGCTATCTGCATCGTGTTAATATCATCCATAAAATTCTATTCTAAATATCCAATGATATCCTTTTCTCACTCTTCACAATTCACATTTTCAGTTCAATAAAAATACTCTCTCTTACATATATATTTGCAAGCTCATAATTCACAGACAAATAAATTTAATTTGCAAATAACCATAAATAATACCATAAGGTAGTATGTAGTATAGTTGTGTTGGCCAAATGCAAAAAATAAAAAAAAAAAAAATAAAAGTAGAAAGAAGGTAGTAAGTTAAGAATATAAGCAAACAAATATACAAGCAAATGCTACCTAATACAAATACAAATATTTACATAAAATAATAAATATATGAGAAGATCAATACAAAAATATTTTTGTAAATATGTATATGGATATAAATTCATATTGCTTAGAGCGGTAGAAAAAATAATATATAATACAATCACACACACATCATAAATAATAGAAATAAAAGAGGATGAAAATATATATATGGCAAAAAAATAAAATTAATAGAAATAAATAAGGTAAAAAAAAATTATAAATGACACACTTTAATATCATTCAATAACAGAAACCATACAAATATGTAATAGTACATTTGTATAAAAAATTTCAACTCATTTCAAACATCTCAGACACCTTAGCCTAGACATACACCCAATGCAGGCGCAACATTGGATTGGCATTGCATTTCATTTTGTAGGAAGATTTATTATAATATGTACATGTATATAAATGTATTTACTTTTCACATACATATATTTATGTATATAATATATTTACATATGACTAGATATTATGTATGTAAATAAGGCAAAAAGCATTAGGCAATATTTTGTGGGATTTATATAGTACTCGTATGATTTGTACTATGATGGTCTGTTATAAGTTGTTGTTTATTTGCATGAAATGCATATGAAATCAATAATTTCCATAAACATATGCAAAATGTTTGGTAAATAGTAGCAGCAACAACAACAACAACAACAACAAGTGTAAATATATCAGCACGTACATAAATAGGTGGGCTTGTCTATAATCAGCCAGCAGCCGTCTGATAATTTATCGATGTGGCATCAAGAAATAAGCAATATGAGTGTGATATGAAAAAAGAAGAAATAGTGTAAATACAAAAAAAAAAAACCAAATCTTTTACAAATACACCCACATCCAAATACACATTATCACACAAGTAAATCCTCATGAAGTTCCCACAACGAAAAACGAAAAGATTGTCAGAAGCATTACCACCAAGAAAGGCGACAAGAAATCCTTTCGTGACATCGCACAAATCATGTATAAGTATATGTGCATGTTCTTGTGAATCATATGTGTGTGTGTGTGCTATGTGTGATGCATAAATAAGTAAGCAATGGTAATAGCAGCCACTAACCAACCCACCAACGAACCACACACAGGTAAAAAGCATTCAGTCAGATGTGACAAGGCAACCAAGCAGGCGTATACTTGCATGTACATGGCAGACATTGCAATCCTACTTGTACGAATATGTGTATGCCGCCGTTGAATCTTAACATGTCAACGTGTGTTGTCAATATTTATTTTTTCATGTTAACTTGGTTTTTCTATCATTTTTTCTTTTTTTTTTTGCTCTCTATCTCTCACCAGATTTTATATATTCCATCGATATAAAAACTACAAAAATAGAAAATTCAACAAGAAAAATATTGACAATATTTTATCATATTTCTTGTGACTGTCACTGGTTGTGACTGGGCAAAAAAAAAAAAAGAAATCATCTTTCCTTCCAATACTTGGCAAATATCAATGGTATCCTTATTTCGAGTTTATATTACATACAAAAATGAAATAGTGAATAGCAAAAGTCTCAATAAGTTGTGAATAATATATAATCGAACTATGAAATTGCTGAAAGAATTTCAAATAGAATCCCATACGGATGATCTGTGTACCGGGAATCTTGAGGTTATCTATTTTTATGTTATTCTTACGAAGGAGTTGTGAATAATGTAGAGTCACTAGACACTAGACGCTTAAAATAGGCTCCCATCTCAGGATTATTTGAGCTCTAGACACGTTGAGGCATTTTGATGATATATTCTCATGGAAAAAGTCGTATTTTAATAGGAGATGCAAAGCATCTTTTAGTTTTGCAGATTGCAGAAAGTGTGTATAATGGGTCTTCATAAATCTTGACCGACCTGGAGATGGGAGTCTTGCTCCTATGAAGGCTTTTCCGATTCAAAATATGAAAATCAGAGAAAATGAGATGATGATGAAAGGAAAGAAGTAAAAAAACGAAAGCAGCAACTCTTATTATCGCATATGGAGCGGTAAATTGCTTGAAAAAGGCGAAGACACCAGGTGTCAGAGCCTCACCTTCTAAGCCGTACCTAAGCTTTTGAAGATAATCGATTGATTGTCTTACAGAACTTATTCGACATCGTTTAGGGGCAGCTCAACAACTAACACAGTACTCTCTTGATTTACTGAGAATCCGGCATCGACAACTAGAACGGTTTCATTAAAAATTTGACGCAGAAGAAGATTTTGGCAACCAACATTAGGACTCTCTTTATTTCAATAACAAAATGTATGAAGACATTATTCAAAGTATTGTCCATCGTTAGCTATGACTTTTTTCCCCATCTTTCTGCTAGCATATGGGTTCCGTCCCAAAAGAACTGCTCATTTTTTGAGGCCAAAAACTAAATCGAGCCAATTTCGGATACCCTGCTGCTGAAGTGAAGCGTATTTCAGTAAGGTTATTCTGCAGAGATCAAAACATATTGTAGTCAGACGGGGCAATGCCGGGGCTATAAGGAAGGTGAGGTAAAACTTCCCAGCTGCTGTTTGTAAAATAATTTTTAATCAGTCTTGCAACATGAGGCCGAGCGTTGTCATGATGGAATATTATAGAATCGTGTCTAGTCGCATATACCAGGTGTTTTTTCGGACAATGCTTATCTCAAATGAATCAATTGTGTTCGGCACAGGGCCCTTGTGATCATCTGATCCAATTTCTGCAGCTCATAATACAAATGCACCCACCAAATGCAGCGCATTACCTTTGTGCTATGAATATTCTGCCTTGACGTTGATTTCGATGGTAGGTCGTGCTTCAAATACGATTTCATGCCCTTCGGGCTGTCTTAATGAATTCATTTTTCATCAGCAGTAAGAATCCGATCTTTTTGCATTTGACAATAATCTTTGTCAAATTCTTTATCATCAAACTTTCTTAGCTGATGAGCCCTCTCCTTATCTTTTGTGTCGAAATCACCACTTTTGAATCGTCTGAACCAGTACTCACAAATTGAAATCAATGAAGCATGCACACCACAAGCTTCCTGCAGCGTACGACAACTCTCAGATGCAGATTTTTGCAAATGAATGCCAAGAAGTAATCCTTCCCGCAAATTGCGATTTGTTAATACAAAACTCGACAAATCCGAAACGACAAACAAAAGGTTTGTGGTTTACACTTCAGCGCAGTGACTAATATGGCAATTTATAGCCTCCTGCCAATTCTGCATAATGGGATTCTCCCAACTTAAATTGAGACTCTGAGGTCTGCCGAATACTGACATACTTTGGAATTCTAATCTTCTATTTAATATGTAAGATAAGGAACAAAAACAATAAGGTTCCATAGGTTTAATTGACTCCTACTCCTGTAGGTATCACAACTATGCCGACTACACGTTAAGGATATGTGGTGGAACCTTTAGTGCTAAGCATGTTCAATACGTAGCGCAGCGTTGAGTAGCGTTCACATAAGCAGAGGCTTAAATTGCCATGTGCCTGCGTGTAAAAAATATGACAGAAACAGGAGACATGATTGAAAATGAAAGCAGCAGAAAGTCTAGTAGATATCAACACTTATGAGTAGCATTAAGCTTATGTTCGTTCAGGTGCAATTTTTTTGGGAGTGTTTTTATTCTTTTATTTTTTATTTTTTGCTTTACTTACTGATCCCATAGGATACATTTTGCATAAGATTGCTTGCATACTTATTCATCATAGTACATTGATGCTTACGACGAGTAGCCTAATTGCGAGTGCTCAGTGTGTGCTTTTAGTGCTATGAAGCGTTGATTCACATAAGCTGAATGTAGTGAATATGAACATGTAGCTCCACTGACTTTATTACAATATGCAACTAAAGGTAAGAGCTTCGCGGCATATTAATTTTATTTGTGTAAATTTTTTTTTTTTTGAAGGTGGAAAATCCATGTCGTTGAAAAGTAAGCATTATAACGAGTATAATGTCCCGAATAAGAAAATTTATGACTAAGATAGTGATGTAGTAAAAGAAAAAAAAAAGCAAAGAATACGTAAAAAATTCAAGGTCATACTTACATATGTGGGCACTTAGAATTTTATATAAGATACATAATTTGGAAAGTACCTACTTTATTAAGTCTTTCACATTTCACATACCTGTAAAGAGAGGAAAATAAAAAGAGAGAAAATTGTAAATATTTATATTCTTTTTGAACAAATTAAAAAGAGAAAAAGTAAATCAACTGACTTTAAAGATCTTTCTTTTAATAATAATAAAATAAAGCGTGTACTGGATGACCTACGTTCCATGAGGGACTTTAGAAAGCAATGATAATAATGAAAAAAGAAGCGACTCGACTGAGTTTCTCTTCCATTATTATGCAAAAGGCTAAAAAATGGCTAGGGCCGACCGAATTATACCCTGACTTTAACGAAGTATTAAGTAAGTTAGAGGGGTTTTAAAGGGGATAATTTAAAGGTGGTTTTTAAGATTCTAAGATCTCCTCGGTTTTGTATTTGAGCCCCATAAAGAAATGATCGTGGCATATTGGTTTTGTGCCACATTATTTCCGATTACGATACTAATGTATGTGTCAATTATGATTGTCCTAGACAGAAGATTGTCAAAGTCAATTTAAAAGACATTAAGTCATTTTGTATGGGAGCTACTATAAACAGTGGGCGTAGCTGGCCCATTTTTTGTGAGTCTAGTTGCTCTTACAATATTAACTTATAACTTAAATTTGGGTGTTATACGCTGAATAGTTTATAAATTAGGGCGGTTTTAACTTTTTTAATTTCCGCCAATTTGTATGGGAGCCCCAATAAGAAGTGAGCATGGCACGTTGATTTTCTGCCATATTATTTCCGATTGCCATATTAATCTAAGTGCAAATTATGGTTGTCCTAGACAGAAGATTGCCAAAGTTACAGCTGTTTCAATTTAAAAGAAATTAAGTCATTTCTTATGGAAGGTACGATAAACAGTGCTCAGGGCTGGTCCATTTCTTGTGAGTCTAGCTGCTCTTACAATATTAATTTACACCTTAAATCTGGTTGTTCTACGGTGAATAGTTTGTAAGTTAGGGGTGATTTAATTTTTTTTTAATTTCCCCAACATTGTATGGGAGCCCCAAGAAAGAGTAGGCGTGGCAAGCTGATTTTTTGCTAGATCATTTCCGATTACCATATTAATTTAAGGGACAAATTTGGTTATTGTAAAAAGAAGATTGCAGAAGTTACAGCTGTTTCAATTTAAAAGAAGTACAGACGCTTTCTATGGGAGTTACTACGAAAAGTAGGCGTGGCTCACCCATTTCTGGCAAGGTTATGTAGCAGTATAGTGTAACTCTATGTGCTAAATATTATTGTCCCAGGTGATATATTAAGTGAGGTATAGCAAGTTAAAGATTTTGAAAATTCCGAGGTTAGTCTCTTTGAATGCTTGGTGTGGGCGTGGCTATTGACCGATCATACCCAATATCAATTGTCTCCGTACCCTTGGATCATAGGTTACATATGCCAAATTTCGTTAAAATAGCTCAATATTGTATATAACATATTCGACAAAGACCTATTATAGAAATTCTAATCTTCAATTGAATTGAATTGAATTTGAAAATTATATATTATTAAACGGAACCTCAACATATTATATACATACATACATCCACACATAGAAATATCCATACGTGTGTGAATGGTATTAATAAATCATAGTGATGATTATGATAATGATGATGATACTCGTAATGCTGTTGTTGTGACGCAACAACATATACTTAAATTGAAACGTTTATGGAATAAAAATTTTGAATTGAAATTATACGAAATTGTAAATAGGACAGAAGGAATACACAACAAAATTCATTGAAGCATTTAAATTGGTCATACGCATGTATGTATGAGTATACGCATGCACAAGCATAGAATTCATAGAAAATCAGCCATACACATGCATATGGTCATATGTACGTAGGATACATAGATAGCAGCATGCAATTATGTTGTGTCTTCCACGCCGTTTGGCACTTTATGCTCGTCTGTTATATGTGTGGTTGTGATGGTTTTTTGGTCACATATGTACATACGTGTGTATGTCCATCATGTGCATGTGTGCGTATCATTCAACACCGCCTAAAACACCCACTCATAGATGTTATATGAAACCTCTGGCGACTATGGACAATGACATACACACACTCACACACTCATAGAGAAAAGTGTCTGGGTAACTGAATGTGTCACACCCACATTGTCAACCGCATATTCAGCTTCCGGCAACGGCTGTACTGAGAATCATTGAGTAGCAGTTGTGAAATGTGATATTTTTTTTGCAGAGAGGGATAGAGTAAATTTTCTGGCTTCTCTGTATCCCTCCAACCTATATATGTCCTTCCAAAAAAAAAAAAAAAACAAAATGTTTTTCTTTATTTTTACTGCATCAAGGCAGTAAACAGCAACAGTTGAAGGACAAATATATCCGAGAGTATGGGAAATTGAGAGCGCGACAGAGGGATAATTGAAGAAGCCTCTTGAGAGGCGTACTAAGGAAAAGTAGGCGAATCGGCATCTCCACACGCAGTACATATATACTGTGTTGAAGTTAATTTCATGTCTATTCGAGCATTAAAGTCAACATTGTGAAATTGCAAACGTCAAAAAGAAAAAACAATGAAACAGAAATAATGAAGGAAAATGCCAAAAAAAAATCAAAAAATTAAATCGACATTTTGACGAGCTCAGACGAGGTTTTCATACGTCAAATAATATCATTATCATCATCTACTACATCATCATCATTATCATCATAATCATCATCAACGTTTATTATCATCGTCATTTTTATTGTTATGCGCATTGTCTTTTTTTCTTACGAATTTTAATGTCTCTCATCTCATAAATCTGCATATATGTATGTGTGTGTGTGTGTGAGTATGTGGATTACGATGTATTTAAGAATTTTACGATTTTTGACTATACATTTATAGAGGTGAACAACATGTCAATAATTTTTTCGTCACTACTTTAATACAAAAAAAAAAAAAAACGTAATGGAATATATTAATGGCATTATTATTGCCTTGCTTTCAATCACTTTCAATATTGAAAAATTATAGGTATAATATTAATATTTGAATTAGACGAAAAATTTGAAATAAATATATATAAATTATTGTTTATTTTGTTTTCAATTTTAGTTCAATTTTCATTCAACTTACTTTCAAATTTTTCTTTAATATTAATTTTTGTTTAATGACAATAAAAAGTTTATTTGAATTTGCATTAAACTCACACTCAATGCAATTTATATTTTATTTCAATTTTGGTTCAAATTACTTTCAATTAAATTGTTTCTTAATTGAGAAAGAAATTACGATTTCGTTTTAATTCGTTTTCTTATTATAAAATATTGCTTCAACTTATTTTTATTTTAGCTTGAATTTTTTTTTCTCTTATTCGAAAAAAAATATTTTTCTTTGAAAAATTTATTAAGATTTGCATTCAATCGCATTTTCAATTCCTTTTCAATTTTTTTTTTCTGTCTTGAATATTGGCAATTTTGATTTTAGTTCTTATTCAATTTTTTATTTCTGCTTTAAATTGTATTTGAAAGTGATCTACCGAAAAAAATTGAAATATTTATCAACTTTTCTTTTCAATTTTATATCAACCTTTATATTACTCACTTTCGGTTTCGACATTAAGAATTTTGCAATTGTTGATACATTTAAAAATGTTTTTATTGAAACTTGCAAATTCATTAGAATTTTTATTAAAATATGTTCGGCAATTGAAATATTTGAAGTAATAGGATAAAAGAAAGAAGTCGATTAAAATTTCAATTTTTATTAGTAAATCAATTTTTTATAACATTTAAAGTAAATAAAAATAATTAATGGTGAATAACATTTATCATTGATTCTATTTCAATTATAATTCAATTTTATTTCAATACTTAGTTTGGTTTTGCTTTATTTTGAATTCATTTTGTATGAAAAAATGGAAGCATTTTAATTTTCGTTCAATTTTAATTCAATTTTCTTTCAATTTACATTCATCTTTTTCATAAAAATTCTTTTGCTTTCATCAAAACTGTTTTTATAGTAAATTTACTGTAATTTGCATATAATTGCCATTAATTAGTATTTTAATTTTAATTCAATTTTCTTTCAATTTTTAATTTGATTTTTTATAATTTGAATTCATATGAAATTATACTATTGTTGAATTGATAGGCGCGACAAAAAAAGATTATGTTTATAAGGTAAAGATTTAAATTGCATTCAATTTTGTTTCAATTTGAATATTAAATGCATTTTTAAGGATGATTTAATTAAAATTAAAAAAATTATTTCGATTAAAATTTATTTTCTTCAATTTAGTTTCAATTTTGGTTCATTTCCTAAGAAATATAAAAGTTTATCATAGGAACGTTCGTCATTATGAGAATTAATTTAGATGTAAATGTAAAAAAGGAAAATTATATACAAAAATTGACATCAATTTATTTTCAATTTTGTTTCAATTTTATAGTAAAATTACTGAAAAGGCTATAATAATTTTTAATTATTAATAAATTAAAAATAATATTTATTTTTAATTTATTTATTTTTATTATGCAGTTTGTATTAGTTTCAGTTTTTAGAATATAGAATGCTTAACTATTGATTAAGGATGTTAGATAACAATAAACAATTTGCATTTATATCGATTAGTTATATAAGTATTTTTCCATATTTAATAATTTTTAATCATAATGCTTAAATGTTATTATCATATTATTATTAAATGTATTTTATTAAATTTATGACAGTTTTATTATATAAAATTTTTTTTTCATTATTATACATTCAATATGTGTTCAATAAATTTTATCTTTAATTAGTTATTTCATTAATTTATGTCATTTTCATTACGTGTAAATGACATACATGAAAATCCATCTATACATACAAAGTAAACTAGTATAAGCGTGTATGCATGTGTATCATATGTGTGTGTGTGTGTTTGTGTATATGGAACAGCGAGGAATAATGGCAACTTTATTTTCAATTTCATTTTTACGTTACAACATTTCCTTTTCATTTACAAATTGTTTATTGAAAAAGGGGCCATGTTCATGATAGTAGAGTGGCAGAATATGGAATTATGAAAAGAGGCTGATCAAGATGATGATAATGATGATAGTGATGATGATGATGAACAAGAACAAGCATAAATATACTTCATTCATATGCCATTCAGTCATTTAGTCATTCAGTCACATTCATTTCATATACGATTATTCTTCTACATAAGTAAGGTGTACGCACACCTTGAGTATGAATATTACACCTGTCGAACAATGCAATTTTCGATATTCAATTATGAAACCAACGAATGTAGAATCTATTTGGCATCTTTATTTTTCAAATATTGTTTATAGTTTATTTTTGAGAATTTTTCAAAATTTGCGATATTTTACATTCAAAAAGTTGTTCAAATATTCTGTATTTGTATGGAAATCCAAGTGATAAATTAAAATTTGGATTTTTTCGGAAATTTACATCTACAATAGAAGCTTTTGTTCATATAAAGCTTTTGAAATTTTTTGCAAAGAGCTTTCAGAAAATTTTTCCAAACAACTTTAAGCAAAGAAAATATTGTGGAAATTTGTACACGACTAATTTATATTATATTCATACATATTCATACAATTATATATGAACAGGATGGAATTATTTGTATATATATACATGTATAGGTGGTATATATGTGTAAAGTTGCCGCAATCAACGATGACAATGCGAATGAATGAATGCACGAACAACAACAACAACACCAGCAATAATAATAATAATAATCAAACAACAACAACAAATAAAGGAACGAACAAATTCAACCAACCAAGCTTTCACTATATTTTCGGTCTATAATATTAAGTGTATGGCTGTATGGCTGTATGTGTGTGTGTGTGTGTGTGTGTGTGTGTGTCTTCTTTATAGGTGTATACACATGTGTCTATATCTCTGTGTGTGTGTATTTTATATAGTCCTTGGCAAATTTTATTATTATTCCATTCAACAATGAAACTCTGCATGGTTCAATTATCGTATTTCATGATTCGTTAAATTCACATTCGACGAAAACAGGTTCTGCTTGACAACTATAGATATATTTGTATGTATTTTCTACATACACACTCTACAATTATATAGGTACATTTGTATGAATATGTATATATGTAGATACGAGTACATATAAATTTACTACATTTTCCTTTCCTTATGATAGTCTTTTATATAGTCCTTCATATAATCACACACACACACACACACACACACACTCACACACATATATATTTATTGAAAATAATAATGATTTCAATAGTAATACAATAAAATGAAACGAAGAAATCGACTTAATATTTGCAAATACATACATATATACATATATACCTGTGTATGTGTATGTATATAAATACGAATACGTATACGCACGTATGCAGACGTATTTACAAATCGATTGATAGAAGAACAAATTGAAGAAATGTCAAAATGCTAGATCGTTTGCTTACTACGAATATCAGAGAGTATGAATGCTTATTTGATTGAATGAGATTCTACATGTATATGTGTGTGTGTGTGTTCTTGTGTAAAGAGGCGTATTTTTGTTCAAATAATCAAAATTTTTGGCAAAGAAAGAAAATAAAATAAAATCATTTGATATATAAATACCACTAAATTCAGAATAAATGGTATATTGTTTAATTTTTGTGTCATAGTCGCATTTAAAAATTGATTGTACTAAATTAAAGTGCGCAATTTCGAAAAATGTCCTTCAAAAATATACTTTCGTATGGCAGATATGAGTATTATTCCATTGTTATCAATCATAATCGAACTTTGGCATTCTTTGGTAAACATGTATTGCTTTTCAATTCTATTGCTTTATATTTTCATGCGCAAATTTTCAAAAATTACATTCGAAATGATATTTTTGTATGAGAGATAGGCATAGATTTCTGTCAATTTTGCTCATTCTTGAACTAATGCATTCTCTAGTAAGCATAAACTTATGCGGGAAGTTTCAAATCGATAGCTTTATAT
Source organism: Megamerina dolium (assembly GCA_963854835.1). Taxonomy (NCBI): domain Eukaryota; kingdom Metazoa; phylum Arthropoda; class Insecta; order Diptera; family Megamerinidae; genus Megamerina; species Megamerina dolium. Next base: position 19,171,145 of record OY978528.1, read on the forward strand.
TTACATGTGCAAAGTTCAAAAATATATCTTCGAAAAATATTTTTCTATGGCATAGCATTGTAATTTACATTCGATTATGTTCATACGCAAACATGGTAATTTATTTATAAATATAATATTATGTTGTGAATTTTACAATGATAGCTTTATGTTTACTTGAAAAAATGTAGAAAATATATTTTCGAAAATATACATTTGTATGAAAAATTGATGTGGTTTTCATGCGACTACACCTATTTTTCAGTATTTGTATTTTGTTTGTAAAAACAATCTTATGTGCTAAGTTTCATATCAGTAGCTTTACATTTGCTTGTACAAATTCAAAAAATATATCTTCGAAAATATATTTTTGTATGGCAGGTAGTCGTGATTTTTGCGCGATTACGCTTTTTTGAAATTATATTGTTTTTAATAATAAAAATATTCTTATATATTAAATTTCAGCATGATTGCTTTATGCTAACGAGCGAAAATGTAGAAAATACACATTGGAAAATATACTTTTGTATGGAAGTTATGCATGATTTTCAGCTAATTACAACAATTTTTGAAATTGAGTATTCGTTGGTAAAAAAAAAAATAATAAACTTATATCGCAATTTTCATGTCTATATCTTTACATTTTCAAAAAAAAAAATTTTTAAATTTAATGTTCGAAAATATAATTTTGTATTAAACGTTGTCGTGATTTTTCTCTAATAACGCCCATTCTCATACTCACCGAAATTCATCTTTAGTAAGTAATAATTAGTAAAAAATATTAAATAAAAATAAAAATTATTCGTTCGAAAATATACTTGACTTTTATACTAAGGGTAGGGTAGGGTAGATTTCCATTTTCGAACAACATCATACGCAAATACTCTTACGTTATGAATTTCACTTCCATTGTCATATAGTCTGTGCGAAAAACAAGAATTCACATGTTCGAAAAAAACTTCTATGGGAGGTAGGTGCAGTTTCCATACGATTTCGAAAACTTCCTTCTGTAGAGTACAATAATAATCAATATGAGTTGCAACCATTACTTGATGTAACGGATGGTGGTACTGAAAGAGGTGGTGCTTTTATATTTTTAACAATCGTATGAGTACTAAAAATACCACTAAACGATTTTAAAAAATTGAAGAACTAATTTATTCTTTTAAAACATTTTCCTGCACTCAATGAAGTCTTCTTAATTTATTTGGGGATTCCAGAGCTCGCTACCTTTTCGAAAGATTAGCTCATTTTAAAAAAATTGCTAATGCTTTCTTAGTTTTTCGAAATTCTAAAAGGTTTATTAAAAAAGAAAAAGAGAGAAAGAGAGAGAGAGAGAGAGAAGAGTGCTCAAAAGCTCAAAAGCCTCTGTAAAAATAGTTAAAAAACGAAGTTCATTGATGTTAGAAAGAATCATTAGAACAATAGCGAAAATTCGACCATGGATTTCGATGCAGCCAAAATCTGTAAAATATCAACTCTGTTGAGTTGAATATCATACTTTTTTTTTGGTGGTTCAGAGTGGTCAATAACTCAAAAATCAAGCAAGAAAATATAAAAGTTTTTTTTTAATAAATTTTCTTTATTTCTTATTTTTCATTTTTAACAACAAAAATTTGAAAGCAAAATAATTTGGTATAAATAGTTATACTTACATATGCAATAACAATAATTAAAAAAAAAATTGATTGCAATTGCAAATATTCAAAACAATTTAAAATTAAAAATATAATAAATTTTCTACTACAAATTGCTGTTGTTGCTGCTGCTGCTGCTACTGCTGCACATAGACACATAAGAGAAATTATCAAATAAAATATGTTAATACGTGCTTATGTATGATAATAAAATAAAATAAAAAAAATAATAAAAATAATAATTATCATTTTTGTACAGAGAAAAAAAAAAACCATTGCTTAGCATTAAATACGAGGAGAAACAAAAATGGTTTTTTGATTTTTCATATATGCCGCATGCAACATTTGCAACGATAGCAAAACCATTTAATGCAATTCGAATAGTATGCGCATGTACACTACGTACATATGTACAGTAAGACAATTGCAATTGTTTTGCCACAACAAGTGGGGCATTGCAATTACAATTGACTAGTCATAGCTATGGAATGTATATAGTATTAGTTATCGTATATATAAATGAATGTATCTATATGTTTTAGTGTTGCCACATTGTGCTAAATATAGTGCTATAATTTGTGGCATACTATATATGCATGCTTTTTTTTTTTTTAATCGCTTCAATTGTACTCTTCTCAATTCCAACTAAATTGTATTTAGACTCTTTGCGCTGGTGGTGAATGGGATTTGGGGGATTTGGAAAAAATTGAGTGGGGGAGGATTTTTATAATATTATGTTTCTTAGCTATATTTATGTCTTGTTTCTTTCCTTATCACATTCGTTTTTATCCGGGACCGAAAATTTAAAATTACAAGGTGTCTGGGTGATTATGTACCTTTCAAGTGACCTAGTGGATGTTATAGTTTTGGTCGAATATAATATGAATAACTGTTTATAAAGTTTCTAACACTCAACTTTTCGATTTACTATTCAAATCCCATTATTGGGTCGCTTGAGTTATTCGAGAATAAACAGTTTTCTTACTTCCCACTTGACTACCGATTTTTTAGGTCACTGGAAAGAAAAAGAATCATAGCTTCGTATATTTGCTATCGATTCCAATAAATAAATACTTGTTTAATTCAAAATTGTATGCATTTTTTTAAACTTTACTACAAATTATAAAATTTTTTATAAACTTGATAAAAACAAACTTTTTTTTCATAGAAAAATTCAAAATCTCTTTTTCAAAAACTCGAAATATTTTCATTTAGACAATAAAGAATGAGATATGATACAATACTTTTCAAAAGATCTTCATTTCTTCAATACATATCCGTAAAAATCAGGACTCGGTTGGAAAATGACTAAGTAAACCGAAAATTTGCAAGTGTTCGAAAATTTATCAACCCTGTTTCGTATTGTACGAGTCCAGAACTATGACCTTCACTAAGTGACTCGACAAAATCCAAAATATCGCTGATAAAAAATGGACATTTTGTAAAAATAATGCTCTATGGTATCTATCAATGCTATCAAAATTAAATACAGACGACACGATCAGTCCGGCTAAAGTTCTACGGAGCCCTTAGTTTTGTTTTCAATGCACTATCAAGTATATGACACAACATCTGGATCAAATCCAAAAAGGCATTGTGTTTGAACTGTGTAAGAATTAGTAGTAAAATCTATGTACTGCGGAAGTACACTGTACACTGGAAGATTACTCGCACACAATTTTGGAATACGGACATATAGAGTCCGATGCTCCGATACTGATGGATCTCCAAAGATTCCAACATTGGCAAACCTAGGATTTCATTATAATTTTATCACTTTTTCAAGAAATTGAACTTCTCTATTTCTCTGTGAATTTCTTTCGTCTAAATTTCCTTCTTGTCGAAAAGGATTTTGTATATAAGAAATTTCAAGGACTCATGGCTTACGTCATTATCCAAATAATTCCAACACATGGAACTGCAAAATGATACCTTTGATTTTTACATTCAATTTACTTCATTGTGGCTACTTTTTTGATAAAGATTTTCTTTTAGATTTTGTCCGAATTATGGGCATTTCCAATGTCACGGACGTGACATTCATTTACATAAAATATGAAGAAAAAATGTATTGATTCACAAATATAAATTTTAAGTGATTTGTAGAACTATACGAGTTCAATAGTAATGGAAAAAAATTGGACAAGCTTCAAAACTTAAATTCGAGACACTAGCCGATACAATGTGATATGGACGTGACAAAAAATGGAAAATTATTTTGACTATGCCCAATTTTTTTTTTCTAGAGAAAGTAGATACTGAACTAGTTCTGCAAAACAAACAGTTTTACAAAACAAACAAAATTTATAATATTGTATTCTCTTCTATTTGCCATATGTCGCGTCCGTGATGCGGGAAAAGCCTATAAAGCAAACAAAATCTAAAAAAAAATCTTCCAGCTGCTGGGATTAAATTCAATGTTCTTATGTATTTTGCTTGAATTTATCCAGTCTAGATTCTGTCTGCTGCGATTACGGAAAGCTCTCATACTATATCATTACGATCATTTAGATTTCTTTTCAAAAAAATTCTTAATTTCGGTCCCGAATTGTTTTTAGCTCTAAACAGCAATAATTTAAGTTGGCAAAACTGCTTGCAATTTCCAATCATTACACTCTGATGCTGGCAGCAATTCATCTTTTGCACTATTGCCATGATGATGTTGTTGCTGCTGCTGTTGCTGCTGCTGCTGCTGCTGCTGCTGATGATGATGATGATGATGATGCGATTGTGGTTGTTGCACACTAATGCTTACAATATTGCCATCTCGTTGTTTTTTCACACTTTCGCTATGCTGATTGTTGTCACACATTTGCCGCACATATAGAACTGTTAGAAGAGCAAATATTATACCCATTATGATACCGACCAATACATCGGACCAATGATGCCAATAATCAGCAACACGACTCAATGCAAAATACCAGGCGATCAGTATGAATATAAATTGCAATATATGCCGGAGAACACAACAAATGCCACGCCCCTTCCATACACGATGTACATAGATCGCAAGAAAAAGCATCGCATAAAATGCCAGACTCGAATGGGCACTCGGAAATGAGACATGCAATTGATTTAACTGGCTCCCGGTCATATCACGATTTGTACAATAATATTGTTCCACATAGATATTGTGATTTTTCGGATCATCACATGTACTGCCATCGATGAGTCGGGGCTGACAACCGGCATAGAAGTGTGGTCGCAAACGACCGATCACCTGTTTTCCCAACTCCGAACTGAGATAGGTGGCAATGAAGCCGAATATAAAGGTACCTAGGCTCTGCCATAAATTCCGTATATATTGGCGCACCCGAAAATGTTTACAAATTCGCATAATCTCCACCACCGCAATGAAAAGTGATGGCAGCAATAGCATGCATACGAGCAGCATGGGTATACTGATCGTGGCTTCATGGTACGGATAGCGTAACGATAGATCGTTGCAAAAGAAACCGCTATGAAATGTTCGCATGTTATTTGTTTTGATCGTGTCAGTTTATTATTATTATTATTATTTTTTCTATTTATTTCTGCTCAATTCTTCTTCCACAATTGAATGATTTGTTCGTTATTGTAGTAGCGGAGGCGTTATCTGTTTGATTATGCGATCAATTGATCGAGCGATCGTTACTGTTTATGATTGTTGTTATTATGGATGGCGCTAATGAGCGTGTTGCATGCAATTGTTTTGTTACGCTACTATTTATAGCACTTTTTTTCAACACTTTTACTTTTATTTTTCTAAGATTACATTTTGTTTTTTGCAAATCTCATTTTTTTCCATCTCATTTCATATTTTTTATTGTACAATTAAATTAGTTTTGATTTTATTACGCTTCATTCAATAACTGACACTTGTACTTGATAGGTACTCATATTTCGCGATCACTCATTTGACACTGTAAATTGTAAATATTCTTGAATGAGTAGTTAGGTACTTCTTATGCGCACTGCTGATCCTCGTTTACTATTCGATTTAGTTGTGCGATCAGCAGCATGTCGTTTGTCTATTTTGCGCTTGGTTAGTGTACCTACATATATTTATATAGTAGTATATCTGAATGTAGTACTATTATAGTTGTCGTCTATCTATTCTACACACAGTATGTACATACATATTTCTTCTATGATACTTGTTACTCGCTTGCGGTTACTTAGCTACATATGGCATGTTCGGTAGACGATCGTTTGTAAGTAAGTGATCGGGTGTCGTAGTACATTTATTTAAGTATATTATAGGTACTATTTTGTTGTTGTTGTTGTTGTTTCTTTTTGCATTGATATTGAATTTCCAATGTGATGTGCATGATGGTAATGGTAATGATGGTGGTGTTGGTGATCTTAGTGTTAGTTATCGTGCGTTATCATTGACTTGGCGCTAAGTACATATAAATGTGACATAAATATAAATATATACAGTAGTGGTCATCTTTATGAATACAGTATTATATTTAAATGCGATTATTACTACTTTGTATCACAGCATTTCGTTAACTGCGCTTTAGGGAGTCACCCAAAGAGGTTTTAAACGTGTAACTGTCTTTAATTTTTTTTTCTCAACATTTTGTCGGTACTCACTAGTCTCTATCTCTATCTCTAGAGCTGCAAAAATTACATTTTTTAACAACTCACGCAGTTTTTTGGGTGCTTACCTTTCATTATTATTCTTATGGGGGGCTGCCCCGATGGTAACAAGTACCTTCGACCACCCATTAGTTTTATCTTCACAATATTTTTCTCGAGCATTATTACTCCTACTATCTTAATTTCTTCAGGAGGTTAGGTTAGGTTATGTGGCTGCCTTCTCTCTCTGAGAGGACACACTTAGGCCAGAAAGGCCCATTGTGATACCATCGAGCTTCTCTTCTAATACTGTTGTGTGTGTTAAATTTGGGCAGCATTAGAACGGACCTACTTATATTAGCCGATTCCGAACGGGAGAACCCTTGTGACATCACTTTAACTTAGTTTTGTCACAGAGCTCTTTTAAGAAGCATTTTTGGCTAATTATTACTGCCGGAAAAATTGCCAATTCTTGCCGGCAGGTGGGTACCGTTCGAAAGAAAAATCATTTCGATTAAAAAATTTTGTTATGCTTCATCCGGAGATTCAACCCACGATCTACAGATCAGAAAGCCAACGCACTGAGCTATGGAACCTATATAGTTCTTAAGGAGACTTCCTGAAAATTGACAAATAGCCCTAAAGTCGCCCTCAAAGCATCCCTAAGGTGTATTTTTAATATTACATTTTCAATTTGAGAACAAGAATTCGCTTTCATAATTGTTCTTTCGTATATTAGAAGGCCAACTCAATGTGTATATACATTTTTCTAAACAACTGTACCATTAAATACAGCAGCACGCGTCACATTTATTATCACTTATAGGGTTTCTGGTTTTTGATATAAAATATTCTCTCACATACAAGTACAACATGATCATAACTAGTACATGGTATAACAACTTGTCGTCTATTGCAGTCTATTTTCTCATATTTTCTACATCTTATTACACTTTATTATTATCTTTGATTTTATAATACAATTTTTATTATTATTTTCTCATAATGTTCAAATATATTTGACAGAGTAACAATTGAATTTTATATTTCAAGTGTTTAAAAGTACCCAGTGGATTGTTCAGAATGTAACTACTATTAGGACTAGTCTATAGTGTAATGAGTGTAAAGTAAGTATTATGAAATGGCGGAAGAATAAAGTCTGAAATTTGATATAAGTAAAAATTTCGTAAAACATTTTATTAGAAAATATATTATGGAGAAATTTAATAATAAAATTTTAAGTTTAAGATTCCAAAAATCATGAAAATGCATGAAAAAGCTATAATACTAGAGTTTTACTACAACTCAACATAGAATTGCTGAATAATAGCATAGTTTGAGCTTATAAATCTTTCGAAATTAGAGAAACGGAAATGTCAGTGGAGGAAATGACAAGGCACTGGTTTGGAACTAGTTGCCTTCTGGAAATGTTTGGTGACTTTTTGAAATTATTATATATATATTTTTTTTTTTTAATGAGAGAAATGAATTCCAATAACATATGAAATATTTTTATGATAATAGTACTATAAATGGTACTGACTTTGGACTAGTCACAAAAAAAGTGTATACCAGAATTTTCTGAAGAACAATTTTTTCTTAAAACCACTGTATCAAAAAATATATTTATTGAATTTTATTTAAATTATTTTTAAATCAATCAAATCAGTGCAAATTAATTTTGGTCACAGGGATTATTGATGCAATTTCCTTTTATGATACCAAGATCAAATAATTAAAATGCAAATCACTTATAAAAATTCATATTTTATATGAAGCCATTATACATTTCAATGATGCCATTAAACTGGCGTCGTATATATGATTTATGTTGGGAGTGTTTTTCTTCAATTTTTATTGCCATACTTTAGCTTGGTTTAACATAATAATTCTTATCATTAAATGATCTTCCCTTCAAATTGTTTAGAAGAAATGCAAGAAGGCCCCAAAAATTTTTATTTGTGAGTTCAACCACAATTAAAATTATAATTCAATTATTGTTGTGTTAATTAAACAATTTGAAAGCATTTTTATTGTCATTAAAATTGATAAGCCGAAACTATGCATATATATTGGTAAGTATATATGGAATGTGGAATGGGTAAATCACCTGTTGATGTTGGTCATGTGTGGTATCTGGCTCAAATTCTGTGAAATCATAATGATAAGATTTCATACTGATTACTGATAACTGATTTTTTTGTAATCGCATAGGAATTTTTTACAATGAAATATTGGTGAATAACCTAATTTCAGTTGGTTGAGAAATATTTGGAATATTTTTCTATATATTTTTATTTATAAGTACATTTTTATTAACTAACCTGATGTCAACCAAACAGCATTTTGGCATAAATGGCTCTCAAAGGGTTAACATTTATTTTTACTACATATTCCCATATTTTGTTTTTTCGTTTATCTTTGAAAAAATTTTCAAAAGTTATTATTAAAATGGTAGATAGTATTATTATTATTAAATATTATATTGTTTAGACTTATTGAGCATTAAATATGTATCATTCATAGATATTGGTAGTAGCGTAGTATAAAATATATGGCTAAGCCTCATCGAAAATTTTTAAATAAATATTTAGCATAAAGTTGTTAGTTTTAATTAGCATACGTGCGATAAATATAAAGGTACATTAGAGTGTTACCATGTCAGTAAAACAATTATACATAGTTAATATAATGCATACGCCACAATGTAAGCCAGTGTATCCCAAATGAGTTTTTTTCTCGTTAACAAAAAATTGTAAAGAAAGCATTTTAATTTAATTTATAATTAAATTGTATGAAATAAAATATAGGAAGCAACTAAATTGACTTTTTCTCTACGAATTGCCTTAATAGGACTATAGGATTGGTTATATGATAAACAAATTTTTTTAAAAATTTTATATTTATTGAAAATTAAATAAATTAATTATGACTGTGAAATACAAACTAAATGAGATACAGAGTTAGCTCAAAATTTGCAGGTAGTCTATTAACAGATGACAGTTGACAGAAGCAGTGTTGCATTTGTAGTTATTACGCGAAGAATTCAATAAGTCACTGACTTATCTAAATGCCGCTGTATCTTGAAAATCAGCGCTCTCCTAGAAAAACGGTCAGCACCATTGGATTCAGCGTACTCACTGCTTCGTTGGTTGGTTTAGGTGCTGCTCGGTAGACAGAAACCGAGACTCAATTAGCACATAGAAAATTTTGCTACACCACGCCTGAAATCACTAAAGTGAGGTATATTCTAACCATCTTGATCCGTTGATACACATTTCCCTAGAGTTCTATGTAGTAAAGCCCCCAGACTTGGGCGCTCACATAGATAGTGGAATATCATCTCCTTGGATCCCTCTTGTTTCGGCATCTGTCGTTGTAGGGCCATCCTATTTTCTCTGCATGGTCCCCTATCGGCCTTTTCCTGGTGGATGAGAAAAAATATTACCGATTCGAGCATATCGTTATTATTGAAATTAATGTTAGAGGGAACCACCCCCTACAGATAAGTTTCTGGATAATTTCAAGCATTTCTTTACATAGAATCATAAAGAAATTTCAAATTTAGATCTGACTACTTTTTTAAATATAAAACCGAAATTTTGTAGAGAAGCCTCCTAACAAGTGGAAGTAAACATTTTCAATAGAAATGTTGAAGGGGAACATTTTAGAAAAACTGTCCATACATTTCACCGCATCAGGAGCAATTTCTGGACAGATTTTGCCGATTTTTATGTGCTTTTCGCAGCTTTTGTATGGGAGTCGTCTTAAGGGGCGGATAAATGGAGTATGTATGTGTGAACCAAAGGTTGAGGAGATAAAATTAATAGAGATCAGTCACACATTTCACCACTCTAGAGGCTATTTCTGCTGAGTTTTGGGGATATTTGTCGATTTTCAGATGTTTTTTTTGTCGTTTTATATGGAAGTGCCCTTAAGAGGGGGACATATTTTCTGAGGTCTCTTTGAGAGATCTCAGAATTTTTGTTCCATTTTCAAACTCTAATTGAATTTTATACGTGTGCACAGAAAAAATTTTATTTTTCAGTTGGCAATAGTGAAACACATCAACATGTTTGCAAGACACTGTATCCAGTCCCCCTACCAACAAAGTGAGAGAAAAAATATTTTGGTAAAAACACATCAGTGCTTTATCCAACTGTCTGCAACGAGACTGCAAGCGCAACACAAAAATGTTTGTAGAACACTAAATCCAGACACGCCACTGTAGCGCCACTTTATTTATTTACCAACCGATTTCTCTTATCAGTCAAATGCATTTAGTTGGAAAACGTATATAAAATGCATGAAGCAAAATTGCAATTGCTAAAGGTAATTCAACTTTTGTATACCTAACTATTCTTTCGCTGTCACAATATTGACCTAAGACAATATGAATTTCTCTAAAAATTTTACATTGAAAAGTGTGTAATTATATGTATGCAGGCATGAGGTGTGAGTGTAATGTGGTAATTTGTACTTTTAAGTATTACCTTATGTTCACATGACCTACTTCTTGACTTGAATATACAATATATGTGTTGCATAGGTACGTCAATATGAGAATGTCATAGAGAGACCACATTCATCATTATTCAATGTTGCAAGAGAATTGTGAAATCGCAAAAACAAAAAACAAAATTCGCAAAGGCATCATGATCTTTTCAAAATAACCCAAAACAAACAAAAAAATCTAAAAGGCAAGTGTTTAATTAAATGAATAGTGACGAAATTGTTACGACAAATGAGTAAGAGGTAGGGATGCAGAGGCGAGGACCGATAGATAGGTATCGAAAAAGGCATTATTGCAATTATCTAAGATGCTAAGAGCTATTGATTAGTTTGGGTTTCTATTTTTTATATTTTATTTTTTCTTTTGTGTTATTCTCATTCAGAAATATCTATGTTTATGTACACACATAGATCTCTCATTCTCTGCACCTCTATGACTTTTGCAGGAAAGCTATAATAAACAATCACAGACACGACCCGATGCAGTCAATCCATGTATCAATCAGTCATCATTCACTCAAAGGTGTAATCATTCATTTAGTTATGCTGACGCTTCACACCAAAATCACCGTGCCAGAGTGACAGAGCGTCTGTGAGCGAGCGAAATGGACAGAACGGCGAATGAATGGAAGAAAGAAAATGAGACTGACATCCTACATACTGTCAGTATTTTGTTGTTTTTGTTTTTTTCGTTAATTTCAAATAAAAGCAACACCAATTTGGCATGCAACACACTTGACGCTTCAATGCATTCACCCTACTCGGTACATTTTGTTACCCTACACTCAAAGTGTTAAGGCTACATTGAGCTGCTGGTTCTGTTTACAGTATATCGCTCATTTGCTGCAAGACCGGCATAAGTCAAAAAAATCGATTTTCCATAAAACGCGTTAGAAGTTTTCAACTGACTCCAACCGTACACGGAAAACACGGAAAAAATTCTCTTCTCAAGCGGAGCATATAAGAGGTATTCATATGAATTTTTCACTCAACATGAAGTACGATATAACGAACAATTCTGCAGCATTAACTCAAAAATCACGTTTTTTGATTTATGCCGGTCTTGCAGCAAATGAGCGATATGTCCATATATATAATTGTGATCCGAATCACGATCATGTGTGTTTCCCCACTTTGGACCCAGAGCAATAATTCTGGAAGTTCTGATCTATAGATCGTGGGTTCAACCCCTCGCTGAAGCATAACTTTAATCTCGAAAAAATTGTTCTTCCGAACGGTACGCATCTGTCGGCAAGAAATTGGCAATTGTTTCGGCAGTAACAATCTGCTATGAAAAAGCTTCTAAATGAGCCCTATGACAGAGCACTGAAAAAGTGATGCCACGGACAAAATTTAACATTAACAATACACGGACAAAGGGCCTTTCGGGGACCATAAGTGCCACAAATTTTTGTTTTATCACATTCGAACCCGGCACATACCGATATTTTTGCGAATCACCTTCAATAGAAACCACTCCTTATTCCTTGTCTGGAAGGCAGGCGTGGTTTTCCCAGAAAATCTCGCCCATCTCTAGCACAAAAACCATTTTTCGGAAAAATTCTTATCCATTTTCCATAGCATATCGTTTATAGGGTATCTAAGCTTCGTTATTACCGAAGTTAAACTTACCAAATTTTTTGTTTTAGGGGGTTAACCTCAAAAAAATCAAATTAATTTTTGGTTTTTCTTTTCCTTATTTTTTGCGCGCATGTCATAATGGCACGATATGTTTAATGCGGTTCAGCAGAAACATGCAAGACGACTTCTCAATACGGCACTGACGGCGAGGAAGACAAAACAAAAACCCAAAAAAAACGAGATGAACCAAAAATAAAAAATTTATTTTTCACAAACCATTGCCGCCAGCACATAATAAGTACGAATGCTTATATTATAAGAAGAAGTATGTAGATACTCATTACGTACGTAACAGTTGTCGTCACAGAGCTCAAAAATGGCTCTGAGGCAAGTAGCGACATACCTCGCACCTACTACGTATACAAACTGGTTTCCATACAAAGCGCACGCTTCCATGATTTTCGCAAACACTGACTCTACTGTATGTGTGGGAATGTGAAAAATGAAAACCTGAAAAACAGCACAAAACAATAAACAGCTGAGATGTGCGGTATGAACTCTGCGTACGTACGAGTACGTCTCTGAGCCAAGTTTCGTTTCGTGGTGAATTTGTTCATTTGTTCATTTCATTTGGTTAAATGTTTATAAAGCTCGCTTGAGTTCGTGTTGAGTTGGAGTTGAGTTGAATTGAGTTGTTATGACGATTGCGGCTTATTGTTTATTACCGACCTGTATTAAAAGTGGAAATTAGTTAGGCGATGAGATGGCATGTAAGTATTAGCAACTGGTTGTCTGTAGTTTTGTTTTTGGTAGCTGCTTTTGATGTGGCGACTACTGGTACTCGTAGCACACAACATTCAGTCGAATTTGGAACGTGATCTCAAGCGGCAGATGAACGCAAAACGCGACGCTCTTTCTCTCTGTGTGTGTAATTCTAGTAAAGCAAACACAAAACAGGTGTGCTCACCAATAACAATAACGTATTCAAAGAATTTCGAGAAAACAAAAAAAAAAAACAACAACAAATTTAATAACAAAAGAAATTCCAATCGAACTTACAACAATACGACACGAAATAATTGAAACGAAAACGCGCATCTCTGTGTGCCGCCATTTGTGATCCCAAATTGAATACGAGTTCGTATTGGGAACATGTCCCAATTTAGACGTGCTGCTCGGATCTGTTTTGATCTGGTCATATTTGTTGCTGTCTGTTGTGGAGTCTTCATTATTCACAAATGGTTTGAACCCGTCCAGCGGGGTTTCTTTTGCGATGATGAATCACTGCAGTATCCGTACCATGAAAATACCGTCAGCATAACGCTGCTACTCATCGTTGTGCTGTCGGTGCCGGGCTTAGTCATATTATCTGTGGAAATGTTTAGGCAAATTTCACCAGGCGCCAGCGGCAGCGCCGCCGCCACCGGTGCTGCCGGTGCAGATAAACGGAATTCCCCAATATCTGGTTATCGTATGGGTCATCGTTGTTTACAAACCATCAAGCATTTGGGATACTTTCTCTTCGGCTTGGCACTGACACTAGCCGCTACAGATTTCACCAAACATAGTGTCGGACGTTTGCGTCCACATTTCTTTGCCGTATGTCAACCGCAATTGCCGGATGGTACCACTTGTGACAATCCCGTCAATCATGGACGTTACATCGAACACTACACATGTCTGATGGATGGCTCACAAATGTCCACCCCCAGCATGTTGAATCAGATACATAAATCATTTCCCAGTGGTCATGCAAGTCTCGTCTTTTATGCTATGTTTTATATTGCCATCTATCTGCAGGCCACACTAAGTACACGTGCATCGAAACTTTTGAAACATCTTTTGCAATTTGTGTTCGTAATGAGCGCCGTGTATGTCGGTCTGACACGTATCTCTGATTATTGGCATCATTGGTCTGATGTTTTCGTTGGCGCTGCATTGGGTACATTCATTGCATTTATGATTACTGTTCATGTGGCAAATGTTTTCGATGGTTACTATAATGTTACGACTGGTCGTTACAAAGGTCGAGCGAAATGTGAGAAAGGTTCAACATCATCATCTGCAAAAACGACAGCAACTGTATTGCCAGCATATACATTTGGTACAATGCCATATGTGCCACATTATACAACAGCACAACCATATGGACAAACATATCACAATTATGGCTATGTACCATGAGAAAAAGTTCAACATAAATGAAAGAGATGGAGGAGGAGGAGGAGGAGAAGGAGAAGTAGTTTGCAAACCGATTCTTCCATATTAGCTTTAAGTACGACAAATTAGTTGTAATTAATAGATTTTTTGTTATTTTCTTTTACACAATAATTTATTATCATTATTCAATGGAGTGCTTTAAAATAAATTTCTATAAATAATATAATCTATGAAGATGGTGAATAACACAACATATCGAAATACAAAATATCGGAGGGATTAAATATAAAATTAAACAAGTCACACTTAAAAAATGTTCACACATTTTCCATGAAGAGCAACGAACTTAGAGGTCGAAAAAGCCACGGACCTAGTATGAACCTTTATTGTGGATGCTAAAAATAGGGATTTCTTTCGAAGCTTCCATAGAAAAATGTATCAGATTTCAGAAAAGAGAATTTGAAACAAGTCTTTTGCTGGGCAACGAGCTCTGACACCGAGAAGAGACGCGATTTCAGCCTAAGTGCTAATGTCCGATGAAAACGTTGGCTTTTTTTTTCGAAGCTTCCTTAAAAAAATATACCAGATTTCAGCTAGAAGATGTTGAAGCAAAAAGAAAGTAAAATTTTTGAGAAAACACGAAATTTTTCAAAGTCTCTATAGGAATACGTGCTAAATTTTGAGAGATTCCAGTTGGATTGGGTATGAAAATTGCCTAAAAGCGTTTATAATTCTATTCAATATTAGATTTGACGAATTTTCGTTTTTAAGGACTGTTATTAAGGAACGCAGTGAATTTCAGATACCCTAGGTAATTCGTTTAAAGTTCAGGATTAACTTCAAAGGACGTTACAAGTAATTTTTTTTTTTATAAATAATAATTTTTATAAAATGTGAGTAGTTCAAGCAGATTTTCAAGGAATTCAGAACAAAATATTATGAAATGCTTTCCAAATTCAGCATTACAGGCAACAATATTTCGAAAGAAATTACCTTTGATCATTTTCTATGGAGGTAATCTACTTTTGTGCCAAAACTTCAAATGACACTTCCAGAAACTTACGAATCTAGGGTTGAAGTTCTAATTTTGACAAAATTAGTGTATATTTATCGAGCTTTCATGTGAGCTCTTTTGAAAATTTCAGCTTAAATTTTATATTTTTTTTTAAGTTGCCACATTTTTGCAGTTATTATTTCGATCGAGATTTCAAAAAAAAACATATCTGATAGTAACAAATGAAATTAAAAAAAAAAGAATAAATATGTGGCACTTATAACCCCCGAAAGGCTCTTTGGCCGAGCTTCTCTTCCATAACTGTTGTGCGTGTTAAATTTTGGACAGTATTAGAAGGGACCAACTTACTTTAGCCGGTTCCGAATGACAGAACTCTTGAGACATCACTTTCTAAGCTTTACACGGAGCTCTTTTAGAAGCTTTTCCATGGCAAATCGTTTCTGCCGGAAGAATTGTTAATTGATTGCCGATAGGTGCGTACCGTTCGAAAGAAATAAAATATTACAAATAAAATTAGCATACAAAATTTTTATAGAGCCCATTTTTTTGAAAAAACGTTTAAAACGAACTTTCAAATTCAGAGAACTAGCTCCGTTAAAGTCATTACTTAGGGTAAAAGCTCATACTTTAATATTAAAAAGGCTTAAATTTTTTTCCGAATTTAGCAAAAGATTCCAAGAAAGAAGTTATGAAATTTTAGGCAAAAAAATGGAGCATTTTAGTATTGTATTGGTCCCAAAATTTCGTGAAAATTTTCATACATAGTTTCTGCAGAAAAGTGTACTCAAAATGGAAGAGCATAAAATTTGAGAGTAGTTTGAGTAATTTTCTCCACTTTGGGTCTAAGCTTGCAGTATATTTTTAGGCAGCTTCCGTAGATGAATGTTCTAAAACCAGAAGGCATGAACTTTGAGTCTAAAATAAAAGAAAATTGTGTAAATTTTTAAGCCGTATTAATAGAAAAACTTGACGAAAATTGATATACTGAACTTTTAGGAAATTTTTAGAAATTCGACTAGATTTGATCGACTATTTTCCATAGTTCAACTCAAAAACTTGAAATTTTTAATTTTTTTATTTTTTATTTAACAATTCATTTCATAAGTTTGCAGAAAGTATACAATTTAAGGCAAATCTATGGGATTTCATCAAGTTATGTCCAACATTTAGTCAAAAACTCAATAGCTCATATTAATTTAATTTTGAAACGATAATAAGTCAAACCTTTGGTTAATCCATCCACGTTCAATAGTAAAGATTAGCTAATACCGAAAATATTTGAACATAAAAATTATTTATTAAAAGATACGCAAATTAGCGAAAGCTTCTTCACAAAAATATCCCAAAAACCCTAAATAATCAACAATTCTCCAAGATAATTAATCTCATATGTATTTATTAAAAACAAAAACAAAAAAAAAAACACATTCTTAAAAGCTCAACTAGCGGAATAAAACCAATTCTATGCAAAAATTTACTAGGCAAATCGCCTTGACTACTTTAGAAGAGAAAGAAACTACGTAATTGAATTGTTGCTATTATTGTTTTTATGTTTCTTTATTTTTAATTTTTTTTTTTTTTTTTTTTTTTTTGTACGATCAACCTTCATTGAAATATAGCAAACAAGAATAAAGAACCTAATAAACTGGCTTTAAATACGCGCATAATTAAATATGTGTTTTTAATGGAATGAAATGTTTACTGAAGCCGTTAGATAATAATTCAATTTAAATACCGTTTTTTTTTTCTCTTCTTGTTGTTTTGTCTTTTTGTAAAAATGTCAAAGTTTATGTGAAAATTATACAATATTTAGCTAAAAAAAAAATTTATCATCAAAATTAATAATAAATTTTACAACTGATCATCTATGACTTTGATGTAAAATCATCAGGGAATTTATTAACTTCACGCCTCTCTTTATGGTGCCGTTCAAATAAACAGCACATGCGAAAAAAAAAGGAAAAAAGAATGACCGCTAGGTTGTGAATTCATTAGCATTATAAATGATCATATGTAGAAGCTGATCAAGATGATGATGATGATAATTATCGGCAGCAGAGACAGCATCTGATTCTGGTTTGTAACAAGTTTAGATTATGAAGTTAAGTATCGAACAAGAAGATCGTCTGCTCCATTGACCTTGCCATACCGACATTTGTGAGTGAATGTTATCGACTTTTTGGTGTTTACACTTTTGGATTAGCGCTGAATGTCATCGCTGTGAGGGCAACCCAGCCGCTGGTGGGTCGTCTGCGTCCCTATTTTATGGACGTTTGTCAACCGCGCATGCTGGATGGAAGCACTTGTGCCGATGCCCAAAATCATGGACGCTACA
Organism: Megamerina dolium; assembly: GCA_963854835.1. NCBI lineage: Eukaryota > Metazoa > Arthropoda > Insecta > Diptera > Megamerinidae > Megamerina > Megamerina dolium. The sequence continues at coordinate 19,188,933 of OY978528.1, forward strand.
TTGAAGACTACACATGTTTCGAGCTGGCCGCCTCAAATGAACTGCTCACTTCCGTACGTCATTCATTTCCCAGTGCTTTCGCTTCAATTTCCGCCTACGCTATGTATTTTCTCATCTTCTATTTGCAAGCACGTTTACGTAGCTCTTGGTTGCGCCTGTTACGATGTGCACTTCAATTCGTTTGTGCAGCTCTAATCGTTTTGGTGGCCGTCGAACGTGTAACATCATTACGAAATCATTGGAGCGATGTCATAGCCGGTGTTCTATTGGGTTTCATATTTGCCACCTTCATTATTGTAAATGTATTGAATTTATTGCATTGGCAATATGCAACTAAAGCAGCAGCAGCAGCAGCAGCAACAGCAGCGGGAACAAAACGATGTCGCGAAGCGCGCAAGCAAGATGCTTATGCAGCCCACTGTATATATAATTATTATGGAAGTTCGCGTTTTCGTTATTATTAACTATTGTTATTGTTGTTGTTGTTGTTGTTAATATTATTATTTAATAAACTAACTTTATATTATTTCCTACATGCCGATTACATTTAATTGTATTCCAATTTCGCGAGGTAGTGAAGTATGGTATAATAAGGAGCCGATTACATAAGGGTTAAATTAAATCAAATCAAATATGATCAAATTTGATATTTGCTTGAACAATTTCACATAATTAACCAATGATTATTAATTATATTGCATACACATTTAAAAGTTGTTTATTTGTCAAAAATATTATTATTATAGCGTAAAATTTTAATCACAATACGAATATAATGGGTAGGTCATCATGTAACATATGTACGTACATATTTTATTCATCATAAATTTGCTATTATGAGAATTTCTATGGTTATAGTAAAATTTTGTCACACCTATTCATGGTCGTATATAATTTATTATTGATTGTTGCTTGGCAATATTGATATTTTGTAAGAAATTACAAAAATAAATTATTGCAACAAAAAAAAAAAAAAATTTACATTTTTTCAATTATCTTTCATATGAAAGAAAATTATAAAATTCAAATGTTTTGTGGCATTTTTATAATAAATTTTATAGTTTGATCAACCTTAAAGGTCAGCGAAATAATTAAATTGTTTTACAATGCTTCAAAAGCAGTCCAACGAAGCCAATGAAACAATTTTTGATTTGGAAAAATATAGCAATTTCTCCTATGTTTAATCGAAAATTTCAAATTCCTCAAAAAATTTGTGACGTCATATTTCGAATCACAGGCATTGACTTGTGTGTTTAAGCTGGGTTATTGCGAACGCTCTCTTTAAGAGAGATATACAGAAAATCATTTAGTATAGTGCCCAATTTCTACTCAATAAACAAACCGTAGCTTTATAAAAGTCAGAATATTTTCAACTGGATTATGTGCTTACTAGCAACTGATTTTATGTAGAACTACCAGGATTACCTAGAGATGAAGTTTGCGATCCAAAAGTTTTTTTAAAGAAATCAAAAGGTTAGATGAAATTCTGCTATGAATTCTTCATATTCTTCATTTTCTTCATAGCACTTCATACTGAATTACGCTGAAGTCCTTACTAGGGTATAGGTTAGAGATCTCAAAAGCCAATATGTGCACGAGTAATTGATGCTTCCACCGGAAATTCGATATTCTTGATTTTTGATTTTGTTTTAATTTTTGTGGCAACAGAAAAACGGAGGAATTTTCTTTTTTTCTTTTGAGTTGAGGTTAAGGAATCTGATCACTTCTAACGGAAGTAGAAGTTCGCCATTATATGAAAAGAAAAATCATGCTGTCCTATGTGAGGCTCCATTCCACAATCCGGGCATAAGTCTGCCAGATATGACAATTCTCTGTCAGTCAATGAGATAGGCGGTGTGAGACCACGGAGTATCAAAATTTACCTTATCAACTAAAAGGACTGTGAGGATGTCTGCGTAACATTATTTTCCTTTCTGTCGGTTCCTTTAGCGAATTCGGAATACAACATTTCTTGGCTGGACTGGGACTTTCTATTTGATAAACAAAACCAAGCCAGTACTGGGAACTCGTACTCAAAATTTTATACGGAACTTCAAGAGCGCCGAAAAATCTTAGCAGAGATAGAAGGCATCAATAGAAGAAGTCATAATTTCCATTAATTTCGATTTAAAGAAAGCTTAATTTTCCTAGAGATTTGTGTCACAATTTTATCAGAATATTTTTTACGTGAAGTCCTTGCTATAAAAGAAATCCTTTCTCGACATTTAATAGAAAATTTAAATAATATATAAAGAAAATATACATTTAAAAGAAAATTTAAGAAAATATATTTAAATATAATGCAGTAATTTTTACTAATTAATCGATAAGTTTCGGAATGGATGGAATCGCATGAAAACTACGGAAATGTATCATATGAAAGTATGTTTTCGGATATATGTATGTCTTTTTATCTGCTTACGAGAAGATAAAGCTTTGGGATTGAAGCTCCACACGTGGGTGCCATAGCTCAGTGGTTAGTGTGTTGGCCTTCTGATCTGTAGGTCGTGGGTTAAATCCCCGGCTGAAGCATAATAAAATGTATTATGGAAAAGATTTTTCTTTCGAACGGTACCCAACTGACAGCGAGAATTGGCAATTTTTCCGGCAGTAACAATTTTCCAAAAATGCTTCTTAAAAGAGCTCTGCGACAATACTAAGTTAAAGTGATGTCACAAGGGTTAACACGTTTAGCAGTATTGGAAGAGAAGCTCGGTAGTATCACAATGCGCCTTTCTGGCCTAAGTGTGTCCTTTCAAAGAGAGGGCAGCTTAAGCTCCACACACCACAATTTTTTTTTTTCCAAATAATGAATTAGTTCGCTTGAAAATTGGCGCTATCGGATGAAAGACACTCCCACCCTCATCTCAAAGGATTGATTTTTTTAAAGTTTGTCTACATATTTTTTATTTAAAGACATTACTGAATCTGTAGACCAATTACAGTTTGTAGACCATACTAAACAGCTATGTAAATACTGAATCCGAAAACTTTTTAAGCAAGTAATAGCATGCATTTAACTACTATCATTTCAGCTTGCATTTTTCTCTAAAAAATAATGTCAACAATTTATATGCAAAATAAAAAAAAAAAAGCTCTCTAAAGCTTTGCTATCTCTTTTTCTTTTACTTTGTTGTAGAAAAAAAACAACTAACGATCATTCTTCTTGCTCATCTTTATATTGAAAATAAATGCAGATATGAGTGGATTATGTATGTGAGTAACTCAAGTAAATTTAACATCCACTCACTCACATACTGACTTAGATATACGAGTATAAATTTATGAATTTACATATATTAATTTAAAGAATGAAACATATTGTTGTTTGTAACTGTGACATTCATAGACTGAGATTATTAACAGTTAATTACAAGTATCTACGTACGCAAGCACAATGGTGGCGTCAGTAGCGCATCAATAGGAAGTGAAAAGCTGCTGACGTTGTTACACTGTATTAAAATGAGTGAAAAAAAAAAAACATTGTGAGAGAACGAGAACCATGCATGAATGCATTGTGTTGGATTATAGAAAACAAAATAAGAGTATTTACGAATTGATGCCTTTTTTTGAAGACAAATATGGATGAGAAAATTTAATTGTGAATTAATGTCATACATGGAAAAATTTAAAGAACAAAAAAAGAAGAAGAAAATAAAAAAATCCATTAGATTAAAATATAGAAAATGTGCGAAAAATTACGAGAAGGAGCTTTACAATTTTTTTTTGTAATTTCTCTTTTCAATAAAACTCAAGATTTAAAATATTTAAAAAATCAAGAACGTAAAAAAAGCTAAATGATGCCTGATTACATTTTTCATATCCAATTATTTAGATACATACATATATTCAAAGTGGGTACCGTAGCTCAGAAGTTAGTGTGTTTTCTTCTCATCTGTAGGTCGTGGGTTCAAACCCTGGCTGAAGCAAAACAAATTTAATATCGAGCAGATTTTTCTTTCCAACGATGCCCAGCTGTCGGCAAGCTATTGGCAATTCATCTGGCAGTAACAATTTGTTATGGAAAAACTTCTAAAAGAACTCTGTGGCAAAGCTCAGAAAAAGTGATGTCGCAAGTGTTCTGCCATTTGGGACTGGCTAAAATAAGTAGGTCTCTTCTAATACTGTCGAAAAATTTAGCACACACATCAGTAATGGAAGGGAAGCTGGGCTAAAGAGTCCTTCGGGACTTTAAATCCCACATATTTATTTAAACATTTTTTTTTTTATATTCAAAGTTTGGCATATCCTAAAAAATTAATAAAATATTCTTCAGTATTTATTGCTTCTAACTACATATTACTGACGCAACGTCGATTTATTTTAAATTTAAAATAATAAAAAAGTGTAAGGCACAAACGAAAAATATTTTCCAACGATAGAATCAGCTATTTATCATTTCTATTAAACTAGTCAGAGCCTTTTAAAATGGTGACGAGTGAGAATTTCTGAACAACGCGTGAATAGCTCTAATGCAAATACCTGCATGTACATATTATTTGCTGACGTTGCAGTTGATTATTATTATTATTGTTGTTGTTGTTGTTGCTATAATTTTTGCACGATTTATTTTTGCAACGAGTCTCGTACAACACATTTTTTTAACGATCGAAACAGCTGCACGAACAAGTGTTCCAGTGTAAATGAGTGTGAGGTGAAATAATCAGTAATAATAAATAACAGTAATATCAGCAGCAGTTGCAGCAGTAGTCGCAACAGTTGCAGCAACAATGAATGTAAATATCAAATAAACAATGAGTAGGCGTCTTTTTTACGATTATTTTTTATGAATTTTCATTATTTTTGTTTTTTCTAAATATATAAATTATGGATTTGCTTGTAATGAGCACGTGTATGCAACCACTCATTATATTCACATAAATATTTAATTAATTTTATTACATTTTGTACAATTTTTCGTACTTTGTAACAAAGCTAATGAGAGCGTAGCTATAAAACGAACGTCTGGCTATGACGTATGACGTATGTAGGTATGATGCGCATGCATTTAAGCGTTAAATACTACAAGTGAAAACGCATTATTGTTATTATTTTATTTTAAATTAAATACATTTTTATTAAATTTAGACATACCTAAATCAGTATTTATTTTTGAAACTAAAAGGAAAGCAAAGAAATGATACGATTTAGAAAAATTTTTAATCAGAATAAATAAAATTCACACTCAACAGTCTAGTATGTCAGCAACAACAACAACAATGAGTATGATTAACAACAATATGAAATTTAATTTAATAAAATTTCACTTATTCATTCAATTTAAGGTCGAGTTCAGTTTTAATCTAATAAAAAAAAATGAGATTGGCGACAATACATATAAAAAATTACATATATGTACGTACATACCCGTATATAGCACACACACACACATTCAGTCGTTAATAGTCGTAATAGTTTTTATTGTCGGGGTGAACGGTTAAATCAACAGTAGTGCAAGAGCATGTACAAGAGGATAGTTAATAAAATAGGTACATGGTATGCTTATTTCAAATGAGACTGATCAGCGGCATAGAAAAGCAACAGAGAGCATTTGAGTGAGAGAGAAAGAGAGCGTATATTAATAAAAATTTTTAAGCGTAGACAATATCCATAAATAGATATTTTGATGTCATATTAAACGCCGCAAGTGTAATGTGTGAATTTATGCAAAGTGCTGCCATTTCAATCGCATTAATAATAGGGGAACATTTTTGTCTTTGGAGTGTTGCATTTGAAGAGGAAAATATTTACGGTGTTATATTTTAGGTTTGTATTCTCCATATGAAACCACAAAATGGTTAAATAAACTTGAGTAAGCTTTAAAATCGCTGAGAGTTTGTGTTCAGGTTTTTTTTCATGTTTTGGAAATTTTTGAGCGATTCAGGTTAGAATAATTTCTTTACTAATTTCATCGACTATTCTTATAGATGTAATTAATTTTTAATAAACAACATGTCGGAAATTTTATATATAGATTACGGGGAATTACATTCGGTACCATTATCTATAAACCAAGAAAAGAAATCGACAACTTTTCGACTCAAATGCAACAATGTTGCATGGTTATGAAGTCATTTAGTCAAAAATGCGTTTCAATGCTGAAGCAGATTTTTTGGACAAAATCAATTTCCAACTCTTTTGAAAACGATTATAAGCAAGCGTATGAAAACCTTCAAGTTATATTTCTTTTAGCATATGCAATTTTTTACCATAAAGTGCAGTATAATGTAACAACGTGTCGAACAAGTATAAATTAATTGTTGAAGTAATTACACAGATTTATAAAATTACAAATCTTGTCACCAAGTCACTGATTTCAATGCAAAGACTTACGCTGAATCTAAACAAAAACGTAAAGAAATTGCTTTATCATGTCAGATTTTTGAGGTATTGTACTATCATCAACCCGTATTCGGCAACAGTAAATAAAAAAACAAAAAGTGGATCGAACAAAACAAAAACGTTCTGAAAGAAAACACTGTTTGATGCCGGCTTGAAAGTAACTGCTTCAGAGTAAAATGGACTAAACTTAAATCTCTTTTTGAATTCCGCGTAGCCATATTATTCTACAAAAAGTTACTTTCACTAAAAAGGTTGTGGCGTAATGTGGCGTTCGATTATATAATAGAAACATACAAAAAATACTTTACACGACAATGTTTTACAATGTTGACCACAATTATACGGCATAAGTTATAAGAAAATACGAGATAATTTTCTCCAATGAACAGATGACTTCGTAAATAAGCAAAGTCGAACGAAAATCACGCCTAACTACCATAAAAAAATATATATATATTTGGTATACGTCTTTTCACACTTAGCATTCGAAAATATATCTTTATCAAGCTGAAAGTTGATCAAAAAAATTAATATGTGGCACTTATAAGCACCGAAGGGCTCTTTGGCGGAGATTCTTTTCCATTACTGTTGTGCGTGTTAAATTTTGGACAGTATTAGAAGGGACCTACTTATTTTAGCCGATCCCGAACGTCAGAACTCTAGTGACATCACTTTTTCTGTGCTTTATCACAGAGTTCTTTTAGAAACTTTTCCAAAGCAAATTGTTACTTCCAGAAAAATTGCCAATTGCTTGCTGACAGGTGGGTACCGTTCGAAAGAAAAATCTTTTCGATATTAAATTTGTTATGCTTCAGCCAGGGTTTGAACCCACGACCTACAGATCAGAAGGCCAACACACTAACCACTAAGCTACAGCTGAAAGTTGATAGTTGCGATTATATTTATTAACTAAGGGATATTTTCGAAAATAGGTTGAATTTAATGAAAACCGGCTATACAAAATTGTTGTTGAGCGTGTTTCTTCACACTTGATGTTTATTACTGAACTTAAAATATATTAAGTTGAAACCCAATACATTCGATTATGTTTACTATTCAATAGATTTATTGGAAAATGGATAAGATCGGATAAAAACCATTTATTTCCATTGCGTAGTTATGAAACTAAAAGTCGAAAGACATGATTTCATCAATAAGTTAATAGACATATTCGGAAATAATCGGAATTGGATAAAAACCTCTCATGAAAAGAGTACATTCTTCGTTATATCACGAGCATATACAATATGTAATATTATAGAACTGAAGTGCGATTTATAAATTTTTTATGAAAAATATGCGAGAAAGTTTCCTAATAAACGCTATAGTAAAAAACTCCTACCTACCTCCTGTACAAAAGTATTATATTTCTCGAGAGTAGATATAAATACTGATGATTTATATCTAAGCTTCGGTATTACCAATACAATCTGGCAACATTGTGCTTTTTTTCCATTTTATGCATTTTGATAATCATTAATGAAGCTACTACTCTATTTATGTGCACACATATAAGAACACACATAAGAAATAGTTTGCTCAGCATATGTATGAATATTTCACAAATGCTCTCACTTTTAAAAAGCGCAAGTGTGACCGTATTTTCTTTTTTCTTATTTTCTCAATAATAATTAAGTATGTGAGTGTACTTTGTATATTGTATTGTTATTGCTGGTTTAATATGATGACTTTATAAACCATATAATTATTATATTTGCTTATTCACACTCAGTTTAACACCAATTAATCATTCATACATTGAATGTATGTCTGTATTTGTGTATATGAATTTATGGTCACATACACACTCATGCTTATACATACATGCGGTAATGTAGAAACAAAAGACAACCATTCATTGCAATTAATCAAAAGGCAAAGGGCTTTGTGCATGTGAAGTTTTTACAAAACAAAGAAAGCCAACAACAAACAATAAACCGTTGGAGACATATGGATTCTCATTTCAATGAGAGTGCATACAAACAAACAATTTGTAAGAACTGAGAGAATTGAGAGTGGGATTGCACTTGTAACTATGATTGTTCACTATTGTGTTTACTCTTATTTGATGTACATAAACAGTTAAAATGACAATGCAAAAAAAGCGAATGTGAATTCTTAAATGTGCCTACTTTTATTTATATTTATATACATACAGTGGCTCCCAGCTTATTTCGTACAGTGACAGTTTAAAAATTGCTGCAGTCGTAATTCCTAATATAGCAAAAATTTGAACAAAATATAAATGCCATTTTAGAAAGGAAGGTTTGTTTTTTATTTTCCAAAATTTACTTTTTCAAAATTTTAGTGTTTGACACTATAAAAAAATAAAATAAGAAAAAAATAGGAAAATTCATGTCACAGCTTATTTCGTACAGTCTCTTTAAGTTCAAACTAAAAACAAAGTAAGTTGATTTTAATATTTAGTTGACATCCCTTAGCGTTAATGACAGCCTGGAGTCTATTTGGCATTGAATCCACCAATTTTTGAGTGATGTCTGGTGTGATTTTTTTCCATTCTTCCATCAGTACCTTCTTTAGGTCTTGCTTATTAGAAATCTTGTGTGTTCTTATTTTATTGTCCAAAATAGACCAAAGATTTTCAATCACATTCATGTCAGGTGACTGTGGTGGTGGAGACATCAAGTGTGGGCAGTTCCAAATAAGCCAAGATTGCACAATCCCAGATTTATGTTTTGGGTCATTATCTTGGTAGTACCGAAATTCTTCCCGCAAACCCAGTTTGTCTGCACTTTGAAGTAAATTGTTTTTCAGAATCTCGAGGTACTTCATTTTGTCCATTGTTTCCTCAATAAAAACCAATTCACCTACTCCGGCTGCTGACATACAGGCCCAAACCATCACGCTACCGCCACCATGCTTCACTGTGGGCTTAAGGTTCTCCTTGTTTAGCTCGGTATTCGCTTTACGCCAAACATATGACATTCCGTCCGAGCCAAAAATATTAAACTTAGACTCATCCGCGAAAATAACGGTATTCCAGAATGCAGGAGTATTAATAATATGCTCTTTGGCGAAGTCAAGTCGGCGTTGTATATTCATTTTCGAAATGAATGGTTTCTTTCGGGCTACTCGACCGTTCAAGTCATGATTGCGCAGCACACGTCGGACAGTTTCAGCACTGGATGATTTTCCTATTTCACGCTGAACCTCTGCAGCCAACTTCGGAGCGGATAACTTTGGATTTTTCTTAATTTTTCGTACAATATAACGCTCGTCTGAAGCGTTGAAAATCTTATTAGGTGCTTCTCTGCCCTTGTTCTCCAACCGATTTTCGCGAACGAAGCGTTGAATGATGTATTGGACAGTTGAGGCACTTAAATTTGTCATTTCAGCAATTTTTCGCACACTCTGACCTTTCCTAAAATGGTTAATTACCAGTTTACGCTGTTCCATCGTTGTACGACGACCCATAACGCTAAATGTTTAATTTACAGCACTTTAACTATTTAAAATAATAATAATAAAAATTGTTATAATAGTTAAAAAGGTCCAAAAACTCATACAATTCAAAAAAAACTTTGTAACTGCGCGGCAGAATGAAACTTACTTACATTGAAGTTTGTGTACGAAATAAGATGTGAGCTGAAAATCAGCTGATCAATAGTTTTTCTCTCTTGCATGACAAAAAGAACAATTTTTGGGGTTCCCCGTTTTCTTATTAGGTTTACTAAACACATACATAGACATCTACATTCAAAACTTATTGATAAGTTTTTTAGTTTCGATGTTACAGCCATGTACATAAAAATATATACACTGTACGAAATAAGCTGTGAGCCACTGTATGTAGATATATGTATGTATTTTGAAATTGCACGCTTATTATCTTTTAATTTGTTTACTTGTTTATTTATTATAATTTTTTTTTTTTTTTGAGTTCTTTATTTATTTACTTATTTACTCGTTTTATCATCTTTAAAACTTTTTTTTATCTTTGCAAATTTACAGTGATAATTCTCATATGTGTGCTACTGATAATAGCTAATCATTTTTGGCCCAGGCATAAGCGATTATAAATGCGAATGAATAATAATAACATTGAAGAAGCAAAGTACAGAAGAAACGATAAAAGCGCAAGTGCTTAGACAATATTTACATAATACATACATTCGCATAAGCACCATATTGCATGAGAATATTTTTGTGTGCTCTCATTTATTTATAAAGAGTGATTTTTTAAGAGGGCGGGAAATCGAAAGAAATAAAGCACAATGACTAATTTTATTCAAAAAATTAATTTTATTTAAAAGTTAGTTTTCCGCCAAATCTGAAATTATCTTTGTTAAATCGCATGATCTTGGAAGGCAATGTAGCAAAGTCGGAAAATAATTCTTCTTCTTTTCAACAACCGATGATCGATTTAGGACGAACATAAAGTACGGCGTCAGTCTTCTTTGTTCTTCGTTTGCTGGCGCCAATTGGATATTCCAAACGCCGCCAGATTACCCAACACTTCGTCCTTCCAACGGAGGTTAGGTTTTCCTCTTCTGAGTCCTCCAGCAAGTGCCGTATTAAATACCCTCTTCGCTCGACATAACCCAGCCATCGCAGCCGCTGGATTTTGATTCGCCTGACTATGTCAATGTCAGCGTACAGCTCATACAGCTCATTGTCGTACCTCATTCAATACAAATAGGTCCTAAGTTCCTGCGCATAATTTTTTTCTAGAAAACTCTAAGCATCCTCTCATCCGTGGTGGAAATTGTCCAGGCTTCTGCGCCATATGTTAGGACAGGAATAATGAGGGACTTTTAGAGTGTGATTTTCGATTTTCGAGAGAGGGCTCGACTACTCAGTTGCTTACTCAGCCCTAAGTAAATTAGCCAGAGTTATCCAACGTATGATCTCCAGGCTGACGTCATTACAGTTGTTGATGTTGGTTCCAAGATAGACGAAGTCCTTCACCACCTCGAAAGTGTAATTTGTTAACAGTGACTTGTTGTCCAAGACGGCGGGACTATTTGTTTGTAGACAGTAGGCACTTCGTCTTGCCCTCGTTCACAGTAAGACCCATTCGACGTGACTCTCGATCCAATTCAGAGAATGCTGCACTGCCTGCTCGCGTGTTGATACCGATTATGTAAATATCGTCGGAAAATAATATTTTCATTAAAACCTCTTTCAACAACTCTATGAATTCACGAGATGTAAGAGACGTAGTGCAATCTTGCACATCTCCTTTCTCTAGATTAATATATTACTTATTTTCAAATTAAAACTCATCCTCAGGAATTATGTTTTTTATGTTTGAAGACTGATTTTGAAAGATTTTGAGGAGTGTGTTTCTTCATAATATTATGGCAAGCTACTGTAAATCCAAAAGAAAAAAACACAGTTGGAAACTAGAAATAAATTTAAAAGAAAACTGGACGAGCAGTAAGAGGAAGTGCCAAAAGCCAGTAAATAATTAGTTTTTTTTTAGTCAGCGTCAATTATAAGATTTATAAATAGTATAGAATTGTTTTAGTTGGGCAATATGCGCACAAAAAAATATTTTAGATCGCAATGCATTGAATAGCCTAAATAAGTAATATTATCCCGACTAAAAGTTCGCTCACTCCGAAAATGAATAAAAAAAAAAAACACCCTTTATCATGAACTATATTTTCTTTTTCACATTTCAACACTCTCAATTATCTTATCAAGTGATCCTAATAAGAGAATCATTATGCTGGTCTATATGCCTGCTTGTATTGGTTGCAGTACATGTATTATACACTGAAAAAAAATTGTATTTCTTTTTACTAGAATTATTATTGGCAGATGTTACTTTTTGTAATTATTCAATTAAATTATTAAATATCACTTACTAACATGTCGATATTATTAATTTCTCTCATCTTTTTTAATTAAATCATTAAATATTTAAAATATTTTCGAACTTAATTATAATTAGCAAAACAAATTGTTAGTCATAGATTAGATGACAGTTGACTATGATAATTGTCAAAATAATTGTCTTAGTTTAGAATTCGAATACAGTTCAGAGGGCCTAGTGCTGCGTGTATACAGGGTATGTACTTATATTCGTGTTGGGCATCGAAAATCTGAAAAAAAAAATTGCAATATCGAAATTGCAAAATTTGAAGATATTAGAAAAATTGCCAGAATTTTACATCTGTTTCATGAACATCTTATGAGCGGTGACCCATACGGAAATTTTAAGCCAACCGTATTCATTGCAAATTATACATAATTCTTTAAAGTTTAATTTTTTAATTTATCTTTAAACGATAACCAAAAAATTACCATTGATAAGAAGATGAAAATGTTCATTGAAAAAAAAAAAAAAAAAAAAATTTAGATCGTAATAGGATACAATCATCGTAACTGTTATTATATCAGATATCTACAGTTGAAGTAAAAATAATAAACAATTTGATTAATTTTTCAAAATATAAATTTTAAATAGTTGATATTTAAGAAATGCAATAGAATCGATATCTTAACCGGAATTCCCACCATCAACCAGATTTACTATACCAGAACTGAAATTTTTCTATGCATCAAGCGAATATATATTTTAAAAAAGCAAATTTGAACATTTTTAATCGTATTTTGGATAATTATATGCAAACTGCCTTTGGATAATTTCATTAGACCATCAAAATAAAACTCGTATCTCAAATCTTTGAGGTTTCCGCTGTACTTTCCATATTTCGTATGTATCCATTGGCAGTGTATAATTGCTTGCGAGTTCTATTGGAGGGAATTAAATAAACGCGTTAGGGCAATTTTCGGCCCTTGTATCCGATCAGTTCAATAATTGCTTACGAGTTAAATTGTTATATTTTCGCAATAAATTACTAAAATTGTTTAATCTTTATTTTATTCTTCGTTGATTTCGATAATACTTTTCATAATGATTTAATCGCTTTATTTTTGTTTGTTTTGATGGGACTTTTAGTTTAATATAATCTGGATATTCAGTCTTTTTTTGTGGGGATATTTTTTCATAATAATTTTAGAGAGAAATTGTATGCAAAAAACTTGAGAAAAATTGTTATTAAATATAAGTAAATAAGTAGATATAAAATATAATTTTAGTCACATCAAATTAAATAATTTAATTAGAATGTTTGACAATTTCTATAATAATAATACCACTTTTGAAAATTGTTTGGCGATCAAGATAGGCATCATGCAAAATAATGATTTAATTGAAAATATTTTGAAGAAACGATCAACATGTCTAAATGTTGTCACATGTTGTTGACTTGTTTGACATATTTACCATACCAAAATCTGCCAAAAAATCGATTCTAATTTCAAGATGATTCTAAATTAGATTATAACTACGGGCCCTTGGTTTTAGATAAAAATTTATAAATATTTTTCTCACAGTGTCATCATCCCCATATTGAGGGATTTTACTCAAAAGCAACAACTACTATCTACTAATAATGATTAATAGTGTTTGAAACTAAAGAAATAAATAAAAGAAGAGCAATCTAAATTAAAGTAAAGACCAATCATCGGACCAATGGTAACGACTGGACATTTGTCTGTTGTTGAAATTTGCATGAATACGACGACATGACAACGACGACATTGACAACAAAGCTCTCGCTCTCGCTCTCGTTCTCTTTGTTGCTTCTGCTCTCAATTTGCGTAGCTTACTAGTACTACTAGTACTCGTACTACTATTACTAATACTATAACGATCATTACCAGCATAAAACAAAGCAGTAAATCGAAACAAAACATATTCGTACAAGAAGAAGAAGAAGGAAATATAGAAGCAGAGGAGGTAGTCAAGTAGAGCAAATAACAAAATAGCCAGACATAGAAGCTCAACAAATTTGAAATAAATTACATGAACGTTTTGCGGTCAACTTCAGTCACTCAACGACCCTGCGACGCGCTTCGGTGACTTTAATTTTTTTTTTTTTTTCCTTTTGGGTTGGTTAAAAACGAACATACAATTTTCATAAGCCACCAAGAGGCGCGAGAAATAACGAACAGTGAAATTTTTAGTTAATAAAAAAAATTATATTAACTAATTAAAATTAAATTTTTTTTTATTCTTCATATAAAGTCATATTTATAAAGAGGAGCAGCTGACTACTGACATCATTCAATTGATCGTGCAAAACATATTTGATTAAGGTTTCCAACAACAACAACAACAACAACAACGACAACGGAGTGATCACTTAATTTAGCATGCAAGAGTCGACGGAGAATGTAACTGTAAATACAACAAACACGCTACAAAATGAGCCCGGCTACGACATGGATGCGGCGGAACAAAAACGGAATCGCAAAACGGCTCAACGTCTGCTTTTCGATTTTCTTGTCATCATTATTGTCATAATACCAGTGATTGTTTGTGAATTTGGCATTGAACCATTTCGTCGTGGATTCTTTTGCGATGATGAAACGATACGCTATCCGTTTCATGCGAATACAGTGACCACAGTGATGCTCGGCCTACTGGTGGGCCTCTTGCCAATGATGATCATTTTTATTGTGGAATTTGTACGTTTCTATCGCCATGGTGAAAAATCGGCAACAGTATTATTCCTACGCTGGCGTGTTCGCATCTGGCTGCTCGAAAGCATTAAGCAGACGCTGTACTTTACGTTCGGTCTTCTATTGATATTTGATGCAACCGAAGTGGGCAAATATACGATTGGACGTTTGCGACCGCACTTTATTGCGGTCTGTCAACCACAACTGTTGGATGGCAGCACGTGCGCCGATGCCCAAAATCGGCATCGTTATGTGGAGAGTTATATGTGCACGGGCGAAGACTACACGGTGGACGATGTGCGACAGGCTCGGCTATCTTTTCCCAGTGGTCATTCATCGTTGACCTTTTATGCGCTCGTCTATGTCGCCATCTATATGCAATATCGATTGACATGGCGCGGCTCCAAACTCTATCGTCATTTTCTACAATTCGTTCTCATCATGTTGGCTTGGTTTACAGCACTTTCACGTGTCATGGACAATTGGCATCATTGGTCTGATGTGCTCGCCGGCTCAGCCATTGGTATTTTGGGTGCTATCCTTACGGCACGTTACATTGCCAAATTATATCGTGTCTATGTGCCGAGTGAGAATTTGAAACTCCTCATAACCAATGGCATAACACGGCAGGATACCAACACCACATTGCAAGATGTTGTCATCAGTAATAATAATACGAGTACACCACCACCCTATACGATCGACACTACCACATCGTTAAGCACAACACACAGTTTTAGTAATGAACAGTATTGTACCAAAGTTTAAAGTCGATTGGATCTCAACGGAAATTTCGTTGGAATTTGGAATTTGGAATTTAGAGGAAAAAAAATGTTATCGAGTATCAGAATATGCTTGTTGTATGAAGGAAGTGGTCCAGAATTCGCTTTGGGCTTCGACGTCAAATTGCTTTTGTTCATAGTAATTTCAAAACCAAGCTAATCATGTTCCCAAATAGTCATATTTTATGTGTAATCATTATCTAAAACATATTAACCCTATGTTGGCATTCGTAGCGTGCTAAAAAACCCGATTTATCTTAAAGCCATTGAAAAAGATTCATAAATTGAGGTTATAATGGGTTAAACATTACATATATTCTACATAAAATTAAATTACAAACTGCAATAAACAATTACTATATTGAATGGTTAAATTTTAAGATTTCATATAGATCACCCAAAGTCGTTGTGTCACGAAATATTACTCTGAAGCATTTTCATCATCCATACAAGCACACTCTGATTCGAGAACACATTTTATATGTCGCATTATATTGCGCATAGAAACGCTCATAATTATTGTAGTATTATAATTTAAGTACATTCATACATTTAGCAATAGTGAGTTATAAAACCAAACACTGCCATATTCTTGATTTCACTTGCGATCGATATTGCTCGACAATGTCAAAGTGGAGTTAAAAATTTAGAAATATGTTCTATATTTTAGATATATTTTAATGTGAAAGAAACGATTATTTTGGTTTCTTAATTTCAACTATTGAAATCTACTTTTCCATTGGCAATTGGATGTTTTGGACAAGTTGTCAAATTAATGAGGATTGAAAATGATATTCAATACATCTGTGACTTCATAGTCTGTACTTCTGAATTGCTAAAATGTGAAATAAACAATTGGTGCCTTAATTTGTTTCATTTAAGTGATTCAGAAGCACAACGCCATTTGACACTTTTATGGAAATAGTCAAATCACTTTCGATCGAAATGATATACACACTAAGCCGATATTTGTATTTGTAGGAATGTTGAATAAATAATTTTTTCTTTTCCTTAAAATTAATTCTACATTTTAAAAATTTGTCAAATCAATTTCGATTACAAGTGAAAATCAGAATATGCCTGTTAATTATTGTATTATTGTATAATTTACTAATAAGTCATCCATTTCAGTTAATTGTATTTGTGTGTCTCTGCTAAGCTCAATTTCATTGAAATTCATTATTTTAAAATCATGCATTTATATATAAACTCTTGTATTTATAAAAATCACAAAAAAAAAAATTGGTCTGTTCAACTTAGATCAGAAAAATATATAAAAACTAATTTTTCATACATTCCATAATTATCTATATGCGTTGTTATTTATTTTGTGTGTTGTTTTTTATTTTCCATTTGTTTTCTTTTCATGGCCAAAATAAAATGTCCAGATATGAAAAGGGGTAATAAGTATGACTCATATTGTGATTCCATTTAATAAGCCAATTAAAATATGGCTCGCGCTACCTAAACATTTACCATAGATAAATTTCATATTCATATTTTTTACTGAATAATTTATTTGTTATTTAATGTTTAACATTACGTACACAAATGAGATAAATTCTATTTAATCGAGATTAAATCTATGTAATGTAGAAGATAATGAAATTTCGAAACTATTTTTGGAAAAAAATCTGAATCATCATTATGATTTATGTATATTATAATAATTGTACATTGGGGATCATTGTGAAGAATGATTTCATAAAAATGAAGTAAATTATTATGAGAAAATAATGAGACTAAAAAATTATAACAATGGAAGTCCTAGTTATTCTGATTAAGTTGAGGAGATATTCCTTTGATCACTTTGAAAAACTACAGAAGATCGTTGCATGATCATTGCCCGTTCGTGATCATCACTCAGAATTATTTCACATTACCAAGATAGGACAATGAGACTAAAAGATTGTAATAATGTAAGTCCTAATTATTCAGATTAAGTTGTGGGTGTATGTGGATGCCGTAGCTCAGTGGTTAGTGTGTTCGCCTTATGATCTGTAGGTCGTGGTTCAATCCCCGGCTGATGCATAACAAATTTAATATCGATAAGATTTTTCTTTCGAACGCTACCCACCTATCGGCAAGCAATTGGCAATTCTTCCGACAGTAACAACTTGCCATGAAAAAGCTTCTTAAAGAACTGTGTGACAAAGCTCAGAAAAACTGATGTCACAAGTGTTCTGCCGTTCGGAACCGGCTAAAATAAGTAGGTTCCTTCTAATATTGTCCAAAATTTAAGACGCACAACAGTAATGGAAGAGAAGCTCGGCCAATGAGCCCTTTTTTTATTTATTTAAGTTGAGAAAATGTTCCTGAATTTAAGATCACTTTGAAATACACTAAAGAAGATCGTTGATCTGCAAATAGAAATAGTTTCAGAAATATAAATAGAGTTTCATTAAAGCGGCACAGTGTTTAATTTGGTAGTAGTTAGATCTAAAACTTAGGGCTATGGTTTAAACAGATTTAATATCATATTGACTAAAACTGGAGTGGATTTTTTTACATCAATATTCAGGCCGGGCATTACATTGAAAAAGGCTGAATTAATTCAGTTGGTCTGAGAAAAACATTTCAAATAATTCTATCCTTTAATTGTAATTAATTTCGATGAATTAGTCAAAGCTCATTCAAATATGTTATTTTACAGAAATGAGATTGCAGTATGAATTTGTTTGGAAAGACCTACCGACTGATGCCTAAAAATTATTTAAGTCCTGTTGCTACTAGTACAATTTACAGTCTCTAAAAAAGCGTGCCAAAGATATTTGCTTCAGATAGCGAAGGAGATACGAACACAAAATCTCAAAAATTTGTTACATTTCTTTAGCCTTTTTTTTTTTACTTCAGCAGCTATAGTTACAGACTCTGAAAAAGGCTGAATTAATTCAGTTGGTCTGAGAAAAACATTTCAAATAATTCTATCCTTTAATTGTAATTAATTTCGATGAATTAGTCAAAGCTCATTCAAATATGTTATTTTACAGAAATGAGATTGCAGTATGAATTTGTTTGGAAAGACCTACCGACTGATGCCTAAAAATTATTTAAGTCCTGTTGCTACTAGTACAATTTACAGTCTCTAAAAAAGCGTGCCAAAGATATTTGCTTCAGATAGCGAAGGAGATACGAACACAAAATCTCAAAAATTTGTTAC
The DNA here is from genome assembly GCA_963854835.1 of Megamerina dolium. NCBI lineage: Eukaryota > Metazoa > Arthropoda > Insecta > Diptera > Megamerinidae > Megamerina > Megamerina dolium. Next base: position 19,207,716 of record OY978528.1, read on the forward strand.
ATTTCTTTAGCCTTTTTTTTTACTTCAGCAGCTATAGTTACAGACTCTGTCCTATCAAAATATCATGATATAAAACTGCCAAACCTGCCTTGAGGGCATATCTCACGGTGCTGAAAATACATGTATCCAAACAAAGTTATTAAGTGCCCCGCAGAATTAGAAGACGAGAAGACTGACTTCTAGGTTTTAACGGTACCAATGGGGAAAGTAAATGAACGTGTTACCCACCTTGGTGAGGAACGAGTCCCAGCTAACACCATTGCTGGTCTATAGGTCCCATAACCCGGTTGCAGTGAAACTACGCACAAAAATTTGCCCTAACCGCGTAGGCACACACCACAACGATCACGAAATTCCCCAAAAGGCTCGTTCCCAAGCTCTGAGCCAAACTCCAACCTAATTTCCTTGTTACCAGTTTTAAAGTCTCCGGCCAGACCTCATAGCCTAAGCTACTACCAGTTTCAGTTTCATCTAGCTTCGGACTAGACACTCTTTTTGCGGGAGACAGTAGGAGCTCCATGAATCCAAAACTTGAGACACATGTAGTTGAGTCCATTTCTATAATTTTAATACTTTTTTTGATCCGACGCCTTTCTCAGCTCCAGCTTTTAGAACGTCCACTTCAGTAACGACTGTTGCAGACTCTGTGACTACAAAATATCAATATATGATGGAAGCATTGTAGATACAAGAATTGGGAAGAATTGTAAATACATGTTGCTAAATTGGTTTTTGAAGTCTGGTGGCCACTATAGCCATAAAATATACCCTATAGTCCTATTTATTTAGGTGATTTTATTAGGCAAAGCCAGGATACAAAACTACACCCGCGGAAAGAAAAGTTTTTAGATGTTTGTGGATAATTATCCCTGCTGCGAATTACGCCAAATTTTCCATAGAATCCTATTATTTTAAATCAAGTAATTTGCAGTCCGCATCAAATTACAAAAAAAAAAAAATTATATTCCAAATTTATAAGCACAACTTGTTTGCAATCATCCATTGCGAATATGACTAAAATTATTCGCTTCAGCTAACAATAAATATACTTACAACTTCAACTATTACGTGTACATAAAACATAAAAAAGGTAGCATAAAAAATATTTCAAAATTATTTGAATTTAAGTATCTTAACGGTATTGCATGGTCATTAAAATGGGCAAATGGTTGGATGGGATGGCCTTTTAAGCTTGCGCCGTCAAAATACGAAGAAGAACTCTTTTGTAGTCATTAAGAATCATATCTACATGGATAGTGTAATGTACTTCGTATCTAGTTTAAGTTTAGCTACATAGATTTCTTGCAGCTACCTGAGTCTAATTTTAATGGATTTCAAATAGATTTTATTACCATACCTAATGTACTAAAGAATGACGTAAAGAAGATGTAGTAATATGCATGCACATTCTGTCAAATAAGTACCCGGAAACCGGAAATTCTCATTTTTAATTTTCCCTCTGAGAATATTTCAAACATTTTTTTTTCCCAGGTTGGCACAACTGTCAGCCACTATTCTGTGAATTTTTATTGCTATGTGTCATTTAGTTTGGTTACGGCGTCATTAAGAACAAGTCAACCTTTTGTGTGCGTTGCGATTTTTACTATGGATAAAAATATCGAACAAAGAGTTTGTGTGAAATTTTTGTGTGTTTCAAACAAAATTTCTTGTGCCAAAACGTTGGAAATGTTGAAAAAAACATTTGGTGATTCAACCATGTCGAAAAAAAATTGTGCCAACCTGGGAAAAAAAATATTTTAAAATATTCTCAGAGGGAAAATTAAAAATGAGAATTTCCGGGTACTTATTTGACAGAATGTATATACGTTAGAGATATATGAGATGAGAAGTTGACGACGGTGGCGGCATCTTGTTTGGACTACCCACTAGAAACAATTAAAATGAAATTTTTAATGTCTTCCGAAACGATACAACAAAAACAAAGAATAAAATAATTATTGGACGAAAGAAAGGGAAAGAAAGCAAAACGAATGTAGTACATAGTATGCTCATTACAGATTTATGTAACCGATTATACAATTGGTTGTGCTTGCTAACATACTTAGCGGAAGACTACTTGTAAAAACTACTAGATAGTTAATTAGTAGCTGCTGCTGCTGCTGCTGCTGAGAAGCACTTAATGTTGTAGTTGGCGTTTGGCGTTATCTCACTGCCGTAATACTTATGATGACATTGATATTTTATTTCATCTGAGCATTTTACATTGTAAAGATAGGTGGGGACGTGCGATTTAAAATTGTCGCTCAGAAGGGGAATTTAGATGATATATTATATACAAGAGGTGATTGCAAAAAATTTCAGCTTAACAATTTAGTTGTGATTATAAGCTGCGCTTAAATGCGATACGTTCCATTAGTGGGCTCAATTTCGAATCGGTCGTAGTAAAATAAAAGGAAGTAAAGAGCCTTGTTGTAATAAACATCGCAAATCAAAAGTGCGATGTGGCAATTTACAGCAACTAGAAATTACAGTACATAAAAAAATTCAAATCCAGTTATGCAAAATACAGCAAAAGAGTTTCATTTCGTCAAATATCAGATGTCTGCCAATTCAACCAAAATGAGAAATGCAGACAAAAACATGAATGCGAATGCATAGAAAAATTTGCAAATTTTTCAATATTTACTTTCGTGGGAAAAACCATCAACTAAATACCTAATATGCATAGAAGAAAAGATTTGCATCGAAAAATTTTATTACCAGATTGTCAATCCATTGGGGAAAGCTTAATGCGTTATATGGATATTGCACATACTGTTTTGGTTATTTGTTTGTATGCCTATTTGATGCCAAACCTCACATTTCAATGCCAAAGAATCGAAATGTTCGAAATGATAAACATGCGAGTATGCATATGATGCACATGCATCATAGATTTGGCATTTTGCTGAAGGCATACGTTTTTGATGAAATTGTTGTGTGTGTGTCTCACGGTTAATAGTACATTTAATAAGTATTTGATTTTGTTTGCAACATCCATAAGATGAAGTGCCAGATATGAAAACGGATATAATACGATTTAGCCAATTCTGCCTGTTTGTTTGCACGATAAGTATTGTAATTAGTTAGCAAACAAGGTGAAAATTAGTACATATGATTATTTTCATCAAAACATTGATATGTTAAAGCATGATTGAAATTTAATGAAAATCACACTTATCTGCAGTATAAAAGTATGTTGGTGAATGAATGTTTTTTATACGTTTTGAAAGAAATTATTAAGCTATCGATTCAAAACTGGGTATATATAATTATGTTGAATACAAAATTGATTTGTTCAAAAATTGTCGAAATCTGGCTAAAACTACGTCTATCTCCCATACAAAAGTATGTTGTTGAATGTATATTTTTTATACTTTCTGAAAAAAAATATTAAGCTATCGAACCAAAACTGGGTATATATGATTATTTTGAATACAAAATTGATATGTTAAAAAATTATGAAAATCTGATTAAGACCACACATACCTCCCATACAAAAGTATGCTGTTGAATGTATGTTTTTTATACTTACTGAAGGAAAATATTAAGATATTGGATCAAAACTGGGCACAAATGATTATTTTGAACATAAAATTAATTTTCTCAAATATTGTCGAAATCTGATTAAAACCACGCATACCTCCCATACAAAAGTATGTTGTTGAATGTATGTTTTTTATACTTACTGAAGGAAAATATTAAACTATCGAACCAAAACTAAGTATGTATGATTATTTTGAATACAAAATTGATTTGTTCAAAAATTGTCGAAATCTGGCTAAAACTACGTCTATCTCCCATACAAAAGTATGTTGTTGAATGTATATTTTTTATACTTTTTGAAGGAAAATATTAGGCTATCGAACCAGAACAGGGTATATATGATTATTTTGAATACGAAATTGATATGTTAAGACATTATGGAAATCTGATTAAAATTACGACTATCTCCCATACAAAAGTATGTGGTTGAATGTATTTTTTTACATTATTTCCACGAAAATACAAAGCTATCGTACTATAATTTGTTTTGTAAAATTATATTTACCATCAAATTATTATAATACAAAATGGACTTAATCAATTAAAAATTACGCCTACCTGTTATACAAAATTTTATTTGTTTACAAACTTTGCGTGTGAAAATTTATAGCTAACAAGCTGAAACTCGCTACATACTATTATATTTACTATCTAAAACACATATTAAAAAACAGGAAGAATTGTTTAAAATTAAGGCATACCTTCCATATAAATATATGCTTCCGCATGCATGTTTTAATACTTTGCACACGAAAATATAAAGTTATCACTACGAATCTTGGTTCATACGTTTAGGTCTCTACTAAATAATTCAGATATATAAAAATGGTTTGAAAGGGGTACAAAATACACCTACCTCCCATACAAACTTAAGCTTTCGTATGTAGGTTTTGCACGTGGCTTACCAAAAAAAAAATATCAAATTATTAATCAAAATATGCAGCTGAAAGTTGTTTCAAAAGTTTTCGGAAAAAAAAAATTCTTTGAATGATCTGCAGATGAATTTGCATTGCCGATCAATATAGAATAAATCTCAATTGATCGCATGGAATCCTTCTCTAAAGTAAATAGATTGAAATATAAAGCCAAGAAGTCTGAAAAACTGCTCCACACTTGAAATTTCCAACGAGAGTCAATGAATTGAAAAATAAAAATGACCATAACCGATGAATGATCACTGATGATCAGTGATCAGTAAGCTTTAATCACTAATTTAATCAAATAATATACAAATTTTTTTAAATAATATATGTACAAGCATACTTTTCTCCTTTACAAAAAAAAAAAAAAAAAAAAAAACAATCCACTCTAATTATAAGAGTCATGCCATTATAACTACAAATGTAAATTACTCGCCCACACTCCTTCACTTTGTTACCCCTCTTACGATTCTCATTATTTTGCCAGTGATGCTTCTGATGATATTTGACTCTATATACATATATGATGGAATTAACCACCTATAGAGCTAAACGCTGCGGGTTACTTTTTTGCTGGTAATACATATACGCGATGAGATAAATACAAAAGGCAAATGTAAAGAAAATCAACGAAAAGAAACGCCATACATATTATCATTCATTGTGTTCATCAACAAGAACATCAGTAAGTATCAGCATCATCAACGTTAGCATCATCATCATTATCATGAACATCATTATGATCATCCTCATAAGTGTTTACTGCTTCATCTTCTGCTATGTGTTCAAATATATGCATGTACATATGATATATGTAGTAAATATTCGTATATAAACTGATGCATATCTATTCGATATGCTTTGTTGTTGTACCTATTATTATTATAGGTATTATTGTATGATCCATTGTAATTGTTGTTGTTGGTGTTATTATTGTTTTCATACATACATATACTTAACATATGTACAATACATATGCATATAGAATACCTTCGCATACCTTAGAGATGAGAGTCTGACAGATTCTGTTGGCCAACAGAACGCCGCTGGTGGTTGTCCACAATAATAAATCAAACATTATATAAGGGGCTCACAAATGTACATACATATGTATGTAGATACACATATACATGTAAATAAACAGACAATTGGACGACAGTCAAGCAATCAGATTGATGAATATAAAGGCTCTCATATCACTCGAAATTGTGAGCTCACAGTTGTGATTATGCTCATATTTTGTTTATGTGTAAATTGCATCAAACTGACTAACTAACTATTGTGGCATCCATCAACTGAGACAAGTAATAAGAAAATTGTGAAAATTCTAATTAAAAAGCCAACTGCAATCAAATACATGCCCTTTGCGCGTGCGGTCTTATTACTTTGTTCTCAGAGGGTGGTTGTTGTGCCGTTGCCGGCCGTTGTGCGCCGACAATTTGCTTTCAAGCAAAAATTAAAAATATTCTATTCAATTTGTTTCGGTTTTTAAATCAAATTAATAACTAGTTTGTCTATCAATCAATTTGTTATTGTAATTTAATTGATTAAGTACACGAGAAAGAGTTAGTGTGATTTTTAGTACTTTCTTTTTTGTTTCTTTATTTTTTTGTCGTTGTCTTTGTTTTAATTTACATCTCACATTTTAAAAAACGAAAGGCAAAAAAAAAAGTACTTGGTTAATTTGGAAAAAAAGCTGTACTATATTGCTCTTTTGGGATCCGAATCAGTACCGTAATTAATGCTTCAAATCCGGACCACTAAAACTAAAAAACTAAGCAACATTTTCAGAAAATATCAAGTATAGTAAAATGAAATCCATTATTTTTCCAATTGATGGCTGTATTAATCTGTATCTCGCGCTGTATAAATACGATCGGGTTACGCTAGATGGCGTTAAAAAGATAGGAGTTCGTACTAAATAAATTTTTCTGGCAGTTTTGTGATTACTTGACTCAGTATTGTTTGAGCACGCGTAAAAGATGGACACCAGTAAAGGGAAAATACGCCACATTTTACAGTTTTTCTTCGATAAAGGCAAAAACGCAAGCCAGACGACTGAAAATGTGAATAGTGTTTATGACCCTGATACTGTGATAGTCGATCACGTGCAATTTTGGTTTGGTCGATTCCGTCCCGGTAATTTTGATGTCAAAGATGCACACAACGCTCTGGAAGGCGACTTGTCGAAAATATCGATAAAATAATGGAAATTGTCAAGTCTGACCGTAATGGAAGCACTGTTTCTATTGCCCAGGAGCTAAACATTGCACAAAAAACCGTTTGGAACGATTTAAATAAGGCTGGATACACAAAGAAGCTCGATGTATGGGTGCCACATGAGTTAACGCAAAAAACCCTCATGGACCGAATTTCCATTTGCGAATCGTTGCTGAATCGCTACAAAATTGATCCATTTCTGAAGCGGATGGTTACTGGTGATGAAGAGTGGGTCACTAACGACAACGTCAAGCGCAAACGGTCATGGTCTAATAGCGGTGAGCCGGTGCAAACTGTGGCCAAGCCAGGATTGACCGTCAGTCAGTTAGTGTGTTAGCCCTTTGATCTGTAGGTCCTGGGTTCAATCGCCGGCTGAAGCATAACTGAATTTGATATCGAAAAGATTTTTCTTTCCAACGGTACCCACATTCGGCAAGCAATTGGCAATTCTTCCGGCAGCAACAATTCGCCATGGAAAAGTTTCTAAAAGAGCTCAGAAAAATTGAAGTCGCAAGAATTCTACCGGCCGGAACCGGCTAAAATAAGTAGGTTCCTTCTAATACTGTACAAAATTTAACACGCAAAACACTAATGAAAGAGATGCTCGGCCAACGAGCACTTCTGGGCTTTAAGTGACACATATTTATTTTGTTTTTATTGGTGGGATTGGGTGCCGTAGCTCAGTGGTTAGTGTGTTCGCCTTCTGATCTGTAGGTCGCGGGTTCAATCCCCGGCTGATGCATAACAAATTTAATATCGATAAGATTTTTCGTTCGAACGGTATCCACCTGTCGGCAAGCAATTGGCAATTCTTCCGACAGTAACAACTTGCCATGAAAAAGTTTCTAAAAGAACTCTGTGACAAAGCTCAGAAAAAGTGATGTCACAAGTGTTTTGCCGTTCGGAACCGGTTAAAATAAGTAGGTCCCTTCTAATATTGTCCAAAATTTAAGACGCACAACAGTAATGGAAGAGAAGCTCGGCCAACGAGCACTTTGGGGCTTTAAGTGCCACATATTTATTTTATTTTTGGCAGGGAATCATCTATTTGGAGTTGCTCTCGTACGGGCAATCTCTTAATTCGGACCTGTACCGTCAACCATTGGACCGTCTGAAAAAAAGCAATCGCCCAGAAGCGGTCAGCTTTGGCCAATAGGAAAGAAATTGTGTTCCATCAGGACAACGCCATTCCACACACATCGATAGTGACTCGCCAGAAGCTCCGGGAGCTTAGTTGGAAGGTTCTTATGCATCCACCTTATAGTACGGACCTGGCACCAAGTGATTACTATCTGTTCCTGTGTATGGCGAATGATTTTGCTGGTAAAAAATTCGCCTCAAGAGAAGCTTATGAAAATTGACTGTCCCAGTTTTTTGCCAATAGGGACGAGGGTTTCTATGAGAGTGGCATTATGAAATTACCTTGAAAATGGCATTAAGTTATCGACCAAAACGGTGCATATTTGACCTAAATCGGATAATTCTAACTATACTAAATAAAACCGTTAATTTAATGTAAAAATAATGGATTTCTTTTTACTAGATCGTATGAAGTCCTCTTTTATTGTGAATTCAATAAAAAAAAAAAATTAACTCAACGTTTGATCATATTTGCAAAAAGTTAACAAAATATTTGTATAAACCAACACAAAGTTTCCCAGTTTCATAAATATTACCAACCAATTCAAAGGAATTTACTACCAGATTAACAAAGCCTTTGTTTTTTTGGTTTTGTTAAAAAAGCACCGATCGTAATAAAGTATATAACTTTTTATTTCTCGTTAGATGATGACATTTTTCTTAATGCGAATTTCATTATATTGATTACTCCCTCCCAATCTCGCTCTCTCCCACTCCTGGCAGTCAGATATTGATAGTTAGAATAGGTACAAAGCAAAGATCATCATCAATTATATTAGGGGTGTTTTGTTTTGTTTCGTCATTGATTTCTGATAATCTTTTTTTTTCATTTTTTGGGTTGGTAAACCTTTTTTTTTAGCTTTTTTATATACATATTTTTTTGTGAAATATTGTATATCCAATATTAAAATTTTGTGCGAGTAATTTTGTAATATTTTGCGAAGTTTATGTTTAGATTATGAGCACAAATGAGATACATTTTTTATTTAATTATGGCAAATTATTTTTGCTACCTGAGCTGCTGTTGGGACTGTGGAGTGTGGAGTATTTTGTTAAGCGTGTTTTTTTTCGTTGTATTAAAATCAATCTTTTTATATCTATCACAGTTTAAAGGTGCGGTATATTTTTTTATTAATAATTACAAGTAATTTTTGCCAGTTCTTTTAGTGTTCATGTGTATGTAGATTTTTAAAAGTTTTTTTGGAATGTTTATTTCAGTTAAAATGCTTACCAAATTGTATAACATTTGATTGATCTATTATTTCAACATACCTGAAAATAGAGAAGAATAAAAAAAAAGAATATAATTAGTCACTTATAAAGATTTTTACACTTTTCGGGACTGGTTCTCATCTTTTTACGCCCATTCTATTTCTTAGCGATCAAAATCGCATATGAAATATTGATGGAATTAAACGAATTAATGGAAATAGTCATACCAAAGTGATAACAGTAAGTCCATGCCCTCTGATAGTACGACTTAGTATGACAGCACTAATGTGTACCTCGAAATTACAGCACCAATGCATGAGAAACAGAGATCGTTAGCGAAAGCAATAGCTACGAAAAAGAGATTCTTGCTAAGATAAAGTTGATGGACATTGGCTTTGCAGAAAAGCTCGGTACAAATGTTATACTCTTTGAAATGGTTTAAAATAAATAAATTTTCCTATGGAAGTATTAGGTACTCGATAATATGACGCCTTGCCAATAAGAACAACAACTTTTTTTTTCCTTGTTCACTCCTCTTGGGAGCATAGGACCTCAACAAGACTCTTCCATCGTACACGGTTCTGTGCTGTTCTGTTTTGTGCCGTCCCATGTTGTGTTGACATCGGTTAGCTCGCGTAATATCGACCTACAACAAGTATTTTTTGGCCGACATCGATCTCTGCTCCCTTACGGGTGTCCCTGCTCCCAATCTAGTGTCATTCTTGTAATGCTATCTGAAGGTTTTCTAAGCATGTGATCTATCCATCGCCGATTTCTTTTTTTGATTTGCAACAGGACGGGTCTCCACATTCGTCAGTCTCCACAGCGCATTGTTGCTGATGGTGTTCGTCCAGAATATTCTACAGATGATACGGAGGCATCTGTTGATGAAAGTTTGTAGCTTTTGTGTGATGGTGTTAGAGATCAGCCGTGTTTCACTTCCGTACAACAATACTGACTTCACACACGCGCTGAATATTCGCTGTTTTGTGCGCCTGGAGATTCGCGAGCTCGCCCACACTGCATGCAGTCGCCCGAACGCCGCCCTTGCTTTGTTTATCCTGCAGTTGACATCTTCATTAACTCCGCCGTCTGTCGTAATAATGCAGCCGACGTAACAGAAGCTTTCAACAAATTCCACCGGGCTTGCGTTTTTGTGGTTAACGCTCATGGCCTTGGCCTTTGCGATACTGACCTCCAGTCCGACAGTATGTGCCAGAGCGACTAAGCTATCCGCCTTCGCTTGCATGTCGATGAGTTTGTGTGAGAGGAGGCAGATGTCATCGGCGAAGTCCAAATCCTCCAGGTGCCTGCTAAAAACTCCATACGATGCCTCTCCTATGCAAGGTAAGTTGGCACATGACGTCGTCCAGGACGATGGCGAAGAGAAGGGCTGACAGGAGGCAACCTTGCCTTACGCCCGCATTAGTGGAGAATGGATTGCTGATGTTACCGTTATGAAGCACAGCCAGTTCGGAATTTTCGTAAAGGGCTCTGATAACGCGGATTAACTTGGCAGGGATTCCCTTTCTACTTAATGCCAGCCAGATTGCGTATCTTGTGATTGTTTCGAAAGTCGACGAACAGCATGTATATCGGAGAACGCTATTGCACTGATTATTCTACTATGATACGAAGAGTGTTGACTTGAACAATACTAGAACCGCTCAAAAGCCTTGGTCGACTTTCAATCTCACTCCTATTGAATATTAGTTAAATTGAGCTGTAATTAAAAGGGACACATTCCTGTTAAACAACTTTAAGCAGCAAAAAATTTGTGACTAGCTTCTTTAGAGCTTTCTTACAAAGCTCTTTCAAAAGCTTTTGCATACAAACTTGATTTACTTATAGACAGAATTTAGAAACGCTTGAGAAATGCACTGAAACGTGCTTCACAATTTAATTACAACTTTTTATTTATGTTCTATGAAGTTTTTTTTTTTTTTTTTATTTTCCAAATATAAACAATCCACCAGTCATTACTAATAAATACCTATTAAATTAATTTGCCATTATTCATCTCATAGAATTTCAATTGTTAAAAAATTATTAAACGAAATTGTGCGCAAATTGACTATTGAAATCTGTAATTTTACATTTACAATTACATTTGTGCCAATAAAAAAAAAATCAGAAAAAATGCCAAAAAAAAAAAATTTAAGTAAAATTTATTATTGTTACAATTTGAGTTCACATAGTTGATGATGATGATGATGATGATGATGGTGAATAAAATATCCTTGTTGCTGTTATTATTATTATTGTTGTTGTTGTTGTGTTTACGTGTCGTCCGTCATGTTGCTTGACATTAATATTATTGCTCTACACCATCGTACAGCAAAAGAGTAAGAGTGAGAGAGAAAGAGCATGAGTGAGATAGTCAGAAAATAGAGATTGTGTTAAATAAATGATGAAATGATGTGCTTGCAACAGCAGCAGCAACAATCACAACAACAACAACAACAATAACAACAATAATATTACACAACGACTATGATGACAACGCCAAATGATACGACGAATAGGTAATCACGAATCAACGTCCATATAAAGGACTCATACGAGTTTGTATGTGTAAAGTGCATAGTAAAAAGTAACAAACAACAACAACAACAACAACAATAAAAATGTGATGTAACGGTATATTGCGCCAAGCAAACGAGAGATAAATTGATTTATGCGATTGACAAGATGAACACAAAAAATTTTCAACGTTTTTTTTTTCTCGCTCATTCTCTCGCCGTTGCTCATCACAGTAATGTATTGCAATATTATAATACAAAAGCAGTGACATTCAGTATGGGGGAAAATGAAATGTAGAGGATCATAGAATTTTTAGATTAATCTCGATCCGCTTGTAAATGAGGAAATGTGATTATTTTTGTAGCAAGCTGCTCATAAGACAGACTCACTTTGAGTCTCTTCGATTTGACTCACCAAAATTTTCTTTCAAAAATTGCTAAATTTTGGAAATAAAAATGGAAATAAATGGAGGTCCTTAGTTACACAAGCTTTGGTATCGACTAAAATCCTATTTAATAATGAGATTAAAATAAATCTGTAAGAGAGTGGCAAACTTAAAACACTCTGAGCACTTATTGCCTTTATTGATATAGGAACTTGTGGTTCTCTTTCAGCACAAAAAAGTAGATTATCTCAGAATCATGGCCAATACAATTCAGTACTGAGCTTCAAATTTGAATATTCGCAATCTTGATAGTCATATAACTCCCCGCGGAATAAAATTCAGTTGCTGAATGAGTTTCTATATTATATAAGTATCACATATGTATGTGTAATTCTATGAGTATTATCAACTCATCGTTTTGCTTGCTAGTAAACAAATTTTATTTGATAAAGTCTAAAATAAATGATGTTGTCCTTCATTTATATTCGTATAAAATCCACTCTGTGCATGTTGGATTTCAATATGGATAGTATGTAGGTACATATCAAATGAGCTATAGCATATATCGGCTGTGCAAAATGTGTACAAGACTAAATACAGGTTGATGATAAATATTGTAATATATTTATATATCAAATGAAACCCCCATGAGGAAATGGTAAGTAAAGTGTAAGTGAAGGTTGACTTAAATGGTAATGTGTTCAATATAAATCCATTTATTTTAATTTCTTTAGAAACACATCAATAAAATTAATACTTTGAACAAAATAATACCTTTGCTTCGCTACCCTAATATATGCTGAAGCATTCTGAAAAAAATTGGGCAACATCTAGGTCAGCAGGTAAGTGATTATGGTATGCTATTGCGATACATTGTAATTTAATGGTAATAGTTATAGTAAAATTTATTATAATAAATAGTTTTAATTTTCTAAGTAATATATTTGAATTCTGAATTTTTGTGTCACATTACCACATACATTACCATGTAATCAAACAATTCGACAATTGAAAATTTTGTGTTTTCTTACAGCAATTTTTCACCACTGGGATATTATTCACTACTCATCTTTATCCTATTTAAAATGCAACATTTGTACATTTGTTTAAAATCAACGATGCAACAAAAAAAAAAAAAGTCATACCACACCATCTGTGCAACATCAAAGAGTAGACATGAAGAAATGAATTTGAAAATAGTACAGTGAACTGAAAAACAGAAATATTTCAAATTTGATTGTATAATAATGATAATGATAATGATGATGATGATGATGATGATGATGACGTTAATGGTGATATTGATAATGATAATGATCATCATGTTTTATGGTATATGTAAAGTATACTATATATAGTATATAGTCCAAAAACAACCACAATAACACAAAAGGTCGAATTGACGTACATTATAATGATGATGATGATGATGATGATGATGACGACGACAACGGCGAAGACTATGGCAATGAACGATGAGCGACAAAAACATGCAATAAAATTGAAGTGACAAATGATCCATGCTAAATGAGAGTTGATTGCATTCTTGGTAATAATGTTTATGTGCGTGTATATATTGCGAATATTGCATTATAATGCCACGCCTTCAATTCATCCGCCTTCTTGAGCAAAGTAATCGTAGTGTGAATAAAGCAACATTGTCAGGCAGTCAGCCTGTTCAGTTAACAAAAATCGACTTGTACATTATTGCAAAGTAAGGGAAAATATTGTAAATAACAATTGAATGAATGAATGAAGGAATGAATGAAATTTATAATTAAATGATATGAATGAATGCAATGACAGTAAATGCAATATGAAATACGTGTATGAAGGCATAGTCAATTTGTGGGCATCAAATGAGGCACGATGTCTTATCAGCTGGAGTTGTCGTAATAACAGCAGCAGAACAAAACGTAATGACGTCAAGAAAGTAATAAGAATAGAGTAGAAATTACGGTATTCTTGCCAAGAACAATTATTGGAAATAAATTGCAGTACTCGACTGCACTGCTCTACTACTCTCACAGTTGATACAAATCACCGGTTTTGAGCAGCAAGGAGGGTTTGTCAAAAATACCCATCGCTCTGATGGAATGACCATTGGAAGAAGACTATGATATATTGGAGAAAATTCAGACAGATTGTTATGCAATCAGTCATGACATATCTCAGGAACTTTAAGTAAACTACAAATGAGTTTTGAAACACTTGAAATGAATTGGATATCAAAAGAAAGCCGGCTGACCTGAGAGTTGTATGAATGTAGGGGAAACAGTTCAAAATATTGAGTTTCCGGTACAGCACCCTTTGAAAAGGGTGCTGTACCGGAACTTGAAAGTTGGAGGTTTGAAGGCTGCATGAATTGACAATAAAACTTTAATGAATTCATCAAGTTTTTATTTCTTATTCATCAATTGGATAATTAAAATTTTCATAATGAGGGTCAACAATGATCTAAGGATATTTTCTGTATTATTGGTAACAACAACAACAATAAGATCGATAATATCTCCAACAATATCAAATTTATTGCTTTTATTCTGCTTGCTTGATTTAATTGCATTGCATGTTTCTTCATTACTGATTGACCGACTGACTGACTTCTTTACTGATTAAGTGACGGATTGATTGATTGAATGACTAACTGATCTATTTAATGATTGAGTGACTTAATGGCTGCTTGAGTGCCTGCCTAACTTTTTGAATTGAACAGAATGGTTGGGTGACCTACCTCACTGATTGGGTGACTGACTATCTGACTGACTGATCGCATAGTCTGTCTGACCAGCTGTCTGATACATTGACTGGCTGTCTGATTGACTAACTCTCTGATTGACTGACTGATTGATTATTTGTCTCACTGAGTCATCAATTGACCGACTACCTCACTGAATGATTGACACTCTCACTGGTTGACCGATTATTTTGTTAGGTGACCAGGTGACTCCATATTTGAGTAGCTGGGTGATTAACTAATTGATTAACTGACTGACTGGCTAATTGACTGAGTGATTCATTAACGAGCTGACTGACAATACATGCCTCGCAGCAAAAGCTACAGACACAGTAGCATTATGATGCCGATTCATTGCTATTGGCTCTATATGTCACAAGTATCAATACTGATGGCACTGAAGACCTACTACTTCTCACATTGTATGTACTAGTTAATGCTGAATGCTGTCAAATATCATATTAAAATAAATTCATGTAAAATGTACTCGTATATGTATATGAGTCCATGTTGCATGTTGATAATCAGGCAAAGAAAATTATGTAATGAAGTGTAAAGAGAAAATATAATACATATAGGACATACATACATATTACTTACATGCATGCCATATTATTCGTAATTTTGATTATTACCTTCATAAGAAGCTGTACTTACACTCTGTACTTGCTGCTTGTGGCTACAGAAATTAATTCATTTTCAATGAGCTGATATGAGCTTAAAGATAGCAAAAAGAAAAAATGCAATTGTATCACCATTGGAGTGACAATGGAAATAAGAATGTAATACATTATATTCATATATGATCCAATCTGTATTGAAACAGAAACCTTTTTAATGCTTTCAGTAGCAAATTGTTAAATTCAATTCAATATCATTGACGATTCATGATTCACTGATGAAAGCCCAAATGAGCACACAAGTAGAATATTGATGTAAAATATCAATAAGATTTGCAATAATTATTGATCATTGACATGATATAATTTAATAAGTGATCCACTTAAATTGATTTATGCACAACTTTTTCCTTTACAAACATAATAAAGGTATTCAATATAAAAACCTCAATCGAATTGGGCTGAAGTATTGGAAAAATCATTGTCAGTCCCATTTATGCAGATCAGATAAGTCATATTGAAATTATAGCTTGGTACATTAAAACGGATTTACTTACTGGGTTATGGTCTTTTAAACAGTGGTCGTGGAGTTGCAAGGGCTGACCCAGAACTAGCTGACCTGACATATAGATGGCGGCAGTAGTTTGAAAAAAAATTATTTTGGTGAAAAGTGGCAACCTCATAAAACAATAGTTTTAAATTTCAAAGCGCCACGCTGTTTAGTATTTTTTGTGAAGCCATCAAAAATTAATGACCTCAGTGAATTTGAAAACATGGAAAAATTGGTCACCGTTATGTAATTTAATACTTTCATATGAAAAGTCTCCGTCCAACGAATATTAAAGCCGAACTAGATTCTACTCTGGGGGAGTCTGCTCCTTCGTTTATGACCATAAAATATTGGTTGGCCACCTCAATTGGGCGTAGTGGTCAATCAATTGAGGTGTCCACACCAGAAACGGTTAAGAAAATCCACAAAATGGTATTGGATGATCGCCGACTGAAGGTGAGTGAGCTAAGTGAAATCACAGGCGTTTCAAAAAGTGCTGTATATCATATATTGACCGAAAATTTTGACATGAAACAGGTGTGTGCAAGATGGGTGCCGCGTTTGCCCACGATAGAATAAAAACAACGTCGTGAAGATGTTTCTATAGAATGTTTGGCGATGTTTCACAGTAATAAAGTCGAGTTTTTGCGTCGCTTCGTAACCATGGATGAGATATGGATCCACCACTTCACATCTGAGACAAAGGAGCGGTCAAAACAGTGGACTGAATGGGGAGAATCGTGTCCAAAAGAGGCGAAGACAGTTCCATCCGCAGGCAAAGTTATGACGTATGTTTTTTGTTATGCACGTGGGATAATTTTTATTGATCTTATCTTTTATCTAATTTGTTGCAGCGTTTAGGTGATGAAATTAAAGAAAAAAGGCCGTATTTGGCGAAAAAGAAAGTGTTGTTTCATCAAGGAAATGCACCAGTTTACACATCCGCTATTGCAATGGCCAAAATCAATGAGTTAAAGCTCGAATTGCTTCAGCACGCACCTTATTCGCCAGATTTAGCTCCTTCGGATTATTTTCTATTTCTAAATTTGAAAAAATATGTCTTGGTGGTAGAAGATTGGCAAACAATGAAAAGGTGGAGTCTGCGGTAGATGGCTATTTTAATTAGCTAGACAATTCATACTATAAATAGGGCATTGAAGCTATAGAATATCACTGGGAAAAGTGTATAGAGCTGCAATGAGATTATGTTGAGAAATAAAGAAACATTTTCCCAAATTTGTTGTGTTTTCTTTGTTAGGTCGGGTAGTTATGGGATCGCCCTCGTAGTTCAGCTTTCTTAAAACAAATTAAACAAATTAAAGTCCTTTACTACTAGTAATTATATAGAATAATTAGAGCAATTTCATATTAAAATCCATTTCAAAGAGGACTTCACTTTAAATGCCATCATATCCAATACCAGCATCTCCGTCATCAAAACTTTATGCCAATTATGAAAACTTTAACATTTTACGTTTTTCAAAAATTGTACAAAATTTCACTATGGTCATGGTCATTTGCATCCTGTGCAAATGTGTGTGTGAGTGTATGTATTCACACACATGCGAAATATACTTCAGGCTATTTACACGCATGAATTGGTCTTCCATAGAGATAAGTGGGACGAGGATACGACAGAACAGAAGAAGAACAGGATATGTACACAAACGAAATGAAACGGTAATATATGTATGTAAATGTGTATAGCAGGTATAAGTAATTATCCGCGAGCTTACTACACTAAGTATATTATATGAGCTTATATGCGTATCACACCTGTATGTGATGGTACTTGCGTCTGTATGCTGCCATACATATTATCAATAGGTGAGAGGAGTAAAAAGAAATAAACAACAATATCAACAAATTGTTGGCATTACTGTTTGTTGACAATAGGACTTTATTCAACATTGTTGTTGTTGTTGTTGTTATTATTATTATTATTGTTGATGCTACAGCAGACAAATTTGCTTCAGGCTTTATACCGACACATAACTCTAATGAGCATCTTTAAAGCCATACATTCATATCAATGCATGTACATATGCTTTTATATGAGCAAAGCTCGTGGTTCATTAGTATTTTTCCAATGGCGAAATACTCTCATATATATTAAGGCTCAGGATGAAAAAAAATTGGTATTAGAGGAGGTCTGTAATATCGCATGAAAAAAGAGTCCATACCAAGCCAAAATTTGAGGGAATTTTTGAAAATTCTCAAGCTCAAAAACTCACTAAACAAAGCTCTTGAGAAGTCCACCTTTCTGGCTAGTTCGTTCACCAAAAAAAATTCTTTCATTGTTACTGTGACTCAGTAGGTGCCGTAGCTCAGTGGTTAGTGCGTTGGCCTTCTGATCTGTAGATCCTGGGTTCAATTCTCGGCTGAAGCATAACAAAATTTAATATCGAAAAGATTTTTGTACCCACCTGCCATCAAGAATTGACACATTTTCCGGCAGTAACAATTGGCCACAAATGTTTCTTAAAAGAGCTCTGTGACAAAACTAAGTTAAAGTGATGTCACAAGGGTTCTGAAGTTCGGAACCGGCTAATATAAGTAGGTCCCTATTAATGCTGTCCAAATTTAACACGCAGCAAAGTATTGAAAGAGAAGCTCGGTGGTATCGCAATGGGCCTTTCTGGCCTAAGTGTGTCCTCTCAGAGAGGGGGCTGCCACATAACCTAACTTAACTTACTGTGGCTCAGCACTCAGCTCTATAGCTTGTACTATGTAGCTGTACTGACAGGTGAAAGAATATGTAATAACCTCATAGAGATCCTATTTTTCAGTGGGGTTCTGAATCTATGGTTAAATTCGAACTGAGTACACCCCGTTTTCTGTTTCAGCAACAGGTTGCAGCGCTGTATTTCTAATGATTTCAAAGATATCAAATCATCCACTGGGTTTGTAGGTTGCTTAAAGTGATGGTTCTTGCTTCGAATCTGATTAACACTCAAGCACCATTTAAAAACAGCCCCTCAATTTAAATCTGATAGATCTCCTATGTTTCTTGACAAATTTTATACACTTGGTCTAGTTTAAATATTTCAGTAGGCTTGCGTTAAACAACTCTTCGAGATTGTCGGAACATATTGTAGTTCTCCCAACGACCTCAACTCCGTTCTCTTCTGCCTGAGAAAACTCATCCGCCATCTTAATGCTTTGTATATTCCGACGTCCTGGGACCCAAATTAAGATATATAATTTCTCTGCATAAAAAAAAAATAAACATGTAGCACATATGGCAGAGCTTTTTTCCTCCAGTAATGTTGTGCGTGTTAAATTTTTGGACAATATTAGAAGAGCCCTATTTATACTCGCCGGTTCCGAGCGGCACAACTCTTGTGACATCACTTTTCTGAGCTTTGTCATAGAACTCCTTAACTGCTTTATAAGTTTTTTCATGGCAAATTGTTACTGCCGGTAGAATTGCCAATTTTTTGCCACCTAATCTTAAAGTTCTGCTTCAGCCGAGGATTGATCGCACAACCTACAGATCAAAAAGCCAATACACTAACCACTGAGCGACGTCATTCATTCTTCTTAGCTTTTAGCAAATAAAAGATTGTGATGACCGAGCAAGTACGATAACATCAGTCTACCCATTAGGATGAACAAATTGGCTTTGCAGGTGATCTTCTATTAGCATTCTGAATGACAAGCCCATAGCAAAAATTTCCACCTTGAACATACTGGTTGGACTCGTTTGGAGCATAGTTTTGTTGAGGTTGAGATTTTCATAATAAACTTCTGCTTCAGTCATGAGTGTGTTTTAGAACCGTCCTTAAAAACTGTGGTGTAGCAAATGTTGAGTATCTTGCCAATACTCCATTGCTTCCGATAGGTTATAAAATTCTTCCTGTAAATCACAGTAGACACAATTGAATGGGTTTTAAAAATCGTTCATCATCTTTGCTTTATAACCATGCTTCCAATAGGAGGGCATAAATACTGTGAAAATTGACGGTTGAGCCGGTTTTAAATGAATTATTCGTCGCCCTTGAAGTATAAGCTCCTTCCTACGTGAGGCAAATTCTTACTGAAAATTATATTAGGCAGAATATTATCGTTTCTCGCTATTGATCCAAAGGTTTTTCATCATAGCACGGATCCACGGATTTCTCGTCTCATTAACTCCTCTCAAATTTGGATATGACAAGACTTTCATATGAGATAGAAATTAGAAGAAGAATAAGTTAGAGAAGGTTCAACTGAAATTTCTTACGAAAAATTTAAATATTCCTTAATGCATTTACTGCCCTCAGCTACATGAGTACCATATGGTTTTCATCTGATATAATATCTCAGAAGAAGTTAGTGAAGAGTCGACTGAAATCTCTCAAGAAAATCTTAGGTATTCTTGGGTCCATTTAATGCTCTTAGCTATGTGAGTTTCATATGATTTTAAACTAAGAAGAAAATAGTAAAAGTTCTAATGAAATTTTCTAGGAACATCTTTAAGATTATTCACACACATTTACCCCTCAAAAGTGTAGCAGATGCTCTACTGTTGATTAGTAGTGATGTAGTGGGGTGTCCAACAGATAAATCTTTAACATTTTCTTAGTAATATTTTTTTCTTATATCACTCTTTTGTTTAATAGGAAAAACTAGGTCAATTGATGTTCTATTCATTTTTTTTTTCTCGCTCTCTGGTAGATTGGCAATTTAATTAGAAACCGTTTGCTATTAAGAGGCACAAATATTGCTCTTAAGTACATATACATACAATATATGTGAAGCAATTTCATTTACACTGCCACCATGCTTGTCTGTCTGTCTTCTTACCTGCCAGTCTTAATTTGGCAAAACACAAAAAAAAAACAAAATTCCACTATGTAAACTGAAGCATTTATCATTTATCTGAATATTCACCTGATGCCACATACGAGCATACCGAAGAAGAAGAAAAATCGACTCTCCTGTTCACACATCTAAGTCAAAGAAGATGCCAAAGGCAAATTAATCATAAAAGGAATAGCGACAAGAAATCGAAGAAAAAAATTATCAATGAAACTCAAAAAAAAAAAAATTAAATAGTGAAGTTATAGTGATGAGGAGAGAGAGACAGAGAGAGTGATTGAAATAGCTTCAAGAGAGAAAGAGTGAGAAGAGAACGAAAGTACAGGCAGAGGTACTTAATGCTTAGAACATGAATATAATCCAATTAAACAACAAGAGAAAGTAGTTATGTATGTATAGAATCGAAGTGTGACAAGCTGTAGGCAGCAGCAGCATATGGCAAATTAGAGCTGAGTTGAGCTCACTTTAGTTTTACTGTTTTTTTTTTTTGGATTCTTTTTCACATTGCTGATATATTG
Source organism: Megamerina dolium (assembly GCA_963854835.1). Taxonomy (NCBI): domain Eukaryota; kingdom Metazoa; phylum Arthropoda; class Insecta; order Diptera; family Megamerinidae; genus Megamerina; species Megamerina dolium. Next base: position 19,228,890 of record OY978528.1, read on the forward strand.
TGAATGATAATAAGGATACGTAGGAGCCTATATATTTATTTAGTTGATGCAAAAGTTTGTCTCATCCTTTTTTTTTTGTTGATATTTTGGGTTGATGAAGTACTCAAAAAAAAAAAAAAAACAAAAAAAAAAACAGTAAGCAAAACCAATGCAAACAAATGATAGCATCAGGTGTTTGTTTATTTATTTTTATTCTATTTTGTTTTTTCCCCGATTTTTTTATTTTGTTGTCCACAGCTAAAAGCAGTTTAATGAATAGCCGAACATTATGGAGAATGGGTGTTTCTATATATCGAGCATGTGTCGATTTTTGCATAAGTTATTGAGGTTGAATAAAAATAACAACAACAACAACAACAACAACGACAACATTTAATACTATGAAATATGTACAACTAAAGTGTTGTAGTCCTTTTTGAATAGTTAGCAGGATATGCTGCAAATAGATTGAAAGACACCATCGGATGGGCAATGAACCTAGGCTAATGAATCGAAAACGCCACCTAATTAACAAGACAAGCTGATAAATGGTATAACGAAAGATTGAATGGACGAAGCGGCGATTATATGTACCAACCCAAAATAAAATAGTCAACAGAGATGAAACCGAAATAGCCATAGAAAACCAATGAAAAATAATCAACTTTTCAGGTAGAATACCGACATATAATCAAAAAATTATGTACTAACTGCCGGCTGTTTGTAATCAAACGAAAAGGACATAGTTATAAAGATAAGGATGTCAAAGAAAACTACGATATAGTGGGCATACATCTGTATAGAATGTGCGAAGATGAGGTGAGTATGCTGACAAATGGCACTCTTTTGATTAAATGCAATATAAATCCTAATTTTGTGGTTGCACCCTACCTTTGTTGGTATACATGAATATCCTTGTAATAGTCACTATAAATATTTTCATTAATATATAAGTATTAGTATGAGAAAAGCATACATTATAGCAGGTACACTTACTATATGTTCATTTTACTTAACGGTGAAAAACAAAATCAACCCTAATGATGATCTTATCATCTAAAAGATAGTGGTGGCGGTGGTGGTTAGTTTTCCTAAGAACAATCCAAATGCTTCATCTTATGAAATATGAAGAAGAAGAAAAAATAAAGGTTAACAAGAAACTTGTTAGATGTTTAGAAAAAAATGAAAGTGTCCCCTAATTAGCAAGAAGACAAAATAAATGAGGTCATTAAAATGAAACTACTTACTTCAATAAAAAAACTAAGACAAATCGTTAAAGGAAAATAAAAGATGATAAATGATCTTACAGATCCTACTTAGATTAAAAAGAAATGAGGACATTTCAAAAAAAAAAAAAAACGAAAAAAAAGCATTGGTATGTTTCAGAAAATTGTATGAATTATTAGTATAAGTGTAAGAAAATGAATTGTATTTTCTTCAAAATTAATAAATAGAGGATTACATTAGCTCAAAAGATATTATTAAACAAGCTTATAAGGTGTTGGTGACTTTAGTAAGTAAAATAATTGATTATATTAGGCTAAAAACTAATTTAAATAAACCCTGAGAAGCTTAAATTCGGCAATACCAATGCTTATTTATTTAAGTTTCTATTACCTATACAAACTTTATGCATTTGAAAAGATACTTTTGTATGGGCAGTAGTCTTGATTTCCATTCGATTACTAAAATTTTTAAGCGCACCAATACATTAGCAAATATAATTATTTGTGCGATATTTCAGCTTCAGAACTTTATATTTTTGAATGCAAAGTGTGAAAGATACAATTAAAAACATATTTTTGTATGGGAGGTAGGCTTAATTTCCATTCGATTACTACGATTTTCAAACGTGTCTGTAAATTAGTAAATATAATTATTTATGCGAAATTTCAGCTTCAGAACTTTATATTTTCGTGCGCAAAATGTAAAAAGATACATTTGAAAACATGTTTTTGTATGAGAGATAGGCTTAATTTCCGTCCGATTACTCCTATTTTCAAATGCACCAAGACATTCGTAAATATAATAATTTGTGCGAAATTTCAAATTGAAAACTTTATATTTTCGTTCACAAAGTGTGAAAACATACATTTGAAAACATATTTTTGTATAAGAGGTAGGCTTAATTTTCATCCGCCTACTTCCATTTTCAAATGCGCTAATACATTAGTAAATATAATAATTTGTGAGAAAATTCATCTTCAGAACTTTATATTTTCGTGCGCAAAATGTAAAAAGATACATTTGAAAACATGTTTTTGTATGAGAGGTAGACTTAATTTCTATCCGATTACTCCTATTTTCAAACGGACCTATACATTAGTAAATATAATAATTTGTGCAAAAATTCAACCTCATAACTTTATATTTTCATTTACAAAGTGTGAAAAGATACATTTGAAAACATGCTTTTGTATGAGAGGTAGGCTTAATTTCCATCCGATTACTCCTATTTTCAAACACGCCTGTACGTTAGTAAATATAATCATTTGTGTTAAATTTCAGCTTGAAAACTTTATATTTTCGTTCACAAAGTGTAAAAAGATACATTTGAAAACATGTTTTTGTATGAGAGATAGGCTTAATTTCCGTCCGATTACTCCTATTTTCAAACACGCCTGTACGTTAGTAAATATAATCATTTGTGTTAAATTTCAGCTTGAAAACTTTATATTTTCGTACACAAAGTGTAAAAAGATACATTTGAAAACATGCTTTTGTATGAAAGGTAGGCTTAATTTCTATTCGATAACTCTAATTTTCAAACGTATCATTACATTAGTAAATATAATAATGTGTGCAAAATTTCAGCTTGAAAACTTTACATTTTTGTATGCAAAGTGCGAAAAGATACATTTAAAAACATATTTTTGTATGGGAGGTGCATGTAGTTTTCAGCCAATTCTCATAATTTTCTAATTTCTACATTTATTAGAAAACAAAATCATAAATACGAAGTTTCTACTGTCTAACTTGATATTTTAGTCTGGAAATTGTGGAATCATACATATGACAACATACTTTTCTATGGGAGATACTTGTGATTTTCATCGGATTTCGATTATCTGCAAAATTTTCAACTAATAATTTAATATAATCGCAAAAAGGTAAAAAAATACATTTGAAAATGTTCTTTTGTACTATAATTTTTTTGATTTTTTTTTTGTATTTATCTACTAAAAAAAAGCTCCTCTGAAATAAGTTGTGTTAATTGAGGGAAATCTAAATGTCGCACAACACAATAACCCTATATTCTAAACTAAATGTGCTTACATAAGTCGACATACAATCACACATTTTGTCATACCTGCATGATGATTGGCTATAATTTCATTTAAGACACCATCTCAGCTCACTTTGCGGTATGTGATTTGTTTTTGAGTCTATCATAATTGAACATTGAACATTATGCATGCAGAAATTTTTACAAATTAATCCTCAAAAATTCAAAGCACATTCTTGATTATGAATATTTCAACAGTTCTTGTTACACAATCACAATTCTCGACATATGCTCGATATGGATGAGCTTGGTTATTTTATGTACTCATAGTATGTGTGTGTGTGCACAATTTAGCCAATTTTCCCCAAAATGCATAGAAAATATATCTTTGGCTATTGAACTCATTCGTTTCGTTCGCTGCCGCTACTTGGTGTTTTGGTACTTAACTTCCGTTTGCTATATGTAATGATAGCTAATAATTCAAGCATGGGCGCACTCTACTCTAACAGTATACGCATATTTTATAAACTTGGCCAACTTGGATGCATAACAAAATTGTAATTTCCTAATTTCTCGCATGGGATTTTAAACTGGGCAAATGAAAGTAACAATAACGAAATGAGGAAGAGGAAAGGGCATATCAATCCAGCAGTTGGACAATCCAAACACCATAATATCACCAATGGACTCATCAGACACCCCACTCACATATGAGACCGTATGCATGTAATGTGATTCTATGTGTGTGGTGGTGTCTATTTGCGCTACATCATATTACGCTGCATTACAGCGGTGGTAGAACTTGCCACAGTGGACTAACAAGATTGAGTGCAGACCTGAACGGACTGGCTGTCTGCCTGATTGTCTGTTTGTATGAAAAATATCTGATCGCCTTCGATTCCACCATAATCTCCTTCCACCGAGCTGAGCTCTTGCTGCTGATTTACAATATTAATGGCAGTCCACGGCAATTGGACGTTTCGGGTGCGAAGAAATATACAGAATTTCATGTGCAATGCCTTGAAACTCCATTGAATTTTTTTTGCGAAGCGAAAAACAAGAAACATGAAATTTTAGCATTGCAATTGTAGAAATTATGTGCGGTAATATAATGGCTGTAGCTGTAATAGATGCAACAGCAGCAATGGTGTAATGGTGGTTGGAGTAATGGGCATACAATGGTTCGCATAGCTACATAGCACACTTTGCGTAATGGGTTACTTCGATGCAAAGTAAATCCAAGCATGCTCATGAATGACTGTATACATTGCATCAATTCAGACTTCAACCACTACTCACCAGTGGTTGCATGAAGCATACATATATAGCTCCCCTAGTTCCAATTACATTTGGTTTGACCATAAGAAGCAGGGCCCCAATCGTTCCCACACACAGCCATGCGAACGTCCAAAATTATTTTTGGTGTCTTTGCCTGGCGGAGCTAAACTTTTTCCACACCTCGATGAATGCTAAATGGTGTTTGGACTGCAGGCTATTGCAAGCACAACACGTACCAATTCAAAAATAAACTCAGCAGTTGCAGAACGTTGTCGTAGACGATTGCGGGTTAATAGGAACGACTGGACAGAGTTCAACATTGCACTACCGTTTCGTCCAATGCAATAGCTACAAATTATGTGAATATTTTGTGCTGTTTTTATGCCGTAACCATACTCAACTGCTGCTGATTATTCATTCTTGTTACCGATGGGCGGGTGTTTTGTTGTTGTTGTTGTTGTTTTTGGATTTTATTACTTGTTTTACAGCCATAGTGTACTATTTATTGATGTTGCCTGTTTGGTTGCTTACTGTTGCATATTGCACACGCACACATTGCACGCTGAACGTGAAAATGTTATGGAAATTGTTAGTAGTTTGCTATTGCTGCTACTACTACTGCATATGGTTGGAATATTGATTGGAGTGTGTTGGTTGCTGATGGTGAGGATGGCAATGGCCATGGTGTTACTATGGCATTCATATTCGTATGTGGTTCGCACAGCAATTGTCAGAGTCTTAAATTGATGCTATGCTGTGGTTTAACTTGCTGCGCCTGAATGCATGAATATGTAAGAGAAAATCGGAAAAAAAGAACGAGATGGAGACAGAAAGTGGTCGAATTCTTGAATTGAAATATCAGAAATCCAGTACACTGTAAAATAGTCTTATGGTAGTTCGATATTTCTATCGTCAATTCATTAGCAATTGTGCCAGGTAGTAAAGGCTGTCTTGAAAAGACTACAGAAAAGGCTCTCTGATAGTTAAGCTGAAGTTAAGATAGTTAAGATAGTTGAAAATACACTGCGGCAATTCACTAACATCTTGGGTCTGACACTATCTCGAGCTCTACACATCGACTTCGAAAACAATTGGATTTTTGAGCGCCCGAAATTTCGAACTATTCATTCCTACCTATGTCGAATATTTTATTGAACTGGTAACATTTGTGGTGTCAAAAATTTGGCAAGCAAATTGTTGGGACAAGGATTTTCAAGGCAAGAAAAAGACAAGTAATATTTTGGAGCTTCCATAGAATGCAATGTAAAGGGGAGTGTATATTGTCTTATTCACATTCATAATCTTAGCAGATTGTAGCATGTCCGTCTGTTCGTATTTTGACATAATCTCTCGAGAATTGCCATAAAAATAGAGCGATCAACATAAAACTCAATACATAGCATTATTTTTATCTAAGTACGATTGCCTTTGAAAATTAGCTGCACTTTCCATACAAAAGTCGATTTTCGAAATTAAATTTTCACACTTTACGCATATAAACTATGGAGCTATGGAACTCAAACTTGGTACATAAGATAATTTTGACCAACAAATGGAAAAACTCGAGTAGAGCTGGATAACAAATGGAAATCAAGTGCATTTTCCATACAAAAGTACATTTTCGATGATAAAATTTTAGACCTAAATGCACCTAAATATATAAAAATTGAATTAAAAATAACATTTTTAAGATAACACTGACTAATAAATAGTAAAAATCGATTATGGTCATAATCTGATGAGAATCCTTTCCATATTCCATACAAAAGACTATGTTCGAAAACAAATTTTTAAATTTTATACACATAAATATGAAAGTAGTGAGCTAAAATTTGTGCTATTAACTAGTTTTGATGTCGGAAATAACGAAATGAAATATGATGACAATCCAATAAAAACTACAGTCATCTTCCATATAAAAGTATATTTTCGAAATGCAATTTTCACACTTAAAACACGAAAATATGAAGTTAACCTGTTAAAATTTTGTATATAATATTTTTTCGCATATATAATGAACAAGTTTGAAAATGGACGTAATCGACTAAAAACTTCAACTACCTGCCATATAAAAATATATGTTCGAATGAATGTTTTTTTGATTTTGCATCACTAATATTAACCAATCGAATTGAAATTCGGTATATACAATTAATCTAATTAACGAATGAAGAAATTTTAAAATGGGCTTAATCAGATCACAACCACGCCTACCTCCCGTACAAATATACGTGTTTAAAAAACTATTGAACTAAAAATTAGCGCAAAAGAGGTATTTTAAATTTAAAAAAATTTAAAATAGTGTAAAAAAAAATTGAAATCAAACTATATTTTCATTTCTAAGTGTATGAATCACGCATTAAATTTCTTTTACATGACCCTTTTGGTATGAAGCAAAATACATAAATCAACAATTTCGAATGCTCCAATTTGAATTTGTATGAACGAATGATTTGCTGTTTTAACAAACAACTTTTTTTTGTTTTTGTTTTTTTTTTGTATGGATATCTGAAGATATTCGTAATATATGTGTATATGTATGCAAGTGTGTATGAATAATTAAGTGCACTCTTGAAGAATATTGCTTAAATAGAGGCAGCTCTATGTATGTATGTATGTATGTATGTATAGCATGTGCCAATGATGATGTGTGTGAAATTTTGTTAAAAGCATGAATATGATAAACACTTGCTAAACCATGCCAAAGCAGGAACCATCATGAGTAGCATACAATAACAGCAACATCTATTACGTACTTTCACATCTATAGCTAGCCACCATTTGCCACAATTACCACATCACTGTATCTATCTATGTACATGTACATATACCAACCAATACTGATGAACACTTGAAGAAACTTGAATCCAATGAGCTCATATATTCTACATATTTGCTTCAAAGAGAGAGAGTTAGAGGTAGAGAGTGTGAGAGTGCATGAGTGCAAGAGTAAGAACATAGTTGAGTGAGAATCTAATTCTAATACACGAATAATTGAAAGAAATAATATAATCGAAGTGATGACCTGATACCTGTTACCGACTTCTATTGCTTGAGATGAAAGTTATCATATGGGTATAAGTGTGTGTGTGTATTAAAGAGACTACAGCTGTGTCCAGATGTATGCTATACTATGATGCTGTACGCGGTTAATGTAACAAAAACCGCATGAACATAATGTATAAGGATGTCTATGTATAGATGTACCAATATATTCGCAAATAAAGTGCATGTGTGCAGGTGGTAAAGTTTAAAAGGGTCATACGTGAGTGTGTATGTATGTATGTACAATGATTAAATGGTTGGCCAGTGGTGATTGAGTTTGAATATGTATGAATGTGAGAGTGTGTTTGTGTGAAAAGCATAGAAGGAGATAAGTCGTTAATAGAATTTATCTAAGCTGGATATGAGCACTTGTAAATGAGATCACATTGGCTTAGATAGTAGCCACTGGTCAGTGGCTTGGAGTCAAGTTAATAACACCTTGTGTAAATTGTGAGTAATTATTTTTCGCTTACAAGTGTACATTATGCAGCAAACATTGAGCATTCCATGACCCACCATACTTACTTATAAGTTTATTATAATTTACAGATAATGTTATTAAAAGTTTTTTTGCAAGAGTACAAAAAAAAAAACAAACTCTTAAAATTCGAAGCATTTGAAAGTAATTTACATACAATTCTATATACTTTTGCTCTTGTACCCATATAAGGTATATGTATATATATGTATATACTATCTGATTTTATGCTAATGGCAAAAAGTATATACGAATATTTATTTAATGATGATAAGATTAAAGTTTGTTTTAATGCACTTTAACGTATAAGTATAGAGATTTCATTTATTTAGACTTAAATACCTGCAAATACAATATATTGTATTAAGGGTATTATTTCGCGCTCCTAAAAGTATGCTATAGATAATGGTTTAAAGCTTAAGGTACTCTATATGGCTTCAGGCAGAAATCATAGACGAGTCTATAGAGCATAGTTTTAGACCGCATAACTGCTGTGAATTAAATTTTTTACCTAGTTGAAATAATCTCTTAAGCTGCTTGTATTCAATTTGTTGAATTGAGTAAAGGAATTCAGATGCTAAAATCCTGGTGACATCACTTTTCTTGATCTTTATTAAGCAAGCTCTTTTGGAAATGTTTACTTGAAGAATTTTTAGCATTATGAGCGCCGAAAAGTATGCAAACTTTCAAACTTTAGCATATTTAAATAACTTGGAGTTTCAATTTGATTTTTCACGTAGAAAAATACAATTTTATTTCAATACAAACACTCCGTAAAATGTTTACATTAATCTACAATATAAAAAAACTTTTCAAAATTTTCATAAGCTATGTAAGAATGTATTTGAATTTTGTATTATTAAATAAAATACATTTTAAAGTATGTCATAATTGCAAGCAAAATAAAATTTTTTTCATATATTCACAGGGAAAAAATATAACTCAATTTATGAGCGCTTGAAAGTATGCTACATTTATTTAATTTAAATTAAATATCCATCGATCGTTTGGCTTATTTATACAGCAACGCATATTCATCTCTCTATAAACACTCGTATGCATATACAGTTTATAATACATATGTATTGTGGCATGTCCTCATTAATATGATTTTTTTTTATACAATAGTTTTTTTTTTTTATCTTTTATATCAACATTTTATTCAATTAATATATACAAGTACATGTAGATATTGTATGATTTTGTTGTTCCTGTTATTGTGGCTGCTGCTGGTGCTGCTACTGCTGTTTTGCTGTGTTGCTGCGGTTGTTGTTGATAGTGATGCTGCTATTACTCGTATCATTATTACTATTATTATTATTATACTTACATGTATATTTCATGTCAATCAATTTGTAATTAAATTTTATACCGCATTATTTGCAATAAAGTGTAATTAACAAAAAAAGAAATAAAAAAAAAAAATTAAAAAATCCCAACAACAAAATACTACCTACACATGTAAATAGTTATAGTCTGTAGTGATAACTGCAGTAATCCGTATATATACGAGTATGTACATTACATTGAGGCAGTTCCAATTTAAAATGGCTTAACACAGCGGAAAATATGAAATTTGGATCATTTATTCATTTTATTCTTAAGACTGAAATTCCTGACTTGGACCATCCCACCTTAAATAGTTATAAAATACATAAGAAATAAATATACAATTTGGTAGAAGAATCTAGGGGGGAGGGCTTCCGTTGATTCGAGTTAAGTATGTTCAGAAGAAATGGAACAATTAATAAGAGTCGTTAATATATTGTTGATTTATAGGTGTTTTTTCAGACATTTTGTATGAGTGTTCCCATAAGGAATTGATATAAAGGGTAAGTATGTTCAGAAGAAATGGAACAAGTGGAAATGACACAATTAATAAAAGTCATTAATACAGATCAACGCTCTAGGGACGATTCCTGTATAACTATTGTCGATTTTTAGGTGTTATTTCAGACATTTTATATGGGTGTTCCCATAAGGGATAGAAATAGAGGGTAAGTATATACAGAAGAAATGGAACAGGTGGAAATGGAACAATTAATAAGAGTCATTAATACAGTTCGACGCTCTAAGGGCAATTCCTGTATAAATGTTGTCGATTTTTAAGTGTTTTCTCAGTCATTTTGTATGGGTGTTCAGATAAGTGATGGAAATAGAGGGTAAGTATGTTCAGAAGAAATGGAACAAATGGAAATGAAACAATTAATAAAAGCCATTAATACAGATCAACGCTCTAAGGGCAATTCCTGTATAAATGTTGTCGATTTTTAAGTGTTTTCTCAGTCATTTTGTATGGGTGTTCCCATAAGGGATAGAAATAGAGGGTAAGTATGTTCAGAAGAAATGGAACAGGTGGAAATGGAACAATTAATACGGGTCATTAATACAGTTCAACGCTCTAAGGATGATTCCTGTATAACCATTGTCGATTTTTAGGTGTTTTTTCAGACATTTTATATGGGTGTTCCCATAAGGAATTGATATAAAGGGTAAGTATGTTCAGAAGAAATGGAACAAGTGGAAATGACACAATTAATAAAAGTCATTAATACAGATCAACGCTCTAGGGACGATTCCTGTATAACCATTGTCGATTTTTAGGTGTTTTTTCAGACATTTTATATGGGTGTTCCCATAAGGTATAGAGATAGAGGGTAAATATGTTCGGAAGAAATGGAACAAGTGGAAATGACACAATTAATAAAAGTCATTAATACATATGAACGCTCTAGGGACGATTCCTGTATAAATGTTGTCGATTTTTAAGTGTTTTCTCAGTCATTTTGTATGGGTGTTCAGATAAGTGATGGAAATAGAGGGTAAGTATGTTCAGAAGAAATGGAACAAATGAAAATGAAACAATTAATAAAAGCCATTAATACAGATCAACGCTCTAAGGGCAATTCCTGTATAAATGTTGTCGATTTTTAAGTGTTTTCTCAGTCATTTTGTATGGGTGTTCCCATAAGGGATAGAAATAGAGGGTAAGTATGTTCAGAAGAAATGGAACAGGTGGAAATGGAACAATTAATACGGGTCATTAATACAGTTCAACGCTCTAAGGATGATTCCTGTATGACTATTGTCGATTTTTAGGTGTTTTCTCAGTCATTTTGTATGGGTGTTCTCATAAGGGGTAGAGATAGAGGGTAAGTATGTTCAGAAAAAATGGAACAAGTGGAAATGGAACAATTAATATGAGTCGTTTATATATTTCAACGCTCTAAGGACGATTTCTGTATGACTATTGTTAATTTTTAGGTGTTTTCCCATTTTCCCAGTATGTTTAGAAGAAATGTAGTAGAGGAAAAATTAAGGGAGAGTTGGTCCTACATATCACCATTCTAGATGAGATGCCTGGTATTATTTATCGATTTTCAGTTGTTTCATCCACGTATTTTGTATTTTGAAAGGTGGAAATAAGGAAAACCGGATGAAATGAGGTCATAGAGCAACTATGGGGCTACTTGTTGATATTTTAGAGCGGTTAAATGTATGATCGATCTCCATTAATTTTGATTATTTACACTTCTTCTGAAAATGCTCACTATCCATCTCTACCACTAAAGAGGACGCCCATATAAAATGGACACCAATTTTCTGATAACCGACAAATAACTCCATAGTTGTTGGGAAATCGTTTATAAGGTGGTAAAATTAATTAATTTTTCAATAATTTCTTCAAAAAAACTTACAACCTAAATACAACCTTAAAAGGGTCGCCCCTATAATATGGCCAAAAAGTACTTGCAAATTAATATTAACTGCCCAGAATTCACATAAAAAGCTGTGAAATTTATGGCTGATCTAATTTAACTATCTCTACCACTCAACATTTCCTTCGAGGGTCCCTTAAATGGGTATCCCATACAAAATTCATGGTTTTATAAAAAACTGAAAAAATCCGGATTTTCTATATTCTTCTTTGGGAAGAAATTATTTAAATTTATCCAAAAATCTTTTTATATTCAATACACAAACCCATAGATATAGTACTAGTACCTATTGCCTTTTCCTATTGTGGCTGTATTAATTAATGTTGTATTTAAAGTGTTTTGGTTTTTGCTATATTGCGTACTCTATTATTGTTGTTGTATTTTGATGCATCCGAATTTACTCAAATTATCTTCTCTATGATCATAGCTCATCTTTTCTCCTGTATACTAATACAATAATAATAAATAAAAAATAAAATTGGAGTGCGCAAAAAAATTAACAAAATATATATAAACATATATTTTCAATGAAAAATAATAACAACAACAACAATAATATTTTCATTACATTAGCCAACGTTCAAGCTACTGGTAGTCGCTTTAATGATGAAAAATGAATAATTGTATATAGAGATTGGGGTTCAAATTATTATGCTCATGAAGCTTTCAACTTTACGTACTTTGAAGTATTTTCAGAGTGGCATTGATTTTGTTATTGTTTTTTTTTTTCCTGTTTTCCTGCAAACTGGCAATGGCACTATTTGTTTCCGTATAAAATTCCCTCACAATTGGAGTATTTGAGTATGCAAAAAAAAACAAAAAAAAACAAAATATCAGCAACAACGACAGAAAAAAAAACCATCACCCTTTTAAAGTAAATTAAATAATGTGTAAGCTGAATGCAATTTGCAAAAATTTACTGACTATATACTGAGCAAAAAAGGAGTTTTTTAATAAACCTTTTAATAGTACGTAAATTTGTATGTGTATGTTGGACTGCGTGTGTGTGTATTTGTGTGTGTACGAACAACAACAAAAATGCCTTCTACACTGCACTCTGATGTGGTCATATGTTGATGATGTTGCAGACATATCACAGTTTACATATGTGTCATGTCATACATGTATGAATGCATGAGTTTCATTTAATGCCCAGTGGAAATTATAGGCTGATTTGGCCAACTGAAAGATTTTCCAGTGTGCTATTTGCTACAACTTCATAATGCACAATTCTCAAGAATAATAATTTGATAAGTTTACTCTCAATGACATCAATGCTTAGATTCTATACACTATGACAGACAGATTTATTCTTTTTATTTATTCATAAGATCACACACATATTTACAAACACTTTCGCTCATTGAATTGCAATTTAATTCTAGAAATGCATATGTCACTATTTTTGTGTACAAATATATATGCGAAAACAACTTTTTGTATGGGAGCTATGTCTAATTTTTATCTGATCAAGCTCATTTTTAAAGTTGTCTATAATTTGGTAAATATAATCATATATACCAAATTTCAGTTTAATAACTTTATATTTTCGTCCGCAAAGTGTAAAAATGTGCAGGCTTTCGTATGGGAGGTAGACGTAGTTTTCATCAAATTACACCGGTTTTCAAACAATTCTATTACTTGATGCAAACCGTCATAAGTAATAAGTTTCAGCTTGATATCGATATATTTTCGTGTGAAAAGTGTGAAAATATTAATTTTAAAGCATATTTTTGTATGGCATGTACGAGAGGTTTTCGTCAGATTACACCCATTTTAAAACTCGCAAATTATTTGCTAAATACAATCATACATGTCGAGTTTCAGATTGATAACTTTATATTTTCGTGCGAAAAGTGTAAAAATATACACTTGAAAGCATATTTTTGTATGGGAGGTAGGCGTGGTTTTCATCCAATTACGCCTACTTTTAAACTTGTCTCGTAACCAATAATGATAACCATATGTAACGAGTTTCAGCTTGATAATCTTATATTTTCATGCGAAAAATGTGAAAATATACATTTGAAAGCATATTTTTGTATGGGAGGTAGGCGTGGTTTTTATCCAATTTCGACAACTTTTGAACTTGTCTCTTAGTCAATAAAAATAACCACGTACAAAGAATTTCAGCTTGATAACTTTATATTTTCGGGCAAAAAATGTGAAAATATGCATTTGAAAGCATATTTTTGTATGGGAGGTAAGCGTGGTTTTCATTTGATTACAACCATTTTTGAGGAATTTCATTCTAATATGAAAATATTATTATATGCCAATTTTCACCTCGATCGCTTATAATTGCGGTAGTTATTTGCATATTAGCACACAGATCGACAAAGTGAAATCGTCTGAGATCATAATTTTGATCAATAATATATAATATATATATGTAAATTTTTATATCTATCATCTATTCTTATGGGTGTTACAATCGAAAGCATAATATAACCTAGACTCTTAAGTCCAATAGCATGGTTCTAAGTAGGGTGTCAGCTTTGAGAGAAGCTGAATCATACCCACTGGGTATGATTCATGTACACATATGTACATAGTTTATCTTGTTAGTCTATATATATATAGAAAATACATACACTTATTTTATGGCTTTTATTCCACTTTTTACATACATACATGGTCAATATTGAAAATTAAAATAAATAAATAATATTGTAAGAAAAAAAAAATTAATACAATTTATATATAAAAAATCAGAATATTTTACAAATAACAACAACAACAAGTTGATGTATTTTTTTTTTATTTATTTATTTATTAATATAATATTATACAATTTTTTTTTTTTTCATTATAATAAAATGAGCGGTCATTCATTGGTCACTAGGGTTACTGAGCATATTCGTTAATACGCGTACATAGATGGTTTCTCTCAGTGCATACATACTTATACCGTTAATGAGGTTCAAGAGGCAAAAAAAAAAAATAATCTGGGAATACATCAGCCCATCATATAGACAAAGTAAATAATATAAAGGTATAAAAATGATAAGGAAGAGCAATGATCTCATTTTTTTTTTCTGTGCACTCCAGTTGGTTACCTTTAATTTCAGTAGCAAATGTAGTTATATTAATATATGTACATATCCATATATGAAAGGATATACTTGTAATATATATATTCATATAAATACATGTGTGTGTGTGTGTGTGTGTGTGTGTATGTGCTTATAGCTTATTATTATTTATAAGCCATTTACATAAAAAGAAGAGTGTAATAACCTCATTATCATTTATTTCATAAAATATTCAAGCCAGTAGTTAAGTAGATGGTGGGTTAAAGTAACACACATACGTACATATGCCAATGTACTTGGCATTAATTGAGCAACTACATCACTGCACAAAGCGTGCATATATGAATATATATGTATAAGTATATATGGAAATAAGTGAAAAAGTGGATGATACTAAAAATGATCAAATAACAAAATAAAATATTCTTATATTAAGGGATTTAACAAACCTTTTTTTTTACCCTTTGTGCCATTTAGGTATTGCCATAAATGTTAGAGTCTTGGAAAATATTATTTGAGAGTTTTGAAAAAAATTTTTTTTTTTTGGGATAATCAACTTTAAATAATCATAAACGCATTTAAGCCTTTAAATCAGTTTTATTTTTATTTCATAAATTCAGAATATTTTTTTAATTAAATCATATATATTCAAATGTGACTTTTTCTAAATTTATCTCATTAACCCCTAAAATCTGGTCGGGCGGAGAGTTGCAAACTCTCTAAAAATGCCCCAAATCTAAGGTAAGGTGGCTCTACCAAAGGTGACTTCTACATCCAGACTACGCAGATAGCCAAGCTGCCATCAAATATCTCTTCTCATGGGAGTTCTCTTCCAAACTAGTCACCGAATGCTTCCTTACCGTACAAAAACTTTCTATGCAAAATGAGGTCACATTATCTTGGGTGTCAAGGCACAACGGAATAGAGTACAATGAACTGTCGAACGAACTAGCAAGAGATGGCTCGTCTTTTCCACTGACAGGCCCACTGACCTTTCTGCGGTATATGCTGTGCATTGGCCAAAGCTATGATAGAAAAACATTACTACGATAAATACCAAATACAATGGACAAATTCGACAGATGGCCGCCAAGTGAAACCCCTTATTAGCTCTGATACAGCTTTTGGCAGAATTAGTCTTAGCAGAACAAATCTACGTCTAGTAACCGGCTATACCTCAGGACATAACTGGTAAAAGTACCACCTCCACAAAATTGGATTACCCTCTAACACGGTGTGTAGACTCTGTCTGGAGGAGGATGAAACATCGACCCACATCTTTTGCGACTGTCCAACCTTGGCCAGGATTCGTCTCAAACACTTTCAGCTAAGTTTCCCAACACCAGCTTCAATCATCAAAAGTTCGAACTTCCCAAGAATGGACGGGTCTACATCCCGGAAGCACTCGACCTCATGGTCGACCAAGGTCCATTCACACCATCAGAATATGCAAATGCTTTGTACGGGAACAAAACAAAACATTTCCATATTTTTGCTGCTACAACAACAACAACAACCAAAAGTTCGACAAGCTCAATTCTATCTTTTATTAAAAAGGTAGAAGAGATTCTAGTGTCGTAGACGGGCTTGGGTACAAAAGAGTTTGTATGGTCGCAGTGCCCGTAACACTTGTGGTTGGCTCTCAGAGGTATCGCTGCTCATATCCTCTAATAAACTTCAGTCTGGTTTCGCGTGGTCCATTTGATGAACAATAACTTTTTCTTTGCTCCAGCGTCACGCTCTCTTTCGATCGTTTGATTGAACCCCTAAAATCTAAGACAGATTTGGATCCACAGGTTGGAATGTTGATATTTTCAGAAAGAGTAAGAGACAATTTATGAACTTGAAATTGTCAAAAGAAAGTCTCTTTAATGGTATTTGAAAATGTACAAAATTTTAAACCTACTTCAATCGATTTCCCCAGTGCGTGACATCTTTAATATCGAAATGATTTTTTCTCACGAACGATGTTCACCTGTCGGCAAGCAATTGACAATTTTTTCGGCTGTAACTGTTTGCCATGAAAAACTTCTTAAAAAGCTCTGTGACAATGCTCAAGAGAAAAAGTATGTCACAAGGGTTGTGCCGTTCGGAATCGGCTAATATAAGTAAGTGCCTTCAGGACACCGTTCAAAATATATAACACGAACATCAGTAATGGAAGAGAAGCTCGATGATATCACAAAGGGCCTTTCTGGCCTAAGTGTGTCCTCTCAGTGAGAGGGCAGCCACAGTAACCTAATCCTAACCTCAATCCATTTCATCAATATTTAATGCTTGAAATTAAAAATTCTCAACATTTACTCGAAACAAACTCACCTGCTATCTTCACCTTGTAAGGAGCTACCACAACCAAAATTATATATTTATGAAAACATGAAGTACGAAGCACCCGAAGTGGTCAAACTTATCATTGGCCATCATTAATTTTAGCTTCAACAATTTTTCTCAAACATGCTTACTTTCTATCTCCACATACAAAATTATCATTAAAACATTGGGAAAATGGCCAAACCACCCAGAGCTGCCAAGGGCTCACCTCAGGAGGTGTAAATTTGCAAGTTAAACCCCAATTAATTTTTCCTGCTCAATATTTTACTGGAACATATTTATTTCCTATCTGTCTCCACCTTTTGTAGGGGAACCCGCTACAAGATTGATGCTTTTTGGTTTAAAATATTAGGGATTAAATATATGACCAGCTCTCTTTTAGTTTTGCTTGCAAACATTTCACCATTTAGATTCCAAAATTCCTCAATCAGAGTTTTCGTATCAATCTATCGGTCCAAAGAGTTAAATCAACTGGTCACCGAAGCAAATCTAAAGAACGGAAGCTAAAACTAGAATTCAAAAAACAATCTGTTTACAATCTGTAAAACATCACTTTAAAGCCATTATATTCATCGTTGTACAAATTACAAAATCAAAATTGACAGCACTCCCTCAGTCTCATTCTCTCATCTCAGTCGCTGTTAGATAAGAAGGTATAATACACATGATGGCATTCATTCTAAACCAAATCAAGCAGCAAGCAGCCAAAAAAAAAAAAAATTAAAAGGGATAGGCAGAAGCCAAGCTTAAAACAAATTTATTAAATATTCAAAATAATCCGATGCCTGCAATGATAACGATGGCTATATCGATGGCGAAACGATGTAAATTGTCCTTGCGTATAAGTCTACCCCCGCCCTCCAATAAATGATAGATGTGGGTCAGAGATGAACATGGCACAACACAATAATAAAGGGGAAGCCCCATTACATCAATGTAGTAGTCGATGAGACAGCAAGCCAGCAAAAATTATTATTAAATTTTCATAAATTTTTTTTTGTTATTTTTTTTTTTTTTTTCATCCAATATATATAGCCTTGAATCCTTCCACATTGACTGACAATAGCATCATCATCATCATCATATTACGATATACGCACCCACACAGAATATGAATACTGTTCGGTAAATTCTTTTGCTGCGCCAGACATGTTGGTCGCTTTATGGAATTCCCATTGGCATACCGAATTTGGCGCGGGTGCGGCAACGCAGCGCTGAGTGTATGTGTGTGTGTGTGTGTGTGCTGTGCGAATAAAATCAATAAAAATTGAAATAGAGCGGCGGCTTAGCTGCTAAATTGGATTTGACAAAATATGCTCATGATGGTTGGGTTGTGAGCAAGCAACAATACAGAATGCTTGGCGTCAAGGATGAAGGTTCACATTGGTTTAGGATAAAGGACGAAAAAGTGAAAACGCAAAAGGGTAGAAACGACCATAATAATGCATAAATGAATTGGATGCAAACAAGAAAACGAAAAAGAGAAAACAAAAACCTCCATAGATTCTCTCATACATAGAATTGACAATGTGAAGGTATCGTAAGGACGATAAGAGGTCGGCCATTAAGTATTTTAGGTGCATACATATATGTATTTATGCCTGCTAGATGATATAAAAAAGCTGAAAATTGTCCATTGGGAATAAGATTTATGACAATGATGAGAGTAAATTGTCTAAAAAGAGAGAAAAAAAAACTAGAAAACAAGCAAAAGCTGAAAGGACATAAAAATTTATAGCAGAAATTGTAGGAACAAAATCGAGATTAGAAGCGGGTTAGAGAATGGCAGACAATAAAAATAAAGAACTAACACACACATACACAATGGCTTGTTTTGAGCGACAAATAGCACGTGATAGTTTTGATGCAAACGCGTGCGCTCGTAGCTATATATAAATAATAATAATAATAAATTGCATGCAAATACGTTCATTGTCAGCTAGCCAGAATGATATGGTATGTACTCGTATTAGCAAGGCAAGAGCAACATCAAATGCAAAGTTCAAGCGCATGGGCATTATTTTTAACGATTATATCCTTTATGGGATTTCTCACTAAACCATCATGAAATGTGCAACTAAAAATGACAATGAAACGTTATGATGGGTTTTTTTTTTTTTTTTTTTTGTTAATCACATATTTTTCGCATGTTAGATTGACTAGGCTTGAGGATATTCTATAACATATAAGCAAAACAATAAAGATATCAAACTGAAACTTGCTACATAAAGATAATCTGACTACAGAATGGCAATGCTAAAAAAAGATCGTAATCGGAAGAAAACCACGCCTACCTCCCATACAAAAGTTGGTTTTGAATGTGTCTTTCTACAAGTTTTCGTGCAAAAATATAAAGATATTAAGCTGAAACTTCGTGTATAATATAATATTGATGAATTAATAAACATATTTGAAAATAGTGGTAATTGGATCAAAACTACACCTACCTCCCATACAAACGTAGGCCTGTTTATGTACATTACGCAAAAATCTATCAAGTTATCTAGCTGAAAATTGAGATATATAATTATATTCACTAAAGAATGCATAATTTCAAAAATGGATCTAATCCGTTGAAAACTACTACTATCTCCTATACAAAAATACGTTTTCGTAGATATGATTTCGCTCTTTATCAAGGAAAATATGAAGCTATGCAATTGATACTTGGACATTACGATTATATTTCTTAATCAATGACCTACTATTAAAATGGTTGAAATCAAACGAATATCACGACCACCTGCCATACAAAAGTTTGTTTTTTTATGCGTATTTTCATATAATATGTACGAAAAACTAAAGCTATGCAGCTGAAACTAGGTGCATATCACTTTATTGGGTAGTATATAAATTTACTGGAGAATGGATAAAATCGGATGAAAATTAAGCATATCTTCCATATAAAAGTATGTTTCTGAACATGTGTTTTCATATTTTATGCACAAAAATGTAAAGTTATCAAGCTAAAACATGGTGTGAATGAGTAAATTTACTAACTAATATACATATTAAAAAACTATTTGAATCAGCTAAAAACTAAGCCTACCACCCATATAAATTTATGCGTTCGTATGCATATTTTTACATGTAGAGCTGAAACTCTGTATGTATGATTATATTTACTAATGAATGGACAAGTTCAAAAATGAGCATAATAGGATGAATAGCACACCTTCTTCTCTTACAAAAGTATATTCTCGACTGTATATTTGAAAGTGTCTTTGTGAATCAGTAATGTATAGATTATATATTATAACGAAAAAAAAAAAAAATAACTAAAAAATAACCAAGAGCTAGTTTTTTGTTATTTTTATACACAACGTTTTTATGACTTTGGCATTTTTAACAATCACATTTTTAAGGCACAATTTGCCAGAGCAATGGCTTGCATATATCACACATTTAGTCAATCTAAACTAGGCATATGAAATAAGAGTCTATATTGCATATTGTGTTTGCGAATATGTTAAGAATTCTGATGCATTTTATTTTCTTTTGCAATAATTTTTTTTTTATGTTTATTTCCTGCATTTTTTTTATTGGAATTTTTTGGTATGGAGTATACAATATAAAAAGCTACATGTATATAAACCATATTCAAATATTGATGTAAAACCACTCTCAAACTATGCTGAAATAGTTATTCAAGCATTATGATGGTTTGCATGCACCTGCTTCAAGTGTTTAATATAAAAATGTTGCATTTCAGAAATGAAAATCATATAAAAGTGATCATCAAAAGAGAGAAAAAGAATGATAGAAATAGAAAATTTAAAGCTTAAACTTTGCCAAATAGCAGAACAATAAAGAAATATGATTTCACTCACCTACATATATGATTGCATGCTAAAACACCTAAAATTATGCTATATGCAAAAGTGAAAAATTGCTTAAAGCCTTTTTGGCCAATGAACAGATAGAAAGATGGATACATGTATGTACAAATGTATGTAGTGTGCTTCAATATATATATGCAAACATGAAAACATATGTATATTTGAATTATTTAGCATACTTTTAGGGGCAAATTATACTATATATATTAGTTTATTTTCAGAGCTTCCACTTATATTCCTTTCTGTTGTTACGTTTTCTCTCTTGATGCCATTTATTTTTGTTTTTATTTTGATTTTATTTTATGCTTTTTCTTTTTTGTTGTAGACTTTTTTCAGTATCTTTTTTGTGAACTTGTGTGTGTGTGTATATATTTGTGTGACAATGGTCACCATAGTACCACAACAAATCCCTACAATAGTATCGTAACTGCAATATTGTTGTGGTTAAATGTCCTGCAATTGTAAAGATATCCTTTTTAGATTGTCACACATATACACTGACATGCATACCTATGCAGTATGTAGTATGTAGTATTAATACCTCAAAATAAAATACCAACACATATTTATGAGAATGTATATATGTACATAGATGCTATGAATATACTGGCTGGCTTTTATAGTCATAAAATTGTCGAAATGTTTTTGGCACATAAACATATCGACATACCAGACAGACAGACAGACGGTCACAGAAACCAGACCAAACCAAACCAAACCAAATCAGACCAGACCAGATAGTCATTCTCATACTAGTTGAAGCATATATTTAGGAGTTCTACCTACTAATATTGTGACTGAGTCAAGTTTATGGTCGACGGGTTGTTTGGTTGTTTGGTTGGTTGACTACCTCGTTGGTTTTGCCTGATTGCTGTTTGTTTGTAGTCAGTCGCATATCAAAATCACATAAAATGAAGCATACATTTGGGGATTTACTTTAAATGCTTGCCTGTTAGCTTTTGATTGTTAATTGTGAATGACTTATTGTTGTTGTTGTTGTTGTTGTTGTTGGACTACAATTGTTTGCTTCTTTTTGGCTCTCTTTTTATTATTTACTTTTCATTTCTCATTTGTCTATAACTCACTGCTATTTGTACGCTTTCATACGTCTGTGTGTATTGCATGTGTAAGTGTATTGAAGTAAAATTTGTAATTTCAGCGTATTTTATTGGTTGATTTGATTTTTTCTAGGCCATTAAAAAGATATCTACAAAATGAGAAGAACCAAATAAATACATAAAATTGTACAGATTGATGAACAAACAATGCAAAAAACATAAACCAAAAAATTATGATAAACCTCTTTTAAATGCCACTGATGATGAGTATTTGATTGATGTCTGAGTATAGTCATTAAAAAATATATATACATATATGAGTATGGGTATGGTAAAAGTCAATGGATATGATATGAATAAATTTTGTGCAGATCAAAATATTGTTATGAATTTAAGCAGTGAATCTGGTGAGTACTAAATTTTTTTTTTGTACTGTTTTTTTTTTCTCAGTTGATTCTCCATTCAATAATAATCAAAATAGTATTTAAGAAGAGTACCTAGAAGTATGCAACAAAAAAAAATTGAAATTGGTTTTATGTGTCTCATAGAAATGTCTACATATATTTACAATCCTAAAATTATGCTACAAATAATATGCTTTAAAAATTTTCAAACAATAAAGTGAATAATTGAATAAAATTCTCATACCAATAGATCTTTATAGAGAGTGAATATAGAGTGAATATATAAAAAAGTCGAAAATAAATTTATATAAAATAGCCTAAAAGTATGCTAAACATTTTTGGTAATGGTTATTGTACCATTTGCACAACATACAAGTATTTATAAAATTAATTTTGGTCTATTTCAAATTGTAGCACGTATTTATGAAGACATTGTGGTTAAAACGTGATATGTGTAATTTTTTTAGAAAATGTGATTTTTTATTTAATGAAATTTTGATATTTCTCCAATTGCTAAAAAGTAAAATTTTGAATTTCCGAGCGCTTTCATATATAGAACAATAAATTTTAAAATATTTCAATTATGCTATTTTAGATAATTTACATATAGTCATATATCATCATATTCCATTATTTTTTATTTAAAATGTACACTCACACATATGTATTTATGTGACCATAACCACCACCACGAAATAGTCTAAATTCAGTTAGAAAATGACATTTCAAAGGCAAACCAAAAGTATTTTAATGAGTACATCGTTTGGTGTGGCATATACTCAGTTGTTGGATCGTCAATTGTTAGAGTAACCTGCTTATGCTTATACCCAGTAGGAAAATGATGATAGATGATAGAGGAAGAGGTATACAAGGAATTCAAGGAGAGATACTCGTCACTGCAATGAATTTGAGTAGTGTTTTGTTCAATGGAAAATTCATATCTGGAAAGGTAATATAAAATTGCCAAAATTACTCACTTTATTGCAATTTTGTTCTTTCTTCAGTTAATTTACTGAATTTCATTTTTGACATATATATTATCTACTTGACAATTTAGAATTATCTACAAATCATCAATCAGGAAACCATTGCATCACTTACTTTCCACTTGGTAGTACAAAAAGGTATATATACACGCATCTATGTATGTCACAAATGTGCTGTATACGCATGTATGACAATAGTACACATTGAACGAGGCACACAAAAAATATCCACCTTCACATTCGCCATACATATACCCATTCACTCACACACACACACACATTTGCAAAATGACAGGCATAAATGCATACGACATCTCATTAACAATTAGCAGCATTATGGTGCGAAACGAAGCGGCAATGTGAAACGACATATTTGATGCGACAATCGAGTCGAATATACCAATCCAAAATGTGGGAATGATGATGATGTGCACATAAATAAAGAGTTGGAGAATTTCATACTACGGCAAGTGAGCGTAATAGTGGGCGATGCATACATACATACAATATATATTGTATGTATATTATACAAGAAAAACAAAAAAAAAAAAAACTTGGCAAATTTCAAATGCCAGTTGACTGCAAATTGCATTGAAAAATATAAAATGCAATAGAAACTAAAAAGGAGAGAGAGTGAGAGAGAGAGAGAATGTGTGTGTGTGTGTGCACATCTGTGTCTCCATGGGATTATAAAGTTATTTCCCCAACACATCAGATTCTCATGCATGTACGATTTTTCTATCAGTCTGTCCACTCATTCATACTCAACTTCATCCGACTGTCATGTAATATATTTCATACTCACTCATACCCCTTGCTATAGTAACAAATTTTTGCACAGACCGATGCTGGACTGGCCATTTAAATTCAAAAGCGATAACGATGAAATAATGATGAAGTGCGGCCGCATTAATGCAACCAACGATGAGGCAGCTAGTAGCAATAGCACTAGTGGTAGCAGCAGTAGTGGTAGCAGCAGCAGTGGCAGCAACAGCTTGTTAAAAAGAGTATATGTAAATTTGTACTATCAGCGGTAGCAATAGCAGCATTTGAATGTGAATCCACATATCGCTCATTTGCTGCAAGACCGGCATAAGTCAAAAAAATCGATTTTCCATAAAACGCGTTAGAAGTTTTCAACTGACTCCAACCGTACACGGAAAACACGGAAAAAATTCTCTTCTCAAGCGGAGCATATAAGAGGTATTCATATGAATTTTTCACTCAACATGAAGTATGATATAACGAACAATTCTGCAGCATTAACTCAAAAATCACGTTTTTGGTTTATGCCGGTCTTGCAGCAAATGAGCGATATCTACATTTTAGTGCACTCACTGCACAGTGATTTATTCCACAGACTAAACTCAAATAAATGACAATATTAAATAATCACAAATTTGATATCATTTACTTCAAGTAAGACATCGTCAGAAGAAAGTCTAATTATAGATTAATAAAATATATAAAAATAAAAATGAAATATTAATTTAATATTAATAATAAACATAATATATAAAAATATAATTATTGTAGATGAAACAGCAGCTGCTAAAAGTCGATAAAATTTCGGAAATTTTGCTGTAATTTAAAGATTTTAGTATGTTCAGAAAAATTTTTTTAAAAATATTGCTTTCAACAATATTGAAGTCAAGCTTTCAGTTTAGTTATTAAAATTTATCAATGGAATTTCGGTTTTTATTCTTTTTGTTGTTGTTTTAACAGAATAATAAACAAGAGCTGCTCAAAATCGACAAAGTTTTGACAATTAAGTTCAAATTTCACTTTCTAAGCACGTGGTGAAAAAAATATTCTAAAAAAAGGGTTCAAGCGTAATCGAGGTCAAGCTTTCAGTTTTGCATTGGAAATTTATCAAGGAAGATAACGTTATTTTTTTTTTTTTGATTACATCATTGTCAAACAAATAAACAGCAGCTGCTCAAAATCGCACAATTTTGATCAAACATATTGTAATTGAATTTTTAGAGAACGTTGAGGAAATAAATTATAGAAAATATATTTTTGGCAAAATCGTGGTCAAGCTTTCAGTTTTATATTAAAAATTTATCATATAAATTTCGTAAAAATTTTTTTTATAACAACATTAAAATAAAATGATATGGAGCTGCTCAAAGTCAAACATTTTTTTTTGACAGTAATATAGCAATTTCACTTTTATAGTACGATGTGAAAAAAATATCGAAAATAATAAATTTTTAACATATTTCAAAATAAGCTATTCTGTTTTGTATTGAAAAATTATTTAAAGATTTTTGGTTTTTATTGTTTATTCATATTTTTCAAATGCGATGGATTAGTGCTTCATTGTAGATGTATGTATGCAACCTAACAAAAACCTAAAAATATATTTTGCATTAATTTTTCAATTATTTTTCAAAATTAAAAAACTTCAACGTAAAAATAAATTTTTTTTTTCGAAATCAGAAGACAATTTTTCTAATTTTAACGCATCTTTGTATGACAATAATCACTGTGCGCTGCTTTCACAGCATTTTGATTAAAAATTTAGTAATATAATCACAGATTTATACGCACGCTCACGCATGAATGCATATTGTGACACACTCACACACACATACATACATAGTTATGTATGTAGTTTGCATACAAAAAAATTGCAGTTTGAGGTCATTGTTGCATTGGCTTTTGCACGTACAAGTACACAACTACCTTCATATAAATTCCACTATATTCAACCACGCATATAAAATGATTTTGCTACACAAGCTCTAGTTTGTTGTTAATAAATTAAACATAATAAGCTTTTAGTTAACCTTTTTCGTTGAATTTTACGAGTACTAAATGTATAATTACGTAAAATGAAAAAAACAATTTTTATAATTGAATATGGACGCTGGATGTTACAGTAAAATCGCACACAAATTATATTTTGTATAGAATTTTTGATGGTAGGCGACCTGTAATGATTGAGGTTGATGAGTGTTAACAAGAAATGTGGATTTTGATAATTAATTTGTACTCATACAGCATGCGAAGTAAGAAAACATACATATGGAAGCATAAGTTTGTATGGGAGCTATACGGGATTTTTATCCGATTCAGCTCATTTTTGAATATGTTTATTAGTTAGTCAATAAAATTGCATGTACCGAGTTTTAGCTTGATAGCATCATTATTTCATGCACAAAGTGTGGATATACGCAATCAAGAATCTACTTTTGTATGGTAGGTTGGTGTAATTTTTATCTGATCTCATCTATATTTTACCATAATCATTCTATGATCAAATGTGTTTTGGAGACCAGATTTCAGTGCATTACTTCTCTAATTCACTCCAATTTTTACTAAATATTCTCTTACAATATAACAGTGATTCAAATGACTCATCGCACTACAATTCTACAATTCCATTCTTGTACTTTATCTTCGACAAACTAACATGTATTTATACTCAAAGACATAATTAATTTAAAATATTTAAAATTCTCATCATATTTAAATAAGCTTAAATCACCATTGTGTTTCTCTCCCCCACATTCGGCAAATAAAATTCCCTGCCAAAAATTTATTATTTATCTCATTCCATTTTCAGTTTTATTTGTTCTACACATAAGTGAGTTTATTTATATTCTATTGCTTTTTTTTTTGTTGTTCTTCAAATGCATATGTACGCATTCCGACACCATTTTGGTCTTACGTTACGTTCACATGACTGCGCGCTTATAAGGTATGGGTTCATATTTATTTACGTAAGTGCGTTTTTTGCATGTGTTTGTGTCAGGTACAAACATATTTTGCCACTTTATCAAAGATTAACAAATAAATTATTTATCAACACATGCATATATAAGTACTCATACTACCAGAGTGCCACCAAGATGCTCCCAAAAAAATTCATACATAGACATTCTCATGAATTGTTCGTTTTGCATTTTCGCACGCATTTAGTTGTTTTTTCCCTCTTGGTATTACTGTATATATTATCACAAATATATGTTGGCGTACATAGATATTTGTATGGAAATTTATCTTATTTGAGAATTTTATTTTCTATTATGTATATCATCACAATATGTACATGCATCTGTCATGCAATACATATGTGTGTGTAGAGCGTACATATAAATGTACAATATAAGTAAGTGTATTTGACAAGGTCGTATGTATTGCACTTATTCCACTTTATGTATATGTACAGTGGCACAAAATAGAAGTTATCATAATATAAATATTATAATGCTCTATTTTTTTTCCCCCTCTTTTAGACTCCTCATTGGAGCATAGAGGCTCCACAAGGCTTCTCCATCGTACACGGTTTTGGGCAGTTGTTCTAGCGGCTTCCCATGTGATGCTGGCAGCAGCTAGTTCTCCTAATGTTGATCTTCTCCAGGTGTTTCTTGGCTGTCCGCGGCTTCTGCTCCCTTGCGGGTTCCACTCAAGCGACATTCGCGTAATGCTATCTGGCTGCTTTCTTAGCGTGTGGGCAATCCAGCGCCACTTTCTCAGCTTAATCTGGATCAGTATGGGCTCTCTTCTGGATCTCTAGTGCCTCATTGGAAATAGTGTTAGGCCAGAATATACTACAAATGATCCACAAACACTTGTTGACGAAAGCTTGAAGTCTCCGTGTGATGGAGTTCGAGATCACTTCCGTACAGTAGTGTCGATTTCACACATGCGGAGAATATTCGCAATTTCGTGCGTCTGAATATTTGGGAATTTGCCCATACTGATTTTAGCCGGCCAAATGCTGTCTTTGCTTTGTTTAGCCTGCAGTTAGCATCCTCTTCAGCTCCCCCGTATGTTGCTATCGTGTAACCGAGGTAGCAGAAACTTTCGAAGAATTCTATCGCACAACCGTCAATCATTACATGGCTTCTATTGAAATGATTGATTCTCATAGCTTTGGTCTTCGCAATATTTATCTCTAGTCCGACGGTGTGTGCCGGCGCGACTAAACTGTTCGCCTTTGCTTGCATATCGCAAAATTTGTGCGAGCGGAGACAAATGTCATCGGCGAAGTCCAAGTCCTCAAGTTGCCGTGCGAGATTCCATACAATGCCAGTTCTCTTGTGCTGAGTGAGGCTGATTATGACGTCATCCAGCACAATGGCGAAGAGGAGCGGGGAGAGAGGGCAGCCCGACCGTACTCCAGCCGGTTATGGGCATTTTTTTTTTTTCATCCAGCTTTCAGAATATATAGGTCTTGCTTATGTGTGCAAACATATGTCGGATGTTGTTTTTAAAACAACTACCTACTAAAAGTTGAAAAAATTCACAAAAAGTCCAAAGAACCCTTAAATTGTTTGTAATTCCAACAAAAATCCACTTTGAATGAAAATAAGAATTGCAGCATTAGAAATCAAACATTTCTTCATTCGATTGGCAAATTTTGGATAGTTGTGAAGTTATAAGTCGATTTTGAAATGGGTTTCGTTGCATTTCACTGGAGAGCACTCATAAGGAGTGATGTTAAGAGTGAATACTAAAACTTAGTGGAATTCGGTCATATATTTTAGCACTCAGAGCGCATTTTGATAGTGAAGGGAGAAACCGTTATTTTTCAAAATATCACTTTAGCATGGAAGCTTTTTTTAATCGGTTGAGATAGAGATAAGTATTTTCAACTAAATATTGAAGAGTAAAAAATGAATGGGTGATTCTGGGCATTTAAGATAGTAGTCCGGTGTGACGACCGAAATTTCGTCGTTTTTTCATGAATTTTTTTTTAACAAGAAAATAAAATGAGATCATTTTAAAATTTTTACATGTTTTTATTGGTGGTTTTCAAGTATACAAAAAAATTATTTTTAAGTTAATTTTACATTAATTTGTTTTTAATTTTTGACGTCAGAGTGGAGTTCTCGAAAAAAATATGAGTTGGTTCGGGGAAGCACACAGCCTTCCGAAGTCATCTGAAATTAAAAATTCAAAAAGATTTTTAATGAACTAACCTATTATATACATAAAAAAAAAAAAAACAAAAACAAAATAGCGGACTTGTGAAAAAAGTTCTCAAAATCGAATTTTTTTTTTCTTGATAAATTGTTTAAATAAAATAGTTTATTATTAAAAAATTAAATATTTTAAAGGTTACGTATGTGTGCCTAGAATAACGGGTAAAATTTTTTACCAAATCGGTTGAATAGTTTTGAGTCAGTGCTTCCCTGAAATTTCGAAAACATGATTTTGAAAAAAACGCGTTTAAAGTTTTGACAACAGATTCATACACACTACGGCGCGCTCTATTATTTTAGCTATAACTTTAAAAATATTCAAAATTTCAAAAATATTCTGAAATTTTTAGAGTATATTTTTAAGATGTTTTTCTTTCGTAAAAAATATAAAAAAAAATGATTTTTTGAACCCGTCACACCGGACTACTACCTTAAATGAATATTTCAGATTAAAAATATGTTTTTTTTTTTTTTTAAGTCAATAACCAAATGCGCCTTGATCGACTCAAACCATCCCATGCCTGGTTTGATCACTCTCAAATGCATACAGAAATATTTATTTTAGTTCGTGTGGCTGTTTTAGTTGCAAAAAATATTGCAATTTAATTCATATTCTCAAATTTTAACCAATTCTGACAGGACAATTTTTTTATTGTTGGTAAAAAAATAAATGATATTGGAAATTTTACTAAAAATTTGAATATTATAGGAAAATTTACAGTTTGAGTTTTTGTATAGAGACAATTATTGATTTGACTTCTCATTAAAAAATTGCTTGAAAAAATAATGAAATTAGTGCTGCCATATTTCAATAAATTTTTTTTTTTTAGTTCTTATATTTAAAAATTCATCAAAATTCTAGTACAAGCACCAAGTAGTTAAAATGAGCGTTTTAAGATAGAAGAAACTGTTGTTTTGCGAAAAACTAAAACTGAAAAAAATTCGAAAAATATGTTGTATGAATTTAAAAAAAAAAAAAAAAAACTTTTACACAGAGCGACAACTATCTATTAAGACTCGAATCTGTTAAGACTCGAAGCACATGCGTTTTGAAGCTTCAACCTTCCTCTACTAAATGTCAAAATTTCATGACATTTGGTTGACACTTAATGTTTATTGACATTCATTTTACAAAACACGTGTTCGTTTGATGTTGAAATTTTAACATGAAATTTAACACACAGCACTCATTGTTTGCCAATTTTTGACTCGGAATCAGGTCTGTGTCTTAAATCACCCACCGTATCCACCTGATTTGTGGCCGTGTGACTTCTTTTTGTTCCCAAAACTGAAATTGAAGTTGAAAGGATGCTTTTTTGATGACATTCAGACCATACAACGGGCTTCGACGAGGGCACTGGAGGCAATTCCGAAAAATAGGCTGGAACACGCATTTGAATCACTATTAAATCGATGTAACAAGTGTATGGAATCAGGAGAAGAATATTTCGAATAAATATACCGAAAAATTAGCTGATATCATGTTTTAATTGTGTTTTCTAGAGGCAGTCTAGAGACATACACAGTTGTCAGACTCTGATGTTGTGAAAATCATATCAAATCAAATTTCACTAGAACATTTCGCATAGTTCAATAGTAAAATTTTCTGATTTAATTTTCTTACAAAAAATTGAAAACTCTTTCTTAACTTAAAGATGTTATCATAACTTTTCGGATGGGGAAACCTATTTTCCTCTAAATATCTGGGAATTAGCCCATTGTAATATATACAATGTGATGAAAAGGAGCTCACCATTTAATAATGCACCTTCATGGGATAATGTATTATTATAATTTTTAAAGAATTCATGTGTGTAATGCAAATACAAATCGAAAAAAATATTTTAGTAATTCTCATTCAAAATATTTTCATTGTATTATGGAGAATGTCTATTCTTAAAAAGTATTTTTGATGTTAAATAAATTATGTGGTAAAAAGAAATAGTAAAAAAAAAAAAAACAAAAATTATTCATTACAACTATATGTGTAAATACGCACACAAAAAGAAGCCACCCCCCAAATGGAGATATGGAGATATGGAGAATGTTAAGGTGACATGAACAAAAAAAAAAAAAAAAAAACAAAAACAAAGAAGAAATCAGCAATCAAATGTAATAAAACAAATTCAGAATAATATGTGTGTGTGTGTGTATGTGTATGTGATACTGCTGGCGAATGAGTGTGGATATATTTCAATAATTTAACACAATATTGTCGCATATATAATACATTTAATTTTTTTTTTTTTGTTTTTGTTTTATTAAGTAGGGGAAGTACCAACATCAATAATATCACTAGTATGGAAAAAAAAAAATTACCACCATTACCACCACCACCACCATCACTATCAATATTAATATGAATGCATATGTAACAGAAGGAGCAGCATGACAGATAACAATAATAAAAAAAGAAAATTGTATATAAAAATTTGCTAAATAAGCAACAGCAACAACAACAACAACGAACAACAACAACAATGATACAACAGCACCATCAAACTGGTAGCAAGCAGAATGGGATAGATGATGAATATAAATAAAATTTGTAACAACAACAACCATCAGAAAAAGTTGCAGGAATGTGTGAGACACTCAACAACAACAACAACAACAAATACTAAATATGAATAACAACCAAAAAGCATTTAGCATGTGTCAAATATACATGTGTATGCCATATGTGGAATGGACTGCCCCATATACATACATAGAAGTAAATTTATAAGAGACACGTATACGCCACGTATGACAATATGTTTGCTTGTTGTAGGATGAGGCGTTAAAGTGAAAATATGAATAAAATGAATATAGTGTGTTGTGAAGCAATGGATTAACTATAGAAAAAAAAATATCAACAACAACAACAACGGTGACATATAGTGGCAACAACAACAACAACAACAAAATGAACTCAACTCATGTTATTTGGCCCAACTTCTAGAGTATGTGACTAAGAGGGTGACTAATTCTATTCGACTAGTATTCAGCATATCTACATTTCAGTTTTTTTTTTTTTTTTTTGCTCTATATGTAAAGCTTTGTATTAGAGAAGTATGAACAACAACAACAACAATAATAATAAAAGCAACTTGAACCAAATACAAAAAAAAAAAAAAATATTCGTATTCATAGAAAATTATTACTTTTACTAGTAGTATCATATCGTCATCTGCAAATGATTTATATTTTTATAATATTTGACAGCATTTTTTGGTGTTCTCTAACTCATAGAAAATTTTTACATATACATATTTGTACACTACTTATATATCTTATATATAAATAATAAACATTTGGTGAGAGCTTATATCTTGTTACCTCTCCGTGCCCAACCTCTAACCATCATATAATAGTCTGGCACGCTCAACACGACGAAATATTGTACATACATCTTCCATATGAATTTCATATTATTTGAGGTATATTCTTTGTTATTTTTTTTTTTTTTTTTTTTTTTTTTTTTTTTTTTGGCAACCCAGTGCATTGAAGCATCAACGAAAAACATTCTTCGAAATATTCTTATCTTATTGGTATATGTAGGTTGGTTTCTTATGATTTTCAGATATATTCCATATACAATATTTTCATATTAAAGTCAAAAAAGCAGTCAATAACATATTGTGGGGCAAAATGCAAAAACAAAAAAATTGTATTAATATGATTTGGAAGCAACTGATATCAGTTAATTTGAATTTGAAGAAATAATTAAATAAAATATCCAAATTATAGTTCTATATATTTTTGAATATTTGAATATTCATTGTTTGTTAATTGGTTAAACTGACGTCATATACTTTCTTTCATATATGCATCAGCGCATGAACGCATTTATGGACTCTAAAACACACACTTTTGTATGAGAGGTAGGTGTGGATTTCATCCGATTCAACTCAATTTCAAAGCTTCTTTTATTAAGTAGTGAATGTATCAAAATTTAGTATGATATTTTAATTTTTTTCCGCATAAAGTTTGAAAATATACATTAAAAATGCATCTTTTGTACGGGAGCTAGGCTTAGTTTTCATCCTATTACTCCGATTTTCAAACAGGGTCATAAATGGCTAAATATAAACACCAGCGCCAAGTTACAACTAGATAGCTTGACATTTTCAAGCGAAAAAGTATGAAAATATACCAGTGGAAGCATATTTTTGTATAAGAGCTATGCTCAATTTTAATCGGATTACAATAATTTTTCAATATTTTTATTTGCTAATAAAACCAATCGAACACACCAAGTTTAATGCGAATAGCTTAAAAGCATGAACTCATTTTGACGTTCCAAAACATATTTTTATATGGGAGATAGGCGTGATTGACATCCGATTTCACTTATTTTCAAGCTTTCGCATACATTATCAAATATAATCGTATACTTTGAGTTTAAAGCAAATAGCTTTATATTTTCGTGTAAAAAGTATATAAATATGTATTCGAGAACATATTCTTATATGGCAGATTGATATAATTTTTATTGGTTTTCATTCATTTTCAAACCAGTGTACTCATTAATAAATATGATCGTGTGTGACAAGTTTCAATGTAGTATCTTTATTTTTTCGTACTTAAAGTGCAAAAACATACATACGAAAGCAATAGTTTGTATGGGAGGTAGGCGTGGTTTTCATACAATTTCGCCCATTTGCAAATGTATTCATTCATTGCCTCAAATAATGGTAGTTACCAATTTTCAGCTCAATTACTTTATAAATACAGGAGTTATAGTACCAAGAGTCAGATAGAAATGGCTAATTCGACTTAGATTTTGATTCTGATGAAGAATATAATTATATAATATTTTTAGTCGAATAAAACTGTACACTTTTGTAATTTTTACAACATTTTTACAAAGAATTTCAATCTAAATATTCCACAGTGTCAGCAATGAGAGTCAGCAGTCCTTTGCAGTCATTCATGGTTTTTTGGACGACAAATTATAATTCTCACACCATACTCTTGGTGTACAAGATATTTTTCAATATTTATTTACGGTTTTTTTATTTGATTATTTAATTATGTACTTTTTTGTGCATTGCTTTCGTTTAGTGAATGCATGAATGAATGAATGAATGTATGAATGAGCGCACCAAGTGACTCACGACTTGCGCACTGATTTAATTTCATTTGTAAAACGTGCATGAATTTAACAATCGCAACAAAGATGCGATAAAGAAGAAGAAAACACCGCCAAAAAAAACGCATATTTTGGCTAACATAGCCCCAATGTAGCTTTTCAATGAGAAAAAAGCAAAAGAATTTGCATGGTGGGAGCACCAGCCGATTCAGAGTAGATTGCAAGAAATTCTATATGTCAAATAAATAAAATTAAATCAAATAAATTATTCTAAGGGTAAAATCATAATAAAACCGAGATACAAGAATAATTCCAGCAAAAAATACAAAAGAAATTAAAGCAAAGGATAACATTCACTCTCTCTCTCTCTCTATCTCTCTCTCTCAAAAAAAAAGAAATTCAATTGACGAGTTGCAGACAGTATGCAAGTCAATCCAGAAATCGTATATATAAATTGTGTGCCTGTATAAATCATCTCAATTCTAGTTAGCTCTTAAAAGACTAATTGCCTTCAGAAGGTATTCTTATTACTTGAATTTCAATTCTTTCAAACTATATACTTTCTTTTGCTAACGCTTCAAATATACTTCAGACAATATAATAATTATATTCATTGATATTTCCTTTCGTCTTATCTTTTTTCCATAGAACATCATTGACAAATAGTAATGCAAATTTAATTAATTTTCATCCTTGCATCCTGTTCCTATCAGTTTGTGTTCTATAATTTTTTCTACGGATTTTTTTTTTTTTTGTAATCCTTCTTTCCCACCTGAAAATACCTATTACTTTATCCCTTTTTGGTAGTCTTCTGAGAAAATTGATAATACATATTGGAATGTTATTTTAAATATCCTTCTTGCCATAGAAATGTAGCAAAGAAAATTTGTATATCGAAGGCGATAGACTTGAATGTACATATCTCGTGGAACAGCCCTGTAGGAAGTGAGTGGATAGTTTGATTCGGTGCATATCTCTTAAGTTATTAATATACGAAATGATATTGTCTCATTGTTGTATTTAATTCGGTACTCGCCATCAACGCAAATAGGTCCGAAGATCCTGCGGAGAACTTTTCTCTCGAAAATACCAAGCATCCTCTCATCCGTGTTGGAAATTATCCAGGCTTCTGTGACATATGTTAGGACAGGAATAATGAGGGACTTGTAGAGTGTGATTTTCGATCTTCCAGAGAGGGCTCTACTACTCAATTGCTTACTCAACCCAAAGTAACACCTGTTAGCAAGACTTATCCTACGCATGATCTCCAGCCTGACGTCATTACAGTTGTTAATGCTGGTTCCAAGATAGACAAAGTCCTTCACCACCTCGAAAGTGTAATTGATCATAATTTTATAGAAGCAAATTTACTGGTCTCAATTAATTGACTAAAGTCTGGGTTGTGCTTTAGTTCAGTGCTTCTACGGTTCATTTTAAAGTTGGCTGTCGCCTCGGTCCTGAAGGAAAAGGGCTCGATAGTCGAAATTTTAATGGCGAAAGCAAAAGGTCGACCATGACAGCGTCCCCTATCATGTACAATGCCATAAGCACAGCTCGAGGTGATCCGGTATCGAGCAGGCTCCATTAAAATATAGTCTAATTTCCAACTTGGCTACAAAATTCTCATTCAATAGGCACGGAAACGCACAACAACCTGAATTATAGGTGCGCCTTTATTGACATTGAGACTGTGAATGCCGTAGTAGGGTTAACTTTTAGCCGGGTGTCGCTCCTCATCAGACACTGTCGGTCTTGACCTCAGCATTTCCGGGCCCTTGTGCCTCACCAAAGAACTCAGCAGTACTGATGGGACTCTGGTGGTGTTAGCACTTAACCTCCTCAGTGGTTAGGTTAGGTTAGGTTAGGTTATGTGACTGCCCTCTCTCTTTCTCTGAGAGGACACACTTAGGCCAGAAATGCTCATTGTGATACCACCGAGCTTCTCTTCCAATACTATTGTGCGTGTTAAATTTGGACAGCATTAGAAGAGACCTACTTATATTAGCGTGTTCCGAACGACAGAACACTTGTGACATCACTTTAACATAGTTTTGTCACAGATCTCTTTTAAAAAGCATTTTCGGCAAATTGTTAATTCCTGCCGGCAGGTGAGTACTGTTAGAAAGAAAAATCTTTTCGATATTAAATTTTGTTATGCTTCAGTCGTGGATGGAACCCACGACCTACAGATCAAAAGGGCAACGCACTAGCCACTGAGCTACTGCACCCACCCTCAGCGGTTAATGTGACTGATCTGTGATCTGTAGGTCGTGGGTTTCATCTCCGACTGAAGCACAATTTTAATAAGGAAAAGATTTTACTTTCAAACCAATTCTTTACCCACCTATCGGCAAGAAATTGGCAATTCTTCTTTCGACAGTAACACTTTGCCATGAAAATCTTCTTAAAGAACTCTGTGACAAAGCTCGAAAAAAGTGATGTCACAAGGGTGATCCCTTCTAATACTGTCGAAAATTTTACTGACACAACAGAACTGGAAGAGAAGTTCGGTGGCATCGCAAAGAGCCTTTCTGGCCAAAGTGTGTTCTCTTCGAGTCTCAATATCCTAAACGAATCTAACCTTAAGTAGTTAAATTCCGAGCGCTACATAAAATTCTAAGGCTCAAGTGCAGAAGACGGAACGCTTGTCTTAAAATCAGTCCTTCAGTGGACTTTACGTTACTTAATTTACAAAGGTTTGGGATATGAAAATTTCAAATTTCATCCATCCATTCTTATATTTATCAGAAATGATTTCGCTATCAATAAGTTACTAAATTTCCTACCAGCAACATCTGTTTGCATAAGGCAATGATAGAAATGACAAAACGTAGCGTGAGTATTTGCAATTAAAAATGTGTAAGAAATTCGATCAAAGAAAAAAAAAACAAAAAACAAAAAACGAAAGAAAAACAAATAAACTAAAAAAAGTACAAAAAGGATTCATATCCTTTGCAACATTTGTGCTAGTAAGAAATTTTACTTTATTTTATGCCTTTGTGATAGTATGCCGTATTGCAAGTATGAGTAGTAGTACGAGTAGTAGTATATATAGTAAGTAGATCGTCCTTTGTATATCATTGGAGGATATTATACTATAATGTAGTATGGGGAACGTGGGAATGTTTTTCATTAGCAGTAAACGTGCGCAACTCAGATTTAATGAATTACGCTTCAAGTTGTATGACTATTTGCTTGCCTACGCTTTCATTTAGTACAGTACATATAATAAGTAAATGAACGTATCTGTTCATAGTGATATTTTGTTGTGCCCGCTGCCTTTGGCGACAACACATTGCGCGTACATCCGGTTTAAATTCGTTACAATTGTTCATCGTTTCGTTGACGATGACATCCTTTTGTTTTTTCTTGTGTTTTTTTTTTAATTTTAGTTTTTTTCATTATTCACTTTCTTTTCAAAAAATGTCTTCATTTGCTTTTACTTTTGAGTATCTGTTCTTATTATTATTTTTTTTTTTTTTTAAATTGTTTCTCACTGATGAAAACAGGAAATCAAGTTGAACAATTCTAAACTAGTGTTGGAGGAAGAGAATCAAGATAGACGAGAGAAGATATCTCTTAGAAAAAACAAAAAAAAACAAAAAAAATTAAGGCGAATAAAAAACGTCTACTTCCGTTTGTTTTCGCTGCTCTGATTAGTGTTAATTAGTTCAGCTTTTCTGCGAACATTCGGCATTGTTTTGTTAATTCAGTGAAGAATGCATACAATTTTTCTTTCTTTTTTTTTTTTCGTTTTGGAATGAAAGAAAGAAAAGTTTTTAGTTCAAATATTTTTAAAAGAATTCAAATGAATTCTAGTAATTTTTTTTTTTTTTTTGTTCTGAATCAAATTAAATCAAAACATTTTAAGACTTTTGAAGCATATTGTTCAACCACACCACCAGTCTCAGTGCATTATTTGCCAAGAAAAAAAAGTGAAGAGAAGAACTTTAAATTTGCCAACATATGTTAAAGCATTTAGTAGCACTCATTTAAAAAGGCATCAGTTAAACTAAAACCATTAAAAATTTGCAATTTTTTAAGGATAAAATTTATACCAATTTTTTGGCATTTTTTCTATTACTTGATACTGTGTTGTCTGGAGAGAAAAAAAAAAACGATATGTCGCATTTATAGGCCTCAAAGAGTCCTTTGGCCGAGCTTCTCTTCCGGTACTGTTATGCTTGTTATATTTTGGATGGAGTTAGAACGGACCTAGACTATGTTGGCCGGTTTCGGGTAGAACCCATCTTTTTAGTGCCTTGATACAGAACTTTCTTAGAAGCTCTTTGATGGCAAATTTTTACTGCTGCAAGAATTTGCAAGTGCTTACAAACAAGTGGGTACGGTTCTAAAGAAAAATCTTTTCGATATTAAAATTGCGCTCCAACCGGGTTTTGAACCCACGACCTATAGATCGGAAGGCCAAAACACTAAGCCCACTGAGCTATGGCATAAATTTATAATTTGTTGGGTTTTTGTCCAGTACTGTAAAAATAGTAATACGAAATGCAAATGTTAATGTAAACCATTGAATAACTTCTGAAAATCTGCGCAGAAATTGTAAGGAATCCAGCAGATAAAATGGTCGCTAAATTTAATTCTGGGGTTCATTTGACTCAGTCACGTATGATTTTTTCCATAACATCAACAAAAATTATGAAACGCCACTCTGCTGCAAGATATGCATGAGTCACGTCTGCCCAACAACATAAAGAGATGGCTGGAAAACTACATGAGCGGCAGAAACACATACGTGGAGTTCAAGGACCGAAAATCCAAATGTAGGCGTGTAAAACAAGGTGTCCCGCAGGAGGTTCATGTTCAACCATTACATTTCGAAAATACCGCCTCTCTCCGGCAATATTACGTTCGTCTCGTACGCAGATGATTGCACAATCCTCGCGACGGGTTAAAACCCCGGATGAGCTATCCACCAACATTAACGCCTATATTCGTGAAGTAGCGCAATTTCTCCGTGCAGAAACTTACACCTCTCTCCATAGTAATCAACTGCAACGCTCTTTACTCCATGAACCAAGGAAGTGGGGATCGAATTGGATATCACCATTGACAATAGAAGGATCCCAACGGTCAAAAACTCAAGGATCCTAGGCGTAACCTTCGATAAACTTCTCACTTTCTTCACCCACGCTGCTTGAACTCATGATAGCGTTTGCAAATGCAACAGTGTACTCAAGGCCCTCACTGGAAGTTCATGGGGTAAGGACAGCGAAACGCTACTCATGACATACAAAGCGATAGGCAGAAGAGCACCCTAACAATGCTCTTACCCCAACAATGCTCTTACAAAATACTTAACGGAAGACCTCCGCCTATTGCCAACGTGGAAAAACAATTGTCTAGGAAAACAGGGTGCACTCTGGAGCAGCTCAGGATGGAATACAGTAAGTTCCACAATAATTATCAATCTAGAATTACTCCCGATATACCGAACGAATGCCCCGATTGCGGCCAATCACCGCACGACACAGTAGACCTATTCAATTGTCCCTTGCACCCCACATATTTAATAGCCGTACAGCTCTGGACACACCCACTTGAGGTGGCTACATTTCTACGACTTGACCTCTACGAGGACACGAGCGTCAGCTTGTGCATACTGACGATGACACAAATTTAAGTTGCTACAACAACAACATGAAAGCTGAAACATTATAGCACAAAATCTAGATTTTTGGACGGTTTTAGATTCGTTTTCTGGAAAATTCGCCATAAGGGGTGATGATGAAAAGCAAGTATATATACACCAAAAAGTTTATTTTAAAAAAAAATAATGGAGACCGGTCATACATTTCTCGGCTGTAGATGCGATTTCTGGGTAGCTATTGGATTATTTGTAGATTTCAAGGTATTTTCACGTGCATTTTTAGTAAGAATTAATAGAGGTTAATTATATATTTTATACTTCTGGGAAGACTCTTGAGTCATTCCTACATTTCTTTCCTTTAGGGGCGATTTCTGGGTAGCAATGGTCTTAGTTGTTGGTTTTCAAGTGTTTTATATATTTATTTTATTTATATATTTTACTCTTTTAAAGACGCCACTCTTGAAGATTGGTGGGAGCAAAATATATAAAAATCTAAGAGAGGGTTTGTTTACGGGAAAAAAAATTAAGGAGTTGAAATTATATACAGGTCAGTCAGATATTTGATCCCTCAAAGGCAAGCAAGGTATTCATAAAAACGTTGATTTTATATGGAAGGCTCTTTATGGGCCTAGCTATTAGGGGTACGTATGCTCAGAAAATAATTTGGGTAATAAAAATTAGTGGGATTACTCATATGTATATTTTATTCCCCTAAAGGCACTTTGGGTTCCTAGGAGCCTCTGGGAGAAATTTATGATAAAGAAAAAATTAATTGTATAAGGGAGCCTTTCCAAGGAGGTAAGTACGTTCAGAAAAAATCTTAAGAAGAAAAAATTAATAGAGGTTGGGATGTTTAATAATTTCACACGAAATATTTTTCGATGTTAATGTCGAAATGCGAGCATCTTTCGTTTGTCTTGATTTTGTATTTCGTATAAGTGAATTCTTTCATTCATTAATATTTTTAAATAATTTTTATATAGAACTCTTGTGTGGCTATTATGGAAGTAATATTTTTTAAACGTTTAGTCTATTTATTACTGCTGCTATTGTTGTTTTGTTGTAGTGCATATTTTTTGTATGTGCATTTATTATAGATTTTTTTTTTTATAAAACGACATATACTTGAAAAAATATATATGCATATTGTCAGTGACACTTGCTTACCCTTATAATGTTGTTGCTGTTGCTGCTAAATTTTTTTCTCTTATTTTTTCTTTACATTTTTCTTCATCTTTATAATCTGCTTCTTACTTATATATGCTTCTTACTTATATATCTATGTTGCAATAAATTACAAGAATACTTAAATCTGCTTGCTACATGCAATTTGGGGTGAGTTCATGCATGTGCTGGCGCTTGTAATTTTACATCAAAGGCAAACAATCCAGTGAGGAAATTGAAGCAAGTAGTATATGATTGAAGATAGGCATATGTCCTACAGAATTTTTAGGTTAGAGAATACTCATACAGGATATGTTTAGTAAAGCCGATATGTGAAGTTTTCTTTAAAGAATTCTTCAGTTGAAATTGGAATTGCATTACATCTTTTCCCACTGGGAATATTTACATTTTTACCTTAGCCTAAGTTGCTTTTCAGAATATCTCAACTTCTTTGTACACTTCCTCGTGATCTTTATTTCGCCTTTTCAACGATTATTTCATCATCTGCAGCTCAACTGAACTCAACATATCAACAGCATCCGAATATTTTTATGCATGACTGTGTTAAGAGAGCATATTGCAACAACGAACAACATATTGTATTGTGTTGTTCTATTTTAAATTTATATACTACAATACAACATATGTACATGTGTATGTATGTATGGATGTGAGTATGTATGTGTTTATATTTATGTATGCGTGTCATATAACTTCTGCTACTATGCCGTCTGTTGTTGAATGCTTTATAACAGTGTGTACATCCATTTTAGCATATAAACAAATATACCCCTTACAGATGCTTCTATTGTTATTGGTCTTGATGTACCTCAGCCAACGTCTGCGTGTGTGTCACAAATGCGTGATTAAATGCAAAATTGGATTTTTATTATTTGTTTGCAAAAGATGTTAAATTTCTTTTTTTTTTTTTACATGCCATCATTTAGACAAAAGTGAAAACAAAAAATACACTCACACACACACAAACACAAAGGGGACAGCACGTACATTCTGTGCGTATGTGTGTGTGTGTGTGTGTGCCTTTAACCTATTATATTGTATGCATATGGTTGTTGTTGCATATTCTTTTGTTGATGCTTTTAATTTTAGTTTTATAATTCATTTTTTCATCATCTTCCAACTACGTCACTATGCATATTTTTTGAAGGTACGTCAGTGCGTCAGCTGTTAAAGTGGCATACTGCATTTTTAATGAGATTCAAAAAAAAAGCAAGAGGTGCGAAAGGGAAGGTGTAACAATAGATAAAATTGAAAAATTGGATAAAGTAAATTAAAAAGAAAAAAAAAAATTTAATCAAAAGCGAAGTTGCGAAATTTCTATATGTAAACTACTTTCGAAAACAAATTTTTTTTGTATTGGAGATATGTGTGATTTTCATTCGATGGCATTCATACTCACTGAGATACAGGTTTTGATGAAAAAATGTGCATATCTTCAGTTTCAGTTCAAATAATTTGTATTAAAGTTCTCAAAATAGGAAAACATACTTTCGAAAATGTACTTTTGTATGCGAAGTAGGCGTGGTTGTTATCCAGTTGAGCTAATTTTAAAGTAAATTGATTCAATAATAAAAGCTACTTCGTATACTGAGTTTCAGCTTGATAGCTTTAAATTTACATGCGTTAAATCAAAAATGATATGTTCGAAAATATACTTTTGTATGGAAGCTATGTGCAATTTTCACTGGATTATATTTATACTCAAAAATCTTGATTTGTCTGTGAAAATAATCTTATATGTCGAGTTTTAATACGATTGATTTATATTTACATTCACAAAATTCGGAAAGTATACATTCGAAAATGTGTATGTTATTAAACTGCTTAATATAAATCCGTAGGCCAAGTTACAGCTCGCTACCTTTAAATTTACATGCGTTAAATCAAAAATGCTATGTTCGAAAGTATACTTTTGTATGGAAGCTAAGTGAAAATTTTACTGGATTATATCTATACTCAAAAATCTTGATTTGTTCGTGAAAATAATCTTATGTGTCGAGTTTTAGTTCGATTGATTTATATTTACATTCACAAATTCGGAAAATATACATTCGAAAACATACTTTTGTATGAAAAATAGGTAATATTTTTATTCAATTATACACAATTTTATATATGTTATTAAACTGCTTAATATAAATTCGTGACCGAAGTTATAGCTCAATATCTTAATATTTACATGCAACAAGTCGAAAAATATATGTTCGAAATCGTAATTTTGTATGGGAGCTATGTATGATTTTCATTCAAATGCATTCATTTATAAACATATTCGTTAGATGGTAAAAATATGCTCATTTACTAAGTTACAAGTTCATAGCAATATATTTACGCTAGTTAAGTCAATATAGATATGTTCGAAATTGTATTTTGATATGTTATTTATAGTGATTTTCATTAAATCAAATCGTAGATCAGTTGATAACTCCTATTTTATCAAGTTGAAACAGAAAATTGAAAACGAACCTTTTGTTGCTTTTCCATTGACGCGTTTTACTACTTAATGTAATTTTCTTTTTTTGTCTAATGTAATTATTAATTTTTATATATGCAATTAATTCAATTTTATTAAATATGCATTGCAATTGCATAAATTTCACATTTAAATACTTCC
This sequence comes from Megamerina dolium, assembly GCA_963854835.1. Lineage (NCBI taxonomy): Eukaryota > Metazoa > Arthropoda > Insecta > Diptera > Megamerinidae > Megamerina > Megamerina dolium. The sequence continues at coordinate 19,272,694 of OY978528.1, forward strand.
CAAAAAATAATTTATTCATTTGCACATACACATTTTGCCCAAACTGAAATGCTTAAATGCATTTATTGTGGCTATAATGGCAACCATTAGCCCACGAGCATAATGCAATTGTATTTATAATACCTATATATTGCGCATACCACCTAATACAATTGAGTGTGTATCCACAGAAAAGAGAATAAAATATGACTATATTCAAAATTTGTAGAATAATTCAAAATACTCAATTGCATTGTATGAGATTAAATCCCAATAGTAATTATACCTCTTGTAAGTAGTTACCTAGTAGATACTTAGTGTAGTTACACTAAGTAACCAGTTCTATATTAATACTGTTATACTAATACTCATTTTTTATAAAGGTCACACTTTTTTTTTGTATTTTTCACTTTTCTCTGAAATATGGCAACTGCTTACCAACTAGTTACACTGCATATAATATCATATTAGCTTTAGAGTTCTAATTTTAATAGTGGCAATATTATAGTGATATAACAAATGCATTCCTGTGCATAAAGTCAGAAAAAAGATATTCGAGAACATAATTTTGTATGGGAGGTAGGCGTGGTTTTTATCCAATTCCACTAATTCTTGAAGTTATAATTGCGCTGCTAAAAAGAATTTTTTGGACCAAGTTTGGACTCAATAGCTTTATATTGCATGCACAAACCGCGAAATCATATATTCAAAAATATATTTTTATATGGGAGGTAAGCGTGATTTTGATCCAGTATCGTCTTTTTGTATTATCTTTTATTATTTGGTAAATAAAAAATTGGATGTGTCAAGTTTCAGCTGCAATGATTTATATTTTATGTCGCAAAACCAAAATATCTATGTTCGAAAATATTATTTGTATGGGAAGTAGATGTGATTTTCATCCAATAACGTTTTTTTTTTTATATTATATTAGTTGTTACAAAGAATATTATGTGTCAAATTTCAGCTGCAGCATTTTATATTTCTGTGCGTAAAATCATAAAAATAAGTTCGAAAATATAATTTTGTATGTGAGATAGGAGTGATATTCGATCGATAATGCCAATACTTAAAGATGTTAATTTGTTGGTTAAAATAATGATATACACCCAGTTTCAGTTTTGTATACCCGTAATTCTGTTTGCAAAGTGATAAAACATATGTTCGAAAATATATATTTATATGAGAGTTAACCTTGGTTTTGATACGATTAAGCCCATTTTCGAAATTGACTATTCGTTGATGAAAATAATTGTATATATTGAGTTTCGGCTCGTTGGCTTTCGAATTCGAACATATATAGTATATTTTTGTATGATAGACCTATACTCAAAGATGTTCATTAGTTGCTGAAAATATTAATATACACCCAGTTTCAGTTTTATATACCAATATTTCTATTCGCAAAGTAATAAAACATATGTTCGAAAATATATTTTTATATGAGAGTTATGCTTGATTTTCATCCAAATTAAATCCATTTTGGAAAATATGTTTTCACTGATAAAAATTAAATTTCGTATCGAGTTTCATCTCGATAGCTATATAAATTCGAACAATTCGAGACAAAGACAAGGCTAAATTTACTTTGGTGATAGATGTAAGTACAAATACTCATATATACACACTGTTCTACATTACCTACCAAATCAATAAATATTTGACTCCTGAGATATAGGATTTAAAAATATATAAAACGCCTATAGATATGCTTTATTTTATTTCTCCTTGTGCATATTGAGTAATATGTACTTTAAATCGAATGCAATTGTAAAATACAACACTTCACATATACACATGCATATCTATATTGTCCCTACTACATATGTTTATATAAAATTTCCATAGTAATAACATTACCATCATCATCATCATCATCATAATCATCATTATCATCTTCATTAACATGAAAATGCAATTTTATTTCCTGCTTGATGGCAACACTGCCACTGTGGTATGGGTATGGTAGTGTGATTATTCTAATATACTCAATCTATATAAACATGAATTGTATGCATATGTATATGTATGCGTTTATATTGCTCATTGTTAATAGTATTGAATAATGCTCGTACTAGCTATTGTTATTATTGTTATAATGGTATGTGGATATAGTGTTATCAATTGTTTTCCACAAAACTTATGTTCGATTTACACTCAAGCTAGACTCTCACAATGTACACACACACACACACACACACACATTGCGACTATAATATGTGTGTACTCATAGGTATGAACTTGTAGGCTATGTACGTACGTATGTAATATCAACCATATTTACATAATGGAAATTTGTGTAAAAACGTTTTGTATTGCTCGTAACATTGTTGTTGTTGTAGTTGTTGCTGCATATTATTGAACATTTATGGAGTGCACACACATATTGATGTATACATAAGTGCATATGAATGCATATGTATATGGATGTCCATGTATGTGCGGGTATATATGAATTTGGAATGTTGCATAGATAATTAATGCATCATGCATTGCATTGCATTGCATCATACATATATTGCATTTTGTATGCATGTATGCAATCTTAAATGAGTTCATAACTTTTCACCTTTACTGTTGAATATTAAAAGCTTTAAATGTAAGTGTATCGATATATGTATGTACTATGTATCTATATGCATATGCATATGGCTTGTTGACTAAAGGTTGATATTTTATACATGCATAAATATTGAGTATAAGTTAAGCTAGCTACCATATACATAATATTAATTGTTATTATTATTATTGATAAGTACATTGTTATCGTATGTGAGATAGTTGTATAGTATGTACATATTGCACAGTAGTCTATTAAAGGTAACAATGACAATTAAAATTATTTACAATAAATATTCGGAAGTCATGAGCTTTGGTAATACAAAAAAACATAAATAAACTATACTACATATAAAAGAAACTAAATTATATTATGATGGTAAATTCAAAATAATAGCAAAAGCAAACTTTTGTATAGAGTATAGGCATGGTTTTCATTTCAATCCAACTATTCGAATATTTGTCGATTTCTGAAATTAAAATAATCGTATATACTATATTTCATACGGCTAGTTTTATATTTACGTGAACAGTGTGTGAAAATATTCAATCGAAAATAGACTTTTGTACGAAAGGTCGGCGTGATTTTTATTCAAAAAAGTTAATTTTCAATATTATGCCTTTCTTAATAAAAAATAATCTTATTTATTGAATTTCACGTGCTTAGTTTTATAATTTTGGGCACAAATTTAGAAAATATCCATTTCAAAACATACTTTTGTATGGGAGGTATGCATGATTTTTATCCGATTATGTTTATTATTCACATCAGATCTTCGTTGGTAAAAATATGCTTGGGTACCAATTTTCAACATGATAGCTTTATTTTTAGAAGTTCAAAATGTGAAAAAATACGTTGTCAGGCATAATTTTGTATGGGAGATATGCGCAGTTTTTATCTGATTTTGTTTATACTTTAACTGGATTATTCATTGGAGAAAATATATTCACGTAGCCAATTTCAACATGATAACTTTATGTTTAAGAGCTGAAAGTGTGAAATATCACATTTAAAAGCCTAATTTTGTATGGGAGATAGCTGCGATTTTTATCCAATTGTGGTCATTCTTCATATTAGTTATTAATTGGTAAAAATATACTTATGTACCAATTTTCAGCACAATAACATTTTTTTTTTTGGAGTAAAATTTGAGAAAAAATACGTTGGCAAGCCTAATTTTGTATGGGAGATATGCGCAGTTTTTATTTGATTTTGTTTATTCTTTAAATAGATTATTTATTGGAGAAATTATTTTGAATTATTTATGAAGCAAATTTCAGCATGATAACTTTATGTTTAATAGCTGAAAGTGTGAAATATCACATTCAAAAGCATAAGCTGCTGCGCTTTTTATCTGATTATGTTCATTCTTTATAGTAGTTATTAATTGATAAAAAAAAAACACTTATCTACCAATTTTCAGCACAATAACATTTTTTTTTTTTTTTTGGAGTAAAAGTTGAGAAAAAATACGTTGACAAGCCTAATTTTGTATGGGAGATAGGCGCAGTTTTCATCCGATTATATTCATACTTCAAATTAATTATTCATTCCAAAAAATATATTTATGCAGCAAATTTCAACATGATAACTTTGTGTTTAGGAACTGAAAGTGTGAAATATCACACTCAAAATGATAATTTTGTATTGGAAGTGGAAGAGGTTTCTATACAATTGTCTTAATTCTTAAATTTGAATATTAATTGTTGTAAACATATTGATTTTATGCTCGTTATTTTTATTTTTACACTTATTCTTAAGCTTATGCATTTACAGGTCACCGGTATCTTCATTTGGTTTCATCTCTCACATTCACTCTCTTCATTTCGCTCGTCTTATTCACTCTATTATTTTTTTTAGCAACATCTACAAATTTTATCCCCTTACATCAATTGCCCATATTTTCATACGAATGCAGTAACTTTATTGTATTTTTGGCAACACAAACAATATTGCTATTCTTGTTTATTTCCAACAATTTGTTATTGGCAATTGCTGATGCAAGCAAAATATCAAGTACATATGTTGTATGATAAAATTTTCAAATTTTAGAAAATTGTTAACTATTTTATTTTTATTTATTTGCTATCATTTACTATTATTGGTATTATTGACAATAAAGTATGTTATATTATAGAATTACTTATCTACACTCGTAATCCCTCTATGTATACATTTGGGGTGTATGGGAATATGTTTGGAGCATAGAGCATTGCAATACAAAAAAGAATTGTTTATCTGCTATTTTCAAATTAATATTTTCAAACAATTCTTTTCGTATAGAGTTTATCACAAATAAATGGCCAAAATATACAAACAGACAATATAAAAATCGTGCAAGGGGATGCTTATGTGTATAAGTATAAGTATAAGTATAAGTATAGGTATAAGTATAAGTATATCAGTGAGCTTGTCTATAATTAGAAATATGCCTAAATATCATAGAAATGACAAAACAATTTATGGACGATGGATAACATATTTAATACCTTTAAAGGATTTCAAACAGCTATGCGGTTATTTTCATATATTTTTCAGTTCATTTTGCAGGGCTGCTTTAGAAGGCTGGAGATAAAAGGTAAGTATGTTCAGAAAAAATGTCGGGAAACACAAATAAATGTGAGTGAGTCATATATTTTAACCATCCCCCCCCCCCCTCCAAAGGAACCCTAGAACCCAATTTTATGAAAATGACAATTTTGAAGGGGTAGTCCCTCTAAGTATTGGATATAAGTGGTAAGTATGTTCGGAAAAACTGTTGTTCAAGAAAAATTTATGAGAATAAATTATACATCTAATATCTCTAAAGACAATTCGTGAACAATTAAGGGGTTATTAGCGATTTTTGTGACATTTGTTTAAGTTTGACTACTATTTCTCTGCATAATACCCACCACATCACAACCATTTATAGGCTTAAGAATTTTTCTAGAAACCTCATGGAATAGTGGTATCAATAATGAGCTTAGTATTATCACGTTCCGATCTTATTTTCCGTTTCCGTTAAAAATTAAAAACAATTTCAATTTTAGTACTTTCACTGAATTGCTTATAACTTGAGTATTTGTGAATAAATTTTCTTTATCCATACATCGTTTTTTTTTTTTTATCAAAGAACTAACTCTATGAAAAAAGCATAAATACGATTTATATTTTTGCCGATTTTTTTACTCGATTTTGGATGACGATTTTGTTCCAAAAAAGTTAATTATTTTAAATAAGTTGATCCATTGCATGTAAACCAATAATTACTTGGAAAATATTGCTAATAATTATAGTTAGCATGTTAAATTATCTTTACTTTGATATATTGTACAATTGAATTGATAATTTTCTGCTAGAGATATGATCCAAAGAGTACAACTACCTTCGAAAATAACTTTAAAAAACGTTTTTTTTAAATATTAGTTGCAATCTCCTCCATTGAAAATAATTTAATACGATTTTCAAATTTAAGAGAGACTTGAATTTTATTTTCTGCCTGGTCACATTAATAGATATTAATCGTACCACTTTTAATAGTTGAATATTTCTAAATTTTCATTATTTCTGAGCAAAAAAAAAAAAAAAAAAAAAACAAACAAAAATCCATTTATATTTGACTCATAATATAATATTGTTGCTTCTTTATTATTACAAAATTTTTAGCATCAACACAACAGAAAATAATTACAATACCAGCGGCAAATTAAAATGACATATATGCATATACGTACGTACACATATACAAAAATATACACACACATAGAGAATACTATTTAAAACACAAGGAAATTTGTTTAGAAAAATCTACCAACAAAATTACAAAAACAAAAAAAAAAATGATCAGATTCATTACAAGCTCATCTACACATGCAAATATGTGTAGCGTAACAAATCGTATTTAAATTTACCTGTGCGTTGCGTTTGCTGTATAGTGTTTTAATATCGTTCTGGCATTTGAGAAAATTTCCTCTCCACAAGTCGAACGTAACATAATTTACATCCACCCAAAAACCCTTATACTCGTGTGCCACTCATTCTAGTAAAGCAACAACATTGAATGAATTTGTAATGGCAATACTAACAGCAGCAGCAGCAGCAGCAACAATAACAGCAATAGCAAGTAAGCAAGCGGCAGGCAGTAGCAGCACATGGATAATTTATTTCGTTTAATTTTCTTGTCTTTCAACTTCCTTTGTTGCATATTCTGTGTTGTATTTTATTTTCATATTATTTTTGTTATCCTTCAGCTTCTTCTTCTACCATTTTTTTTTTTTGTTGCGTTGTTTCTGATTTTCTTCATCGTTTGTAAATTTTAATTTTAATTTTATTCGCATAACGTACGCTGTGGCAGTTGTAGTGTTGATAGCAATAACAACAGCAACTACTACAACGACAACTACGACAGCGATAATAACAATTTTCTATAGAAAATTCATTCCTACACGCATCATAAACGAGCTCAACTGCCTTAAATGCACACCGGCGTATAAAGGAGCACATAATGTTGATAATGTCTAAATGCCCTGTAGGTAAAGAATCTACATAGTCTACATAATGGAGTACCGCACTTGAATAGGTTTCCTCTCATATATGCCACAGAGGCACAGAGGCATTTTACTATGGCAAAAAACAAGAAAAAATATTGATTTTTTGTTTCCCCAATTTCTTGGTGACAGATGGGTGCCGTTCGAAAGAAAAATCTTTTCGGTATTAAAGTTGATGTCTCAGTCGGGGAAAGAGTGCAAGACCTAGGCCTCAGAAGGTTAACACACTAGTCACTCAGATACATCACCCCGGGAAAGAAGATAGTGGCGTAGACATGTTCTGGTAGATTGTTAGAGTGTGTCATTTCATCCTTTAGGGAGCAATGTTAATGAAATTTATAAAAATTAGCATTGTACGAAGTATTTAGAAAATCCGACAATGACATAAAAATTATAAGGACTAAGAAGAGAAAGGAGTACTTGTGGATAAAAGACATAAACACATCTTATACCCGACTTTCAACTCTGATTGCGCCACTCTTACTTACTTACCTATGTAGTCATTATAACCGAAAATCGATTTAGACCGAATCTAGCATGCTTCCCCAGCCAGCTCTTTCCTTCGCTAGCTAACGCCAATTAGAAATTCTAAGCGCTGTTAAGTTCTCCAGTGATTGGTCTTTCCACCGGAGGTTAGGCCAGCCTCTTCTGCGTCATTCACCAGTGGGTTCGAAATATAGGACCTTCTTAGCCGGAACATGTTCTTCCATACGCTCGATATGACTTTGTTAACGCAACCACTGAATTTTAATGCGTTCTACTATGTCGGTGTCGGTATAGAGCTCATAGAGCGCATGGTTGTATCTTATTCGATACGCGCCACCAACGCAAATATGTTCAAAAATCTAGCGTAGGACTTTTCTCTCAGGAAAACTCCAAGCATTCTCTCATCTCAGGTGGAAACTGACGAAGCTTCCGCACCATATGTAAGGACAGACATGATGTGAGGCTTGTAGTGGGGTTTGCGCGTCTCGAAAAAGGGCACGACTTCTCAATTGCTTACTTAGGCCACAGTAGCACCTGTTAGCAAGAGTGATTATTCGCAATATCTCTAGACAAAGTCCTTCACTAACCCAAAAATTACGTGCTGTCCAAGACACAGTGATTCTTGGTTTGTTGACGCTAGATACTTTACCTTGCCCTCGTTCACCGTAAGACCCATTCGACGCGACTCTCTTTCCAGCTCTTAGAATGCTGCAGTGACTGTTCGTGTGTTCATACCGATTAATCCAATGTCATTAGCAACCGCCAACAGCATGAAGAAGTTGCACGATAACGAATCACCTTGTCTGAAATCCCGTTGGGTATTAAACGACAGGGACAGGTCCTTTCCAATTTTCACCGCACAACGGTAGCTATACAGTACCATTCTGCAAAGACGAATGAGCTTCGCAGGAATGCAGAACTCAGACATTGTTATGTAGAGGTAATACCTTGACGGACTGTAGAAAGCGGCTCTGTACTCAACAAATAGATAGTGTGTGTCAATCTGTTTCACTTTGATATTCTCCAGAATTTGACGCAGTGTGAAAATCCGGTCGATGCTAGATTTACCAGGTCTGAAGCCACACTAATTAGCTACAATCAGATTGTTGAGCATAGGCTTCAATATTTCACACAGTACGCTCGATAGGACCTTATATGTGATGCTAAGAAGACTTATACCATGGTAGTTGGCGGAAATTGTGGGGTCCCCTTTCTTTTTTACGGGGCAAAGAAAACTGAGCATTGGGCCTGCTTTCATCCGATCATATTCTGCTTCTGAATTGGTGCATGCTGGTGAGTAGCTCATCACCTCCGGTCTTAAACAACTCGGCACACAAGCCGTCAGTACCTGAGACTTTGTTGGTTGGTTGGTAGAACATCTACAAAATCATCCATGATTGGGAAGTTCGGGAAATCTCTTCCACTGGCGAAATTGTTCGTAGGGTCGCCATTCACTAACGTGGCGAAGTGTTCCCTTCATAAGCTCAGTACACTCTAGATACCTGTCACCAGATTCCCGACACGACAGGAAGAAGCTCTGGGATTTAATACGTTGCTCAGGCGCTTCGAGTCTCATTTTTGTCTCATTGCCCCACTCTTTCAATTTCGTGAGTGTGATTTCACTTCGAATTTCTGCCTATTTTTAAAAAACAACAAATTCTACCAAATACTTATTTTATATTTATGTTGCTTAATTTGTAAAGCGTGAAATTTATTATTACCAACGTCGTCGACAGCGTCATCACCAACGTTGTAATTTTCTTTGACATTGTTATTGTATAAATGTCGCAACAACAACAACAAATAGGCCTAATTCGAATAATATCAGAATGTGTCCATGTTGTTATTGTTGTTGTTGTTTTGTCACTGCTTTAATTGCACATTTATTTTCATGTCGTTGTCGTTGTTGTTGTTGTTGTTCTGTTCTGTTCTGTTCTGTTTTGTTGCTCTTGCCACTGTCGAAAAGTGCAATTCCCATTACAAATGTTCCGGTTGTTATGATTTTGTTGCCATTTGTTGTCGCATTAGAGTAAAAAACAACAATAACAAATGAGAAAAAAAAACACATTGACTTTTTTTTAGGCAAACGACACATATTCGGTAGGAACATATACATACATACAACACAAGCCCTTTCACCTTAGCGCAATACACTTCAATGCATCCCTTAGCAGTGCAGTAAACGAGTCAGCACCATTATGATATTGTTTTTGTGGTGAGGTGTGATGCGACTGTGTTTGTGTGTGGTGTGGTATAATATGGTCTCATCCTTTGAGATGATCATAGGTAGAAAGACAATGATTCTAGTTGGGTTGGTTATGTACTGATGCGCTTCTGTATAGGGAGACATACAACTATAATTCGCGCCCTTGTTATCTTTATTGGCTTCGGAGTTATTGTTGTTGTTGTTGTTGTATTTTGTTTTTAATGAAACATTTTTTAAATGTTCATATACACACATATGCCTATTCCTTCGGTGTAGCTATGCGTGAAAAAGTTAAATTGCTTCAAATAATTGTCTCCATGTTAGATTATTTTTTGTTTCAATGTACAGCTTTGTTAATAGTTCCCGGTAGACAAATTTGTGAACTCATTCCATTGATATAGATATGATGTTAGTGCTTCTAACTGGTTGAAAATGATGAAAAAAATATATTGAGACGTGTATTTCATCTGTTTCAGTCTATTTTTAAACTTATTCATTAGCAAATTGCATTATATGCATTAAGATTTTGCCCCATTGAAAATATATGGATTTGAAACCATAATTTTGTATTGGAGATAGGCGTAGATTTAATCTAATTTCATTTATTTTCATACTGTTGAATGATTTTGTAAATATAATCTTATGTGCCAAGTTTCAATTAGGTAGCTTTAAGCTTTGCCACGCAAAATGTGAAAATATACATATGGGAGCAAACTTTTATATGGGAGATAGGCATGATTTTAATCTGATTCCATCTATACCCAAACATGGTAATCAATTATTTAAAAAAATGGTATATACAAAGTTTCAGCCAGTTAAATACATTTCTTGCGTCTAAAGATTAGAAATATGCGTTTGAAATCATATTTTTGTATGGCAGCTAGGCGTAATTAATATCCGATTGCACTTATTTTGATGCACAGCTCTACATTAGTGAATATAATCATGCGTACGAAATATCAACTCGATAGCTTAATATTTACATGTGAAAAGAGTGAAAAAATACATGCTGAAGCATGAATTTGTATAGAAGATTGGTCTGGTTTTTATCCGTTTCATCACATTTTCAAGAATGTGTGTTCTATAGTAAAATTAAGCCTGCATACTAAGTTTCAGAACTATAGGCTTACATTTACTATGCTCACAATTTATAAAAAAAAATACATCTATGTAACATGCTTTTGTATGGAAGATAGTCGTAGTTTTCATACGATTTGGCCCATTCATTAAGAAATGTGTTTGTTTATAAAAATAATGCTACGCACAAATTTTCAGCAAAATTGCCTAATAATTGCGGCAGATATCGCAGGAGACGGGTCTAGTAGCGATTCTGATCATTAACGTATATATTCTTCCATAACTGACACTTCTCTTTATTGAAGGTCCAAGCATAAACTCACACTGGGTGCCGTAGCGCAGTGGTTAGTGTGTTGGACTTCTGATCTGTAGGTCGTGGGTTCAATCCCGGCCGAAGTATAACAAATTTAATATCGAAAAGATGGAAGAGAACCTCGGCCGAAGAGACCTTCGGGGCGTATAAATGCCGAATATTTATTTTTTTTTTTTCTTTTTATGTAACTCAATAATCTCTTGACTGTATGAGTGTTACGTAAAAAATTTATTATTAATTCTATCTTAGATATTCCAAAGTTTACGACAACGTCACGACGATCTCTATCATGTTCACATCTCGTTGAGCAACTAGTAGTGATATGAACTAATATCGGCAACTCGATGGTTTGGATGTGATATTTCACAAAAAAAGGCCAACTGTGGTCTATAGAAAGGGGACGACTGTCTTCTATATCGACCTTGTGAGACCACGCCGAAGCTGCTCACTTGCCAGAAACTTCTTGAAGTTTACTGGATTATTTTGCCAAGCCCTCCTTACTAACCATACCTTGAGTATTTCGACTGTCATTCATTCCGGTTATTATATGTCTTTTCACAAAAACAAGCATCATAAAATAGCACAACAACACGTCACTGTTAACAATTACATTTTCGATGTGGTGTAGGACTTCGTCTATCTTGGAACCTGCATCAACAACTGTAATGACATCAGCCTGGATAACATGTATAGGATAACTCTTACTAACAGATGATACTTTGGGCTGAGTGAGCAATTGAGTAGTCGAGCCCTCTCTCGAAGATCGAAAATCGCACTCTACAAGCCCCTCATTATTCCTGTCCCAACATATGGTGCAGAAGCCTGGAAAATTTCCACCAGGGATGAGAGGATGCTTGGAGTTTTCGAGAGAAAAGTTCTTCGCAGGATCTTCGGACCTATTTTCGTTGATGGCGAGTACCGAATGAGGAACAACGATGAGCTGTATGAGCTGTACGCTGACTTTGACATAGTCAGGCGAATCAAAATCCAGCGGCTTCGCTGGCTGGGTCATGTCGAGCGAATGGAAGAAGACGCTCTGGCGAAGAGGTTATTCAATTCGGCACCTGCTGGAGGGCACAGAAGAAAGGGAAAACCAAAACCCTGTTGGAAGGACCAAATGTTGGGTTATCTGGTGGCGCTTGGAATATCCAATTGGCGTCAGCAAGCGAAGAACAGAGAAGACCACATAAGAAGAAGAAAATAGCACGACAATCACTTTTTGTCAATAGGGGCTATGTCTTTCATGAGTCGATTAATTGAACTACCACACCAACTACATACGATACGACCACCAGTATACGATACTACTTGCCACCAATATAAAATACAAAATACAAAATACATTACAATTCCTTTTCGGTTTTTTGTTTTTACTTCGGAAGAAAGGGGTGACGCAAAGATTTATGTGACTCTTTTTTTATCATGTCATATCATTTCGGTCTGGTGTGAGGTACATATGTGCGAGGATACACACATAAAGCAGAGTGTAAGAGAGCTAATACAATTGTAACGAAGATAATACCATTTAAGTTTTACAACAAAGTGTTTTATGCCTCATAAGTTGCATGAGATATATCCCAACGGACACATACAGAGACAACTTTTTGTGAGTTTATCAGAAGGGAGAAATTATGTTTGAGCATCCAAGCGGGCTTCTAACAAAATCATTTATTTTTTTCGCTGCATTTTGAAACCAGTGATAATAAGAGCAATAATCAATCAATAAGATAATCACATAGATTTAATCGTTAGCATATTTGATTATTACGATTATAAATAAACCATAAATAAATCTCTGAGGAAGATATTTAATATTTTGATTCGGTTGACGACTAAATTTCAAAATCATTAGCTAAGAGGAGCATATATTCATCCTCTCATCATGATTTCATTTTATTTAATCACATGTATAATGAAATTTGGAAAATTTCAACACTTAACTGATTACATTTAATGATATCTGTTTTCTCATTAATTAATCTCTTGAGTATCATCACAGGTATTTGTGATTGTGATGTCGTAATTTGATTAGAATACCTCCATAGTAAAAGTATGTAAATATTCCTTTAGCGAATAATTTATGCAGTTAAATGATTGAAATTTATGTTATTTCCAACTATAAATTCAAAGAACATACATTTTGTAGGAGAGCTCCAGTGAGCTAAGGTGTGGATAAAGGGGTTAAATCGATTTGATAGAAATATTAAGGCAAAAGAGTTATTGAGTGTAAGTAATAGAATTTATCGCATTAGAGGGGAGATTTCTGGGCAATTTGTTAATTTTTAGGCCCTTTTGAGATAATCTTTTATGAAAATCCCTTTGAGGACTAGACTAGAACTAGACCAGGACTAGACTAAGACCAGACTAAGGACTAAGAATTTTTGAAAAAAAATACTACGAAAGAAAAATTAATGGAAGTCTGTCATATATCTCTCCTCTTTAGGATAGATTGCTTGGTAACTACTTCATACATTTTGTAGGGGAGCCCCCACAATGGATTAACACAGGGGCTAATTTTGTTTCGAACAAATATTGAATAGTAAAAATTAATGTGGATTAATCATACATTTTATCGGAGCGGTTGAAATAAAATTTTTAAAAAATTCAAAGTAGGCTAACACAATTTTTTAGCAAAGGGACGTTTGGTTGAGACGGAGTCCTCTTTAAAAGTCAGATGTCTTTCGGTACTGAAAAATTCGTTTCAATTAATTCAAGGTATAATTAAGTACTAGAGAACTTAGGAAACTTTTACAAAATATGATTCGTGTGGCTTGCTGATAGAGAAAAAAAGATAGAGTTGATTTTCTAAAGTACTATAAATTTGTGTGAAAATGATCATCTTAGTCGGCCTTAGCAAGATTAGGTTAGGTTATGTGACTGCCCTCTCTCTGAGAGGACACACTTAGGGCAGAAAGGCCCATTGTGATACCACAGAGCTTCTTTTCCAATACTGTTGTACGTGTTAAATTTGGACAGCATTAGAAGAGACCTACTTATATTAGCCGGTTCCGAACGGCAGAACAGAGCACTTTTTTAAGAATCATTTTTGGCAAATTGTTACAGTCGAAAAAATTGCCAATTCTTGCCGACAGTTGGGTACTGTTCGAAAGAAAAATCTTTACGATATTAGATTTTGTTATGCTTCAGCCGGAGATTGAACCCACAGATCAGAAGGTCAACGCACTAACCACTGAGCTACGGCACCCACTCGGACTTAGCAAATTCAAAATGCAATTTATATTTCCTCTAATATTTAAAAAAAAATATTATATTGACGTGCTCTAAAACCGACAGCCATTACTTCTGACTGCGGCTAGATCGAAGAATATATGAAAAGTGTGGAAAACCCAGGACTTCAGATACGTGAAGGCTGCCAGTCACCTTTCTTAAGATCAGAACCGTTAAGGTACCCTTAAGCTGTAAGCATTAGTTGGAACTATGAAGCTCAATAAAATATTTCCATTGGATTAACGCAAGAAAACAAAAAATGTGAAATAATCGATTGGGTTGTAAAGACTTCTAGAGAGCCAGAGTTCTAGTACTGTTGTTGCTCTCATTTAGTAAATTTTTATTTCGAATTTTGCCGAATCTTGATTTATTTAATTACACAATTAAACATATTGAATTGCTGACAAATATCATTATACGAGAGAGTAAGAAAAGGTGTCCAATAAAAAAGCATTTATTATAGAAGAGATGAATCCAGTGGAATATTAAGGTGAACAGGTGAGCAAAGGAGTTTTTTTTTTTTTTGTGCCGAAAATATAATAAACATTTCTTCTTCGTCTATATAAAAGCACATAGCGTACAGACAGCGTTCATTTTACACGTCTCCATAATATATTTACACGCAGCATATTCGACATTTTAGCTACATTTCAGTTTCCTCTCTTCTTAATGCTCGATGAAGAAATGTCTATGTTGTCGGCACGTTTTAAACCGTTAAAAATAGTAATTTTTAAAATGCTTGCGCATTGTTACGTGAAATATTTACCTCTCACAGTTATTGTTGTTCTTTTTAGTGAGTTCATGAGGCACTACCGACGAGGGAGGGAGCGAGGGAGAATCACTACTTGAATGAGGGAACAAACAAGTGAGTGGGTAAAGGATAATTTGGTTTGCTCTTGCCAAATTGTAATCACAGTCAGAGAAGGACGGGGGAGAAAGAGTGCTAACGAAGAAGAAAAGTAGAAGGTGAAGGAATGAATAAGAAACATTCAGTGAAGCATCTAAATTTGCAAGACTTTTTCACTTTGATTGCGCGCGAATCTCTTGCACAAATGATGGCAAAGTTTACGACGCGTGCAAACGCGCAACGTATTTATGCGTACACCAGCAGCGAATAAAATACATCCAGTTCTCATCGTCATCATCGTACTTGTTGTTTTTGCCTTTATAGCAACTCTAAAAGCAACTCCTCCATCGCTTGTGGAAACATTCAAAAATAGTCACGGTATAGTATGTAGCAGCATTATTATGTATGACTATGGCAATAAATTCACTAAGCAGAAAAAAAGCACATTAACTAAGTTGAGTTTTGGGAAAAAAAAAAATCGCTTTGCGTATACCATAATATACGAGCATATCGAAGGCTCGTCTCAGTTAGTGCTCCTAAAACGCATCTGGTGGCACCGACATTTTGTTGGCAAGCTTATTCGTAATTTATGAAATTATTTCTGAATGCAATTTGAGCATATTTTGGTGTTGAGTATAAACAACAATGACGACGATGACAACAACTTGTAATTTGATGCTCTTCAACCTTATTCCCTGTTCAAATTGGAGTTTCACTTGAATGTTAGTGCCAAAAATCTTTGATTTCATTGCATTTCGTCGTATTAATTTAAACGTATCAAAATGGATGTGAAAATATTTTATTTTTATTTCTTTATATTAGCAGAAAATATTAAATAATTTAAAAAACTATATTTTTATACAATTTTAATATTTGATTGAAATAATAAATTTGTGACAGTTAAAGGTCCCAAAGTACCGCTTGAACGAGTTTCCTTTACAATACTATTGTGTGTGCCACAATAGTACTCGAAGGGCCATACTTCTATTAGCCGATTCCGAACGACAGAATCCTTGTGGTATCACTTTGTCAGAATTTTGTGACTCTTTTAAATGTGTTTTCATGGGAAATTGTACTGCTGAAAGAACTGCGAATTGCTTGCCGACAGGTGGGCATCGTGCGAAAGAAAATTTTTTTCGTTTTTATGGTTGTGATTCAGCAGGGGATTGAGTCCACGACTTACCGGTCAGAAGGCCAACACACTAATCATTAAGCTATGGCACTTCAGAAGCTAGACAGCTTCAAGAAAGAAGAAACGGAAAGAATAAACATATTTACGCATATTTGGGGTCCCTGAATTCGAACCTGTGGTTAAATTCACTCGATCAGATTAAATATTCAAAAATTCATAGAAAAATTATGAAAGCTTAACCAAGCATTTATTAAAATACCCAGAACCGCCACTAGAGGAGGGGAACATTATGTCCAGCTCTCACAAACTTTTTCTTCCTTATCGCAATTATCCCCTCTTTCTATCCGTTAAGGGCGCTCCCCTACAAAATTGATGATATTTTGCAGTGCCATAGCCAGGATTTTGGCTAGGAGGGGGCAAAGATTGAAAATATGTATAAGAAAAAAATTTGGATAAATAATTTCTAAATATCTATACCAGTTGTACAAGCTTAAACCCGCTGTTTGCTCGTAGATGACGTTAGTGAGCATATTGAGCTATTATCGACTGTGCATCCATTTTTTTTTATGAGTTCGACACCTGTTTACATCAATTAGTAAATATCATCAGTGATTTCATACAACAACATATATTTTTCCTCGTATAATCATGTCTAGTTTTGTGCCAGAAAAAAAGCAAATGCGGGAAGCTCTACTTTGAGAAGCTGATTTTTCTCCACGACAACGCCCCATCGCACATGTCAAAACTGATCCAAAACTACTTGGACACACTCAATTGGGTGGTGCTACCTCATTCCGCTTATTCACCAGACCTGGCCCCTTCTGACTAACACCTGTTTTCGTCGATGGGTCACGCGCTCGCCGAACAGCACTTCGATTCGTATGAAGACGTCGGAAAATGGCTTCACGAGTGGTTTGCCTCGAAAAATGAGGAATTATTTTGGCATGGTATACACAAATTGCCCGAGAGATGGGAAATATGTATAGCAAGTGAGGGCAAATATTTTGAATTAATTAATTTTTGGCTTTCTATGAGAAAAAAGTGTTTTTTTTTTTTTTTACCGAAAAACAGCGGATTTAAGCTCTTACACATGGTATATTATTATTATTCTTTTTTAACAAGTCCATGGGCCGAGTGGAGAATCTATGCCCTTGATCCCCCTGGCTACGCCACTGATATTTTGTATATATTCCGTTCCCACTGTACTCAGAGCTGCCCTAGTGTGGTACAATAAATGACCGAGTACATTAATTTTACCTTTTCAATATTTCTATGGTCATATTTACCCTTTATTTTTACTCTTAATGGGCGCTAACATAGAAAATAAACGTAAAGAAAAAATAAAATATTAAATTAAAAAAGCTATCCTGAGCATAAGTCCCATTCCCATTAGTTTTTCCATTGTCAACATTTTCTCTGAATAAATTTAATCACCACCCCGATCTATTAGGAGGACTCCCCTATAAAATTAAAATTTTCTTAAAATTTTCTAGAAACAACCAGAAAGATCATAAATAAATATAAACCAATAATCCTTAAAAAAAATATGCTAAAATAATATATGATTATTTTTGAAATCATATTTCTAAAAGTGAAACTGGTAATTTTTTTATCAAAACACTAAAATCATATTTTTAGACGTCACAATAATAAAAAAATTTGATAAAAAGGAATAATAATAAATATATTTTATTAATAAATATATTTTTAGCTTAATAGCTATTCTGAAAAAAAGATTTAATAATTTACAAATCATATTAAGAAATAAATATAGCATACTTTTAGACACTGGCAAGTGTTCTTATTTGATTTTATTAAATTATATTTAGAAAAATTGTATATACTTATATAATGCTTGGCGTAAATTGAAAATCTAAAATGATATTAAAAAATAAAGAAGCTTCTCCTCAATATATGCATATACTGAAAATGAAAGTAACATCATTTTATCGTCACCATGCACTATAATAATGATGTGAGTCTCACAAATATACACGTGCAAAAATATTAGAAGGTCATAGCGTTTATATACTAGTGTATAATATAAATCTGAAACACTTCAGCATACAGAATTATATGTTGAAGTGAAAATGAAGAGAATTAAGGTAAAGTCATCATATACGCACACAAATAAATAAAAGCTTAAAACAAAAAAAAACGAGAAAAAAAAAACCTACACCACCAACATCAGCAACAGCATTAGTGGCATAGTGGTGTATTGTGCTCTTCATTCTTGTCTTAAAGTAAATTCTCTTCTATAAGTATTGTTATGCTTGTGTCTTGTGTCGCGTTAAAATACTTGAGACGTTGTTGTCGTCGTCGTCGTCGTCGTCATCATCATTGCTGCCATTGAAATACGTTATTTTTACTTACATTCCATCATCCATTCATACATATACCCACCAATAGCAGAGAAAAACGTTTAATTATATTTTCTTTTTTTTTTAGCAATAAAGTAGGAAAGACGCTGTGAAATGAGATGAAATAGCATTAAAGTGGCGTTGAAGAAAATGATGGAAAATAAAATATCACCCGAAAAAAAAAAAATTAATTTACATGAACATTTTTTCGCTGATGATTACAAAATATTTTTTCTATGTTCTCTTTATCTCCCTCTCTCTTTTTTTTTTTTTTTAATATTTTACATTTTCAGTATAAGTGAATGAGTGAATAAAATAATTGCAAGCTGCGGAAAAAGCCCATTAAGTGTTATTAGTGCTGGATATCCGGCCAGTGATTTCAAGGAGGGGTGTAACTAAGTAGTATGCTCAACAGCATCAAATGCAAAACTTTTAATATGAAATTTAGTTGAATTTGTTGGTCTACGAGTATATGTGATGATAATTTGTTGATTTGACAAATTTTTTTTTTCTCTCTCTATCTCTCTCACTCTCTTAGTGGAAAAACCGAAAGAAAGAAATTTATGAGTTCAATCTACTTTTTATCGTTAAGCCAATTTGAATGTGAAAAATAACTTAATGTTCTTATTATTAAATAAAAATCGACTTACTTACTTAATTTACCGACTTATTTACGTACTCATGCACCACAATGATTACTATCAGCATTATCATTATAAGAAACATTTACTACCACCATTACGTGTAACGAATACATTTTAGCATCATTGATTGTGACATTTTTAAATTGCTGACTTACCTGAAATTGAAGAAAAAAAAATAAAGAAAATATTTTAATTAATTATTTTTGAATATAATAATTAATAATTTAATTTCATATGCTTACTGCAAGTAGTCAAGGTAATTCTTGCTGCTGTACATTTTTTTCAAAAATTATGTATGAAAATTTTCAAGTATCAAACTAAAAGTTGATAAAAAAGCTTAATATTATCGCAAAATTAATACTTTCAAAAATGGACGTAATTCGATCAGAACTACATTTACCTCCCCATACAAAAGTCTAAAAGCTGATACACAACTTTTAGTATTAAGCAATTGGCAATTCTTCCGGCAGTAACAATTTGCCGTGAAAAGGCTTCTAAAAGAGCTCTGTGGCAAAACGCAGATGTGACGTCACAAGTGTACTGTCGTTCGGTAGCGGTTAATATAAGTACGTCCCTTCCTTATTGGAAGAGGAGCTAGGTCAAAAGGCCCTTTGGGGCCTATAAGTTCCACATTAAAAAAAAAATTCGAAAATAGATTGAATTCGATAAAATTCACGCCCACCTCCGATACAAAATTATGCTTCCCCGTAAATATTTTCTTAATTTGCTAATATAATCAACAGGACAGGGGCTTTTTCAATAAATTTAGGAGTTTATTTTTATTACTTGATGCTGTTCGTCGACTTTAAGAAAGCGTTTGACACGCCTAAGCGTAACTCCATCTGGCTGGCTCTGAGTAGAAAAGGAGTACCAAAAAGTTAATCCGACTCATAGTAGCGCTGTACGAGAACTTCGAACTGGCGGTTCTTTACAGCTGCAGCATCAGTACTTTGTTCACCACTAACGCTGGAATAAGGCAGGGCTACCCCCTCTCCCAGCTTCTCTTCGCCATTGTGCTGGATTACGTCATGAACAACCTCACCCAGCACAAGAGAACTGGCATCACGTGGAATCTCAAACGGCTACTTGAAGACTTGGATTTTGCAGATGATATTCGTCACCTCTCGCACAAATTCTCCGATATGCAAGCGAAGGCGAACAATTTAGTCGCGCTGGCATGCACCGTTGGACTAGAGATAAATATTGCAAAGATCAAAACCATGAGAATCAATCACTCCAAGATAAGCCATATAATGATTGACGACTGTGCGATTGATTTCGTTGAAAGCTTCTGATTCCTCGATTGCACAGTAGCAACAGACGGAGGAGCTGAAGCCGATGCTAACTGCAGGTTGAGCAAAGCAAGAGCAGCATTTGGCCGGCTAAAACCAGTAAAGGCAAATTCCTAAATCTCCAAACACACGAAATTGCGAATATTCTGCGCATGCGTGAAATCGACGCTACTGTACAGAAGCGAAATATGACTGATCTCGAAATCCATCATGCACAGATTTCAAGCTTTCGTCAACAAGTGTTTAAGAATCATATGTAGAATATTCTGGCCTAACACTATTTCCAACGAAGCACTATGGCGTCTGATGAATGAGGAGCGTATACTGAACCAGATTAAGCGTAGAAAGTGGCGCTTGATTGGCCACATGCTAAGAAAGCAGCTAGAAAGCATCACGAGAATGCCACTGGAATGGAACCCGCAAGGGAGCAGAAAGCCGCGGACGGCCAAAACACACTTGGAGATGGTCAACCCTCCGGGAACTAGCTGATGTCAACATCACATGGGATGGCGCCAGAACAACAGCCCAGAATCGTGTGCGATGGTAAAGCCTTGTGGTGGCCCTTTGCTCTAATTAAGAGTGATAAAGGTGAAGAAAAAACTTTTGGTAAAAAGGGTTAATGAATAACTGGTCATTGTTATCGATCACCCATCGTCATATTTCCGGGTACAATGTTTATTCATCGTCGTAGAACTTCTGTGAGATCTGGCCGAAGAACGCCGAGAAGTGCTTTTCAGAGTCATTTTTAGACCGAAATTGTTTAGCCTGTAAGGAGTTTTCAAGCGACCGGACTATATAGTAATATGAAAATACGACGTCAGGTCTGTATGATGGATAGACTAAAATTTATCAATCAAGCACCAGCAGTTTTCCGCGGATTCGCGCGTTGTCCTGTGGAACGATAACACTTTGCGATTTCATAAACTCATTAGTTATTGCTCACGTTAGAGTTTCAAATCGATTGTTTGGACAGGCAGAAGCTCGATTCCCCCCAACAACAGGACACATTATCTCATTAATGCTCAGTTCTGGCTTTGCGACTGCTTCCAGCATATATGAACGCCTCTTGCATGATTTGTTCGCTGCATATTGTCATGCTCATCACTGAGATGATGACTGATGACCAATCGTTTTAGAAGTCGCCTGTTTTTGGCATTCAATTCTCACTCGGCATCAATTTGTGAAGCTTCAGCCGCATCCAAATGGTTTGAAACACTTTTATGAGCAATTCTAAGCTTTTACGTGATATCATAAAAGGTTGCATGTGGATTTTCACTCTCATTTTATATAATTTTTCCGACTTATTTTTTTATGAATGGACGGCCAGACTGAAATGCATCTTTGACATTGAAACATCGAGAACGAACTAACTTGAACCAACCGAATAACCTTGTAACTGGTAAAGCTTATTACAAATGTAGAGTAGTATGACCTTTTGCAATCAGTGTGACCAGAGAGTAATAGAGTAATGCGACACTGTGCCAAAATACTGCATTAATTTAGACTTAACCCAATAGAGAGTTCTAAGGCTGGGGCTCGGTGGCTATGATATATGGATATGGTGGTTAGTTAACGAAATGATTCTTGATCAATGCTTACAAAATGCTTACAAAATGTTTACAAAATGTTTACAAAATGCTTACAAAATGTTTACAAAATGTTTACAAAAATTTGTTAAATCCAATTTGCTAAAAATTACGTCAAGTTTATCATTTCACATTGACAATTCAATATTTTTGCTGCTCGATACTTTTTGCATTTATTATAACTTTAATAATTTATTAAACAGAAGCCAATATAAATTTCAATTTCAATTGAATTAATTGATGAACAAAATGTACATGATTAAATCACATGACAATTTAATGTGATACATAAACTGACATTAGCAATATACTTATACATGCACATATACATACAAAGCATATATAATTACAGTGGTATTTACTAGAATGTTGTCCTGTAATATATTCGTACTGAACTGAAATAAAGCAACAACAACAACAACAACAACAACAACAACAATAATAATTATTATAATAATAGTAATTAATTAATTTCGTTGTTATTGTTGCACCATTAAAATGAGTGCAAAAAAATAGCAACAGCAATGAACAAACTCATTTAACCACATAAAATGACATTTAAATAAAGTATAAAAGTTATATTTGTTATTGTTGTTGCTTCTAACTATTTTACACCATCAATTAATATTCCTAAAAAAATGAAATGAAAAACATAAAAACAATAAAAACAAAAAAAGTATAAAAATACTGGAAGCCATAATTAAAACCTTACCAGTTGTATAAATATGAGAGGTATGACGTTTGATGTTGAGCAAAAAGGAAAGTGTGGAACATTTTGTACAATGTGTGTGTGTGTGTGTGTGTGTGCATGGAAAGGACAAAAATAACAACAGCAACGAGTGGTCACATAGCAAAACTATATATACATATAGGTAGAACAACAAAAACAACAACAACAACAACCACAAATAAATATGTATTACTTCAACTAATTAAAGGATTCTGCTGTCGCTGCTGGTGCTGGCTGCTGCTATATACTATTGCAGCCATTGCCACAAAGTTCGTTTTGAATTTGTATTTGTTAAAGTGTACGAGCATTTATATATGTATGTATGTGTTTGTGGGACGCGCATACATTGATTTAATTAATTTCAACGCATAAACTTCAAATCATGATTTTATATATATGTACACTAAACGTACATATATACAGGGTGATTACAAAAAAAAAATGGTCTCAGTTTTAACGCGATTTGATCGTGATAAGCTTTACGCAATATTGTCGTATTCACATAGATCCATTTCTTATCCCCAATCATCAATCGTTTCGATTTGTTTGGGTCAATTTCGTATTTCAAGCTATTACACCCTATATGGGTAAACTGATATATGAATATGTATAAATATACTATAAGTATTACTATAATTTATACAAATAGAAATATTCTACAATCACTACCACTACTAAGTAATACCTATGCATAGTAGTGAGATTGCCTTCTAAATTAACATATACCTAGAATAATACCCGTCATCTCAGCTCACCATCACCATCATCATCACCATCATTGTTCTCAATCTACCACCCACTCAATATCCAATTGAAGTAGGTACTCATTATATTGTACATAGTACCCCAATGCATTCAACCCTGGAAATTAACTGGGCTGGAAAATTAAATTGAGTACATTATTTTAGCTTTGCCTTTAGTTTACTGTTATCGTTGTTGTTGTGATTGTTCTGATTGTATCGCACAATGTATAATAATAATATTAATAAAAACAACAACAACAAGAATAACTTTAAAGTTTTAAATACAATTTTTCCAGAACATTGCGTTGTGATTTTAATTAGCATTTTATTTTTGTTTTTGGTTTTTCTTTTTCATTTGATTTTGCATACAAACCCATTACAGTTTTCCTGTATACCTACACTACTGCTGGCTAGTATTGTGAAATTCGATGGGCAAACGAACCGAATTTTAGTCTAGAACTAGTTATACACTAGTTACAAACTACAATTAATTATAATTATTACATAAATAAATAAAAAAAAAAGTATATTTATTAAGAAACAATTAGGGGAAAAAGAATATTAACGAACTCATTACATTGGAACTAGTTGCAGGTTAGTTACTAAGTAACCAACTCTCAAGAAAAGGCAGCATATTCATATTTTAGCAAAACATTGGCTTACGAAAATTATAGATTAGATTCATTCACATACATACGTGTTGAACTGGTTCTACACTAGTTGCGTGGTAAGTAGTTCTAATTTATCACTTGATACTGGTTAATGTGTTCAAAAATTATTGATATATATATGTGCAAAAAAATGCAGACAACATTAAGACTAGTTCTAGACAAGTTACTTGGTAACTAATTTAAATTACCACCTAAATGCATTTATATATGCATCTATATGACAATATATTTAGAATTAGAAAATAAGTGCATTCGATCATATAACATGTGTACTGTCCGTGGACTAGTTACTTGGTAACCAATTCCAACATATAAGCAGGTGAAAAATAAATTTGTTAAAAATGTATAATAAACACAAGTGTCAAATAATGTAGACATAATAATAGAACTAGTTCTCGACTAGTTACATGGTAACTAGTTGTTGCTCACATCACAAAAGTACTAATATAGGTTGTGTAACGCTTTATCGAAAATATTTTTTCTTTCAATGTAGTCTAAAACTAGTCGCCAGGTAACCGCTCATAGATTAAAAACTGAAAAAAAAATCATTTGCATATGCATAAATTAATATTTGAAGAAAATGCACACTTACTATTTCTAAATATCTTACAAGTATGTAGTCTCATGGTACAGCACATGGTGCTCTTGTTCACATACATTAAGGACCTTTGACAATATGTTACAAATAAGGGTATGGTCACGTGATGTTATTGAAGTTGGTGTTATGTGAGCACGTACGTGTCATTTGAATTAAAAATTTGAAATGAAACAATAATAATAATAATAATAATAATATGAACAACAAGAACAAAATATTTATTATATAAACGTTTCTAACGAATAACAAGTACAACAACAACAACAACTACTACTACAAGAACTTGAACAATTCTGAAAATCAAATTAGAATACAACACATACACATATACGAATATATGTACTAGTACCGAGGGTTACATACAATTGTATATTGTTGCTGGTACTCGTGATGTTGCAATAGCTATTGCTATATATGTGTGTGTGTGTGGCTTGTATGTGTACTTCAAATAAAAGTCGATTTTTGTTATTGTAGTAATCAAAGTTAGTCAATTGGAATATTTCAACTTGTTGGTATGGTGAATACATAGTAATTGGATGGATGGGGGGAGGGTCCACGAATGAAGTGGCTAAATTTGCTTTTACTTTCGGTATGATTGTTTGTCATACATGTATACTGTACTCTATGTACATATATGTATGTGTATTGTCTACATGTGTTTTTCAATACTCATGGGAATTTTGCATTTGATCAACGAAACAATTTCGTAGCATTTCATATGGCATATGAGACTCATACCTACTTGTAGTTAGAGATTTTTATCCTAAGAGTGTCCCCATATGTATGTTACATATGTACGAGTATATAGTATTTGTATTTGGTTTTTCATTGTCAATTTGCTATTGTACGTGTTTGTCAATGCAATTGTTGCTCTCATTGTTGTTATTATTGTAGTTGTTGTTGTTGTTATTATATATAATGTCATTGAAATGTCAGAATGAAAATCTCCCATTGGGATACAACATACAAATAAAGAGTGAAAGCAGAGAGTAAGAGAGAGATAGAGAGAGAGATAGAGGGAGTGAGAAAGCATATAGATAAGATGCAGCTCTACATCTACCTCTACTTATGTTCATCGATATAATTTAAAAGGACATAGTATAATTTGTTAAAATCTGAAAAGTGGCAGCATAAAATATGGTCAAATGAGATTTTCAAATCTAATCATCTTATATTGTTATACCCTGCATAATGCAATATGCATGGTATATTCATTTCGGTCAGATGTTTGTGTCCACTTGAAGGAATCTCCGGAGATATAGACATAGATATATATTCGTGATCAGCGTCGATTAAATTTTCGATTTAACGATGTCCGTCCGTCCGTCCGTCCGTCCGTCCGTCCGTCCGTCCGTCCGTCCGTCTGTCTGTCACCTGGCTGGTTCGCACGATAACTTGAGTAAATATTGAGCTATTTCGATGAAATTTGGCACAAGTAATCTATGATCCAAGGGTACGGAGGGGATTGATATTGGGCATGATCGGTCAATAACCACGCCCACACCAAGCATTCAAAGCGACTAACCTCGAAATTTTCAAAATTTTTAACTTGCTATAACTCACACAATATACCACTTGGGACAACAATATTTTGCACATAGAGTTATACTATACTACTATATAACCTCACCAAAAGTGGATGAGCCACGCCTACTTTTTAGCGTAGCTCTCATACAAAGTGTCTGTACTTCTTTTAAATTGAAACTGCTGTAACTTCTACAATCTTCTGTCTAGAATAACCATAATTGACACTTAGATTAACACGGTAGTCGGAAATAATATGGCAGAAAATCAATGTGCCACGCCCACTCCTTTTTGGGTCTCCCGTACAAAGTTGCGGAAATTAAAAAAAATGTTACCGGTTATAACTTGCAAACTGTTCAGCGTAGAATAACGAGATTTAAGGTGTGGATTAGTATTGTACGAGCAACTTGGCTCACAGAAAATGGGCGCACCACGCCCAGTGTTTATCGTAGCCCCCATACAAATTTTAAATTGAAACAGCAGTAACTTCGGCAATCTTCTGTCTAGAATAACCATAATTGACACTTAAATTAATATCGTAGTCGGCAAAAATCTGGCAGAAAATCAGTGTGTCACGCCCACTGCTTCATGGGTCTCCCATACAAAGTCGAGTGAATTAAACTAAAATTTTAAGCTCCATAGCTTACAAACCATTTAGCCTAGGACAACGAGACTTAGGGTATGGATTAGTATTGTACGAGCAACTAGGCTCACAGAAAATGGGCGCACCACGCCCAGTGTTTATCGTAGCCCCCATACAAATTTTAAATTGAAACAGCTGTAACTTAGGCAATCTTATGTCTACAATAACCATAATTGACACTTAAATTAATATCGTAGTCGGAAATAATCTGGCGAAAAATCAGCGTACCACGCCCACTTCTTATTGGGGCTCCTATACAAAGTTGAGGAAATTAAACAAAAATGTTAACCACCATAACTTAGAAACTATTCAACGTAGGACACCAAATTTAAGGTGTGGATTAACATTGAAAAATTAATTGGATTTATTAGAAAGTGGTAAGCCACGCCCACATTTTATATAGCTCCCATACTAAGCCTCGGAATTATCTGAAAATCCTTTTACTTCGTCAAAGTCAACCATATTTCGGGTGTAAATTAGTAGTATATGCAAAAATTGTTTCTCGAAAAGTGGAAATAAAAGAAAAGTTGGATATTCGAGTAAACTTTTTATATATAAATCTACATATGCAGGGTATAGTTTGGTCGGCCCCAGCCGACTGTAAGGAGATTTTTTTTATAATTAGTTTTCACTGTACCAAAACTAAAGGATATAAGATAAAGTGTAATATCCTTTAATTACTTTATGGGAGAAATTTGACAAACATTTTTAAAATATAATTAAAATTCTTGTTCTTCTTCTTATGTGGCCATAGCAACCGATGATCGATTTAGGCCGAACATATAATGCGGCGCTAGTCTTCTCTGTTCTTCGCATGCTGGCGCCAATTGGTTACCCAAGACCTTGGTCCTTCCAACGGAGGTTTGGTCTTCCTCTTCTTCTGCGTCCCCTAGTGGTTGCCGAATTAAATACCCCCTTCACTGGAGCGTCTTTTTCCATTCGCTGGACAAGACCTAGCCAGCGCATATGCTGGATTTTGATTCGTCTGACTATGTCAATGTTAGCGTACAGCTCATACAGTTCATCGTTGTACCTTATTCGATACTCGCAATCAAGGCAAATAGGTCCAAAGATCCTGCGCAGAATTTTTCTCTCGAAAACTCCAAACATCCACTCATCCGTGGTGGAAATTGTCCAGGCTGTTATCGCAAAATTATCGCAAAAATTCCATTGCTTGCTGATTCTCTATAAAGGCAACTGAGTTATAATACATCTTTTCGTGGTATATCACTCTATTAGTTGACTGACTTCCATAATTGGTAGAACTTTGACTTAAAAGATCGTGATGTTATACTAAAAATTCGTAAAGGATTCATAAGTTTAATAATTTTTTGTTGCAAATGCTTCAGCCAATTACCGAAAACACTTACTTCATTCGATTTCCTTCATAGCTAAATCATTTTCTTTCCTTTGATGACATTTTTGCGAAAGAGCCATTCTTGCTGGAGTTCCATAGTTTTCAGTTCTCAAATACACATCAATTGCTTGGTGCCGCAACCGCTGTTCCTTCCGTCTAAAACAATATATCATCTTCGTTGGCTTAGGTTTCAAGTGAAGTAATTTCTATCAATAGCTTTAACCACACTCCAGCGTGCGATTCGTCTTAGAGTCCACTGGGTTTACTGGGGTCTGAAATGTCCTCCGAGATTTTTAAATTACTCATACTTTAACAGCCTTTTGGTTTCGTAAGGCTTCTTTAGGTTAGGTTAGGTTATGTGGCTGCCCTCTCTCTGAGAGGACACACTTATACTTCCAATACTCTTGTGCGTGTTAAATTTGGACAGCATTAGAATGGACCTACTTATATTAGCCGAACGGCAGAACCCTTGTGATATCACTTTAACTTAGTTTTGTCACAGAGTTCTTTTAAGAAGCATTTTTTTGGGCAAATTGTTACTGCCGGAAAACTTGCTAATTCTTGCCGGCAAGTGGGTACCGTTCGAAAGAAAAATCATTTCGATATTAAATTTTGTTATGCTGCAGCCGGGGATTGAACCCACGACCTACAGATCAGAAGGCCAACGCACCAACCACTGAGCTACGGTACCCACAAGGCTTCTTTAAAACCGCAACATTTTTTTCAAAATCTTTATTCACCATATCTCTTTAACTAGTAATGTTGGGCTTCCTAAATTTGGGTAGTACTGGAAGAGACTTACCTATACATATTTGCCGGATCTGAACGACATATCCCTTATAACATCACTTTTCCGAGACTGGTCGCAGAACTCTTTTAGATGCTTTTCTATGGCAAATTGTTACTACCGGAAGAATTGCCGTTTGCGTGTCGACATGTGGGCATGATTCGAAAGAAAAATATATTTCTGACGTTAAAGTTGCCACAGCAGGGGATCGAACCCACGAGCTACAGCTGAAGGCCAACACACTAATCACTGAGCTATGGCACCCACTCGCATAACATGCATAACAGGATAATTTTTATTGGTAACTGTTTTATTTAGCAGTTTATGCTTGCTTTAAAGAGTTGGTCACTCTAACAAAATTGCCTCCTTCCATGTTGCCGAGTTTCCTTGAAGCGCTTGTTATGAACTATTCTATCTTACCAAAGGAGTCTCATTGCACGGGACAAATGTAGGTTATCCGAATTTTGTCGTTCGTTAATTTTCTTCAATTTTTAATTTTTCCCAATCTCCAAAAAATTTCTCATCACTTCTGATCACATCTTTTCTATTATGATAGTTCTTCAAAATCTATAGTTTGCCATGAAATTATGCAACAAAAATCGTTTGTTGCATCATTTCAGCAATTCTAAATGTGCCAACAATGTATCGAAAGAGAAATTTAACTAAAATTTAACCAAGCCTCTAGTACGAACTAATCATATATTAATTTTATCTACAATGGCTTCAAACATTGGTCACTAATGCCATTCTAGACATTTAATAGTATTGTTGATAGGCTGTGACGTCATTCCATATGGCTCACAAAAGTTATTCAAGCCTCATTGTAAGATGAAAATTCTATTCACACATAGCCAAGATATTTAATACTTGCATTTGCACAATGTATGTAATAAATTTAATTTTTAAATCCCCCTAAAATATGCTATAGAATTTTATATCATACAGAAAGAGTTCTTACTGGTAGGTATTGCTTGTGTTATTTTCGAAACGCGCAATATCTCATCAACCTTTGTGCGTATTATTGTTAAAACGTAAATCCTTACACACACACACACACACACACACATATATAAAAAGATAAAATTGAAATTTTGTATTAAACTAACTATGAGGCCATTCAAATGTGTGTTCATTCATTTATTCATTCATTCACTCATTCTCACATCTATTCATTCATTTATTCAATTCAATTCAACTTTTTTTTTTTGCTTTCTACGCAGATAAGTATATATATTTAGGTACACTTTTATACACATTCATTTATATATACATGTATACGATACGATGTATCTACGTATTTGTATTTATCTATGCACAGTAATGTCATTCGCTTATACTTAGTCAGTTGTTGCTGGCGCTGCTAGTAATGTAATTTGAAATTAAATGGACCGAAAATATTCAAGTTTGGTATATTCAGAAAATGTGTTGTTGTATCTTTGTTCCAATGTGCACAGCGTTCTCCCCTCTTTCCCTCTCTATTTCGTCCCGTCTGTCCTTGTATCATATCAGTTTTATTCGCCCATTTTGCATTGCTGTCATTTTGGCTCAATTCAAAAGCCGTTTCGAAAAAAAAAGAGAACGACCAGTACGACGACAAAACTAGCATTGGTGTATTGCATTCGTTTTGTGAGTTCTGGCTTCGTTTTGACACGAAGAGAAGGCGCAGAAGGTAGTGGTATTTAGATGATGCGTCTGGTAAAAAAACAAAATCAACTCATGTAGCTCTTGTCTGCATAATGACAAATGTTGTGTTATTTTATATATACCAACATACACACACACACACACACACATTTGTGTTGTCCTTGATTTAATTCATTTGCTAGGATTTCAAGAGTTGGCTTCTTTTTTTGCTTTTTTGCTTTCATTCTGGACTCTCAATATCGAAGTCGCCCTTTATACATTTTGCTTAATTTGCCAGGATAATAATTCTTTTCTCATTTAATCACATATACGACATGAGTTGTATTTGTGTATGTGATTTACTTTGCTACGTTCAATGGCTATGACTATGTGTGTGTATATATGTACGTATCTGTTTGCGTGTGAATTCGAGCGTGCTTTTGCTAGATGTTTTTTTTTTTTGGTGATTTTTTTCTTGACCAACCAACCAACCAACTAGCTTGGACAAAATATCCATTAAATAGTGTCTATGCTGGCAAATGTTGTATTTATCCTTCTTGAATGTGATTGTGTGTGTGTGTGTGTGTGTGTGGTCTTTTTTTTTTCTCTGAGTGCCTCAGTGCAATCATGACTAATGCTAGATAATTTGTGCGTAATTATTTCAACTAAATTATTGGTAATTTCATGAATTTTGTATTTTTAGTATTCTCTGTGTTTTACAGTAACAATGTGACATCATTGAATCATAAAAGAATCATAGAGGGAAATTAGTAGTGTGAGTATGTGTGTGAGAGAGAGAGAGAGAGAGAGATGAAAAAAATATAGAAATATATAAATGCTCAGAATATAAAAATTATGTATATATTTGTGACTTCCGGTAACTATTTGCATTTTTACATATAAATTACATGAAATATGGATATAAAAGTCATGAATCTTATGCATAATAATTCAAATCATCCTATATATGGACTTTTGTATAAAAATTTTAATAAAAAAAAAAAAATAATAGAGACTGTTTTTAAAAAAAAGAAAAAATCAATTATTTATTATGAGAGGACTTAAATGGGTTGAGGTACAATTTCAATATTGCTTTAGTGGAGATTGTTAAAAATTAACCTACTATTATTAGACAATGTCTAAGCAAATACATTAAATAAAACATATGATTTATTCTGAACATATTTACCATCTATTTATATGCCTTAAAAGGGATCCCCTATAAAATTTGTGTATTAATTAATATCATACCCACCATTTCCAGGGTGTTACCCTAAGGTTAAAATATAAAAGCGATTTCTACGAATTCGTGTTATTTAACATATTCATAGGTGCTGTAGCTCAGTGTTTAGTATACTAGCCTTCTAAGCAGCATGTAGTGGGTTCAATCCCCCGCTGAGATATCAACTTTTATATTGAAAACATTTTTCTTTCGAGCAATATCTATCTTTCGCCGAGCAATTAACATTTCTTCCGGCAGTAATAATTTGCTATGACAACCCTTGCAAAAGAACTCTGTCGGAAGTTCCTTGGCATGTGGGTTCTGTCGTTCGGAAGTGGCAATTATAAGTAGGCCTCTTTTAATACTATTCGGAGTTTAGCACCAACAGCGGTAATGGAAGCAAAATTCGGACAAAGGACTCTTCGGAGTCTGTAAGTACCACATTCATATTATAATTAATATTATATTTAATATCTTTTCGAAATACACTTATCCCTAATATCCACCCTTTATGGTGATGCTCTACAAAAATAAACTGAAAACACTTGAAAATCGTCGAAGCCCAAAGTATCACCTCTAGAGAGACCGTTATTAATTTTTCTCACCAAATACTCTTTTTTTTAGCATACATAGTCCCTTTTTGCACCCCTTACGGAGTCTACCATACAAAGTAAACATAAAAACATCTGAAAATTTACAAGTAATAGTGTAGTTGCCAAGGAATCGTCTTTAGGAGGGTAATATATACATTAATTATTTCTCCTATGTATACTTTTTTCTATGCACCTCTTAAAGGGGGACTGCTATACGGAATGAATGCAAAATCATATGCTAATCGACAAATAGCCAGATAGATACAAGGATCACCTCTGGAGATATTAAATGTAAGGCCGTCCCTGATTATTTTTTATTCTCTAACATTTATTCTAAAACTAAAAACTTAAAAATATATAAAAATCGGTAATTGCCACTATAGCTGACCAAATATCGCCTCGAAAAAAGGTCAATATGAGACTGATCATCTTTAATTGTTGCTCCATAACATTTTACCGAAGGTTGCTTATCCCATATGTCCAACGTTTTAGGGGGCTCCGCATCAAAACTGATGATTTTATAGATTTTTATTCTCATCGTACTTTCGCCGTTCCTAAAGAGATAAAATATATTCACTTCTATTCATTTCAGCCCTCTAACATTTCTTCTCAAAAGGGTCACAATACAAAATGGATAACAAAATGCGCCTAAAATTATGCACATGACTTTTGTGTACTTCAGATTAGAGTTGAATGCTTTGGGAGACTACTACTTTCGCTAAAGTCTCGGGTCTTAGTAGCAGAACTCAGCTAATATTGAACTGATTGAATATTGTATTTATTTACGATACCAAGTATACGAGTATTAGATATCCATTATAAAATTAATGCAAAATTCAACAAATATTGCTTTCAAAAATTTATCGTAACCTTTGGACTACCAATAATTTTAATAGAAATGCCCTGTATATATGTAATGGCAACAAAAATTAATAGTAATCAGAAAAAAAAATTATATAAAAAGCCAACCATAAATATGAAAAAAAAATCCTTGATTTTTAAATTCATACTTTTATGAATAGAAAGTCAGAATATTCATGTAAAAAAGAAAAACAAAAATTATAATCAAAAACAAACAAGCTCCAGCAAAAGCACACACATATGCAATGCGGCATTGAATGAATAGGCGAAAGGGTGTCTGATGAAATATTATACGTATATGTACAATACATAAACATATCTGGTAAGCGATAACTAAAATTTCTCTTTTTTCATAAATTTCTTAATGGGCTGCAATTAAAACTGAAATATTACATATGCATAACAAATATGTATTCATATGTGAGCTTATGTGAATGGATTACAAAACACGCACCTATATAGAAGGCATAATTTCGTTAAATGTATTATTTTAGATAAATTATTTTCATTAAATTCAAAATTTCTCGTGGACTAGGAATAAAGGTGTTAAAAAATTTATTAAAAGTATTTTATAGAAATTCCCAAATTAATTCAAAAATGAAAGAACTCAATTTTAAGTAAAAATTTCCTTTAATTATTATTTTCTTTTATAAATTTCCTCAAAATTTTCCACTTCAAAATCCGCATAAACCTGATTTTACTCTAAAATGTATGCATTACAACATGAACATGAAGCTTAAATTTTCACACACAAAAAGAAATAAAATAATACATATATGAATAAATAAAAAAGTAACACATCGTTGGCCTTTTGTGTGAATAAATTGTAACAACTACAATAATACCTTTCACACTGTAAATAATGTAAAAATATATATGAAAAAGATGGAGAACAAAAAAAAAGTCAAATGAAAAGAATTATAGTAAGCAAAAAAAAAAAATGAATAAAATAATATTAAAAGTAGTAAAAAAAAATCATTGCTTACATTTAGGCGTTTCTAACCAGTTCACACATATATAGTATACATATGTAAATATAAATACTTCTCATACGCATTTGTTCATCATTTCTGCATTGTTGATAAATGATGAATGCGTTTCACAAAATCACCATAATCATCATCATCATCATCATTGTTATGATTATCACCACCAACATTAACATAGCCCCATTATATGCATAAAAATGTGTATAAAAATGAATAAGCAAAATCATATGTACATATATACATATTCCCATATGAAAGAGCAAAAAAAAAAATTAAATAAAATTAACAAAGTAAGTACATAGTGTAAGCGCCTAAGTTCATGCTATGAGAACAGCAAAAAAAAAAAAAAAAAAAAAAAAAAATTACATTCAAATACAAATAACTCGCAGCGCAAAAGGATTTAAGGATTTTCATATGAAATGAAAACAAAAACACAAAATATACGTATTCACTTTACAAAAAAAAAACAAATATACATTCGACTGACTACCTACGTGAAATGGCTGTTGTAGCATTGCGCTAAAAAGCATGCTTAAAATTTTTTTATATTTTTTTTTTTTTTTTTTGGTTTTTTCTACTAAAAAATATGGAATGAACAAAACACAAAGACGAGCATGATTCATTGAAAGGATGCTACGTACTATGTATGTACTACATGTACAAAAAAAGTGTATGAATAATAAGCAAAAGTGTAAGAGTACGAAATGTGAATGTGCAAGAAATACATCAAATGGTATGCATATATGAATAAATACATATAGAAATAATAATAATATAAATACAGACAGATATACTTATATAAATATATTTTTATATTTAGAAAATGAATAGTAGAAAAAAACTATTTCTTATACCTGCTTAAAAACATACGAAATTTATTTCTACAAATTACAATTTTTCTAATTTTTATTTCACCATTTGTAGCATTCGTTTTGAGGAGATAAGAAGTATATAAATGATTAAATATAGAATTTCGTGATTAATTAGTTCAAATGCTTAGCGAATATATCATAAATCCGAGTTGCTTGCATACTTTTAGGTGCTACTTAAGTATATTTATTTAGTATTTATTATGTTCGATTAAAAATTGAAGGATTGAATTATTAATTATAAACATTTAACTAGTTAGTAATAAAAATTTTAAAAATAAAATTAAATATAATATAAATATATATTGTAGAACAACCATCATACTGAAAAATGAAATTTCCTACATGAAAATTTTAATTTCAATCAAATTTTTATAATTTTCAGAAATAAAGAATCTTTTTTTGTACTATTTTTTGCCTTTGAATTTTGTCTTTTTTGCAGCGCACTACACGTCATGCTTGTGGTATCAATGATGTTTGGGAATTGGTCGGTTGGCAATGTCTTTCATTTATTTATTCTTTTTTCTTTAAAATATTTTTATTATTTTTATATATATATGTAATTATGTGCATTAGATCAGTAGGAAATGTAGAATATTATTTTTTCCATTGCATAAAAGTTTTGCTGAATATTATTTGCAAAAATATGATTTTCAGAATAAACAAAAATTGCGAAATCGACTTAACAACTAGGAGATATTCTTTATAGGTTCAAAATTTGTATGAA
Source organism: Megamerina dolium (assembly GCA_963854835.1). Taxonomy (NCBI): domain Eukaryota; kingdom Metazoa; phylum Arthropoda; class Insecta; order Diptera; family Megamerinidae; genus Megamerina; species Megamerina dolium. Next base: position 19,308,870 of record OY978528.1, read on the forward strand.
GGTTCAGCATTCCAACTCAAACTCAGGATGAAAAACCTAGACTCATGTAGTAAAACTTTCACATTTTTTTTTGCATTTTCAGACCAAATTTTTTTTTTTAATGTGACCATATTAAATTTTGCAATTTTTTGCCTGAGTGTTTTTAGAATAAGTCAAGTGTTGTTTGAATATATATAGTAACATTTTACGAGGAATAATTTTCTGAAATATTTTAAACCGATAGCTTTGTCACAAAGAGTCATTTTGACTCCTTTTTGGGAAGGGTCTGCATAAAATGGCATTTCCAAGGTCGCTAGAGGGTTAAAATGTTTTAGAAAATTATTTGCCGAAAAATTTCACTCAGGGTTTTCTCAGACAAAATCTTCATACAATGAACGTAAAAGCCCATAGAAAATAAAAAAAAATATTTCCCCTTAAAATATGCAACTTTTTTATGTATTTTTTTCTAATTTTTTCATAAACATATCACTAGATCATATCGATAGTATTGTTTTGGCGCTTGGGACATCAGTATCGCAGTCGCATTGCTATCATCAGAATCTGAGTCACATATGATGTCCACATGTGACCCCGTTGCTGGCCCTATTGCTCCCTCTAATGATTATATAACACATTGCCAGAGTATTTGTGTGGGGGAGAAATTATTCTAACTTAGGATGAGAAAGCTAGACCTGTGTAGTAAAAACTGTAATTATTTTTTTTTTGCAATTTCTTTCAAAAATCTGAAAATCTTATATATTCTTTGGATAGCTCAAATCTATAGTATATATGATATATACGAGTATGTGATTAAATTATTTTCTTTTTTCTTTCTATGCATTTCTTATTTACTTTTATGTCGTTTTCAACTTCTCGCCTGTGTTCTATATACTCAACTACGTCTTTTGTTTTCATCTGGCTCGATCTTGGTCGTGGTGCTGTAACGTCATTGTCATCATAGTAGTGCGAGTTGTTGTTGTTGCTTTTATTATCCTAGTACTCGTTGTGATATGATATGAGTGTCGTGTGCGTAGTGGCACTCATCCGCACTTTTAAGCCCTACTGCAAAATTCCTTTTATCCCTAAAATAAATAATCTAGCGTTCAATGCAATAGTAGTTGTTTTAGTTGCTTGTTGTTGTTGTTGTTGTTTTTATTTTTGTGTGCCTCTTTTTTTTTTTGTTCTTACTTACATTGAAGTTCTTGAAAAGGCAAAAGGGAAGAAAACAAGCAGACAGGCAATCGTTCATGGGATTCTTTTTTATTTTTTTCTTAATAGAGTTCTTCTACGGCGACACTTTCGATTGTCTTTGTGCAGCACCAATAACAACAACAACAACAACAACAATAAGAAATTATCAGGAAATTAAACTTTAAATATGTGTGCTTATGAAGCTTTCGAGGCAAATTTAAGTATATTCATAAAAGGTGATTTTTTATTGTAGAGTGGCGTATTTCCATTAGAGATCAATGAATATCGCAGAGGTTCTGCAGTGAGTATGATAATGGTCTATTTAACATATATCAGCAGAATATTGATATATGAGAAATTTTGTGGAAATGTCTTGATCTGCTTCTTTTCAAGATTCAACTTATGCAAGCATTAATCGAAAAAAAAAAATATCCAACACTTTGAAACACCCTTTATATTGTAATCTCTCTATTTCCTTCTCACATCTAACAAATGTAAGTATCGCTTGTTGATGCTGGGTTAAGCTGTTGGCCTGAGTAGACTTAACAAAAGACAAGTAAGTGTAGTAGTAGTAGAAGAAGAAAGACAAAAAGAAGGAAGTATGGTTAAAGGTATTAGAATTTTCTTCAGTAAAACTGTCGAAAAAAAAAATCTTTTCACTTGTCAATTTATTTTTTATACTTTTTTCTTTTCTCTTTTTTTTTCTTTTTGTTTTTATTTTTTTATTATTTACTTCGGTTTCCTTCATCTACTTTTTCACATTATTGAATATTTAATTTATTTTTCATTCAATTTTTTTTTTTTGCTCACTTCGTTGATATAAGATTTCTTTTTTAAGAACTCAAAAAAAAAAAAAAGGGAACGTGGTAAATTTAACTGAAAATAAAATATTGCATTTGAAGTGTTAAGATGATAATGATGAAGATGATGCAAGTTAAGATTGTGACTGTTAAAAGGAGTTTATACGTACATGTATATAAATTAATAGGAGCATGCTATATGTATGAACATATAAGGTGAACTGCTAGGAGTTTTTTTAAAGATCAAATTTTTATTTTGCAGGCATGTCGTTTTATAGTAATCGAGACTCTGACACTTTTGCATATGAGGCAAGCATGGTTTTCATCCGATTTCTTTCAGTTTATAGCCAGTAAGAAATAAGAGATAATGCATAAAGTTTTTACGTAATAGCTTGATATTTTTGTAGGAAAAGTGTGAAAAGGTATATGTGGAAACATGATTTTGTATGGTAGGTAGGCGTGGTTTTCATCCGATTTCGTCCATCCTCAAACTGGTAAATACATCTATAAATATAATATAGTGTACCAAATTTCAGCTTGATCGGTTTATATTTTTATGCAAAAAGTGTGAAAAGTTACATGCGAAAACATGATTTTGTATGGAAGGTTGGTGTGATTTTCATCGGATTTTGCCGATTCCCACACTGGTAAATATATCGATAAATATAATACCAAGTACCAAATTTCAGCTTGATAAATTTATATTTTCATGCAAAAAGTGTGAAAAGGTACATGCGGAAAGATGATTTTGTATGGGAGGTAGGTGTGGTTCCCATCCGATTTCGCCCATTCTCAAACTGATAAATACATCTATAAATATAATATAGTGTACCAAATTTCAGCTTGATAGATTTATATTTTCATACAAAAAGTGTGAAAAGGTGCGTGCGAAAACATGATTTTGTATGGGGGATTGGTGTGGTTTTCTTCTGATTCCATCTATTTTTAAACTGGTATTTACAATAATAAATATAATTGCATATACCAAGTTTTGGCTTGATTTCTTTTGATTTTCGTACAAAAACTCTGAAAAAATGCACGCGGAAACAAGTTTTTGTATGGCAGGTAGGCGTGGTTTTCATTCGATTTCGCCCATTCTCATACTAATTTATGATATTGTAAATATAATTGTATGAGCCAAGTTTCAACTCGATAGCGTTATACTTTCGTACAAAAACTGTGAAAAAGTACAAACGGAAAGAGACTTTTGTATGAGAGGTAGTCATAGTTTTCATATAATACTGCCCATTTTTAAACAAGTTAATTTGGCGGTAAATATAATTGCATATATTAAATTTCAACCATATAGCTTTGATATTTCGTACAAAATGTGTGAAAAATAACATGCGAAAACATACTTTTCCATGGGAGGTCGGTATGATGTTCATTCGATTACACCCGGTGTTGGTTATAAAATGTTGATCAGAATATTTAAAACATAAAATAAAATAATGCAATTTTAATAATTGTAATTTTCTCAGGTAATTCGTGATTAATAATCAATTAATCAATTAATCATAATTTTCGCTTAATCATCCCAATCAGTTAATTGTTTAACCAAAAGAGCTGTCAATTACATTTAAAGTGAATTACAAAAAATATGGCACAAAATGTGTGAAAAAAAAAATGAACCACAACAATATTGACTATAAAATATAGAATTAAAAATTAAGCCTTAATAGAAACATTAACAAGCACGCGAGTAATATTGCCTTATGATTATAGAGGAGGAGAGTGAGCGAGAGAGAGAGAGAGAGAGAGAGAGTATATTAGTACTATATATAATAGAAAGAAAAGCCCTTCTATTTATTTCTACAATAGATTTCCAATTTTGAAAAGCTATCACATGTTGCAACAGTAAGGACACAATCTAAAGCCTGGCTAAGTACTTTCAGGATTACTGTCTTCTTGAAAAGATTATTATTAAGTGTAAAAATAGTTTATTGAAAATTTGTGTGCATAAATAATTTGAGAAAGTGTAACAAATACGAATTAAAAATATTCGAATATCAAAAAAAATCTCACAAAAACTAGGGGTGAACTTAATCTTCATTATGCTGCTTTCCAACTGACGTGTGTATTCTACAATTTTAACAGGTTCACATAAAATTTGCAATGTCATTCATATGCTGCTGGTGCACCCCATTTCTTTATGGTTGGGCAGTGAATAAATATAACCTCTTACTATTATTTCATTAGTCCATGCGTCATCGTAGTCAACGATTGCCACTCTCATATGTGTGTAGTTTATTATCGTTAGTGATTTGTTGATAATCTTATTTGAATTTTTCAATCATTAACCCTTAGTCATTATCATTAACATCATCACGGGCGTCATCATCATCATCATCCTCATCATCATCATTATGTGTTGTAAATTACATGCAAAAAAAACACAGAGATCGATAGTTGTTTTGCCAGCTAGATGATGACCTCAACTGCCTTTGGCGTAGCGACGAACTAATTCATCAACGGATCGAAGTGTAACTAACTGAAATCTAGCTCAAACGGCCAACCAATGAAACAGCCAACCAACCAGTCAGCCAAGCAACCAACCGCACAACCCTTTGAGCGTGGCTAATGGCAAAAATCACTGTGTCATACAAACGTCAAAGTATATCACGATGGTGGTGGTGGTAGTGGTATTGCTCTCGATATAGTTTGCATTTCGCTATACTATATCGTACATTCGACCAACCAGCCAGTCAGTGAACCAACCATCTTCAACAGTCAGTCAAGCAGTTAGTCAGTCAGCTCGATATAATTGCAATGTAATGGGAAAATAGTTACGACTAGTAGAGTTAGCGCAACCCTTTT